>CM064487.1:93464045-93736438 GCA_032716605.1 Paralithodes platypus | reverse complement strand
CCCCTCTCGCTGTCTGGGAGTCAACTGAGACGAGCGGGGCGGTGTGTGCCGGTGTCTGGGTGTTGCATAACGATCTTTTATGCAACCCACTTGTGCTACATTATCGCGGGAGAGAAAAATAACCGATAAATGATGATAATAAGAGGAAAAATAGGTGATAATTGAGGAGGGGAGGGAGGGGGGAGGGAGGGGGGAATAAGGTGGGGAAGGAGGGGAGGGGGGTGGGTGAGATTTACATGGATGAGTACTGGAGGGGAATTATCTCACCTAGAGACAAATTCCTTTGTTTTGATAGGCCCTTTTTTTTTATGGAAGGCTTTTTTTATGGTCCTGCTTCCGTGAGGCCTATCGCGTTCCCTATAGGAAGCCTTCCGTGAGGCCTATCGCGCTTGCCGGGTTAAGGAAGACCAGTCTATAAGTTTACCACTCGATTTAAAACTATGTTTTGTCTGTTGTGTGAAAAGGCCTTCTAATAATCTTACAAAAGATTTCTTCTAGTGTAATTTGGATGATCAGTTGTTAAGTATTTGTTAAAATCCACATTGTTAATGCTGCTAAATCTATTATAAATATGTGAATTAGGTCTCATCTTAACCGGCGCTTTGTAATAATATTTATTTATATATTTGTAATCCTTAAGCCGTTCTCCATGTGACTTATTTCATAGTCTAGGAATTATTCTTGTTACTTTCCGTTGTATTTCCTCCTGTTTTATGCAATTTAATAATATGAATAGTATACACTAATCTTATACGGAGTATAATATATAAAGGTGAACTACAGGAATGACAGAAAAAACGAAGTTTACTACAGGGTCATAACGTGGCATGAATACTGTATACTGTAATACATAAAATTACTTAGATAAGCTATATTTCTATGTTGTTAGGACACATTAATGAAAATTATTCAGTATCATATCCCTAAAACCAAGCAGATCCCAATGGACATTGTAGTTTGAATAGGCTTCATCCCAGGAATTCACCTTTAATTAAGAAAGCACTAACTACCAAATACCCAGGATATGCATAAGTTTCCTTCTTTCTATCAATAATGATTACTTTCTTCTGTTTCGTTCATAAATTCCTGTTTTCCTCGTTTCTCAATTGGTTCCTGTTTAACCTAATTATTATAGTCACGTGTTCCTCGGTCCCCCACATTATCTTCTTTCTACATTTATCCTATTATGCTTTGCCCTTTCCTTTCTTTCTTTCAATCCTAATTCCGTTACTTACTCTTCCTTCCCTTATAACCATCTCCCTCACTTTATCTTTGAGGGCAGAATTTTCATTTATCCATTTATTTATTTATTTATTTATTTATTTATTTATTTATTATTATTATTATTATTATTATTATTATTTTATTATTATTATTATTATTATTATTATTATTATTATTATTATTATTATTATTATTATTATTATTATTATTATTATTATTATTATTATTATTATTATTATTATTATTATTATTATTATTATATTATTATTAGTATTATTATTATTATTATTATTATTATTATTATTATTATTATTATTTTAGTTTCATCCCTAGACCTCCATCAATATTTAAAAAAATACCCCCAAGACACCCCTTCCAGATAAATTTGTGCAGTTTTCGGTATAGAAACATTATCTGGCCGAAGGTCAGTTCCTCCTAAATTGCAGGCTCGTTGCTCGTCAGAAATAAATCGACACCTAAATGGCACGAAAGATCTTAAAATTGACAAAGAAATGGGGCGAAAGGTTTTAAAACGCCTAACTAATGGGGCGAACGTCTTAAAATGTCAAAACTAATGGGGTTAAACATGGGGAAGAGGGTTAAAAAAAGCGCACCGTAACTCTATTTTATTTTTTGTTTCATCTCCATGTTTAGCCCCATTAGTTTTGACATTTTAAGACGTTCGCCTCATTACAAATGTATGTACACGTTTATCGCGAAGGGGGTCGTATTTTGTATTCTATATATTTGTTTTAAAGATTAATAGAGGACTAGGGAGCAAACTAAACTACCCCCCCTCCCCCCTCCCCTTATATTAATAGAGGACTAGGGAGCAAACTAAACTACCCCCCCTCCCCCCTCCCCTTACTGCTTTTTGGATTACTCGCACCTCCCTCCTTATATAATTAATGTTGTTACCACTTAACCCTTTCAGTGTTCCAAGACGCAGTCCTTAGTTTATTCTGGCAACTATTAGGCTATTATGTTAAGGGGAGGTATATGTCGTATTTCTGGAGCCCCTTTTCCCTCATGTTTAGGCCCATTAGATTTGAGATTTTATGATGTTTGCCCCATTAGTTTGTCCATTTTAAGAGCTTTCGTTTCATTTATTCGTCAATATCAAGAGCTTTCGTCCCATTTAGGTGTTGTTGTTTTCCTGGCGAACGATAGCGAGCCTGTAGTTTAATAGAAATTGGCCTTCGGCCAGGACATTTTTCTACCGAAAAATTTACAAATTTAACTAGAAAGTGGTCAGATCTTGAGGGTGTTTCTTAAACTTGTTAGAGGTATAGGGAGCAAACTAAAATCTTCGCTTAAGATGGGGATATGTCAATTTCTCGCTAGCTTAAATAAACAGGCTATAGGTCCCTTAAGTTAATGAAGGATCTGTAGAAGTCAAAGGGTTGATGAAGATCGAGTTTACCCGTTAGATAATTGCTTGAGGCAGTGTACAGTATATAAACCTTGGCTTGAGGTCCATCTTAGGCTGTATTATCCTCTATATAATCGCCTATTGTTAGCTAGAATAAAGTGTAGAAAAACGTCACATTGTTGAAACGGTTAAAATGCTACTCTGCTGTACTGTGCTAATTCTTACCCTTTGTGTTCACGCTTATTTCCATATTACACCGTATATTATCGGGTCTCTATTATATGGCTGTCCTTCACTGTACACACACGCGCGCGCGCGCGCGTACACTTACATTATCTATTTCCGTACCTTTTTATCTCTTCCACATCCTCCGTGTAGGTCTCTCTCCTCTTTACTCGACTTCTCACTTCTCTTCAATATTATCTTCTGCTGACAGCTCATGCCCATCAACCACCCAGTCACTTTACATGGCAGTCCTTAATTACAAAATGTTTACCCTTCAATCAGGAGCCTAGTTAAAATCAATGGGTAAAGCAAATACATGCGATGTAGATATTCAATTAGACTATAGTCAAACCAGTATATGAGCGACCCGGAGTCTACTATGCTTGGCTACACTGCGATCCTTCGCACGGGCTTCTGTAAACACATTAGCAGCTGATATTTGACATTGTGGTTGATAAGCGTGTATGACCTCTTTCACCTCCCATATTCATTATCATTCTTTCTCTTCTTCCCTCATTCAATATACTTCTCTTTATTAATCATTAGATAAAGTGAAGACACCCAGGTGATTTTGTTGAAATTAGGAAGGACCTTATATACAGTACAGTATATAATTATATATATATATATATATATATATATATATATATATATATATTGTCTTGTTCTAAATGATCTCTCTCTCTCTTACCTACCTACCTACCCACCTATCTATCTATCTGTCTAGCTATCTATCTATCTATCGGAGGAATTCCAACACTTTATTTTTAACAAATAAATATAGGTTTGCTTTTATTGTACGGTTTTCTTTAATAAGAATGAATGGGTTACTTCTCTAATAGAAGTACTGTACTGTATTCTATGTTTCCCATGTTTTGACTTCTTTTCCACACCAACCTTGAGGTAAAAGTCTAGGCGCGTTTTTTGTAGAGGTTGTGTGTCTTTCTTTATTAGTCCGGGAGCAAAGGCCGCAAATTGTGTCTAGATAAAATCAACCTCATCCATACCATTGTGACTGAAATTTGTAAAGTTATATAGAAAGAGTATAATTTGTAGACATATAATGCACAAATCATAACTTCGAAATGTATTGTATTTAAGAGATATTTGGGAAAAACGATTTTGAATATTTTAGTTACCCCTCAAAAAAAATCTTTGATTTAAATTCCTAATTACTTGTGAATGTTGCGTTTTTGTATTACAGTTTTGTAGATAATATTTTAGCATAACTAATTAGTTACATTTGAAGACGCTATTTTGAATGTTTTAAGATATTAGTTAATAAAATACCACAGGAACAAAAAACCTGAGAGCGAAACCTCCACCCCTAACGAGCCACAGAAACGAAAATCCTGAGAGCGAAACCCCCATCCCCAACGAGATCCCAGGTCCCTTTTATTATTTTCCCGATTGGGTCTCTCTCTCTCTCCCAATTCATTCCACATATTATACGTCTCTCAATCACAGTCTTCTAATATACAAACCACAATACTTTACTCACTGATATTCTTGATGTACCACCTAAGTATGTATTTAATTATGTAACCACCATACAGGCTATAATACTTTCATTGTGTAGGTTCGAGGCGATCTAAGACACCTTAGCTTCCATTTCACAACAAATCAGATCGTGATTACGTCAGCCCTGTATTTATTAGTGGCCCCTCCATCATTGACGAACATGCCTATTACATAAGGCATCCTCTTCAAACACTAATCCGCCGTAGTTTGAATCTACCGCGCAGAGCATTTAAAAACTGAGGAGCCTTCATTATGAGCGCACGCGACCTCACTCATGGCTTCAGTCATTATGAATTGGGTTCTCACTACGAAAAAACTTCGTAAAAAATAAAAACAAAAAGAAAATAAGAATAACTATCCAATAAGCTTTCCATCATATCGTGGATGTACTTGTGTGGATTTCTGACCAGACGCTGATTCAGGCGTCATTCCTCCTTCTCTGCTCGGCGCTCAGCCTGCCCGGACGTACCTTCCACGCTCCGCTGGTTCCGCATTCGTTGCGTCCCTAGTGAGTTTTTTCTCATTTGTTTACTCTAGGATGTATCGAGTAAGGTTAGGATAGGCGTAGCAGGAGTGTCCTGGGCTGGTTGCCCGCAGTGCAGTGTATTTTGGGTCGTGTGTATGGGGCATCTATTTCGGATGTACCCTCGTGGTCCTGTTGTGGACACGTGAACTTTTCACAGTTGTGTTAGTTTGTGATGCAGGCGGCTTTCATTACGCGTTAATTATTGCTGCCTTTTATCCTTCTGATGAGGTAAGCTGTGTTTTTCTGACGTTCCCAGCGTATTTTTCTTCACTTAGTGAAGTTTTTTCTGGGTCCTTGTCAGGCTTCCCGGGGTGGGAAGTTGTCGCTTCGGTGGTGTGTTGGCGGTGGTTCCTGTTGTGATATTCCAGTGTGTGTTTATATTTCAACTATTTTCATGCCGTCTACCTAGGCCTAGCCAGCCGCTCGTAGCTTTGCCACATGTCTAGTGTTATTATTTATTTTTATAAATATGCCCTACTGTGTCATGTGTATCCGGGTTTTAGTTGTGTATTGGCTAATTCCTCGGACTATAATTGTTTCCTGGTTTAGTTGTGTATTGGCTAATTCCACGGATTATGTTGTGACCTTGGTTAGTCGTGCGTGACTCTCCTCGTGTCGTATTGTTCAGATGGTGTCTGTTCAGGGTGGGGCTTGCCTTCCGGCGGGTTTTTTCTCGGTTTCACCATGAAAAATCCTGACCGATGAGCAGTGTTGGGCCACACGTGGTTTTTAACTCTGGCTGGTTCCCCGGCGTGGGGAGGTGTCTGTGGCTCTCCAGGACTGCGTCTCTGTGGGTGCCTGGTTTCAGGCCTCCTTTAATTCCCGGTGGGATGGCTGTACCCATCCTTATATATATATATATATAAAAAACGACGTTCTTGCGAACATTCGTTTTTATAGGTTTTTTCTACCTGGTTTACGACAACCACATGGAAAACCTAGCTGTTGTTTAGGCGTTCCTCCCCGGCGATCTTTTACAAAGAAGTGGGGTCAGGAACTTGTGGGGTTAACTTTTAGACTTCTCACCCGGCGGGTGCACCTGAGCAGGGTGGGATAAACGACTTAGGTCTCATATAGTTAACCAATCCATTTTAGTGATACTCTGTGTATCGCTGCCTTTACTCTTACGGCAATTGAAGGTTCAATGAGGTTTAACCAAATCGATGCCCACACCCGGCGGGTGCTCCTAAGTGGAGGAACTAAGGAATTTATAACAAATTCAATTTCGATTAACCTTAATTTGGTGATACATTCAGTATCGCCGCCTTCTATTTTTACGACGATCTTTTGGGACAATTCGTTAAAAAATCAGATCTCGTATATTCCTGCCCTGGGCTATTCTACTAAAATATTTCAAGGGCCGGCGTCTTTATGAGGGGGGCTTTGTTACAAAATTGAATCTTGAGACAGTCACCACCTCCTACAGACTATAAGTGCCATGCTGGACCATTATATCAGAGGGTATTCTTCATGTTCTTTAGCTAAAAAGATTTGTTTAGCCTCTTTACACCCCGCCGCGTAGTGAGATGTGTTAGCTGTGTCTTTGCATCCCGTTACCCGGCGGGTTATTAACACTTGTATGCGAACACTTGGGTTAACCTTATGAGCATTAATTCCTGGAAATTTTTCTTTATTTTTCCAGAGCTGAGCTCCGGCAGACCAATACAGACCCGGCGGTAGTTTCCTCACACCAGTCCTCTGTCATGGCTACTGTGGCCCCAGTTTTTGCCCTGTGCATTACCCCTACTTGCGCGGGTATCCCGTTTTTTGCGCATACCCTTTGCATAAGGTGTGTTAAATGTCTAGACCGTTCAAGGGGTCTCTGGGTTACACTTAATTGTTCCTTTTGCTCCCAATTAGCCAATAAAGTCCTGTGTGACAATGACAAGACCGCGGCGGTAGCGTTGAGAGAGGTCAGACAACAAATGTCGGCCTACACTACCATTGTCGCACATAAGTCACTTCAATGTGACAACGTCCCACTTTGGGATAAGTTGCTGTCAGAGCACCCTCCCCCTAAACGTACCTCTAGAGTAACGGGTTTTAAGCCGACAGAGACTAGCCAGGGTTCTGTATCGTCTGTGGATACGTCTAAACGCCCGAGAGAGCCTACTCCCCCGGCAGCCACCTCCTCGTCGCAGGCGAGATCGAGGTCAAGGTCACCTCTCAGACAGCAGTCTTCAAGTCGTGCCTCTTCCCCGGCGAGTAAGAAGAGTAAGACGGAAGCTTCCACCAGTGGTCATGGTGGTGATTCTTCCAAATCTAGGTCTAGTTCGCGGTCACACCGTAGCCACAAATCCTCCAAAAAGGATTCCCATAGGAAGTCCTCTCGACATTCTCCTAAGTCTAGTGCATCTCGTCGTACCTCTACACCTGAAAATGTTTCTGTTACAGCCTCAGAGTATAGTGAAGCGCCTGTCCCTAAACAAGATTTACCTATTGATATTTTAACCCTAGAAATGGAAAGTTCAGGAAATTCAATAATTGAGAATGTTTCAGACTCTCAAGAGAGCGTAGGCCAGAGCCTCGGTGTTTGGCGGTTTGCTCAACCAGGGTCTGACCATCCACGTCCGACTCATACGAGTCACACAGTAGCCGATGTCCACAGGGACGCGGCGACCCCATCCTCTATCCCTGACTTATCTTGGAAACAAGGTGCCCCTGCCTCGGCGGGGTCTTCTCAGGAGGATCGGGAGGAACAAGATGAAGTGTCAATCATTTCAGATAGGGAAGGACAAGGGTCAGGCTCAGGCCTGGACGCCGCCCATGATAATACTGATTCACCTGAAAGTTCTGCATCTAACCAGTTTGTTACAGCACAAGAAATTGATGGGTTACTTACTCATGCTCTATCTAAATTCTTTAGTCAACAACGAGAAAACCCCACAATGGACTTGGGGGCTCCCTTGACAAGTTCTGCGGTACGGCCTCTGATAACGTCAATCGATTTATCTAAGATTCCTAACCCTCCTACTCTGTCACCGGCAGGGAGCTCTAAGCCAGCTACGGCGGCATTCACTACGTCAAATGTCAGGGTCATCACGGATGTTAATCCACCCCCTCTAGACAAAGCGCCTCTTAGAAAGGTAGCTATGCCCCTGCTTTATGGGCCAGACGAGTCATGGGTTCTTTTGAACCCCTCTAAGCCAGAGCTTGCCCAGCCTACCTTGTCAGGGGAACTCCCGGTACCACGTGAGTGGTTTATCCAGGGAAATAAGTCAAAGAAATTAAGGGCATTGGATGCCTTGGGTAATGTTTTGGACGTAAATATCAAGGCTATACCTAGTTATTATCATCAGGATTATTTTGTTTATGCATCTAAGCCTGCTTTACCCCCTGCCTCAGCTTCAAAACTTTTTTCAGACTGGTCTAAGCTGGATGGGTTTAATGATATTAAGGCTCTGTCGGCTCTTACTCCTGAACTAGATTTACAGACCGTCACAGACGAGACAGCTAATCCAGTGTTGAAGGTGGGACAGTTGGGACCAGGACCTTGGGTGGATTGGGAGGTAGAGGCTCAAAACTTTGCAACCACTTTCACTTCTAAATCTTCCCACCAGATCCCTCAGGATACACATTCATGGTTCTCCATGCCGGTAGGTTCTGCCGGCGGAGTTCCGTCAGCTTTATTTTCTTTTCTAGCTGCTCCTAAGATTAATCTTTGTGAACTAAAGGACCCATTCACTACCCCTACCCCTACTCACCTAGACAGAGAATTTAGGCTAAGGGGAAAAGCTTTCCGCCTGTTTTCACAGTACATAGTTTCTCAGCAGGTGGCTAAGTCTTTACTCCGGTCTACTCAGGCAATCGCAGACGCGGATGCTCGAAGATCAGTTGAGTTATCCCGGCGTCTGATTCTTCAGTCGTCGATTCAATCCTTAGGTGACATACGCACAGCCTTACTTGAGGCGGTGCGAGCACGACAGGATCTTAGGATGTCATTAGTTCGCAAGCTGCCTGATCGCATTGCTAACCAGGTGGTAATGTCCCCAGTACTTACTCCTTCTTTAATGTCCCCTGATGTATGGCGAACAGTGTTTAACATGGCACAGGCCGTGAAGCACAGTCCCGCACAGGCTAAGAAACCTGCATTTAACTTCCCCAAACCTAAGCCTCCTACTAAAGCTCAGCCAGGGGGTTCTAAGCCTTTTCTTCCGCCTAAGTCCTCCCAATCCCCCCTGGGTCAGTACAGGCATAGACAGAGAGGGTTTTCAGGACAGAGAGGACGCGGCCAGTATAAGCCGGGGCAGGGCCAGTCTTCGGCCCACACCAGCCAGCCGGCGAAGCGTCCAACACCACCAAACCCACCATCAAAAACTAAAGTCTCTCTCACTCCCAGTGCCTATCTTAAGGCCGGAGGAACCGAGGGAAGTACAGCCGGCGAACCCTTGTCTGCTAACTGGGTCGTTCCGAACGTGTCACCAAGCATGGCCGTTAAAAACCTGGGCACGGATGGTGGCACGCAAAGGCATCACTTGGCAGTGGCTCCGGCGACCTCGCTTACGTCAGCCGACAACGGCAAATTGTGTTTCATTAGAGGTGGAGTCGCTGGTCCAGGAGATGATTGCCAAGAATGTCATCATCCCGGTCCCTCCAGATTACCCTGTATTCACGTCAAAACTGTTTTTGGTTCCCAAACGGGACAGTGTTCAGATGAGGCCGGTCGTAGACCTGTCTTATCAAAAGAAGTTGTGATAAGTTGTGCTAGTTCAAGGTTTAGTACAAAACAACGGTGTTGTTATAGTAGTTTTAGCTGCGAAAGCAATGTAATATTAGTTCAATGGAGTTCATTTGCAATTGATCTCCACATGTATTTTGGGGTTTATGATGTGCACATATAAACTTATAACTTATTATTTTTGTCACCACTCGTTGAGTGGGGTGCCTTTTGTAACTACAGATCTGTGTTCAGAATCTTCAGGGTTACCCATTTTTGTCGGGCAGGCTTCTTTGAAGCACGCACCTGCCTGAACCCCTTTTTCTTGTATATTTCCGGCCTACGCCGTATTAAATACATTTTTCAAAAGTAAGAATACTATGTGGTTGTTTTTATTATCTGCTTTTCTAGAGTTATGATATGATTACGAATGTCCCCCTCCAGTCTTAGATATCAGGCATGTTCGTCAATGATGGAGGGGCCACTAATAAATTATAGGTTTGACTCCTGTAAGGAGATAAAGAAAACCTAATATTTAGTAGTGGCCCCGTAATCATTGACGACTGGGGCCCTCCCGACCGTCCCCTTCCCATTCGTTGATGTATTAAGGATTTTGGTTTACTTGATATGTCAGTGAAGGAGGAATGACGCCTGAATCAGCGTCTGGTCAGAAATCCACACAAGTACATCCACGATATGATGGAAAGCTTATTGGATAGTTATTCTTATTTTCTTTTTGTTTTTATTTTTTACGAAGTTTTTCGTAGTGAGAACCCAATTCATAATGACTGAAGCCATGAGTGAGGTCGCGTGCGCTCATGATGAAGGCTCCTCAGTTTTTTAAATGCTCTGCGCGGTAGATTCAAACTACGGCGGATTAGTGTTTGAAGAGGATGCCTTATGTAATAGGCATGTTCGTCAATGATGGAGGGGCCACTACTAAATATTAGGTTTTCTTTATCTCCTTACAGGAGTCAAACCTATAATTTAGTTATATAACAATCATAGTAAAATGCCCCAGAACGAGAAGCCCACCACAGAAGCCACGAACGAACACCACACAGAAACACCCGAAAGAAAGGTCCACAGAACGAAAGGACCAGCTGACCGAGCCAGCCAATTCAGACAGGCCCAAGCCCGCAGGGCTAAGCAGCTCCAGGCCGCACCTACCTACCCCTTCTAAACTGACCATTTTTCCACACCTCACGTACACTACCCCCTCGTGTCCTACACTTCTAACTACAATGATGATGAACAGGAATATACATTCATATTCAAAACACCCATGCCCTGTCCCCAGGTTGAGCCAATGCCAACAAAGCAGACAGCCATATATCTATGTATGTTCTTACATCCGAGAAGTAGATGTTATATATCTTAGAAGTTAAAACACCCAAGCCTGTCCCTAGACCTCGTATATCAATTTCCATGACGAGTATAGATATATGTAACCCGTGCTCAGTCGCCCCTTGCATTGTTCCTCTAGTAACTAAGTGTCACTATAATATTAACTGCCACCAGTATTGATACGACATAGCGGCACTGTCCTTGTGTCGTATTGTGCCAAGTGCAGATCAACCAGGTTTCATCACCTTATTAGGACGACGACTATAATGTCGTCGTTCATCGATGTATTCAATCCTTAGGTTACGTATTAATATTAACATTCCCTAACCTATCTTGTCTTGCCAGACTAAGTTTCTGAAGACCCATCGCCCCCATAAATCTATGTATTTAATCCTTAGTTTAAGTATTAATGTTAGTGTCTCTATAATATTAACTGCCGCCAGTATTGATACGACATAGCGGCACTGTCCTAATGTCGTATTGTGCCAAGTGCAAATCAACCAGTTTTCATCACCTTATTAGGACGACGACTATAATGTCGTCGTTCAGCTATGTATTCAATCCTTAGTTTATGTACACATGTTAACATTCCCTAACATATCTTGTCTTGCCAGACTAAGTTTCTGAAGACTCATCGCCCATAAAATATATGTATTCAATCCTTAGGTTAAGTATCTTTATCCGCCATTGTGTTCACCTTTTTCCATTTACTTCTCCACAATTGTTATACGTCTTCCAATCACCTCCTTCGTATCCACAGTCCACACTACGCCAATTTGCTTCGTGTCCTACACCTCTTACCCCAACCAGAGATTGTATAGATAACCTTAGTACCAGTATCTGTCATAACTTCCTCAAAACAATAACGAAGTACCCCTACGAACTGCCGCTTTTCTTGGTATATATTTCATATAAAACGCAGTTCCCAGGGACAACTAGACGTGCAAAAGCTCGTGCCAACGAATAGTATCCATAACCCCTCGTACTGACGAAGAATAATACACCATGTTTTTCCCCACTTTACCCACAGTCAAGCACACACCTACAGTTCACCTCCTTCTTCCCCCCAGCCCCACAGTCCACATAATTCTATCTTTTCCAGACTCATATACCACCCCATAGTTGCACTCCCCGGTAGCATTTGGCTAACGCACTTTCACTGCCTTTTCAAACTCCAATATCAACTGCAGCCTAATGCCATCCCCACGCCCAGAGACCTTAGGGTCAAATTTCCCTATAGCCCCCCTGAACTCCTCCCCTCTCATTAAAATACCCCGCGCTTCTCGACTCTTGTCCGACCTAGCCTCTCTCTCATACCTCTTGAAGATCCTTGATTTTTCCGTTGCTAACGCTCTCCAACCTTTTATATAATTATATACTTCTATCCAGCCTGCCTTCCCTTAGCAGGCCAGAACAACATTAGAACTTTACTAACCCCTTGCATGCCATCTATTCTCTTACAACCTATTCACAACCCTGCACCCAATGGTCGTCGGTGCGAGGCTAGCCGCCTCACCAGTAACTAACTTCTATTGCCATACTTCCAGATAAATGTGGCAGAGTTAGCAACCAGTCTCCACCACATCCAGCAAACCATACGATTAACAACCAACCGATTAAAACCAGCTAGCCAAGGCACCTTCGGTTTGGATATTAAGAAGACCCACATCTGTCTCATAAACAGAGGGTTATTACAAACACTGGTGATATGGCAAGCCCCTAGCCACAGCCGCCGGACGACCATCCCAGAGAGAGAGCGCCCGGCTACCCCTTTTTTACCCACCCGAGGAGGGAGACCCCCACCCCCGCGGAGGTATACCTGACCCCTGTTTTGACTTCCGGGTCATTGCCAGGTAGCCTAGGAATTCTTCCTATCAATGAACTAACCATGCATGTCTAACCCCCTTACTCACCTCTCTGTACCCACAATAACCCATTCACCTGTTTTGCATACTCGGATAGTCAAATTAGTACCTCAGATAGGCAATAGAACGAAGACTGAGCAATATAAGAGAGACGCCCCTATCACAGCTGTCCCAGTCCTCCCCGCAAAGTAGATCCAGTCTCCCTCCCATAAATACTTCCAGTATAGCCAAAATAGTACCTTTTACTAAGGCTCAGTTATATCACAAATTGAAGGCTTCCTATAGCCATGTGCCACAACAGTAATCACCATCTTACCTAGTCCCCATATCTATTGAGAGCTCAAATAAGTCCATAAGACTCGAGATCCCTATTGTCTACAGGGTCCAGAACCGAGCCTATAAACCTAGCTCCCGCCCCCAGTCAAATCAGTTGAAAGTTAGACACCAACCAGTGGTCACTACCCTGAAGTTAACCTCTAGCTCTGCCCTTGTGTTGTTCCTGAGTTGAGAGATTCCCGAGCCGGCAAACTCCATGGCAGAAGTTAAATAGAAGAGCTGTCCATGTACAAGTCCCAACGTGCACCTTATAACCTTCACACAAATTAGTGGGTATATAAATGTGTAGCCAGCACCGATCGTCAAGAGATCCGACTTGAGAACTTCCTACATTTTGGACCACCTGGACGGCCGAGGAACCAGTCGTTAGCCCCCAACATCACCGGAAGCAAGATAACCAGGACCAGACCCACAAATACTATTCAAGATTCATGTTCCTAGTACTAAGTGTTATAGTACCAGTTCGACATTCACTTATTAACTTTTCTATGAAGTGGCTATAACTTGCCCAGTGTAACTCATATTTAACCATTCCATTTGGGACATACTAAGCGTATCAGTGTTCATTAATTAACAGGCGACATTGACTCTCGTAATTACCTTATTCAGATATTAAAACCCTAGTGATATCTAACGTTCGCCCACTGATTTGTGTTCTACGTATTTCTGTCATAAGAATATAAATCTTAGATCAGTACCCCCTTGAGGTTACTAGAATTGCCGTGTTCAGAAATATACGCGTATCTAATTCTAACTGTGAGCTGCTACTTGGGCACACGACCTGCCAGAAAGAAATCTAATTAGTGAAATTGAATACATAAATACGTTGAGGTCTTCCAGTATAATAAACCTTGCTAACTAAATCCGTGATCAGAAGAGTATACCTGAACGTTGGAAGTGGGAGACTAGGCTCCATCCAGATCCGCTAATGCTAGCAGTTCCCTTCTATTATTTGTTTTGTACGAGTCTTACTATCTTTCTATGCTCTATATTCACCTATCTAAATAAAAGTGATCGTGTGTCGTGTTACCGTGTGTTTATTTTGTGTTCTCTATTCCTCATACCTTGTATTGTGCATGCAGCCTTTTATACCCAGTCAGATAGAGCCCCCATTACCCAAGTTAATCCTGTAGAAAAACAGGGCATAACACATAGTCCCCCAAATTCTAGCAATTCTATGTCTCTAACCTCCCATTGTTTTATCCACTAACTATATATATTCCCAACCTTCCTAATACCACCTCCATTTCACTAGACAAAATACCTAGGAGTAATTCCGAGATTAATTATGAAATTACACTAGACAGCCCCATAACTCACTGAGATCCACATTACTATTTTATTGATGTACCAACTCCCTAATGTTAACATAATTTAGGGAACTTGTAAAAAGAGAAGACACCTATCTTCCTTCCCCCATTTTTAGCAGTTAGCTATACATAACCTCACGTTGCATTGTTCGTCTGTCAATTTGTGTCCCTTGCCAGTTCTTGTATTGATTTATGCCTGTTGATTTAGATAAGTTAATTACGAGTTATGTAACAACCTTTAACCACGACTCTATACACCCGATAACCCTATGCCAGTTATTGTATTGATTTAGGCCTGTTAATTCGGATAAACTCACTATGACCAATCTGCAGACGATTATCAGGAGAGATGCAGGAAAGCTACCTCGTATCTCTCTCTCCATGACGAGTATACGTGTAGATATATGTACCCCCGTGCTCAGTCGCCCCCTTCCCTTGTTCTTCTAGTAACTAAGTGTATATATATATAATATTAACCGGAGTATGCCACCAGTATTGATACGACATAGCGGCACTGTCCTTGTGTCGTATTGTGCCACGTGCATACCAAACTGGTTTTCATCATCTTATTAGGACGACGTCTTAATATGCCGTCGTTTATGCATGTATTCAATCCTTAGGTTAATTATCTTTTATCCACCATTGTGTTCCTCTCTTCCATTTACTTTTCCAAAATTGTTATACGTCTTCCAATCACCTCCTCCGTATCCACAATCCACACTACTCTGTTTTGCTTCGTGACCCTATGCTCAGTGGTCACCTGTTTTGTGGGTCACCCTGTCTTTTGCTCCTTCACGCCCCGCTGCACACGCCACCCTACCTGTTTGATCGTAGGGGAATGCCACCCCTATGTCCAGCGCATTAAGGGTCACGAGCGGCGCGGCGCCTAGCCTCAAACCACCCCCTTTCCAATATCCAACCCCCCCCCCCCTGTAAAGACACCCAGACGAACGTTCTAACATGCCGATCCCGTTCATTTCCTCACCCCAATAAATATCAGATAAAGACTCATTCTTGTAACCCCATTTACTACCCTCTAACTTACTAGCCCAACTCACAACCTGAACCAGGAGGGCGGACGGCGCGAGGCTACAGCAACCAACATCTCACCCCTAAGAAGTCGACGGTTCCGCCTGACTTGCATTTTCACGAAAACTACTATTATTAGCCCCATGAGTAATCCTAGTAAGTAAAAACTAGAACCCAGGATCAACCCTCCCTAGGAGTATCACTCTTGACACCACCACATCATAAGAAAACCCCATTAGCGTAGAGAATCCCATATATACATATTTAAGGAGTGGCATGCCCCCCCACCCCAAAGGGATACCCCCAACTCCCGCGGACGTTCACCATGACCCACACGTAGCCAACAACTTCTTGCCAGACACCAGGTGAATTTCCAACAGGTGATGAACTAACCCTCTAAATATCTATCCAAATACCATCCTATCCCATCCTTAACCAAAACCAAAATCTTCCTTATCCCATCCTAGATTAAGAATAGCATGTCAGCTAGACCAGAGAAGGATATTTAGGTGAATTGATGAATAATACCTCCCAGCCTATTCACGTAGTGCGCCAGTAAAGTAGTCCCAATGAACCTTCACCAAATTCGCCTAAATAACTCTACTAGTACCTCATACTAGAGTTAAGATATCCACGATCATAAATCAGATCACAAGTTACTTACCGCCACATTAAAAAAAAAACTCCCTAACCCCCTAATTTCACCAGAATAAATTAACTACTTCATAGCATTGACATCCAATACTTCTAGAACATTCCTGAAGCTTCCTTGACCTGCCTATAAATTAGACCCAGAGACAACAGTCGGGCAGTTGAATATTAGAGCCCAAAGCAACGGATGTCCACACTGCGGTGGCTTTCTAATACCCCCTCCCCCCCTCAAGATTCACGATAGTTCGGCGTTCCGTAATCTGTGCAACTCTGTGAGGAAGTGTTTTAACCCTTTACGAATGTTTTATTGCGATCTGGACTACCGGCAGTAATATTATATTTGTAGACAACAAATTCACAAATTATTGATTGTTTCATTAACTTCTGATAGTGCACCATACGCTACTTGAGCTACGAACGATCATAACTCATAACTGATCTAAGGCAGAAAGATCTTGTTATGTTAGAAGGGATTATGTGAGAAACTCTTGAGTGAGGACTCTGCAAGAATAACTCCTTGGCAACAATCGACTGTCTTAACCCATGAGCAATTGTTGCCAAAAAGGTGCACAACCGCCCGCACGAAGCCCATCTGCACACCTTCTCTACACTGCCGGACAGCTTGGACGGCCCCAGAGCTACTGTTAACCCCCAACATCACTAACGCAAGATAACCAGGAAAACTCCATCACAGTGTTACTTCACAGAGTACCAGTGTTACAGTGCTATTAACTATCAACCATCCAGTGTATTCGATTGTGTCTCAACTTTCTCTGATGTTATAACAAGTGATTATGCTAGTACGCATTAATATATATCAGTGAAATTTAGCTTAGGCGAACTGACTCCCGTAATTATTCTTGCCATCAGGTTTAACCTGATTCGCCCTTCTCTTTATGTATTTTGCAAGAAATCCAATAACCCAGTCTTGCAGAACTCACCTATACCAAGTTAATCCTGTATAAAATCAGGGCATAACAGTTAAATTAAATATAGAAGAAAACGGTTTGTTATTACTTATTATGGGTGACTCAGTATAATTGTAGCCTCCTGGCTCCAATCTGCAAGGCAGGTAGCGTATAATAAAGGTCTGCTGTATTATTACCCTTCCTACTATTGCGGAGCGGTCCAATCTGCAAGGCAGGTAGTGTAAGAAAGGACCTCTTTGTTTAGTACCCTTCAGTACCCGACTTGGGTGCGGAGCGGTACTAACCTGCTACTACTGAGTGGTACATACCGACTGCCATACGTGCGGAGGTGTCCTTAAGCCACGCACGTGGCTTACGGACAGCTCCGCACATATGGCTGTGCTTCATCTGGAGTTTTCGTAGCCAAAACAGTGGTAACACAATTATTTAATTTTTCTAATTAGTAATTTGAAACTATTTTTTACCTTCACTTACATGGACGACGGAAATTAACAATTTGGTAGGGTTGCTCCCGGACAGTCCGGACTATATGTATGTCTGTGTGTCTTCTTCTGTCTCCCTCCCTCTCCTTCTGTCTGTATGTCTGTCTCTCTTGATCTATATATCTATCTATCTGTTACTGTGTCTGTCTTTATGTATGTGTGTCTGCCTGTCTCTTTCTCCCTCTCCGTCCGGTTTGTCTGCCCATCCGTCTGTCTGTATGTATGTATGTATTTCTCTCTCTATATATCTATCTATCTATATATCTATCTATCGATCTATCAATCAATCAATATCTATCTGTATATATATTGTTTGTGCGTGTGCGTGTGTGTGTGTGAAATGCAGGAATGAGGTCCTTCCTAATTTGAACAAAATCACTTGGGGTGTCTTCACTTTATCTAATGATTAATCAATAGAAGTATATTGAATGAGGGAAGAAGAGAGAGAATGAGAATGGATATAGGAGGTGAAAAATGTCATACACGCTTATCCCGCTTGTCAACCAAACTGTTAAATATCAGCTGCTAATGTGTTTACAGAAGCCCGTGCGAAGGATCGCAGTGTAGCCAAAAATCAAGGACTCCGGCGCTCATATACTGGTTTGAGTATAGTAACT
Organism: Paralithodes platypus; assembly: GCA_032716605.1. Taxonomy (NCBI): domain Eukaryota; kingdom Metazoa; phylum Arthropoda; class Malacostraca; order Decapoda; family Lithodidae; genus Paralithodes; species Paralithodes platypus. The sequence goes on along the minus strand of CM064487.1, from coordinate 93,718,347 downwards.
AATTTATCCAATGTTTGTATGCCATGCTAATATTTTTACCTAGGAGATAAATGCATGACACCGTTTACATATTTAGCCCTATTAACTCAGTGACGCCTTTCTTCCTTTTATGCTGGCTCTTCTTAGACTACTTACTTTAAAGGTGAATTCCAGGGATGAAACCTATTCAAACTACAATGTCCATTGGGATCTGCTTTGTTTTAGGTAAATGATACTGAAGAACTTTCATCAATTTGTTTTAACATAGAAATATAGCTTATCTAAGTTATTTTATGTGGCGCGAACTGGCGTGTTTACCATGAGACTATAGCCAATGGCGGGAACTCTCGACATGGGAAATGGGTGAATCTGTTTTTTTTTATGTGAGAAAGTCTTATAATTTGTATGCATGTTTACAGGTCAACATTTGGCTTCACCACTGTCTGATCAAGGGACTGCGATATATAAATTGAACAGAAAACGATATTATCATTAATAAATAGGCCTTAGAAGCGACCTCCAGGCTAAACATTCATAAACACTGCCTGTATGTTTATTGTTGGTTAGATGGGATTATTTCTTGATGTGCACCACATCTTCAGGACGTTGTTCGATCGTTTGAATTAAAAGGTATTAATTATGAAAAACAGACCTGACATTACAGGACTGCAGGTGTTGTTTACAAACTGCCACTCCATACAATGGCATCACTCCCGACCAGTTGAACTCGTCCAGCTGATCGCCGAGAATACCAACGACGTTATATATTGGTATTTTTTTCTGGAGTTTAATGGAATTACATCGATATTACCATATACATATTACAGTATATTCATGCCAACTTATGACCCTGCATTAACCCGGGAACTGCGGGAAGACTCTTAAGAGTTCCCCCGGCGGACTGCGGGAAGACTCTTAAGAGTCAGGGGGGGGGAAAAAATCAATTTAAAATCGATTTTTTTTTTTTTTTTTGCCCCTGGGCCATGCAAAATATCACTCCTCTACCTCCCCTCCTTCCCCACTTTCCTCCCCTCCTTCAGTTATCACCTATTTTCCCTGTTATTCCCTTATTCTGTGGTATATTTTCGTGCTAACATTAGCGAGTTGCAAGCAGGGCATTGTCATCACTGTTAGCAAGCGAGTGCAAGAGAGAGAGAGAGAGTACCGATCGCCAGTGTCTCTCCAGACTTGGGGGAAAGTGGCGGGAAAGGAGGTTGCCTCAGCCATACATTATGTAACTCCAGGCCTGTATCGCCGATTTTGACCATCCAAACGCTGTTTCCACTTGTTTTATTGTTGTAACAGGTTAATACCTTTATAATCAACCTATAATAGGCGCATATGGAGAAGTATTAATGCTATTTATGGTAAAATAAATATTTTAGTGATGGAAACAGCTCAAATACGTGCGCACAGGCAGAGGTGTCTCATACCCCCCATGCGCACTTCAGAGGTTAATCTTCGTTTTTTCGTTCATTCCTGTAGTTCACCTTTAACTTGAGAAGGACCTGTGAGGCAGAGGGTTATAATCGAGTTTATACTCTTGTTAATTCTTACAGGTATTTATGTGTTGATTAAAACCATTTAATATTAGCCAGAATAAAATTATAATGACCCCAGCATATTGAAGAAGTTTATGTTGTATCTCAATTATTCGATATTTCTGGTAGACGTGCAGTAATAATGGTCCATATGGAGCGATGCGTGTTTCTTTTATACTAGTCTATTCATTATGACCAGTCTAGGAAATCTTAACCTCCCAACCTCTCACAGTTTAAAATGGACTTGGGCAATCGACCTGATATTTCTTCCATTTGGAAAGGGTCAACCAGTAAATAGGTGGAAATTTACACTATGTGCTCAAGCACATTGTCTGGATTTGTCATACTGAATAGACTATAGTGCACAAAAGTGACAATGCAAGCTTGTATGCTTATAATTTGTATATATAATTTTATCTAGAAGTGTTATGGCATTTAGCACCATCATTATATTTAACCTTTTTCCTGTTTTGTCTGCGGTTTCTTGTAGAAGTGTACTAAAGCAATATAATCTGCCCATACTGTGACATCATACCTCTGCTGCAGCCAACAGGGATGCTAAAGCTTCTGACTTATATTAACCCTTTGGCGCACGATGACTCAATGTGCGTCATTAGGGTATTTTACCCTAAGCGCAAGATGACTCTATGTGCGTCATTAAACTTAAAAATATTCGCCAAAATTTAAGTTTTCGTCTGACGCACGTCATATTTGGCACATATACTCAGTATTAAGTCTAGTTCAATGGGTACAATTGGCAATCCCCTCAGTTTAACGGTTGACTCACGGCTGGCATGGGAAGGGAGCAGAGTACAGCTCAGTCTGTTTTTGATACTTTCACGTTTATTCATGTATCTCAGTAACTATTTGGTTTATAGTAATTCTGAAGTTACCAGTGGAATCCCCATAAAATTCCGCTTCCATATATGTATGCAAATCAAAAATAATTGTGGGCAAAATGTTGAGCTAGCGCGAGTTGGAGATAAGGTATTTCGATTTCTTTTTTACAATTCTTATTTCGGAGTGCCCCAATGTGGTTGTTTTGTATTTATTCTATGTTTTTACTTGCTTATCTTCAAGTTCAATCAATAACGAAGCCGATGATACCTCATTTATCCAAATACAAGGATTTTTTGGTGGATAAAAACGTCACAGAAACAAATTATCGCTGGGCACAAAACTGGCTCTGAGTGAGCTGAGATATACTTAGGGAGTGGGAAAAAACTGGATTGGAAACTATAGGTGCGCCTAAGGGTTAAAGGGAAGTATTAATAATAATGATTGAAGTAAGAGTTCCAAGCACCAATCAGCAAGCAATCTTCCCTAGAAGATCACTGGAAAGATAAGCCAGATGTCACATTAACACCTAATGTCTCCACCAATCAGCAACTCCGGCGTCTCCACCAATCAGCGCCATTGCTTGGAGCCTGCCAACTTTCTAACTCAGCCTCCCAAAATAGTTTATGCTCCCTTCAGCCACTTAAAAATTTAGAAAATGCTTTGCCGGTATATTATTACAATGAGATAAATCAAGATAAGAGAGAACAAGAACTTTAAAGCTGCTGCGCGTACCCTGGTAACTCCACCCGGGCGTCTCCACTAATCAGCGCACCGCCTGCCGAGAGGGTCGGGTATTTAAGGATGGGGGCGGGGCCGGAGGAGACAGACCATAACACGGGGCAGTCAAGACAACTTCTCTCTAAAGTCACTATCTACAAGCCTACCATCCTTCCCAACCACTATGGGGGGGATAATGGAAGAAATAATACCTGGCCAAATATATGGGGTAGAAGAAGCAGAAAATAAAGTTAAGGAGAACATCAACCGCTCAGCCTCTACACAAAGACACCTGAGGTATCCAGTAGCGTGTACCCATATAGCACGTTCACACACCACATCCCAAGCCATCCAGAACCGGAACCAGGTGGTGAATGGAACAGAAGAATTTGGCAGAAGGTATTGGCCGGTGCTGAAATGGTAGAAGCCGGGGGAAGAAGAACGAAGAAACTGATCAAGCAAATATTACCTGAGAGAGAGAGAGAGAATGTTCTTAACTGACCATCCTGAGTCACTAAATAATTTATGTGCCTTATTGGGCAGACCTTTCCAAAGAAGTTTTAGACAATTGATACAATAAACCTACTAAGAGTTGAAGTATAGCTTTCATTTGGTTAGAATAGCGGAAGCTATATAGTTAGAAATAGTAGCAGGTTCTGATAGCAAGATCAATGGTAGTTAAATATAGGTAGTAATTTCCCAAGAGTTTTTGTGAAGTTAACTGTAGCTTATGTAATCGATAGATCAGGGACATATATGTGCCCAGCTATCGAATGAGACTAGGTGAATCAGCTTATGTAATCGATAGATCAGGGACATATGTGTCCAGCTATCGAATGAGACTAGGTGAATCAGCTGAGTAGACTTTAAAGATTGTCTAACTCGAACTGAGGAGTAGGAATTAACGTAGAAATACCCGCAATCTATGCGGGCAAATAGGGTTGTATTAGTGAAGTTTAGCTGGAGTAATAGGAAAGGTAGCCAAGCCTCCCCATTTGGAAACTTTTCTGTTGAAAAGGAAACTGCATTATCAATTATAGATATAACCTCGTCGAAAGCATGCTATTGATTGCTCGTAATATCTATCCATGAGAAATATGGACGTATCTTATTAGATACATAGTTCTCCTTTTTGGTTAATAGTTATTGTGCCTTGAGACCGAAGTCGAAGTAAGTCAAACTCTGAATAGCGACCGTACAGATAGGTTGTAATGGGAATTTATACTTCCGAAGGACAAGTTATACTGTATTACTGTATTGGCATACTATATTGAACGTATTTCGACCCGGATCGAGAACCATTAGCTATGAGGAATATTGATTGCCTTTGAGTTTATTTAACCCCTGTCCAATGGGAATGTTTGCAACTTCTACTACCTGGCAGGCGGGCATATTTACCCTAAACGAGCTTCATTTCGTGCTCTTTTTCATGCATAAGCAAGAGCCAAAGCGTAATACAATTATGTATCCGTGAAAGGGCGATAATAGAGCTTTCCAATGACACCTGAATCATCCTTGGACGACCACGGGTTATCCTTTAGCAATTGCGCTACACGAGGGGAAAAATCCCTATAATACGGTATTTTCCCGAGTTTTTTCCTGGTCTCGCAAGGCCGTGGGTGTGGAATGGTGCGGAGGTACCTTCAGTCGCAGTACTGGGTCTGTGCCAAGCGGTCAGAGCCCGCCTATCATCCTCCCAACGCGTGAACTCTCTTTCAGAGCCGATAATGTGCTCAAAATCCCGCCCGAGTAATGCCGGGCCCCGCAGGGGTGGCCATGATTCTCTTACTCGACATATGTCGGGCCCCGCAGCTTGAGTGTTAATAAAGTACATACTTCCGAACAACTGTCAAATCATTACAACCCTATTAGTATAAGTAATTTTTATATTATATACTACAATGATAATAATTATGTTTATTCAGTTATCATTATTACAATTTGGTATAACAAAATATTTTTTATATATGGTATGTACCAGTTTTGCATAATTCCAACTACGGATACCCCAAAGCTGCCCAGTAAGGCTGTTAGGTGTATTTCCACAGGGGTTCTTCGTGTGGGATTAAGTTTGCTGGGGAAATAATGAAATTGAGTAGTATAAAATTTAAAAAATATTTCTAGGGGCAAAAAAAAGATAGCTTACATTCTAAAGCTGAACTTAATAGTAATTAAGTAAATATATTTTGTTTGATTTGTACCAAGCCCTTATGTTGTAATTAGTAGTAGACATACTGTAAGTTTGGTGCTCCCTGCCCACAGCTGTTTGTTTCAGGTACTCCTTCAAGCTACGTTTGAAAGAGTAGCCCTACAATGTTCTTCTTTCACGGACTGTGTTTGGTAATTTGTTTTGATGGCAGTGAAGAAGAATGTTAGTTTACCCTGCCCTTGGATACTTGGAATATTAACTTAATACTTCATATTCTGTGTATTTTGTTAATTCCTTGGAAGCCCTATCATAAAAGATCTTGAAGGCATTAATGAGTCTATATTTGGTTGGTCCTGTCTGAAACATTGAGCATGCCGAGTGAATGTAGTTGTTCCTGACCCACATGAGTTCTGGGTCCTAGGTTCAGCCTGAACCTTACCATTTTGTTTTGATTAATCTGGAATTTGCTTCTAGCTGTTTGGGATAATGCAGAATACTAGGATGATGTCAAAATGACATCGTACAAGTGCTAGGCATAGAGTCTTTTTGGTCGCCGCTTGCAAGCATCCCACCTGTCCATACAGGTGCTTCACCTGACAAGTCGAGTCCAGTTTCAGTCCGAGATATTTACTTATAATACTGTCGATATAGGAACACTATTACAGTTAACTGAGAAACCTTCAATGTCTTTCAATTTTCGTTTTGTTCCGCAAAAGATGACTACTGTCTTGCCAAAGTGAAGAGAGTCTATTGTCCACCAGCCAATCACAATAGGATTCTAGTTCTTTGGAGAGAGTAGTGGCAACACTTTTGGGATCTTTTCCTGAAACCAGTAGTATGCTGTCGTCAGCATACAGTAGTAATTTACACGAAACACTCAGTTCCAATGATATCGTCCACATAACAGAGAAAGAGTAAAGGACCAAAGATGCTTACCTGCGGAACCTGCCAATTAATAGGCATTTGCTCTGATAAATTATCATTAATTTTGACACTTTGGGTTCTACCACTAAGCTAGGATTTAAACCAGTTGCTTGTAGTTTTATTACAGAGTATATCATGGTCTACCGTATTAAAAGCTTTCTGTAAATCAAGAAGTACCAGTCCGGTGTAGTTACCTTTAGATATTTCACTATGAATATGGTCTATTAATTGGATGATACATGAGCCTGTTGAGTACATTCCTCTGAAACTGGATTGGAACATTTTGAGCAGATTAATCCGAAAGTGTAGCGCACTAATATTGGTTGGTCCAACCCTTGGAACCAGCTCGGGATATCATGAATCATTATGGCTAAGGTTAACAAAATATTTTAACCCCTACTGTTCCATGGCATAGTACATATAAGTGTACCCTCCAGTACCAGACTTGTTACGATAATCAATGAGACAACACCCTCTCAGCTCAATAGTTGGTGGGTAACTGAGTCACCGACCCGGACTAGCTGAGAGGGACCATGAGAAGTGTAGCCAACTCCTCACAACAGTGGATCCAAGTCATGTTAGCAGCTCCAGCTAGATATTAGCAGAACTAGCAGAACGGCTGAGAGCCGTTGCTGGTATTGGTGAGTAACTTTTTTACTGACGGCTGTATGCCATCGCTGGTACAGAACGGGTTAATACTAGCCAGAAGAAAATTTAAACAGGTTGGCATCGTACTGAAGAGGTTAACGTTTTACCCATTTTGTTTGCAGCTCCTGTAAACGTTCACTGATGATCTAAATGGAACCAGTTGCGAATGACATGCGTCGCTACGGCTACACCAACCACTTCTGGAGCCAGCAGCAGGAACTGTGGAAGGATGCCATTAACAGCAAGTACAAGAGGGGGGTTGAAACTTCACTTATGCGTTACTCTACGCCAGAAATTGGTTAGATGAAGAACTTGTTTGTACCCTAGTCCTATTCAATATAATTATTATTGAAAATATAAAAAAATTCTAATCATTACAAGAAAAAAATGAAACTAATCTAATAATTATAACCATCATGATATACACAATTAGTCCTTATTTATCACGGGTAGGAGAAATTGGATGCTTGCCATGTCTCTGTAGCCCTAATATATTATTTTGTTCTTCATCATATATACTTTGTATATTGGACAATGTACTGAATAGAATTTGAGAGTAATATGTCTGTAAAATTAATGATTATAGAAATGAGTGATATGTTGATCTATCTATCTATCTATTGCCTGATGCCGTGATCCCCGAAGGGGTGGCCACGAACGAACCGCCCCCATGCACCTCTGTCCCCAGTCAGTCGACGCCCCTCCCCCCAACCAGCACCACCTTTGTTCATGTACTTCCTCACTCCATCCTTCCACCTCATATTCGGTCTACCTCTCCCCCTCTGTCCCTCCACCTCGCTCTCATACACCCTCTTAGTCATTCTCTCGCTTTCCATACGTTCCATATGGCCGAACCATCTCAAGTTGTTCCTTTTCACACTTTCCAGCACATCTACCTCCACACCACACCTCCTTCTTACTTCCTCATTAGTCTGTCTATCCCTCCATGTAACTCCGCACGCACTCCTTAAGTAATTCATTTCCACTGCTCTCACTCTTGGTCTGAGTCTCTCAACCAACGTCCATGCTTCGCTTCCGTAAGTCAGTGTCGGGATTACCACACTGTCATGCAAGGACTTCTTCACTTCCATACTGACCACCCTATTTTTTGTTACTGCTTTTAGCGTTCCTACAACCCTCTTCCCCTGTTGTACCCTCTCCCGCACCTCTTCATCCATAGTCCCATCTTTACTCAACACACTGCCCAGATACTTAAAAGAGTTGACGATCTCCATAGCCTGACCGTTCAGCTTCACCTCACACTCTGTGACTTCACCCCTTTCGAAGACCATAACCTTGCTCTTCCCCGTATTTACCTTCAAATTCCGTTTTTCGCACACTGTTCCAAACTCATTTACCAGACCCTGCAACTCCCATTCATTATCACTCATCAGAACTGTATCATCCGCAAACAGCAGTATAGGTAGCTTCCACTCAATTCCCTCCCTTTTCAGCGATACACCAACATCCACTGCTCTTGATAGTATTTCTTTCATAACTCCATCCATATATACAGTAAACAACCACAGGGACATCACACACCCCTGTTTCAAACCAACATTCAGGTCAAAGAACTCGCTCTGCTCACTCTCCACACGTACTGCCGCCTTTGCACCCTCATACATGCTCTTCACTGCTTTCAGCAACTTGCCCTCTACTCCGTATATTCTAAGTACTTTCCACAAACCTTCTCTATCCACTCTGTCATAGGCCTTCTCCAAGTCCATAAAGGCAACATACACCTTTTGTTTATGTTGATGACTGCGATTTATATATTTCGACTCACTGGATGGAAACTGACTTGTATAGGGTGTATTTGAAAGAGCGGGAAACCTAGCAGACGACGTTTACCGGTCGCTCATAGGGATGCCTTCCAGTAATTTACTACACTGTTATAAGCTATTCAACAATTTGTATACAGTAGTAAGCTTCAGAGCAAGATATATATAAGTATAGTTGTGTCATATTTATATTTAAGTCCGACGCCGTTTATTTTGCACACATATTCATAATTTATATGTATCTTTTGTAACAGAGGAGGTGCAGTTCATTGTCAGCTTATGTAATGAAACACGTGATCGCCTGGAGAGGGTGGACAATGCGAGGATGGAGGATAGCAGGAAGAAACAGGAAGCTGAGAGAAGCTGTCTTGAAAAAGAGATCACAGAAGGTGGACAATATGGCCAAACTGAAAATGAGCATGCGATAGTACACAGATGTTCTAACTACAGCAGCAAAACAAACAACACCTTAAGAGACAACAAGGGTATACAGCAGATCACTTATAATAACAAAGAAAACAGGACCACGAATATAACTCCAAATGCAAACGTCAAGTCCAACTTCGTCACCTTTCGCACAGTTGCTCTAATGGTGCAAATGGGTCGCATGGTACTTAATGTGGATGGCCAGCGCAGGTGGGACTGGAGCTTGGGAGACGTCCGGCGTTACGGTTATGACGCCACTCGCTTTTATTTTGAGTCTGGCAGAAAAGCAAAATCTGGCGAAGGGCTCGTCATTTTGCTTACTGATCAGGTAAATTATGAATGATGATGCCCGTAAAATTTAGTATCTTAGCGAACTTCAGAAAGAGAGGTAGAACTGATTATTTCTGGATAAACTGAAATGAGCCAGTTATGGAAAAATGGCTCAATACTAAGAATAACACTGCTTAAAAGATGTTCTCCATAATAATGATCAAGCCATTTGCCCATTACTGTGGCTCATTTAATTGTATCCAGAAATGTCCAAACTCACCTCCATATTCAAAGTTAACCCATTTCACCAATACTTCTATTTCTACAATTTTCCTATGTTTATAAACTATCTTGTTCAATAGACTGTCTGACTAACAGACAACTGATAAACTCAAAACACAGTGGACACTCCTATATGAATCTTATAACCTTGTTTATACCTCAGTACTTATACAGTAATGTACAGAAATAATTGTAATTATGTGAAGATATCGTACCTTATCCTAAACGATTTTAACCCAGGGGCTGCATTATCTAGTTTTGAAGTAGCCTCCCAAGGAGCAAGGGATTGCCGAAAAAGGTCACCATCGCAAAACATAATGTAAAGTACATCAGCGTGTTGGTATCATGCCTACATATCCCACTGCGAAGGTTATTTGCACAAAAAATTATGTGGATGTGTTGTGGTCATCGTCAGGAGTTGCACGGTTTGGCGAGAAATAGGCACCTGCGCACCTTTATTTTGGTCCGATGTGCGCGGGAAAAGTGAGGGGAGGAATTACGTAATATCCCTTATATCTCCCTTATAAAGCAATATTATAGTACCACACATGTGAAAAATTAGGACCCATATTTAGGTGTAGGGAAAGAATAGAGCACGTCAATTTATCAGGTCAGGACCAACAGCCATTACTATGCAATAAAGTCTTTATCTTAGCAATGTCTTGGTATGGCACTGCTGAGGCTGGTGGGGTGCAGATAGGTGCCACAGGTGACTGAGTCTTACCTGGGAGCTGTTTGGCACCACACCTGTGTCGGCAACAGTGTTTGCATGTTGGGGCAGGACTTTATTGTTCTATAATCCAAATTGCCTAATATACAGTAGAGTCTTGTTATGGTGCTATCTTTTTGTAACACTGTTAAGGCTGGTGTGGTTGCAGATACTGCAGGTGCAAGTGCTGCAGGGGGACTCTGTTGAGTCTTGCTGAGGCACAGTTATCACTATACCAACTTCAGCCACAGTGATGACTTGCTGGGGCAGTGCTGTGGCGGGACTTTATTGTACTACAGTACACTGCAACTACTGAAAGGCAACCCCGTCTGAGCCGTTACAATGCATGTAATGGAAAAATTATGCTAAACCATTGTATGTATATGTATGTATAAGTGGGTCGGGAATGAGAGAGGGGAGGGAGAGAGGGTGAAATATCTTCTCCCTTCCTCCCCTGTTATTGATTGTCGCTGCAAGCAAGCTTACGCTTATTATAGGGAACTTTCTCTTGCTCCTTCGCACACGTATCTTATACATATAGTATACAGTATATATCTGGGGAAGAGGGACGGTTCTAGAGCCCTGCCATTGCTTCCATGATAGAAAAGGTGTGTGAGGTGTGAGGTGTAAGTGTATTATGATGATTGGTATCGAAAGTTGACATTTAGGCCTATTCCTGAACCAATTTGTAGCTGCCTGGGCCTACGCAAGCAGTTTTGGTACAAGATTGAAATCTCAGATACCAGAGTGAAGGTTGCATTCACCCAATAAAACATTCCGGAAGGAAGGACGTAGCCCCCGGGTTAATCAATGTTAACATTACATGATTATATCCTCCAGCAGGGGAGTCATGTTGGAAGAGTGTCTGTTTATTGTTTGCAACGTTTATTTTTGTTGCTATTTATTTATATATATTTTTTCATATTTCAAACAGGATCTTGGACACCAGTAGTGATGATGGTAACAGGACCTTTGGGATTAGTAGTGATGATGGTAGCAGGACCTGTGGCATTAGTAGTGATGATGGTAACAGGACATAGGAACTAGTATTAACGATGGTAACAGGACACAGGAACCAGTAATAACGGTGGTAACAGGACCTTGGAGACCATTAGTGGTGAATGTAGTAGGACCTTGGAGATCAGGAGTGATATCGGTAGCTAGGAGACCGGTAGTGATGATGGTAGATTTTTCATAAGTTATGGTACATAATTATGAAATTTTCAATGAATGTTCATAACCATGGCTTAAAGACAAAAAGACACTGTTGGGAACCGTTAAACATACTGTTAGGCATCTCCTCTATGTTTTTGTTAGCCCAAGCTTCTAATGGCATGAGGGAAGAAGGGAATAAAAGTGATATTGCGTGTAGGGAGAAGAAGGATGGCCACTGAAGGTCCGGATACATGGGTGTTTGCACGGCGAACGATGTGCGTCTACAGTATACAGTACTAGTTTTCAGTATATAATCAGTACAATTATAACTACTCCTCTGTCATTCATCTTAGCGAATAATCCAAATAGATCTCACTATCAAGGGTTTAAATATATCTTGAGTAACTTTTTCAGAATCATTATACCTCGTTTTCTCGTATTCTGGCTAACGCTAGACGATTTTATGTTCGTATTCATAGCCTAGGCTAATTAATGTTAATATCACCTAATTGACTAAGCCACCCCTGTGTCGTTTATACTAGGGTAACCATCTAACCACCATGAAATCTCACCTCCAGATCAAATGAGCGAGCACGTAGCATATGCCCGTATTTTTGTGTCCGATTAATTTGATTAATAACTAGATATGGGCCATAACAGACGCTCCAAAAATCTTGCCAGGTCATTTAAAAACTTTACTGCATCTACCTATAGCTCGTGGATGGAGTCATTGAGCGATTGTTAACTTTTGAAAGAAGTTAACAAGTATCTGTGCCATATATATCACAGGAATTGAACAAAAAATCTGCATTGAGTTAGATGTTACCTAATGATTGTTATCTGATCATATAATTCATCCATCTATTTCTTCCACTAGGGTAAGTGTATCTATGACTACCTGGCAGCCATAAAGTTGAAGGCAAGGAGGTTTAATAAATATTTAAAACTCCTTGGGCGTAGGCTACTGCCAGTTCGTCAAGGTAACCCCTTTAGGATAAGATGACGCGTTTTATTTTACTATAATTAGAAAAAAATTCAGATTTGGAAGACCCTCTAGGAACTAAAGGGGTATAGTATATATCAGTTAGACTTCTAACTTCCAAAATGACTTCCTAAACTGAATAAAAATAAAATGTTCTATTAACCCGGCGAGCGCGCGCAGGGTGTAGTGAACATCACACTTCTGGGCGGCAATATTATGCTCCATTCCTGCCTATAATCGACATTTTACGATAAATATCGTTATTCATATGCGCCTATTTTACGTTTAATATGAAGATAGTAACATGTAACAACAATAAAACAAGTGGGAATAGTGATTGGATGGTCAAAATCGCGAATTATAGTCGGCCGGTCCATTCATGCATTGTGGAGCAGAGTGAGCCAGGCCCTCCCCTCGCGAGGCCTCAAGCTTGACTGACTCATTCACCCACACCCTACCTTACGCAACACACTCGATAGTCACATGACAACACAATTAAACCGGCCTGGAGATGTTTACACGAAAATATACCAATGCATAAGGGAATAACAGGGAAAATAGGTGATAATTAAAGGGGGTGGGGAAGAGGGGGAAAGGGGGGGATTTTGACAGATGTGGAGTAGTGATAGGAGGTATGGAGGGGAATTATCTCACTTAATAACCATTTCACTTGTTTTATGTGCTACTGGGGCCTTTTAAAAGTTTTTTTTAGGCCTTACCTCTTAGGAGGGTCCTCGCCCTTGCCCACCAAAACCTCTTAAGAGTGTTCTCGCCGTTCCCGGGTTAATAGCCAGAATAAAAAGAAAAACGTCCTTGTATCCTGAACGGGTTAAACTTTACAATTATTGACCCATATAAATATATATAATCAGTACTGGTAAGATGACGCCTTTATCCTTTATCCTATTAGGGAATATCTGTAATAGGACTTACAATGAAGAGTTTTGGTACTATCTTGCATAACTCCTGTCCAGTAATACCTTGTTATCTTGTATTATCATTAACATTAGAAGATTGTATTAACCATATCTGATGCAATATTTGATGGATTCTTTCTGTTTCACACCCTTATTTTGGATATTTTAAGAAGCTCCTTAGTTTGGCGATTGTAAGACGCTTGACCCCACTCAGGTGTTGATTTTTTTGGGGGAGCGGTAGTGAGCCTGCATTTTAAGAGAGACCGGCTTTCGGATGGGACCTTTTTCCACCGAAAAATTTACAAATTTAGCTTGAAGAGAGTCTGAGTGGCACTTGGCAGCACCTGATACTGAACGAATACTATGGGAATGAGAGTTGTTTACAGAGAGTACACGGATTGGTATACGTTTACGTTTGCTTCAAACTCTGTGTGTCCAGGCATTTTGGCTCGAACGTCCCTTGATTTTGGCCCTGTCACTCTTTCAACTCTGGGGGAGGCACTCGCTACAGGCAGTTCTGCCTTTTGCCTCCCTCACTCACATAGACAAAATAATCGTCGAGAGACCCGCAGAGGGCTGATCTCGGGCGGCATGTTGTGCATGGGATCAATGATTAGGGAGAGGATAAGGAAAAGGGTTAAGATTAGGGATATACACATTTCTAAAGGTAACACCATTTTTCAAGGTATTTCATGCATTAACGGTGCTGTGAAGGGGAATAATTACTTAAGAATACAAGCAATCCCCTCCTTCCCACCAGGGTAAGCGTATCTACGACCACCTGGCGGACATGAAGGCGTACTACCAGTTTGACGGCCTGTGCCAGCGAGAAGTATCACTGGAGACCCTGGCCCAGATACCTGACGCTTTCTCACCCCTAGGACAGTCACTCGCAAGAGGCGCCAGTCTCAGGACCCCGGTCAGTGCAAGGTCATGTCGAGTCAAAGGCAGGTCAGGTCAAGTAAAAAACAGGTCAGGTCAAGATAGTGGCAGGTCATGTCAAGTCAAAAGCAGGCCAGTTCAAGATAGTAGCAGGTTAGGTCAGTGGCAGGTCATATCAAGTCAAAAGCAGGTCAGGTCAGTAGCAGTGGCAAGCCAAGTCAGATCAGTGGCTGGTCAAGTCAGGTTAGTCAGCCACAGCCATTAGCCAGGAACTCCAATCTCAGTATTCAGGTCAGATCAAATTTGAACAGAGGAGTGTTAAGTAAGTGTTAGGTCAGGGTTAGGATTCAAGTCAGTACCAGGTTTTGTCAGGTTAGGTTAGGTCAGTGTTATTTTAAGCTTGGTAAGGTAATGGCAGTGCTAGGTAAGATTCAGGTCAGGTCAGTTGAGTGTCAGTTTAGGTAAGTGATAAGTCAGGTTATTAGTAGGTTAGTGCCAAGTCGGATCAGTGATAGGTCAGGTCAGATTAGTGTTAAGTAAGTGTTAGGTTAGGTGAGGTCAGTAGTAAGTAAGTGTTAGCTTAATTCAGGTCTAGTAAATTAAAGTTGGTGTTAGGTAATGTAGGCTAATTTAATGTAATGTAAGTGAGGTCAGTGTTAAGAAAGTGTCAGCAAAGTCAGTTCAGTGTTAGAGCATTATTGTAAGTCAGGTTAGGTCAGGTCAGTGTTAAATAAGTGTTAAGTTAATTATGGTCAGGGAAAGCTAAGTAAGTGTTAGGTAAGGTCAGCGTCAGGTGAGATCAGTGCTAGGAAAGTGTCAGGTCAGTTCATTGTTAAGTAATAGCAAGTGGTAAGGTCAGATAGTGTTAGTTAAGTGTCAGGTCAGGACAATGTTAGATAAGTGTAATTATTCCTCTTGCGAGTTATCAAAGTATGTTGGGTTTATATGAGGTGTCGTCCCATTTTTATCTCCACTGCTTCGAAGATAAGACAACACAAACAATAGTCCAGAACATTAAAGTCGCCACCTACCCTATAGCTCTCCAGTTTGCCATTATAAGCCACATTGCTCAGGTAATTTCTATGGGGTTATGTATACATACATACATACATACATACATAACATTTTAAGACTGAGTGTTCCACACATAAGTGCAGTTTCAGTCTCTTGTCCTAATGGCGGCGTTCCAGGCAACCCTGTTAAGGGCTGCTTCACGTGTCAAGTTCTTGGATTTGAGATCGGCACGTATAGTCCGATCCCAGGTCTCAGTATCCAGATCCCAGTATCTCCAATAATATTAGATTTTTTTTTTTTTTTTTTTCTATGTGATTGAGGGAGGCAAAAGGCATTACTGCCTAAAATGCCCCAGAACGAGAAGCCCACCACAGAAGCCACGAACGAACACCACACAGAAACACCCAAAGGAAAGGTCCACAGAACGAAAGGACCAGCTGACCGAGCCAGCCAATTCAGACAGGCCCAAGCCCGCAGGGCTAAGCAGCTCCAGGCCGCACCTAGATACCCCTTCTAAACTGACCACTTTTCCACACCTCACGTACACTACCCCCTCGTGTACTACACTCCTAACTACAAAGATGATGAACAGGAATATACATTCATATTAAAAACACCCATGCCCTGTCCCGACGTTGAGCCAATGCCAACACATCAGACAGCCATAATTATATCTATGTATGTTCTTACATCCGAGAAGTAGATGTTATATATCTTAGAAGTTAAAACACCCACCCCTAGACCTCGTATATCATTTCCCATGACGAGTATAGATATATGTAATCCGTGCTCAGTCGCCCCCTTGCATTGTTCCTCTAGTAACTAAGTGTCTCTATAATATTAACTGCCACCAGTATTGATACGACATAGCGGCACTGTCCTTGTGTCGTATTGTGCCAAGTACAGATCAACCAGGTTTCATCACCTTATTAGGACGACGACTATATTGTCGTCGTTCATCGATGTATGCAATCCTTAGTTTAAGTATTAATATTAACATTCCCTAACATCTTGTCTTGCCAGACTAAGCTTTCTGAAGACCCATCGCCCCATAAATCTATGTATGCAATCCTTGGGTTAAGTATCTTTATCCGCCATTGTGTTCACCTTTTTCCATTTACTTTTCCACAATTGTCAGACGTCTTCCACTTGCCTCCTTCGTATCCACAGTCCACACTACGCCAATTTGCTTCGTGTCATACACCTCTTACCCCAACCAGAGATTGTATAGATAACCTTGTTACCAGTATCTGTCATAAGTACCTCGAAACAATAACTAAGTACCCCTACGAACTGCCGCTTTGTTTGGTATACATATTTCATAGAAAACGCAGCTCCCAGGGCCAACTAATAGTATCCATAACCCCTCGTATGTACGAGAAATAATACACCATGTCTTTCCTTACTTTATCCACAAGTCTAGCACACACCTACAGTTCACCTCCTTCTCCCCCCCCCCCCATCCCCACAGTCTACATAATTCTATCTTTTCCAGACTCATATACCACCCCGTATTTGCATCCCCCGGTAGCATTTGACTAACGTACTTTCACTGTCTTTTCAAACTCCAATATCAATTGTAGCCTAATGCCACCCCCACGCCCAGGGACCTTAGGGGCAAATTTCCCTGTAGCCCCTGAACTTCCCCCCCTCTCATTAAGACACTCGCGCTTCTCGACTCTTGTCTGACCTAGCCTCTCTCTCATACCTCTTGAAGATCCTTGAATTGTCCGTTGCTAACGCTCTCCAACCTTTTATATATATACTCCTATCCAGCCTACCTTCACTGAGTAGGCCAGAACAACATTAGAACTTTACTAGCCCCTTGCATGCCATCTATTCTCTTACAACCCATTCACAACCCTGCACCCAATGGTCGTCGGTGCGAGGCTAGCCGCCTCGCCAGTAACTAACTTCTATTGCCATACTTCCAGATAAATGTGGCAGAGTTAGCAACCCAGTCTCCACCACATCCAGCAAACCCTACAATTAACAACCAGCCGAGTAAAACCAGCTAGCCAAGGCACCTTCGGTTTTGGTATTAAGGACACCCACATCTGTCTCATACACAGAGGGTTATTACAAACACTGGTGATATGGCAAGCCCCTAGCCACAGCCGCCGGACGACTATCACAGAGAGAGGGCGCCCAGCTCCCCATTTTTGCCCACCCGAGGAGGGAGACCCCCACCCCCGCGGAGGTATACCTGGCCCCTGTTTTGACTTCTGAGTCATTGCCAGGTAGCACAGGAATTCTTCCTATCAATGAACTAACCATGCATGACTAACACCTTTACTAACCTCTATTAACTCACAATAAACCATTTACCTTTCTTGCATACTCTGATCACTAAATTAGCACCTCAGCTATATCATAGAATGAAGATTGAACAATCTAAGAGAGTCTCTCTCCCCTAAATACTTCCAGTATAGCCAAAATAGTACCTCTTACTAAGGCTCAGTTATATGAAAATATAAAGGCTTCCTATAGCCATGTGCCACAACAGTAAATACCATCTTACCTAGTCCCCATATCTATTGAGAGCTCAAATAAGTCCATAAGACTCGAGATCCCTACTGTCTACAGGGTCCAGAACCGAGCCTATAAATCTAGCTCCCGCCCCCAGTCAAATCAGTTGAAAGCTAGACACCAACCAGTGGTCACTACCCTGCAGTTAACCTCTAGCTCTGCCCTTGTGTTGTTCCGGAGTTGAGAGATTCCAGATCCGACAGACTCCGTGGCAGAGAAGACTAATAGAAGCATCTGTCCATGTACAAGTCCTAACGTGCACCTTATAACCTTCACACAAATTCGTGGGTATATAAGTGTGTAGCCAGCAACGATCGTCAAGAGATCCGACTTGAGAACTTCCTACATTTTGGACCACCTGGACGGCCGAGGAACCAGTCGTTAGCCCCCAACATCACCGGAAGCAAGATAACCAGGACCAGATCTACAAATACTATTCAAGATTCATGTTGCTAGTCCTTAAGTGTTATAGTACTAGTTTGACACTCACTTATTAACTTTCTATAAAGTGGCTAAAACCTTGCCCAGTGTAACTCATATTTAACCATTCCATTTGGGACGTACTAAGCGATCAGTGCTCATTAATTAACAGGCGACATTGACTCTCGTAATTACCTTATTCAGATATTAAAACTCTAGTGATATCTAACGTTCGCCCACTGATTTGTGTTCTACGTATTTCTGCCATAAGAATATAAAACTTAGATCAGTACCCCCATGAGGTTACTAGAGATTTCCATGTTCTACAATATACGCGTGTCTAATCCTAACTGTGAGCTGCTACTTGGGCACGCGACCAGCCAGTAAGAGATCAAATCAGTGAAATTGAATTACATGAATATATTGAGGTCTTCCAGTAAAATAAAGCTTGCTAATAAAGCCAGTGATCAGAAGATTAATACCTGAACGTTGGAAGTGGGAGACTAGGCTCCATCCAGATCCACTTATGCTAGTGTTGTTCGATTCTATTATATTGTCTTGCACGAGTATTCTGCAGTGGTATATAAATCAACGTGATCGTGTAACTTGTTACCATGTGTTTCTTTGTGTTCTCTATTCCTCATATCTTGTATTGTGCATGCAGCCTTATATACCCAGTCATTTAGAACTCACATTACCCAAGTTAATCCTGTAGAAAAACAGGGCATAACATTGGCGGCAGCGGTGGGATTTGATTCGGATAAAAGGTTGCATTACACTGCAAGTTTGGAACAGTAGAAGCATGGGAACATCGCAAAATTGGCAGCTACTCACACACATTCCCAAGTATGATGTAAACACGTATGATATCGCCACTTACTTAGACATAATAAAGCCAGTGTACGATGTGGCATTTCAAAAGGACCGCGACAAAGTCGCCGTTGCATTTTCGCACATTATACAGTTGGGAGAAGCCGTTTCCCAAATTCTTGATAAGTTTACCTGGAACGATTTTCTTCGCCAAATTATGAAACAGTGTACGCCAGAGCATACCTGGAACCAGTTTCGATCCCTCGTGATCCGGACCTTAGATCCACTTTTGGGTTCCCCGTCGCCCCCAAAATAATAAAAGTCGACGAGATCAAGTATGAAGGGGATATAAATGTGACCCTCATACAACTCTACAGATACATGAGGACCACGTATAGCTATGAAGATTACGATCAACAAAATGAACTCTTATTCACCGCATTATTAAACATCCTCCCACCCCACATCACCGCCCATCTCGACCCGTATGGCTTATTCGAAGAACATATGCTCTCCATCAGAGAAGAATGCCTACTCAGTTCGATGAATCCCCTATCCAACCCTTCAGCCCCTATCCAAGACTCTGTGCACCCTTCCAAAATGACTTCCGGTGAAAGTCCAACCCCAGTGCACTCTTCCTTGCCTCTATCCTCTCTGACCATCCCTAAATTTTCCCCTGCCCAGCCATCCACCAACGATCATCTTCCATCAATTGTGTTACCCCATCAACCCCATCCTTTTTCTATGCATGTCAAACAAACTCACCAGTCCCAGATAACCTCTAACCAGACCGTGACTGCCACCAAGAAAATTCCCCAAATTCGTCCTGTTAACAACCCCAAATCAATACATCAGTCCTCTACCAATAACCCCTGTTCTACACCTAACTCTTCCCCCACCAACCCTCCGCAGCCCCCCCAACAAGCCCCGTTTTCTAGCTATGCCTACCTATGTAGGCCTACCAAAACATGTTTTCCCCATGCCCCCAGAAATGTTCAGCTATTCCACAAACAACAAAATTCCCCTTGTGACAGTTTTCCGTCAGTAGCTTGTGACAGTTTTCAGTCAGTAGCTCCCTTCCACCCCCATACAATTCACACCCCTAGAAAACTTCGAAACCCCACACTTGACTCGCCCTCTCATGTCAAACAAACTCACCAGTCCCAGATAACCTCTAACCAGACCGAGACTGCCACCAAGAAAATTCCCCAAACTCGTCCTGTTAACAACCCCAAATCAGTACATCACTCCTCCCTCAATAACCCATGTCCTATGCCTAACTCTGCCCCCACTAATCCTCCCCAGTCCCACATAACCTTTAACCAGACCGAGACTGACACCAAGAAAATTCCCCAAATTCGTCCTGTTAACAACCCCAAATCAATACATCAGTCCTCTACCAATAACCCCTGTTCTACACCTAACTCTTCCCCCACCAACCCTCCGCAGTCCCCCCCACAAATCCCGTTTTCTAACTCGCTCACCTCTCACCACCCTGACCCTACCACATGCGCCGTTAATCCTCCCCTCACGCGTGACGACCTAGGGACCCAACCATGTTCCCCCCCTTCCCCCAGAAATGCTCAGCTATTCCCCCACCAACAAAATTTCCCTTGTGACAGTTTTCCGTCAGTAGCTCCCTTCCACCCCCCTACAATTCACACCCCTAATAAACTTCAAAACCCCACACTTGACTCACCCCCTCATGACAGACAAACCCACCAATCCCATATAACCTCTAAACAAACCGTCACTGCCACCGACACACCCCACCACTCTGATCCTCCCACACGCGCCGTTAATCCCCCCCTCACGCGTGACCCCCACCAAAGTGATTTCCCCCCCCCTCATGCTCACCAGTCGGTCCCCCACCATCATGAGCCCAGCTAAACTTTCAACCTCCACCAATTCCCACCCTGCCAGCCTAACCTCTCACGACCACATTCAGAACAAACAATCACCCCCGTACATAACCCCTACCTCCTTTTTCCCCCCTATCTTACCCCCCTCTTCACCGTTACCCCACCCGCCCCAAATTCCACCCCCAAAGATCTCGCTCGACAAAATACCACTCCCATCCCAATCCAACCACAAAACTTTTTCCACCTTGGCTAAACCCCAAAATACTCTCTCTCTCGCCCCAAACAACATAATCAACCTCTCAACTTCAACCACTCCTCGAAATCCCATCCATGGCTCTCCCGAAAATAAAATCAGTCTAAATTCAACCCCTCTCAAACCACAACCCTGCCTGCCCAGACCCCCCCCCCCCCCCACCATCTCCCTATCAAATCCCCACACCCCAAACCTCCAAACCACCCGATCATAGTAAACTCTCAACCTTCAGCCTTACTCACCCTTCCCCAAACCCCACTCACGACCACAACTCTCTACACAATTCAACCCCTCCCCAGGACCAAACTCTTCCGCAACAACAACCCCGACTCGACCTGCCCGTTTCATCTTTAAAACCCCCCTATCACTACCCCGACCGAAACCACTTAGACCCCCCTCCAAAACTGGCCCCGGGCCAGCTCGCCCTCAGACCCACATTCCTAACGACAGACCTAACGGTATATCCACCCCTCCCTTCCAAAGTGAAAGTGAACCACCAAGGTCAAAGCCACAACCACCACAACCACCCCTATTACCAGACCGTCACCCAGACTAACGGCGACCCTAAATAACCCCCCCTGATGATGATGAGGATATTCTGTACTTAATTTTTTGTTTTGATTGTTTTCAATTCCTAAGCGATTGGGCATGATTCTATAAATTTACATGTTTTCCATATACTGTATATTATATTTTTCTTCCCTTAGTCATACTACTTTTCTTGTTAACCTACACTTTTCTGACTATCTTTTAAATTTGTTTTATACATTGTTAAAAACTTTACCTCTTCTTAATTTTCCTGTGTTCTTAATTATCTGTTCTTTCTTAAATTTACATGTTTTCCATATACTGTATAATTATATTATATTTTTTCCCTTAGTCATACTACTTTTCAGCCACACAACACACACCCCCTCCTTCCCACACACCTCACTCCGACCCCCACGGGGGAAAACTACAAACCATTCATACGAAAGGTTAAAGTAAAAAACCCCCACTGGACACTTACGTCTACAACGCCCACCTCAAGCCCGGGCAACCGCCCGTCACAACACAGATGACACATTCTTACAGGTATACATTGACCTACAAAAGAAACCTGACCGTCGCTCTCTTGCTTGGTGGAACCTTCTAAATACCCTCAAAATGACCCACCATGACTATGCTTCTTTTTACTTTACCCTTGAGGCTCGAGGACGAGCCTATAATGAAGGAGAGGGAAGTAAAATGCCCCAGAACGAGAAGCCCACCACAGAAGCCACGAACGAACACCACACAGAAACACCCAAAGGAAAGGTCCACAGAACGAAAGGACCAGCTGACCGAGCCAGCCAATTCAGACAGGCCCAAGCCCGCAGGGCTAAACAGCTCCAGGCCGCACCTAGATACCCCTTCTAAACTGACCATTTTTCCACACCTCACGTACACTACCCCCTCGTGTCCTACACTCCTAACTACAAAGATGATGAACAGGAATATACATTCATATTAAAAACACCCATGCCCTGTCCCGACGTTGAGCCAATGCCAACACATCAGACAGCCATAATTATATCTATGTATGTTCTTACATCCGAGAAGTAGATGTTATATATCTTAGAAGTTAAAACACCCACCCCTAGACCTCGTATATCATTTCCCATGACGAGTATAGATATATGTAACCCGTGCTCAGTCGCCCCCTTGCATTGTTCCTCTAGTAACTAAGTGTCTCTATAATATTAACTGCCACCAGTATTGATACGACATAGCGGCACTGTCCTTGTGTCGTATTGTGCCAAGTACAGATCAACCAGGTTTCATCACCTTATTAGGACGACGACTATAATGTCGTCGTTCATCGATGTATGCAATCCTTAGTTTAAGTATTAATATTAACATTCCCTAACATCTTGTCTTGCCAGACTAAGCTTTCTGAAGACCTATCGCCCCATAAATCTATGTATGCAATCCTTAGGTTAAGTATCTTTATCCGCCATTGTGTTCACCTTTTTCCATTTACTTTTCCACAATTGTCAGACGTCTTCCACTTGCCTCCTTCGTATCCACAGTCCACACTACACCAATTTGCTTCGTGTCATACACCTCTTACCCCAACCAGAGATTGTATAGATAACCTTGGTACCAGTATCTGTCATAAGTACCTCGAAACAATAACTAAGTACCCCTACGAACTGCCGCTTTGTTTGGTATACATATTTCATAGAAAACGCAGCTCCCAGGGCCAACTAATAGTGTCCATAACCCCTCGTATGTACGAGAAATAATATACCATGTCTTTCCTTACTTTATCCACAAGTCTAACACACACCTACAGTTCACCTCCTTCTCCCCCCCCCCCCCCAGCCCCACAGTCTACATAATTCTATCTTTTCCAGACTCATATACCACCCCGTATTTGCATCCCCCGGTAGCATTTGACTAACGTACTTTCACTGTCTTTTCAAACTCCAATATCAATTGTAGCCTAATGCCACCCCCACGCCCAGGGACCTTAGGGGCAAATTTCCCTGTAGCCACTGAACTTCCCCCCTCTCATTAAGACACCCGCGCTTCTCGACTCTTGTCCGACCTAGCCTCTCTCTCATACCTCTTGAAGATCCTTGAATTATCCGTTGCTAACGCTCTCCAACCTTTTATATAATATACTCCTATCCAGCCTACCTTCACTTAGTAGGCCAGAACAACATTAGAACTTTACTAGCCCCTTGCATGCCATCTATTCTCTTACAACCCATTCACAACCCTGCACCCAATGGTCGTCGGTGCGAGGCTAGCCGCCTCGCCAGTAACTAACTTCTATTGCCATACTTCCAGATAAATGTGGCAGAGTTAGCAACCCAGTCTCCACCACATCCAGCAAACCCTACAATTAACAACCAGCCGAGTAAAACCAGCTAGCCAAGGCACCTTCGGTTTTGGTATTAAGGACACCCACATCTGTCTCATACACAGAGGGTTATTACAAACACTGGTGATATGGCAAGCCCCTAGCCACAGCCGCCGGACGACTATCACAGAGAGAGGGCGCCCAGCTCCCCCTTTTTTGCCCACCCGAGGAGGGAGACCCCCACCCCCGCGGAGGTATACCTGGCCCCTGTTTGACTTCTGAGTCATTGCCAGGTAGCACAGGAATTCTTCCTATCAATGAACTAACCATGCATGACTAACACCTTTACTAACCTCTATTAACTCACAATAAACCATTTACCTTTCTTGCCTACTCTGATCACTAAATTAGCACCTCAGCTATACCATAGAATGAAGATTGAACAATCTAAGAAAGTCTCTCCCCTAAATACTTCCAGTATAGCCAAAATAGTACCTCTTACTAAGGCTCAGTTATATGAAAATATAAAGGCTTCCTATAGCCATGTGCCACAACAGTAAAATACCATCTTACCTAGTCCCCATATCTATTGAGAGCTCAAATAAGTCCATAAGACTCGAGATCCCTACTGTCTACAGGGTCCAGAACCGAGCCTATAAATCTAGCTCCCGCCCCCAGTCAAATCAGTTGAAAGCTAGACACCAACCAGTGGTCACTACCCTGCAGTTAACCTCTAGCTCTGCCCTTGTGTTGTTCCGGAGTTGAGAGATTCCAGATCCGGCAGACTCCGTGGCAGAGAAAACTAATAGAAGCATCTGTCCATGTACAAGTCCTAACGTGCACCTTATAACCTTCACACAAATTCGTGGGTATATAAGTGTGTAGCCAGCAACGATCGTCAAGAGATCCGACTTGAGAACTTCCTACATTTTGGACCACCTGGACGGCCGAGGAACCAGTCGTTAGCCCCCAACATCACCGGAAGCAAGATAACCAGGACCAGATCTACAAATACTATTCAAGATTCATGTTGCTAGTACTAAGTGTTATAGTACTAGTTTGACACTCACTTATTAACTTTCTATAAAGTGGCTAAAACCTTGCCCAGTGTAACTCATATTTAACCATTCCATTGGGACGTACTAAGCGATCAGTGCTCATTAATTAACAGGCGACATTGACTCTCGTAATTACCTTATTCAGATATTAAAACTCTAGTGATATCTAACGTTCGCCCACTGATTTGTGTTCTACGTATTTCTGCCATAAGAAATAAAACTTAGATCAGTACCCCCATGAGGTTACTAGAGATTTCCATGTTCTACAATATACGCGTGTCTAATCCTAACTGTGAGCTGCTACTTGGGCACGCGACCAGCCAGTAAGAGATCAAATCAGTGAAATTGAATTACATGAATATATTGAGGTCTTCCAGTAAAATAAAGCTTGCTAATAAAGCCAGTGATCAGAAGATTAATACCTGAACGTTGGAAGTGGGAGACTAGGCTCCATCCAGATCCACTTATGCTAGTGTTGTTCGATTCTATTATATTGTCTTGCACGAGTATTCTGCAGTGGTATATAAATAAACGTGATCGTGTAACTTGTTACCATGTGTTTCTTTGTGTTCTCTATTCCTCATATCTTGTATTGTGCATGCAGCCTTATATACCCAGTCATTTAGAACTCACATTACCCAAGTTAATCCTGTAGAAAAACAGGGCATAACATTGGCGGCAGCGGTGGGATTGATTCGGATAAAAGGTTGCATTACACTGCAAGTTTGGAACAGTAGAAGCATGGGAACATCGCAAAATTGGCAGCTACTCACACACATTCCCAAGTATGATGTAAACACGTATGATATCGCCACTTACTTAGACATAATAAAGCCAGTGTACGATGTGGCATTTCAAAAGGACCGCGACAAAGTCGCCGTTGCATTTTCGCACATTATACAGTTGGGAGAAGCCGTTTCCCAAATTCTTGATAAGTTTACCTGGAACGATTTTCTTCGCCAAATTATGAAACAGTGTACGCCAGAGCATACCTGGAACCAGTTTCGATCCCTCGTGATCCGGACCTTAGATCCACTTTTGGGTTCCCCGTCGCCCCCAAAATAATAAAAGTCGACAAGATCAAGTATGAAGGGGATATAAATGTGACCCTCATACAACTCTACAGATACATGAGGACCACGTATAGCTATGAAGATTACGATCAACAAAATGAACTCTTATTCACCGCATTATTAAACATCCTCCCACCCCACATCACCGCCCATCTCGACCCGTATGGCTTATTCGAAGAACATATGCTCTCCATCAGAGAAGAATGCCTACTCAGTTCGATGAATCCCCTATCCAACCCTTCAGCCCCTATCCAAGACTCTGTGCACCCTTCCAAAATGACTTCCGGTGAAAGTCCAACCCCAGTGCACTCTTCCTTGCCTCTATCCTCTCTGACCATCCCTAAATTTTCCCCTGCCCAGCCATCCACCAACGATCATCTTCCATCAATTGTGTTACCCCATCAACCCCATCCTTTTTCTATGCATGTCAAACAAACTCACCAGTCCCAGATAACCTCTAACCAGACCGTGACTGCCACCAAGAAAATTCCCCAAATTCGTCCTGTTAACAACCCCAAATCAATACATCAGTCCTCTACCAATAACCCCTGTTCTACACCTAACTCTTCCCCCACCAACCCTCCGCAGCCCCCCCAACAAGCCCCGTTTTCTAGCTATGCCTACCTATGTAGGCCTACCAAAACATGTTTTCCCCATGCCCCCAGAAATGTTCAGCTATTCCACAAACAACAAAATTCCCCTTGTGACAGTTTTCCGTCAGTAGCTTGTGACAGTTTTCAGTCAGTAGCTCCCTTCCACCCCCATACAATTCACACCCCTAGAAAACTTCGAAACCCCACACTTGACTCGCCCTCTCATGTCAAACAAACTCACCAGTCCCAGATAACCTCTAACCAGACCGAGACTGCCACCAAGAAAATTCCCCAAACTCGTCCTGTTAACAACCCCAAATCAGTACATCACTCCTTCAATAACCCATGTCCTATGCCTAACTCTGCCCCCACTAATCCTCCCCAGTCCCACATAACCTTTAACCAGACCGAGACTGACACCAAGAAAATTCCCCAAATTCGTCCTGTTAACAACCCCAAATCAATACATCAGTCCTCTACCAATAACCCCTGTTCTACACCTAACTCTTCCCCCACCAACCCTCCGCAGTCCCCCCCACAAATCCCGTTTTCTAACTCGCTCACCTCTCACCACCCTGACCCTACCACATGCGCCGTTAATCCTCCCCTCACGCGTGACGACCTAGGGACCCAACCATGTTCCCCCCCTTCCCCCAGAAATGCTCAGCTATTCCCCCACCAACAAAATTTCCCTTGTGACAGTTTTCCGTCAGTAGCTCCCTTCCACCCCCCTACAATTCACACCCCTAATAAACTTCAAAACCCCACACTTGACTCACCCCCTCATGACAGACAAACCCACCAATCCCATATAACCTCTAAACAAACCGTCACTGCCACCGACACACCCCACCACTCTGATCCTCCCACACGCGCCGTTAATCCCCCCCTCACGCGTGACCCCCACCAAAGTGATTTCCCCCCCCCTCATGCTCACCAGTCGGTCCCCCACCATCATGAGCCCAGCTAAACTTTCAACCTCCACCAATTCCCACCCTGCCAGCCTAACCTCTCACGACCACATTCAGAACAAACAATCACCCCCGTACATAACCCCTACCTCCTTTTTCCCCCCTATCTTACCCCCCTCTTCACCGTTACCCACCCGCCCCAAATTCCACCCCCAAAGATCTCGCTCGACAAAATACCACTCCCATCCCAATCCAACCACAAAACTTTTTCCACCTTGGCTAAACCCCAAAATACTCTCTCTCTCGCCCCAAACAACATAATCAACCTCTCAACTTCAACCACTCCTCGAAATCCCATCCATGGCTCTCCCGAAAATAAAATCAGTCTAAATTCAACCCCTCTCAAACCACAACCCTGCCTGCCCAGACCCCCCCCCCCCCCACCATCTCCCTATCAAATCCCCACACCCCAAACCTCCAAACCACCCGATCATAGTAAACTCTCAACCTTCAGCCTTACTCACCCTTCCCCAAACCCCACTCACGACCACAACTCTCTACACAATTCAACCCCTCCCCAGGACCAAACTCTTCCGCAACAACAACCCCGACTCGACCTGCCCGTTTCATCTTTAAAACCCCCCTATCACTACCCCCGACCGAAACCACTTAGACCCCCCTCCAAAACTGGCCCCGGGCCAGCTCGCCCTCAGACCCACATTCCTAACGACAGACCTAACGGTATATCCACCCCTCCCTTCCAAAGTGAAAGTGAACCACCAAGGTCAAAGCCACAACCACCACAACCACCCCTATTACCAGACCGTCACCCAGACTAACGGCGACCCTAAATAACCCCCCCTGATGATGATGAGGATATTCTGTACTTAATTTTTTGTTTTGATTGTTTTCAATTCCTAAGCGATTGGGCATGATTCTATAAATTTACATGTTTTCCATATACTGTATATTATATTTTTCTTCCCTTAGTCATACTACTTTTCTTGTTAACCTACACTTTTCTGACTATCTTTTAAATTTGTTTTATACATTGTTAAAAACTTTACCTCTTCTTAATTTTCCTGTGTTCTTAATTATCTGTTCTTTCTTAAATTTACATGTTTTCCATATACTGTATAATTATATTATATATTTTTTTCCCTTAGTCATACTACTTTTCAGCCACACAACACACACCCCCTCCTTCCCACACACCTCACTCCGACCCCCACGGGGGAAAACTACAAACCATTCATACGAAAGGTTAAAGTAAAAAAACCCACTGGACACTTACGTCTACAACGCCCACCTCAAGCCCGGGCAACCGCCCGTCACAACACAGATGACACATTCTTACAGGTATACATTGACCTACAAAAGAAACCTGACCGTCGCTCTCTTGCTTGGTGGAACCTTCTAAATACCCTCAAAATGACCCACCATGGCTATGCTTCTTTTTACTTTACCCTTGAGGCTCGAGGACGAGCCTATAATGAAGGAGAGGGAAGTAAAATGCCCCAGAACGAGAAGCCCACCACAGAAGCCACGAACGAACACCACACAGAAACACCCAAAGGAAAGGTCCACAGAACGAAAGGACCAGCTGACCGAGCCAGCCAATTCAGACAGGCCCAAGCCCGCAGGGCTAAACAGCTCCAGGCCGCACCTAGATACCCCTTCTAAACTGACCATTTTTCCACACCTCACGTACACTACCCCCTCGTGTCCTACACTCCTAACTACAAAGATGATGAACAGGAATATACATTCATATTAAAAACACCCATGCCCTGTCCCGACGTTGAGCCAATGCCAACACATCAGACAGCCATAATTATATCTATGTATGTTCTTACATCCGAGAAGTAGATGTTATATATCTTAGAAGTTAAAACACCCACCCCTAGACCTCGTATATCATTTCCCATGACGAGTATAGATATATGTAACCCGTGCTCAGTCGCCCCCTTGCATTGTTCCTCTAGTAACTAAGTGTCTCTATAATATTAACTGCCACCAGTATTGATACGACATAGCGGCACTGTCCTTGTGTCGTATTGTGCCAAGTACAGATCAACCAGGTTTCATCACCTTATTAGGACGACGACTATAATGTCGTCGTTCATCGATGTATGCAATCCTTAGTTTAAGTATTAATATTAACATTCCCTAACATCTTGTCTTGCCAGACTAAGCTTTCTGAAGACCTATCGCCCCATAAATCTATGTATGCAATCCTTAGGTTAAGTATCTTTATCCGCCATTGTGTTCACCTTTTTCCATTTACTTTTCCACAATTGTCAGACGTCTTCCACTTGCCTCCTTCGTATCCACAGTCCACACTACACCAATTTGCTTCGTGTCATACACCTCTTACCCCAACCAGAGATTGTATAGATAACCTTGGTACCAGTATCTGTCATAAGTACCTCGAAACAATAACTAAGTACCCCTACGAACTGCCGCTTTGTTTGGTATACATATTTCATAGAAAACGCAGCTCCCAGGGCCAACTAATAGTGTCCATAACCCCTCGTATGTACGAGAAATAATATACCATGTCTTTCCTTACTTTATCCACAAGTCTAACACACACCTACAGTTCACCTCCTTCTCCCCCCCCCCCCACCAGCCCCACAGTCTACATAATTCTATCTTTTCCAGACTCATATACCACCCCGTATTTGCATCCCCCGGTAGCATTTGACTAACGTACTTTCACTGTCTTTTCAAACTCCAATATCAATTGTAGCCTAATGCCACCCCCACGCCCAGGGACCTTAGGGGCAAATTTCCCTGTAGCCACTGAACTTCCCCCCCTCTCATTAAGACACCCGCGCTTCTCGACTCTTGTCCGACCTAGCCTCTCTCTCATACCTCTTGAAGATCCTTGAATTATCCGTTGCTAACGCTCTCCAACCTTTTATATAATATACTCCTATCCAGCCTACCTTCACTTAGTAGGCCAGAACAACATTAGAACTTTACTAGCCCCTTGCATGCCATCTATTCTCTTACAACCCATTCACAACCCTGCACCCAATGGTCGTCGGTGCGAGGCTAGCCGCCTCGCCAGTAACTAACTTCTATTGCCATACTTCCAGATAAATGTGGCAGAGTTAGCAACCCAGTCTCCACCACATCCAGCAAACCCTACAATTAACAACCAGCCGAGTAAAACCAGCTAGCCAAGGCACCTTCGGTTTTGGTATTAAGGACACCCACATCTGTCTCATACACAGAGGGTTATTACAAACACTGGTGATATGGCAAGCCCCTAGCCACAGCCGCCGGACGACTATCACAGAGAGAGGGCGCCCAGCTCCCCCTTTTTGCCCACCGAGGAGGGAGACCCCCACCCCCGCGGAGGTATACCTGGCCCCTGTTTTGACTTCTGAGTCATTGCCAGGTAGCACAGGAATTCTTCCTATCAATGAACTAACCATGCATGACTAACACCTTTACTAACCTCTATTAACTCACAATAAACCATTTACCTTTCTTGCCTACTCTGATCACTAAATTAGCACCTCAGCTATACCATAGAATGAAGATTGAACAATCTAAGAAAGTCTCTCCCCTAAATACTTCCAGTATAGCCAAAATAGTACCTCTTACTAAGGCTCAGTTATATGAAAATATAAAGGCTTCCTATAGCCATGTGCCACAACAGTAAATACCATCTTACCTAGTCCCCATATCTATTGAGAGCTCAAATAAGTCCATAAGACTCGAGATCCCTACTGTCTACAGGGTCCAGAACCGAGCCTATAAATCTAGCTCCCGCCCCCAGTCAAATCAGTTGAAAGCTAGACACCAACCAGTGGTCACTACCCTGCAGTTAACCTCTAGCTCTGCCCTTGTGTTGTTCCGGAGTTGAGAGATTCCAGATCCGGCAGACTCCGTGGCAGAGAAAACTAATAGAAGCATCTGTCCATGTACAAGTCCTAACGTGCACCTTATAACCTTCACACAAATTCGTGGGTATATAAGTGTGTAGCCAGCAACGATCGTCAAGAGATCCGACTTGAGAACTTCCTACATTTTGGACCACCTGGACGGCCGAGGAACCAGTCGTTAGCCCCCAACATCACCGGAAGCAAGATAACCAGGACCAGATCTACAAATACTATTCAAGATTCATGTTGCTAGTACTAAGTGTTATAGTACTAGTTTGACACTCACTTATTAACTTTCTATAAAGTGGCTAAAACCTTGCCCAGTGTAACTCATATTTAACCATTCCATTTGGGACGTACTAAGCGATCAGTGCTCATTAATTAACAGGCGACATTGACTCTCGTAATTACCTTATTCAGATATTAAAACTCTAGTGATATCTAACGTTCGCCCACTGATTTGTGTTCTACGTATTTCTGCCATAAGAATATAAAACTTAGATCAGTACCCCCATGAGGTTACTAGAGATTTCCATGTTCTACAATATACGCGTGTCTAATCCTAACTGTGAGCTGCTACTTGGGCACGCGACCAGCCAGTAAGAGATCAAATCAGTGAAATTGAATTACATGAATATATTGAGGTCTTCCAGTAAAATAAAGCTTGCTAATAAAGCCAGTGATCAGAAGATTAATACCTGAACGTTGGAAGTGGGAGACTAGGCTCCATCCAGATCCACTTATGCTAGTGTTGTTCGATTCTATTATATTGTCTTGCACGAGTATTCTGCAGTGGTATATAAATAAACGTGATCGTGTAACTTGTTACCATGTGTTTCTTTGTGTTCTCTATTCCTCATATCTTGTATTGTGCATGCAGCCTTATATACCCAGTCATTTAGAACTCACATTACCCAAGTTAATCCTGTAGAAAACAGGGCATAACATTGGCGGCAGCGGTGGGATTTGATTCGGATAAAAGGTTGCATTACACTGCAAGTTTGGAACAGTAGAAGCATGGGAACATCGCAAAATTGGCAGCTACTCACACACATTCCCAAGTATGATGTAAACACGTATGATATCGCCACTTACTTAGACATAATAAAGCCAGTGTACGATGTGGCATTTCAAAAGGACCGCGACAAAGTCGCCGTTGCATTTTCGCACATTATACAGTTGGGAGAAGCCGTTTTCCCAAATTCTTGATAAGTTTACCTGGAACGATTTTCTTCGCCAAATTATGAAACAGTGTACGCCAGAGCATACCTGGAACCAGTTTCGATCCCTCGTGATCCGGACCTTAGATCCACTTTTGGGTTCCCCGTCGCCCCCAAAATAATAAAAGTCGACGAGATCAAGTATGAAGGGGATATAAATGTGACCCTCATACAACTCTACAGATACATGAGGACCACGTATAGCTATGAAGATTACGATCAACAAAATGAACTCTTATTCACCGCATTATTAAACATCCTCCCACCCCACATCACCGCCCATCTCGACCCGTATGGCTTATTCGAAGAACATATGCTCTCCATCAGAGAAGAATGCCTACTCAGTTCGATGAATCCCCTATCCAACCCTTCAGCCCCTATCCAAGACTCTGTGCACCCTTCCAAAATGACTTCCGGTGAAAGTCCAACCCCAGTGCACTCTTCCTTGCCTCTATCCTCTCTGACCATCCCTAAATTTTCCCCTGCCCAGCCATCCACCAACGATCATCTTCCATCAATTGTGTTACCCCATCAACCCCATCCTTTTTCTATGCATGTCAAACAAACTCACCAGTCCCAGATAACCTCTAACCAGACCGTGACTGCCACCAAGAAAATTCCCCAAATTCGTCCTGTTAACAACCCCAAATCAATACATCAGTCCTCTACCAATAACCCCTGTTCTACACCTAACTCTTCCCCCACCAACCCTCCGCAGCCCCCCCAACAAGCCCCGTTTTCTAGCTATGCCTACCTATGTAGGCCTACCAAAACATGTTTTCCCCATGCCCCCAGAAATGTTCAGCTATTCCACAAACAACAAAATTCCCCTTGTGACAGTTTTCCGTCAGTAGCTTGTGACAGTTTTCAGTCAGTAGCTCCCTTCCACCCCCATACAATTCACACCCCTAGAAAACTTCGAAACCCCACACTTGACTCGCCCTCTCATGTCAAACAAACTCACCAGTCCCAGATAACCTCTAACCAGACCGAGACTGCCACCAAGAAAATTCCCCAAACTCGTCCTGTTAACAACCCCAAATCAGTACATCACTCCTCCCTCAATAACCCATGTCCTATGCCTAACTCTGCCCCCCACTAATCCTCCCCAGTCCCACATAACCTTTAACCAGACCGAGACTGACACCAAGAAAATTCCCCAAATTCGTCCTGTTAACAACCCCAAATCAATACATCAGTCCTCTACCAATAACCCTGTTCTACACCTAACTCTTCCCCCACCAACCCTCCCCACTCCCCCCCACAACTCCCCTTATCTAACTCCCTCACCTCTCACCACCCTCACCCTACCACAAGCGCCGTTAATCCTCCCCTCACGCGTGACGACCTAGGGACCCAACCATGTTCCCCCCCTTCCCCCAGAAATGCTCAGCTATTCCCCCACCAACAAAATTTCCCTTGTGACAGTTTTCCGTCAGTAGCTCCCTTCCACCCCCCCACAATTCACACCCCTAATAAACTTCAAAACCCCACACTTGACTCACCCCCTCATGACAGACAAACCCACCAATCCCATATAACCTCTAAACAAACCGTCACTGCCACCGACACACCCCACCACTCTGATCCTCCCACACGCGCCGTTAATCTCCCCCTCACGCGTGACCCCCACCAATGTGATTTCCCCCCCCCTCATGCTCACCAGTCGGTCCCCCACCATCATGAGCCCAGCTAAACTTTCAACCTCCACCAATTCCCACCCTGCCAGCCTAACCTCTCACGACCACATTCAGAACAAACAATCACCCCCGTACATAACCCCTACCTCCTTTTTTCCCCCCTATCTTACACCCCTCTTCACCGTTACCCCACCCGCCCCAAATTCCACCCCCAAAGATCTCGCTCGACAAAATACCACTCCCATCCCAATCCAACCACAAAACTTTTTCCACCTTGGCTAAACCCCAAAATACTCTCTCTCTCGCCCCAACCAACATAATCAACCTCTCAACTTCAACCACTCCTCGAAATCCCATCCATGGCTCTCCCGAAAATAAAATCAGTCTAAATTCAACCCCTCTCAAACCACAACCCTGCCTGCCCAGACCCCCCCCCCCCCCCCCCCCCACCATCTCCCTATCAAATCCCCACACCCCAAACCTCCAAACCACCCGATCATAGTAAACTCTCAACCTTCAGCCTTACTCACCCTTCCCCAAACCCCACTCACGACCACAACTCTCTACACAATTCAACCCCTCCCCAGGACCAAACTCTTCCGCAACAACAACCCCGACTCGACCTGCCCGTTTCATCTTTAAAACCCCCCTATCACTACCCCCGACCGAAACCACTTAGACCCCCCTCCAAAACTGGCCCCGGGCCAGCTCGCCCTCAGACCCACATTCCTAACGACAGACCTAACGGTATATCCACCCCTCCCTTCCAAAGTGAAAGTGAACCACCAAGGTCAAAGCCACAACCACCACAACCACCCCTATTACCAGACCGTCACCCAGACTAACGGCGACCCTAAATAACCCCCCCTGATGATGATGAGGATATTCTGTACTTAATTTTTTGTTTTGATTGTTTTCAATTCCTAAGCGATTGGGCATGATTCTATAAATTTACATGTTTTCCATATACTGTATATTATATTTTTCTTCCCTTAGTCATACTACTTTTCTTGTTAACCTACACTTTTCTGACTATCTTTTAAATTTGTTTTATACATTGTTAAAAACTTTACCTCTTCTTAATTTTCCTGTGTTCTTAATTATCTGTTCTTTCTTAAATTTACATGTTTTCCATATACTGTATAATTATATTATATTTTTTCCCTTAGTCATACTACTTTCAGCCACACAACACACACCCCCTCCTTCCCACACACCTCACTCCGACCCCCACGGGGGAAAACTACAAACCATTCATACGAAAGGTTAAAGTAAAAAAACCCACTGGACACTTACGTCTACAACGCCCACCTCAAGCCCGGGCAACCGCCCGCCACAACACAGATGACACATTCTTACAGGTATACATTGACCTACAAAGAAACCTGACCGTCGCTCTCTTGCTTGGTGGAACCTTCTAATACCCTCAAAATGACCCACCATGACTATGCTTCTTTTTACTTCACCCTTGAGGCTCGAGGACGAGCCTATAATGAAGGAGAGGGAAGTAAAATGCCCCAGAACGAGAAGCCCACCACAGAAGCCACGAACGAACACCACACAGAAACACCCAAAGGAAAGGTCCACAGAACGAAAGGACCAGCTGACCGAGCCAGCCAATTCAGACAGGCCCAAGCCCGCAGGGCTAAACAGCTCCAGGCCGCACCTAGATACCCCTTCTAAACTGACCATTTTTCCACACCTCACGTACACTACCCCCTCGTGTCCTACACTCCTAACTACAAAGATGATGAACAGGAATATACATTCATATTAAAACACCCATGCCCTGTCCCGACGTTGAGCCAATGCCAACACATCAGACAGCCATAATTATATCTATGTATGTTCTTACATCCGAGAAGTAGATGTTTTATATCTTAGAAGTTAAAACACCCACCCCTAGACCTCGTATATCATTTCCCATGACGAGTATAGATATATGTAACCCGTGCTCAGTCGCCCCCTTGCATTGTTCCTCTAGTAACTAAGTGTCTCTATAATATTAACTGCCACCAGTATTGATACGACATAGCGGCACTGTCCTTGTGTCGTATTGTGCCAAGTACAGATCAACCAGGTTTCATCACCTTATTAGGACGACGACTATAATGTCGTCGTTCATCGATGTATGCAATCCTTAGTTTAAGTATTAATATTAACATTCCCTAACATCTTGTCTTGCCAGACTAAGCTTTCTGAAGACCTATCGCCCCATAAATCTATGTATGCAATCCTTAGGTTAAGTATCTTTATCCGCCATTGTGTTCACCTTTTTCCATTTACTTTTCCACAATTGTCAGACGTCTTCCACTTGCCTCCTTCGTATCCACAGTCCACACTACACCAATTTGCTTCGTGTCATACACCTCTTACCCCAACCAGAGATTGTATAGATAACCTTGGTACCAGTATCTGTCATAAGTACCTCGAAACAATAACTAAGTACCCCTACGAACTGCCGCTTTGTTTGGTATACATATTTCATAGAAAACGCAGCTCCCAGGGCCAACTAATAGTGTCCATAACCCCTCGTATGTACGAGAAATAATACACCATGTCTTTCCTTACTTTATCCACAAGTCTAACACACACCTACAGTTCACCTCCTTCTCCCCCCCCCCCCCCCCAGCCCCACAGTCTACATAATTCTATCTTTTCCAGACTCATATACCACCCCGTATTTGCATCCCCCGGTAGCATTTGACTAACGTACTTTCACTGTCTTTTCAAACTCCAATATCAATTGTAGCCTAATGCCACCCCCACGCCCAGGGACCTTAGGGGCAAATTTCCCTGTAGCCACTGAACTTCCCCCCCCTCTCATTAAGACACCCGCGCTTCTCGACTCTTGTCCGACCTAGCCTCTCTCTCATACCTCTTGAAGATCCTTGAATTATCCGTTGCTAACGCTCTCCAACCTTTTATATAATATACTCCTATCCAGCCTACCTTCACTTAGTAGGCCAGAACAACATTAGAACTTTACTAGCCCCTTGCATGCCATCTATTCTCTTACAACCCATTCACAACCCTGCACCCAATGGTCGTCGGTGCGAGGCTAGCCGCCTCGCCAGTAACTAACTTCTATTGCCATACTTCCAGATAAATGTGGCAGAGTTAGCAACCCAGTCTCCACCACATCCAGCAAACCCTACAATTAACAACCAGCCGAGTAAAACCAGCTAGCCAAGGCACCTTCGGTTTTGGTATTAAGGACACCCACATCTGTCTCATACACAGAGGGTTATTACAAACACTGGTGATATGGCAAGCCCCTAGCCACAGCCGCCGGACGACTATCACAGAGAGAGGGCGCCCAGCTCCCCCTTTTTGCCCACCCGAGGAGGGAGACCCCCACCCCCGCGGAGGTATACCTGGCCCCTGTTTTGACTTCTGAGTCATTGCCAGGTAGCACAGGAATTCTTCCTATCAATGAACTAACCATGCATGACTAACACCTTTACTAACCTCTATTAACTCACAATAAACCATTTACCTTTCTTGCCTACTCTGATCACTAAATTAGCACCTCAGCTATACCATAGAATGAAGATTGAACAATCTAAGAGAGTCTCTCCCCTAAATACTTCCAGTATAGCCAAAATAGTACCTCTTACTAAGGCTCAGTTATATGAAAATATAAAGGCTTCCTATAGCCATGTGCCACAACAGTAAATACCATCTTACCTAGTCCCCATATCTATTGAGAGCTCAAATAAGTCCATAAGACTCGAGATCCCTACTGTCTACAGGGTCCAGAACCGAGCCTATAAATCTAGCTCCCGCCCCCAGTCAAATCAGTTGAAAGCTAGACACCAACCAGTGGTCACTACCCTGCAGTTAACCTCTAGCTCTGCCCTTGTGTTGTTCCGGAGTTGAGAGATTCCAGATCCGGCAGACTCCGTGGCAGAGAAAACTAATAGAAGCATCTGTCCATGTACAAGTCCTAACGTGCACCTTATAACCTTCACACAAATTCGTGGGTATATAAGTGTGTAGCCAGCAACGATCGTCAAGAGATCCGACTTGAGAACTTCCTACATTTTGGACCACCTGGACGGCCGAGGAACCAGTCGTTAGCCCCCAACATCACCGGAAGCAAGATAACCAGGACCAGATCTACAAATACTATTCAAGATTCATGTTGCTAGTACTAAGTGTTATAGTACTAGTTTGACACTCACTTATTAACTTTCTATAAAGTGGCTAAAACCTTGCCCAGTGTAACTCATATTTAACCATTCCATTTGGGACGTACTAAGCGATCAGTGCTCATTAATTAACAGGCGACATTGACTCTCGTAATTACCTTATTCAGATATTAAAACTCTAGTGATATCTAACGTTCGCCCACTGATTTGTGTTCTACGTATTTCTGCCATAAGAATATAAAACTTAGATCAGTACCCCCATGAGGTTACTAGAGATTTCTGTGTTCTACAATATACACGTGTCTAATCCTAACTGTGAGCTGCTACTTGGGCACGCGACCAGCCAGTAAGAGATCAAATCAGTGAAATTGAATAACATGAATATATTGAGGTCTTCCAGTAAAATAAAACTTGCTAATAAAGCCAGTGATCAGAAGATTAATACCTGAACGTTGGAAGTGGGAGACTAGGCTCCATCCAGATCCACTTATGCTAGTGTTGTTCGATTCTATTATATTGTCTTGCACGAGTATTCTGCAGTGGTATATAAATCAACGTGATCGTGTAACTTGTTACCATGTGTTTCTTTGTGTTCTCTATTCCTCATATCTTGTATTGTGCATGCAGCCTTATATACCCAGTCATTTAGAACTCACATTACCCAAGTTAATCCTGTAGAAAAACAGGGCATAACACTGCCTATAGCGAGTGCCTCCCCCATAGTTGAAAGAGTGACAGGGCCAAAATCAAGGGACGTTCGAGCCAAAATGCCTGGACAGACAGAGTTTGAAGCAATTTAAGTCATAGGAAGAGGGAAAGACTGATTCTGGGAGAGAGTTCCAGAGCTCAGCTGTTGAGTAGAAGAAAGTTTGAGAGTAACGTTTCACTCTTGGGTTGGAGAGTTGCACAGAGTAGGGGTGGGATTGAGTTGCAAGATGGGTACCACGTGCCCTACGTAAAGGAGGTGGTATGCACTGGGATAGCTCTGAGGAACACTGATTATTATAGTAGCGATAGAATAGCGAGAGAGATGCAACATAGTATGTTGAGTTTAGTAACCCTCTTTGGTGCAAAGCAGGTCTTTTTGGACCCTACCGGTTTCACTCCATTAGTTTGGCGATTATCAGACATTTAACCCCATTCAGATGTAATTTTTATGGGCGAGCAATAGTGAGCCTGCAATGTAGAAGATACAGGCCTTTGGTCGAGACATTTTTTCTACCAAAAATATACACATGATGTTTGAAGAAGGAGGTCTGGGAGGAGTTCTTGTGTTTAGTTTTAACAGGCTCTGGGGAGGCATTATTTTTTAGTCTGGAGGATAAACATTGATCAGAAATGGCAAAAGTAATCAATACCCTCAATAATGATTAAACAAAATTTTATAATAATCCCCAAAACATCTCCCCTGATAATGCTGAAGTAAATGTTA
Organism: Paralithodes platypus; assembly: GCA_032716605.1. NCBI lineage: Eukaryota > Metazoa > Arthropoda > Malacostraca > Decapoda > Lithodidae > Paralithodes > Paralithodes platypus. The sequence goes on along the minus strand of CM064487.1, from coordinate 93,678,447 downwards.
TGGTAATTTGTAGAACAGAAAGGAACGTTGATGCACGGGTGACTAGCGTTGCTGGTGGTAGTCCACCCAGTATAATTTATTTTCTCACTTTCACAAAACCTCGCTTTTCCAGGGGATCTTTTATTATAGCTATTATAGCCTTATAAACATTAACACTGGGCACACACTATTGATCTCATTACCATGCTGAATTAAACTGGCGCCACAAGAAGGCATGTATCCGATATTTGGCTCAGGGTTACCATATCAGATTGAAAACATGCTACCTCCATTTTTATGTTCGTAGCAAAACAAGAATTAACACCTTAAAACACGAATAAATTGCCGAAACTCTATGTAATACCCTGTAGGCCTACCCGCAAAATCCCGCAACCACAAAACTACCCGAGTTGACGTCTGGGATAGCGTAAAATAGTCGTTGGTGGCGAAGTCTAAGAAACCTACCACGTGAATCACCACGAGACTATCACCTGGTTCTTTCAAGGAGAATTAAGGTTTCTATCCTATTGTACGTCCGTGGTAGTACAATGGGTTCGCGCGCGAGTCTGGTAAAACCTACTGAGGTCCCTAACCAGGGTTCAAAACTGCGCCAGGCAGGCCACTGGGTCTGGGGATTTTCGGGAGGATTAAATTCCCTTCGCATTTCATTCTAAAAAATAGACTACTAATTTATCACAGATACCAAGTGCTGATACAGATAATTGGGTACAGGTGCCCGTGTGATGACACAGTACTGTAATCTAGGACTTGCTCAAATGTTAGCTTCAGAAGGAAGATATTATGCTTAACCCCATCTTCATTTTTGTAATTTAACTACAGACTACCTTTTCATTTATTTGAGCAAAAGTCTATCTTTTACTTCAGGGTGATGGCGGCAAGAAGCCACTTATGCAACGAAGAAGCAGCGCCCCAGACAACATCACTGAGATATCCAGTCATAATATTCCTCGTCATATACCTCTTACGCCTCAACCAAGAAGAATTAGACCATCCTAAAACTGTAAGAGAGAGAGAGAGAGAGAGAGAGAGAGAGAGAGAGAGAGCGAGAGCGAGAGCGAAAGCGAGCGAGAGCCCGGGTTCAAGTCTCTGTGTCAGGCTGTGCCAAGTTTCGGTAATTAGAAGCCCTACACACAAGCTTCTTGGGGTGACCACCAGATGGAGAATGGTCGCTTTGGGGACTAACCAGAATATTTTTTAGGGCAAAAAGAAATATACCAAGATTATGCGTTGTATAGCCTACTATTAGCAGCCATGAGTATGATTTTTGAAGCAGTTTTTGTTTGTTTAATTCGTAGCATATTCGCCCTTTGTAAATATAAAAATATATTTCTCTGAATGTCTCAAACCTTTGTACAAAATATTTTATCGTTTCAGTTCCTTTATTCAGAGGTTTATGAAGTAAATAATTCATCCAATGTACATTTCTTAGAAGTGTTTGACATACTGTCTATAGCGTTTAAACCTCACGTAGAGTAGATAATTATAATAGTCCATAAAATAAGATAGGCTTTACCAAGACCAATAATATTGGTCTTGGGCAAGGGCTCGGGCTTATAGTTACTGCCGTTACGGTACAAAAACCTCTACACGTAAACAGGACTTCTTAATTCGGCCGTCTCTGATTTCGCCATTCCTTTACACTTTATTATTATATCACGAGAAGTATGATTATATATTTATCTAAATAGTATGCTCTCTTAATTGATGCTATGTATTATCATAATAAGATAAGTTTTTACAAGAAATCAACAGAAGTTCTGGAAAATGTTGTAAGCTGTCGATATAGTTTTTGGAAACGAAAATGACAATGGGTTGCTTGCACGTGTGAGTTTGTTTTGGGGGAGATGGGTGAGGGAGAGGGTATATCCTACGTCGGGCATTGATGAGTGATGAGGTGCTGCTTCATTTTATCATCTATATCCACATCTATTTTCAGTGAGTTTTAACAATGGTTAAACTTATTGACAATAGCGTATTCCACTGTAAATAATTCTACTATAACATGTGTTTATTATATATACTATTTCTATAAGGATTTGGTGCTTAGCAAGTTAACATTCCTACTTTGCAAGCAATTTGTGGATTCTCATAAAAAAAAAAAAATCGTAATGTATAATGATTTTAGGGTTATAGTTCATACATATAGGCCTATTAATTGTATGTGCACCAATAGATATGTTACTGCCAAAAAAATACCATTTGTGAATGGAGTGTCTTTTAACCTTTAAACGGCGAACCTATGGTATTTGAAAGTGCCCGCCAGGCGAAGATATTTTGATACATTCCCGACGAAAATCATCATTATCCAATAAATATCATTATTATTTATTCATATGCGCCTATTTTACGTTTAATATGAAGATATTAACCCTCTCACGTTCTTGACGCAATTTTGAGCCTATTAGGGATGCTTTAAAACCTTTGTTACCATCAGGGGTATTTAGAAACCTTTAGTTTAGTTACTTTAACCTCTGCAGTTGTCTTCGAGTTAGCTGTGGGCAGACACTAATTTTGGAGAGGTAATTATAAGAGTGAGAGAACTCTATTTATTATTGCTAATCTGGCAACCTCTGCGTCATATGGTCGTGAGAGGGTTAACATGTAACAGCAATAAAACAAGTGGGGTTGAAAAAGACGATGTATTGCCGACCGGTTCATTCATGAGAGGAGAGCCGTCGCGGCACACACCCTCCCCCTCCCACTTGTCGATCGACACTGATGTCTTGCTAGTGAAGTCTCTCTCTTGCCATGATCTCTATAGGCCTATGCCTCCTCTTCGACCTTGAGACCTGGTGGGGGATATTGGCGCGGAAAATAAACCGATAAACAAGGGAATAAGAGGAGAAATAGGTGGTAAGTGAAGGGGGGGGGGAAAGAGGGGAGTTTGGACACATGTGGAGGAGGTATGGAGGAGAATTATCTCACTTAATCACATGTTCCTTTGTTTAGAGTGCCAGTGGAGTCTTTTAAAAGGCTTTTTTTAGGCCTTCGATCTGAAGAGTCCCGTCGCCTTTGCCCAGTAATACCTCTTAAGAGTTTCGGCGCCGCTCCCGGGTTAAATGAAGCTGGTTATATTGTTGAGTTGCCAAGTAAATGACCACTTGTCCTAGGGTCCTTCGACAATGCGACAATTTTCTGACTGGTGGTCACCACAAGAAGCTTGTGTGTGGAGCTTCTAATTGACAACGAAGCCCATATTCAAATGCAGTGGAGACAGTAAATAGTGTGAATCTCGCTAGATGGCGTGGAGAGTGCATGAGGCTAAAATGGTGAGTTACAAGGAATAGTTAGTTAGTATCTCTGAGACCTTGCGGTCCATTCCAAGGAGATACTCGAAGTGGAAGAGACTTTTTAGTACACTACACTCATTACAAAGTGTGGAAAATACTATCTGCTCTATTCTTGAACTGCTCTACTGAAGAACTGTTTACAACTTTGGAGGGAAGTTTGTTCCAGGTAGAACAGATCCTATATGTCAAAAAGTTTCCACAAATACTAGTGCTGAACCTTTTCAATTCTAATTTCCAGCCATGGCTGCGTGTTGTATTCATATTGAGGCTAAGCATTTTGCTATAATCCATATTGTCAAACCCATTAAAGTAATATAAAAACTTCAATGAGCTGACCTCGTTGTCTGCGTGTCTCCAACGTGAGACATTGGATATGTGTATTTGAAAGATTAAACGAGCATGGAGCTAGCTCATTCAGCTTCCAAATTATTCAGCTATCTAGAATAAGACCTTCAAAGTTTGCCTTATTCAGTGATTGAATATACAGTAAAGGTTATAGCAAGCTTATGTCTAGAGGGATATTAGAATAAAAAAAAAAATCGGTGATACTTTTGTACCGCGAAGTTGATCTACAAGATGCAAGAAACCTTGAGAAAACTGTAAATTAATGTGTCGAGGACAGGAGCATGTGCTTAGTAGTGTAAATGCTGTTTAATTGATTCATTGAACTGTACAGTTTGCGTGTAAAATGAAGACATCCTATTTTTCTTCGCTTAATTATATTTTTCTAGATTTGTATTATTAGTACAATTTCACCAGGAAGTGCTTATTTATGTTGTTGAAGTATATTTAGCTTACAGATTTTTTTCTGTTTGCAAAGTGATTAAACGCTGACATTATGAAATATTGTTCTATATAAATGAAGAATGTACTTAATCTTGCATATATATTTATACAGCATACCCTAAATTTTGTATGTTCTTATGACACCCTTTAATACTGTAGGCTAGGTGGATATTTTCATATTAGCTTCCCAATACTTATTTGCAAAGTATAGGCCTACATACAGTGCATTGGGGGACCCGCAGAGGACTGTTTTCGGGCGGTATATTGTCCGAGGACTTTGGGAAAATAATTACAATGCGTTCATAACAGAGCTATAGATGGCATACCTGGATGTAATGTGAGCCATCTAGAAAGGCACATAGGCAATAAAATCTTTCTTTGCTTATGTCATTGTATCATTTTATCGCTCGCACTTGAGGACAACATTGTTTTCATGTCAGAACACACAATTTCTGGGTAAACCATAAGACCATGGCAATAGATATTTGCGAAATATCCAAAACCAGGTAATTTTGGCATTTTAGAAGAAAACAAAATGTGATAGGAAAGCTCTGCGGTCAATCATGTTTACGTTAAGGGGGACACAGAGTGCTGCTCTCAGGCTGTATACTATAATCATAAGTATATGAGGGGTTACATCGAGAACTTACTAATTGTGAAAACATCAGATAAATAGGATTATATAAATAATGTATATTAATTATATTTTTAAAAGAACTGAGAGTGAATTGAATAACTATGAAATGACATGATTCTACTCTAAGCTGTGGGTAAAAAGTAAGTGTACCTAAAAATATTTGTGTTTGCCTCTAGTACATTATAGTAGGCCAACAGTATATTAGGTTGTGGCTGCCTCTAGTAAATGGTATGTTTGTAGAATGTGAGTAGGCAATTACATCTATGTCCAGTATAATTATGGTTAATGATTTTATATACCATATTGCAGTTAGAATTTATTGATGTTGACATTGCTATTTCTATATTGATAAAAGTTTCATCTATATAATTGTTAATTGAATTATAGGTACCTGCGTAACACATTGATTATAGTAATAACATTATATTAAGATTGGACAACGAATTATTGGTAATATATATTTTAGAATTAGTATATGAGTTATGAATTTAGAGATCGAAGGATTATTAATGTGTCGTGGGCTATGTAATGGTTATAACATTCGTATATCGAGTTTATAATCACATTGTAGCAAAGGAGATAACAAAATGTAACATCACTACTAGTACAGTATAATCTGCGTTTTCTGGTGTAAAATGACATATACCAATTACCAATTGGTAGTTATCAGCATAACATATGGTAATTTAGTCATAATTACATCATTAAGTGAGGTTTTTGATGATTGATAGTACTACCAGCGTGCTGAGCGTGCTGACAAGAGTTGTATATATATATATATATATATATATATATATATATATATATATATATATATATATATAGGCTATACAGTATATATATATTTTGTTTTTATAATTTTCCTCTTCAGGAAGAAGAGCTCGCTTACATCAAGGATATTTTCGGGTCATGAAGTAAAGTTATAATATGAGACTATGGACCTTACGTTTATGTTGTTATGTATTTTCTCGCTATGAAACTTCAAAGAGGAAGCTTGGGAAAAAACAATGATATAAATATCGACATTTTGGCCGAGGTGGGTTTGGCATGCTCCTCCTATGGGATAATGTTATTCCAAGTTATCAGGTAAGGCACTGTACACCAACGGACAAAAGCGCTGTCCCACCTTTATATCTTCAAATTAATCCCCCCCCCCCCCTCCTCCTTGGTTAGATACAAAAATACTCGTAGACCATACTAATTAAACCTTAAATGTAAAGGCTTAACTTACATCTGTTAAGGCTATTTTGTTTACTTATAACTAAAGAGCTATCCATAGTTGCAATACTAGAGGTAGGACATGACCATAGACTGTGACTGTCCAGCACCTCTACCTCTCCCCATCTGTGCTCCCCCAAACAAACGTCAATGCTGCCAGGAACATAACGTACCTATCTCGAACTGAAGTGGATCATGCTATTAATTATTTGCCTCGTATATGCATTTTAGCCTTTGTCGTCAACCCATGTAGGGGAGACAACCTTATCAAAATCCGGGGGGATGAGACTCGTCAGCCTTGGTCAGTAACCCGCCTAGGGGAGTAAACCTTATACAAATATAGTGGATGGACTAGCCAACCACCACCGTTGACAAAATAATGCCAACAAATACATAGAGGGCCTTGGAGTCACAGGGGACAGGTTCGCTTGGGGGCATTTTGTGTATGACCACCCTCATAAAAGGTTGTAAGGGGTCTGGCAATAGATAGATAGATAGATATATATAACCCTACCTGGTGCGAGGCAGGACTATTTGGATCCTGTTTCACTTAAATACAGTAGTTAGATATTTAAGACGTTTCACCTTATTTGTTTGGCAATTATAAGACGTTTCACCCCATTCAGGTTTCGACTTTTCTGGCCGAGCGATAGCGAGCCTGCATAATAGGAGAAATCAGCCTTTGGTCGGGACATTATTATTATTATTATTTTTATTTTTTATTTTTTTACCGAAAATATTTAGTTTGAAGGAGGGTCTGAGTGGCGTTTCTTAGTTTGAAGGGGTCTGGGTAGGCGTTTTTCATTGCCTAGGCCCAGGGGATAAAACTCAATAATAATTCAACAAAGCCTCATAATAACCCCCAGGACGTCACACTAGATAGTATTAAGTAGTTGAAGGGGCCAAAAGGGGACAGGCATTGTTTACTAAAGTGTACAGTCGTGGTTATCAATATTTGATCACCACCTAATGAAAACAACAACACGGTGAACATTTACTATAGTGAGCTCATGTAATTTGTTCTTTGTGATTTAAGGAAGCTCAGACGGTATTGTGCAGCATAATTTACTGGTTCGGCTCAATGGTTTAAGGAGGGGGTTTAGTTTGCTCTCTAAACCTCCATCAAACTTAAAAGAACACCCACAAGGATCCCTTTCGATATAAATTTGTACATTTTTCGATAGAAAAATGTGCTGGCCGAAGGCCGGTTACTTCTATAATTACAGGCTCGCTATCGCTCGCCAGGAAAAAATCGACACCTACTGTAAATGGCACGAAAGGTCTTAATATTGGCAAAAAATGGGGCAAAAGGTCTAAATATCGCCAAACTAATGGGGCGAATGTCTTGATATCTCATAACTAATAGGGCTAAACATGAGGGAGGAGGAGGACTCGAAACACCAACTGCCTCCCCTTAAGCTGTTTATCAAATATTTCACCAATGTATCTAAGTGTGCCTCTAAAAACAGTCCAGGAATTTATGTTCACGACTGTACATCTGCAACCACCCTTGTACAGTCGACCCAATAATTCATGTCTCTGCACCAAGTATATTATGATCAGTTATTGGTATCAGTAATATCTAAAACTGCATTTAATCATTTCAATTGAGATATATAAACATGTTCCGACACTTTTTTTTTTTTTTTTTTTATGTGATTGAGGGAGGCAAAAGGCATAACTGCCTATAGCGAGTGCCTCCCCCATAGTTGAAAGAGTGACAGGGCCAAAATCAAGGGACGTTCGAGCCAAAATGCCTGGACACACGGAGTTTGAAGCAATTTAAGTCATAGGAAGAGGGAAAGACTGATTCTGGGAGAGAGTTCCAGAGCTCAGATGTTGAGTAGAAGAAAGTTTGAGAGTAACGTTTCACTCTTGGGTTGGAGAGTTGCACAGAGTAGGGGTGGGATTGAGTTGCAAGACGGGTACCACGTGCCCTACATAAAGGAGGTGGTATGCACTGGGATAGCTCTGAGGAACACTGATTATTATAGTAGCGATAGAATAGCGAGAGAGATGCAACATTGCGGCGGAGAGAGAGAGATTGCAGAGAGTTGGTGAGTGGACGGGAGTTAATGATACGAAAGGCCTTCCTTTCAACTTTGTCTAGGAGAGCGGTGTGAGAGGAACCTCCCCACACATGTGAACAATACTCAATACAAGGGCGCTCTATGCCCCTGTACAGAGCAAGAAGCTGTGCAGGGGAAAAGAACCCCCTAAGGCGGTTGAGCACACCCAGCTTCTGGGAGGCTGCCTTAGCAAGACTGGTAATATGGTCCTTCCAAATGAGAGCAGAAGAAAAAGAGACACCAAGAATATTGAGAGAAGATGAAGGGTTGATTTTTGTATTGTTGAAGAATAAGGGATAGTCCGCTGGGAGATCCTGACGGGTAGATAGATGGAGAAATTGGGTTTTGGAAGCATTAAAGTTAACAAGGTTTTCTCTGCCCCAATTGGAAATAGTATTTAGATCAGAATTTAAGAGTTCTATGGCTTCATTACGTTTGTCGTTGAGGGATTGCTGGCTGGGGCGTTCTGAAAAACTAATGGAGTAGTGTAAGGTTGAGTCGTCTGCGTATGAATGGATGGGAATTAAGGTACAGTTAAGGAGATCATTTATAAAAATTAGAAAGAGAATAGGAGATAGGACAGAGCCCTGAGGAACACCGGAGTTTATAGGGTGAGGAAGTGAACAATGGCCGTCCACAACCGCAGCTATGGAACGGCCAGAAAGGAAATTAGAGACAAAGGCACAGATGGAGGGATAGAAACCGAAGGAGGGTAGTTTAGAAATTAAAGATTTATGCCAGACTCTATCGAAGGCTTTCGATATGTCTAGTGCAATAGAAAAAGTCTCACCGAAGTCCCGAAAGGAGGATGACCAAGAGTTAGTAAGATATGAAAGAAGATCACCAGTAGAGCGACCCTTAAGGAAGCCATACTGGCGATCTGAGAGCAGATTATGAGAAGAGAAATGCTTAAGAAATTTGGAAGCAAGAATAGTTTCAAAAACTTTAGAAAGACAAGAGATAAGAGCAATTGGACGATAGTTGGAGGGTTGAGAGCGGTCACCCTTCTTTGGGACAGGTTGAATGTGAGCAAACTTCCAGCATGAAGGGAAGACGTTAGAGGATAGACAGAGACGAAAGAGTTTGCCTAGGCAGGGAGTCAGCACGGAAGCACAGTTTTTGAGAACAACAGGAGGAACACCGTCCGGACCGTACGCCTTATTAGTGTTAAGCCCAGAGAGGGTAGAAAGTACATCTTTAGAAGAGATTAGGATATTAGGCATAAGTAAGAGAGAGGAGGGCGGAGAGGGAGGAATAGCACCGGAATCATCCAAGGTGGAGTTTCTAGCAAAAGTTTGAGCGAAGAGTTTAGCTTTGTCAGAGGAAGAAGTGATGGTTGTGCCATCAGAGTGGGAAAGGGGAGGGAAAGACGAGGAAGAGAAATTGTTGGAGAGGTTTTTGGCTAGATGCCAGAAAGCTTGGGAAGAGCTAGAGTTGGATAGTTCAGTGCATTTATTATTGATGAAAGAGTGTTTGGCAAGTCGAAGAACAGATTTGGCTTGATTCCGGGCAGAAACATATGAAGAATGAGAGTTGAGTTTTAAGGCGTCGGTACCGTTTGAATGCTTCCTCCTTATTGCGGACAGCAGTAGAACAGGCGTGAGTAAACCAAGATTTTTTAGCATTAGTCTGAGAGAAAGAGAATGGAATGTATGCTTCCATGCCCGATAGGATTACCTCGGTAATGCGTTCAGCACTCTCCGAGGGTCCCCGTCCATGGAAGCAGAAATCATTCCATGGGAAATCAAAGAAGTACTGCCGAAGAGCCTCCCAGTCGGCAGCGCCAAAGTGCCACAAGCGCCGCCGGCTAGGAGGATCGGGTGGCTGTACTGGAGAGATAGGACAGGTGACAGAGATAAGTTTATGGTCGGAGGAGCCCAAAGGAGAGAAAGATCGACAGTATAAGAAGAAGGGTTAGAAGTTAGAAACAGGTCAAGAATGTTGGGCCGATCTCCGATGCGATCCGGGATACGGGTGGGTTGCTGAACTAACTGCTCTAGGTCATTTAGGATAGAAAAGACGTAGGCTTGTTCACCAGGTGGATCAGTAGTGTGAGAGGAGAGCCATTGGCGGTGGTGAACGTTGAAATCTCCTAAGATGGAGATTTCTGAGAAAGGAGAAATGGATAGAATGTGTTCCACTGTAGAGTTTAGATAGTCAAAGAATTTAGGAAAGTTGGTAGAGTTAGGGGAAAGATAGACAGCACAGAAATATTTAGTAAGAGAATGACAGGAGAGTTTGAGCCATAAAGTTGAGAATTCAGAGGAGTCGAAATCGGGAACACGAGAGCAAGTGAGTTTGTTGTGCACATATGCACAACATCTGCCTTTGGCTTTGAAACTAGGATAGAGAAAGTACCACCCTATTCAACATCTGACAGACATTAATACAACACAGAGCGAGCCAAAGGTATTGACAGGTGAGACATGACTTATTAGTGCTACCGTACAGTCTGATAAGGTTGATGCGGGTTTATATCATTCTGGCTATCAGCTTAAAAAAGACCTCTAATATTCAAAGAACGACAAACTATTTCATTTAACCATTTTCAGTCCTACAGATCTTTCCTAAACTGAATAAAGTTGTCAAATAATAACCTGAATAAAAGGAGACAACGCTTCCTCGCATACTGAAAGGGTTAAGAGGAGATGGGTCGTTTTTCTGGTCCCCTTTCTCCCTTGTGTTAAGCCCCATTTGTTTTGAGATTATAAGACGTTCGGCCCATTAGTTTGGCGATTTTAACACCTTTCACCCAATTTCGTTGTCAATTTTAAGACCTTTCGTGCCATTTAGGTGTCGATTTTTTCCTGTCGAGCGATAGCGAACCTGAAATTTCAAGAGGAACCGGCCTTCGGCCAAGCCATTTTTCTGCCGAAAAATTTACATATTTATTGAAATGCTAGGTTTTTCCAGGTTAAATAGGAATGGGAATTATCCCCAGGCTACCTTTAGGATCAACCTTTCCTGGTACCTGGCGCGGGGTACGAACCTCTGAAGGGAATTTAACCCCCCTAAAAACCCACAGGTTTTGAGATGCCTTGGGTGGGGTTCGAACCCTGGTTAGTGACGCACCACCATCACCACCAGGCCCGCGCGCTAACCCACTGTACTACCACGGACGTACAAAATTATAGCAACCTTAGTCCGATTTTTAAGAACCACGGTGATAGTCTCTCGAGATGACTTTATTGGACTTACCATCTACGACTATTTTACGCTATACCTGACGTCAACTTGGGTTAGTATTATTGTGGGTGCGGGACTAGGTTTTTCCAGGTTAAATAGGAATGGGAATTATCCCCAGGCTACCTTTAGGATCAACCTTTCCTGGTACCTGGCGCAGGGTACGAACCTTTGAAGGGAATTTAACCCCCCTAAAAACCCACAGGTTTTGAGATGCCTTGGGTGGGGTTCGAACCCTGGTTAGTGACGCACCACCATCACCACCAGGCCCGCGCGCTAACCCACTGTACTACCACGGACGTACAAAAGTATAGCAACCTTAGTCCGATTTTTAAGAACCACGGTGATAGTCTCTCGAGATGAGTTTATTGGACTTACCATCTACGACTATTTTACGCTATACCTGACGTCAACTCGGGTTAGTATTATTGTGGGTGCGGGACATTTTCGAGGGCATTACACCACATTCCTTTTTAGTTAGGCTAGTCCCTAGCCTCGTAAGGTCGTAGGGTATCGTAGCCTTTTTACCTTAGCCATCTCAATATGGTTTTTAGGGTTCGCGTGACGGGTGCTCCACGTAGCTACCTTGTCACGTTCCTTAGCTGCCACCAATGAAATGCTAGGTTTTTCCAGGTTAAATAGAAATGGGAATTATCCCCAGGCTACCTTTAGGATCAACCTTTCCTGGTACCTGGCGCGGGGTACGAACCTCTGAAGGGAATTTAACCCCCCTAAAAACCCACAGGTTTTGAGATGCCTTGGGTGGGGTTCGAACCCTTGTTAGTGACGCACCACCATCACCACCAGGCCCGCGCGCTAACCCACTGTACTACCACGGACGTACAAAAGTATAGCAACCTTAGTCCGATTTTTAAGAACCACGGTGATAGTCTCTCGAGATGAGTTTATTGGACTTACCATCTACGACTATTTTACGCTATACCTGACGTCAACTCGGGTTAGTATTATTGTGGGTGCGGGACATTTTCGAGGGCATTACATTTATCTTGAAAGGAGGTCTACGGGGTGTTTTTCTAAGCTTGATGGAGGTCTAGCGAGGAAACTAAGAAATAAAGGAATACATGAATATTATTAATAGACCAAAAAAACGGCCCATCTCCCCTAAAGAAGTCCTTAGATATTGTAACTTAAAAACTATATAATTTCTAAACAAGACACTATAATGTGGCAATCTTCAGTCGTTTCTGGGTACCGTTTAACCCTCTCAGTATTAGGACGCATTTCTGTCTTTCATTCTGGTTATCGGTAGACGTTTTTGTTCAGCTTAAGAAGGAATTGTGGGACTCAGAGCGTTTATTGATATGGACTTTACCCCTTTGATTCCTAGAGAGCTTTCCTAAACTGCATAAGTTGTCTAATATTGGCCAGAATACAATATAAATAGCGTGTTTGTATGCTGGAGGTGTTATAGCGTATTCAGGAAGGGTGTCCCTAAATACATAGATACACAATTTGCATATTCGATACTTTATAAAATAATTGAAAAAAAAACCCTGAATACTCAAGTTGCATCAAACATGGGCTACAATACGTTTTGCTAATGGTAGAATGAATAAAAACCTTGGTAACGCTGCTTTGAGTCAACTTCCTATATTGTGGTAGTTGGGGAGAGCTTCGTACCTCGGCAAGACATTTAATTGGTTATGAGTGTTAGAAAACATGTCTGAAGAATACATATTTATAAATAATTGTATAAAATAAAATATTAGGAGTAGAGACTTGGTTTTGTTTTATTCTCGTTCTCATACAATGAGCTATACGTATCACTATAATCAATAGCTCTAAAACGCCTTAGAACAAAGTAAACCTAACATTATGTTCGGTACCGTATACGAGTGCCAGTGTGAGAACTGCGAGGGTATACAATGCAGACAACGCCTGGAGGAGATGAACTGCTCGACGCCCCTGGCAGGCACCGACGGGAGTGCTGAGAAAGCAGCCTAAGGACCAGCATCTTCTTCTGACCATGTCTATACTCCATTATTGCTTCAGCCCCTTTGTCACCAGAATCTTAGGCCCCACCACGGCATACCATGCCCTCCTCCAGTTTCCCTCTCTGATGCCCCCACACTTAAATTAGGCACTGCCACGGCATCTATCTTGCTATCACCCATAAAATCCCTTTAACATAGCTGGGTCGAATATCGCATGATACTCGACGTACGAGTACGATTCCCCTATTTTGCATAATAGATTCGCCGCCCCAGAAAGCCCACCAAAGGAGTGGAGGATTGCGAAAGGACAGGACTCCCATCTTCAAACAACGTGACATACCTGGGCCCCTCAAGACGGTCGCGTTTACCCCAAGACTAGAGTTTTGTACACAGAAGATACTGAATGGTAGTTGATTGATGTATGTTGATCAAGTTGAGATACTTTCATTATTCCATATTTTTGTATTGAAACTCTGAAATTGCAAGTAATTTTAATGATACAGTAAAGTGTTAATCTAAAGTGTTATCTGAACCCAGAGAGCTAAAAAATATTACATATAACACATAAATATCATATATCATAATTGTTTTTTTTTTTTTTTTTTTTTTTTTTAAAGAGACAATGAACGGAGGAAGGAAAAACACAGATAAAACAAAAAGGTCCATGTGCCTAAAGGCATCCTCCATTCATAAAACTTTTGTAACAACTGGATTTAAACATTTGTAGATTGTAAGTTTGTGGAAAGCAATTCGAGGGAAGTGAATTCCAAAGAGTAGTAGCTCTGGGGATAAATGAATTCTGATAAGCAGAAGTTCTGCATTGTGGAGGAGAAAGTGTAAATTCATGGGCGCTCTCAGCTGCCCTAGTTCTACGGGGAAAGATGTGGAGAGGCGGCACAATTGAAGCAAGTTCCTCGGAACAATTGCTGTGAAAATATCTGTAGAATAATGCAAGGGATGCAACGTTTCTTCGTATGGATAATGTAGGAAGGTCCTGTGTGATTGCAGGGTTATTTATTAATCTAATAGCTTTATTTTGAATTTTGTCCAACTGCCTCAATGCAACCACTCCACTTCCACCCCACAGAGGTGAACAGTAATCCATCTGAGAACGCACATGACTTTTATATATTACGTCCAACTGCTCGTCAGTGAAGAATTCTCGAACTCTGTACAGGAGTCCCAGTTTTTTAGAGGCATTCTTAGCAATGCTTCTAACATAATGTGTCCAGCTCAAGTTAGTAGTTAATGTTACACCGAGAATGTCAATACTAGGGGAAGTGGGAATATTTACATCATTAAAAAATATATGGGAGTCAGTGAGATTCTGTCGGTTAGAAAATTGAATGTACTTGGTTTTCTGTGCATTAAAGGAAACTAGATTCTTTTGTCCCAATTCATTAATTCTAGAAAGGTCCTGGTTCAGAGAAATTGCAGTGTTTATTTTTGAATTTATAAGATCGGGTTGGGTGAAAGAATTGGTAAATGTGAAGGAACTGTGGAGTGTTGAGTCATCTGCGTAGGAATGTATTGGATTATGAGTGGTAGATATGAGATCATTGATATGAATGAGGAACAGAGTTGGGGCCAAAACTGATCCCTGGGGAACACCAGCATTTATTGAGTGAAATTGAGAATAAAGGCCATCTACCATTGTAACGGGAAGAAATTGTACTTTCCCTTTTGGTATATGTTGTAAGGTTTGACTTAACTGTAAGACTTTTTCCCCTTCATTCACTCTTCCCTATATTTAAGGGAAATGTATCGTTTAAGAAGGGTTAAGTAACCCTTGTCTATGTAAAGAGGGATTTAGCCTAGATCAGGAGGAGAACTAATATTCTCAAATCTATGTAAAATACTTTCAAGCCTAATTTATCCTTTTACCCCCTTCTGTTATCCCATGTAAAAATCCTTCCTTTTCGAATTTAGAGTAATGCCCCCTTGTGTAAAAAGACCGCCAATTCCTACCCAAGCGACGCCACCCTTTGTGGTCACCCTCCCCTTTTTTGGCGGGATCCCTGGCACTGGCCCTCGGTTCCTCACTGTCGTGACCCCAGGCCTACGAGAGAGACACCTACCAACCCCTCAGTCTCTGTCATCATTCCCCGCTTCTTCTCCGGACTTAGGCTTCCTTTCCCTCCATTCAGAGGGAACCAGTTTGGGACGGAGTCGATGTGATGCTGAATTGCTGATGGCGGAGAATCGGAGATTCACCCCTCCCATTGGCTGAGTGCAGGATGCTGAACTCGTGTACTGTACGAGGGTTCAAGGACCGCAGGAAGACGTATGATTACCCCCTATACCCCAGGATACGGTAGGCCGAAGAGACGTAAAGGCAAGCCTGGCCGATACCGGTATCTAGCGGAATTGGGATTTTAATACTGAGAGGAATGGGGTGGATACAGTCAGCAAGGTTCGAGTCCTACTCCTAGGTTAAGAGACTGTCGCAGTACAGTAATGGATTGGTCCCAGGTTAATGGTATAGAGATAATTAGATACAGACCATACGGTACCACCTGTGGGGATCGGTTTTTACACCATACCCGAAAGAGGATTTATGGAGCTCCGATCTTACTCTCAACCATCTGAACAATTTAACCAGCACACCTAAACTTCGTTAAATGCGGAAATAGCCTCACGAAAATATCATGCCCTGGTGGGGGCACGAACTCTCGACCCTTGGGTGTGAGGCAGGCACCTTACCAGTTAGACCAATAGAGATATCCCTCTTGGCCTGTTCGGCTCAGGGTATTTCCGCATCCGAGGTCTGTTTAGGCTAGCCTATTTTCACTGACTTTACACTACTTCACCTTCCGGGAAGCGAAAGCTCCGAACAGAGAGGAACGAACAGAGAGGAACAAGCTTGAGCCGAATCGACCGAGAGTCCGTCAGAGAGATGAACGGGAATGGTGAGTCAACTTCACTGAGCGATGCTACACGCACCTACAAACTGCCCAGTTGGCAACTCGCTTGGGCGGCTGGCAACTCCACAACCCAACCCAATCGAGTCTCACAACACTCCCTGCTCTCTCCTATCCTCTTCCTTGCCCTGTGGGGATCGGTTTTTACACCATACCCGAAAGAGGATTTATGGAGCTCCGATCTTACTCTCAACCATCTGAACAATTTAACCAGCACACCTAAACTTCGTTAAATGCGGAAATAGCCTCACGAAAATATCATGCCCTGGTGGGGGCACGAACTCTCGACCCTTGGGTGTGAGGCAGGCACCTTACCAGTTAGACCAATAGAGATATCCCTCTTGGCCTGTTCGGCTCAGGGTATTTCCGCATCCGAGGTCTGTTTAGGCTAGCCTATTTTCACTGACTTTACACTATAGTACAGTAATGTGTCAGATTCTAAGACGTTGGGTATAGACTGCGAGCTCTGGGCATGGTAAGATGCCAGGCGGATCAGAAATTCTGCTGTAATAAGTTAAGGCTGGATTAATTGGTAACTGTATAATGTTTATGTTGATGAAAGAATGAATGAGGTAAAAAGTCTTCAAAGAAAAGGTAGAGCTGTGTAACGGGAAGAAATTGTACTTTCCCTTTTGGTATATATTGTAAGGTTTGACTTAACTGTAAGACTTTTTCCCCTTCATTCACTCTTCCCTATATTTAAGGGAAATGTATCGTTTAAGAAGGGTTAAGTAACCCTTGTCTATGTAAAGAGGGATTTAGCCTAGATCAGGAGGAGAACTAATATTCTCAAATCTATGTAAAATACTGTCAAGCCTAATTTATCCTTTTACCCCCTTTTGTTATCCCATGTAAAAATCCTTCCTTTTCGAATTTAGAGTAATGCCCCCTTGTGTAAAAAGACCGCCAATTCCTACCCAAGCGACGCCACCCTTTGTGGTCACCCTCCCCTTTTTTGGCGGGATCCCTGGCACTGGCCCTCGGTTCCTCACTGTCGTGACCCCAGGCCTACGAGAGAGACACCTACCAACCCCTCAGTCTCTGTCATCATTCCCCGCTTCTTCTCCGGACTTAGGCTTCCTTTCCCTCCATTCAGAGGGAACCAGTTTGGGACGGAGTCGATGTGATGCTGAATTGCTGATGGCGGAGAATCTGAGATTCACCCCTCCCATTGGCTGAGTGCAGGATGCTGAACTCGTGTACTGTACGAGGGTTCAAGGACCGCAGGAAGACGTATGATTACCCCCTATACCCCAGGATACGGTAGGCCGAAGAGACGTAAAGGCAAGCCTGGCCGATACCGGTATCTAGCGGAATTGGGATTTTAATACTGAGAGGAATGGGGTGGATACAGTCAGCAAGGTTCGAGTCCTACTCCTAGGTTAAGAGACTGTCGCAGTACAGTAATGGATTGGTCCCAGGTTAATGGTATAGAGATAATTAGATACGGACCATACGGTACCAATGTTAAGAGTTGTAAACGGTAAAATGTTCCTTCTATTAATATCAAGCTTAAGATTACTGCAATATGTTTGTATCTATCCTCCCGTACCTATTTGGATCTAAATGTGTTGTCAGGAGGGTAAATCGGAGCTGTCAGTATTAAATTGGTCTAAGAGTTGTTGTTGTTGTTGTTGTTCCCCAGGCTGTCTGGCCGAACAGCCTCAAGGTCTTGAGCAAGGCCAAGGCCATAAATGAGTGCCCCCACAAAACCCTCCCTGCTTACCACTAACAAAGCCCGGGTGACCGAAGCCACTCCAAGGCAGGGAGCTGAGGAGGGTGCGGAAACGCCCGGGAAACCAAAGCCCCACCCAAGGCCCTGTGCCCCTCAGCAATTATGAAGGAAAAGTTGAGGGGCAAGGGAAAAATGTGACGCTTTGGCTCCCAATCTGCCAACTTCTAGGTTGGCAGTAGGGAGGTCAATCCACGGAAAAGACGCTGTCACTTGAGATCTAGAAGATATATAAGCAAAAGGAACAGTCAGAGTAAGCTATGGGCATGGCAGAGATCGCTCAGCTCTCACTCTGATAGACCAGCCCATCACCACATGACTAGAACCCAATCCTCTCAGCATCAGCTAGGAAAGGCCCTAGAAAGCCGCCTTTGGCGGGGGGATAGCTCCCCTGTTTCAACTCCTTTCGGGGTTGGGCACCCGCCCAGTAGCCTAACCGAGAGTCAAAGTCTTGTCAGCCAACATGGAAGGTGAAGTTCTTGATTGGTCTTTGCTAGCCTCCGATTTATCCTACTGTCCTAATGTACCTGAATAAAGAGCATGAGTCACGATTGCATAAAGAATAAGAAAACCATGGGGACGGCCAGTTCACCTGAAGGTGGGCGATCAAATAATTCGAATGAATTACCGTTCCCAAAAACATCCTTATGTGATATCTAGAAAGTAGAGAATATGCTAGGTCTCAGTGGGGTTTTTGTGGTTCTTTGGTCTTATCATCGTGTCGGAGTTGCAGTCTTTCCCCTTCCTCGAAGGATGTTGGATGTGGGTCAACCAAACAGGGTTGTCCTCTCGTTAATTAGAATGCAATAACGGGTTTGTCGTCATCTCTTCCTTTCTATCCTTGAGTACCTATTTTCCACCTTCGCAGCTTAATCTATCTTTTTCTGTCTCTCCCTCCCTCTCTCTCTCTTGTTGGCAGCAGAAGAAGGGAAGTGAGGAAGTAGGAGAGATACTCCAACTGATACCCCCCCCCCCCCCGTTACACCATTACACATATTTTTCTGTTATGAAGATAAGAAGAAATTAGTGGAACTAATGATGCAAGGCCGTAGTGTGACATCTTCGACAATAAGGATTGATGCCAGACTCTATCAAATGCCTTTGATATATCCAGTGCTATTGTATGTGTTTCACCATGTTGGTCTGTAGCTTGGTTGATTTGATGCGTAAGAAGGCAAAGAATGTCTGCAGTTGATCGACATCGTCTAAAACCATATTTCCTATCACTGATTAATTTATTATTCTCAAGATGCTTAATTATGTGATTATTTAATATAATTTCAAAGACTTTACCAAGAGTGGAAGTTATAGCTATTGGTCTGTAGTTTGATGGATCTGAAGAGGCACCTTTTTTAGGAACTGGATGGATGTTTGCTTCTTTCCAGGGTACTGGGAAGCATGAGGTATGAGTACACAGACGGAAATTTTTTGCCAATACAGGCAATAAGTGAACACAAGCGAGATATAGAATTATAAAACAACACGTAAGCAAGATTTGAAGGCTGACTGAGTTTTGGCTTCACATCTCACCTGCCTCACCCAATCACAGGCCGTGCATTAGCGGTTTTCCTCGCTAAGACTCGGATGTCTGAAGCAACTAACAGCAGTTAGTTGGAAAATAGGAGGAGACAGAGAAGGGGGTCTGTCTCACCCTATTTCCTCTCTCCTAATTGCCAAGCAAAAGGTGGATATTGTATGGATGGGGAGATTGTAGATGTAGGTACCAATCGAGCAGGGCAGTACCCAGGTGAGGCCACATAGGCATACGGTATGGGGTTACTGGAACTCCTGTTTCATTTTTCTGGCTTCCCCCACTGTTTTTAATTGTTATTCAGCTACAAAGAGAGTAATCAATCTAACTCTCATAAACACCTCCTCCTTCTCCTATTCATTTCACTACACTTAACATGCACACCACATATCTTTCCAACACACCTAAATTACCTCTATCATACCTTGATTTTGGCTGTATCACTCTTTCAACCTTGATGGGGGGGGGGGGGGCGCACTTGTTACAGGCAACTTTGCCTTTTGTCTCCTTCATTCACATATAATTTTTTGTTTACACAACTAACTTATTTGCTCTAGTGTTCCCGACTGAGACTCCTCTGAATTCCCAAATCTCTGGTTCAAACTTTCCTGTCGCTCTCAAACTAAACGTTTCTGTGCTGTCGATCTCTTTCGTAACTCTATTGACTTTTCCCATTTTTTCGACTATCTAAACTCTAAATTAGAACACATTCTATCAACCTCTCCTTTGTCATAAATCTCCATATTAGGGGATTTCAATGTTCTCTACGTTGGGCTCCTTCGATCATAACCTTTGATTGTGACCTATTCTATCTCTCCAGTGCGGCAATCTGATCCTTCCAGCTGGCGGTGCTTGTGGCACTTTGGCACTGCTGACTGGGAGGCTCTAAGGCAGTACTTCTTTTATTTTTCTTGGAATGATTTTCGTTTTCATGGCGGGGGACCCTCGGAATATGCAGAACGCATTACATTCCATTTGCTTTCTCTCAGTCTAATGCAAAAATATCTTGGTTCACTCAAGCTTGGTCTACTGCAGTCCGCAATAAGGAGGAAGCATTCAAACTACCTTTGCCTTCAAACCCAAGAATCTCCTACTCGCTTGTTTTCTGCCCAGAATTAAACCAAATCTGCACTGCAACTTGCCAAAAACTCTTTCATCAATAACAAATTATCTGAAACTCTAGCTCTTCTCAGGCTTTGTGGCATCTAACCAAAATTTTTACTTCCTTGTAAATTTTCCCTCTGCTTTTCCACTCCGTCGGCATCACCATCACTAACTTCTTTCTCTAACAAGCTCAACTTTTCGCTAAAACTCTACCTTGGATGATTCCGGTGTTATTCCTCCCTCTCCACACCCCTCTCTCTTACTTGTGCCTAATATCTTAATCTCTTCCAAGGATGTACTTTCTGCTCTCTCTGAGCTTAATACTAAGAAGGCGTATGGACCAGATAGTGTTCCTCCTGCTGTATCCTACTGTTCTTCCGTGTTGACTTCCTGCCTAGGTAAACTAATCTGTCTGTATTTCCTCTAATGTCTTCCTTTCTTGCTGGAAGTTTGTTTTCATTCAGCCTGTCTCAAAAAAGGTGGCCGCTCTCAACCCTCCTAGTATCTTTCAAATGCTCTCATTTCTTGTTTATATAAAGTCTATATCTCTCCTTAATTCAAAGATTTCTTAAGCATTTGTCTTCACATAATCTACTTTCAGATCGCCAGTATTGTTTCCTTAAAAGGTTGTTCTCCTTTCTTATCTTACTCACTCTTGGTCATCTTCCTTTCGGGACTTTGGAGAAACCTTTTCTATTGCGCTTGACATATCTAAAGCTTTCGACAGAGTCTTGCACAAATCCCTTATTTCTAAACCACCATCCTTCGGTTTCTATCCCTCTATCTGTGCCTTTATCTCAAATTTCCTTTCTGACCGTTCCATAACTGCAGTTGTGGTCGGCCATTGCTCACTTCCTAAGCCTATCACCTCCAGTGTTCCTCATGGTTCTGTCCTATATCGAGTTATATTTATAATAGTTATTAATGATCTTTTCAACTGTAGCCTACCTCTAGTCTTATCCACTCCTATGCCGATGACTCTACAATATGCAACGTTGAACTAGCTTTCCACAACAACCCTCCTTCCCGGGCGTTTCTGCACCCTCCTCAGCTCCCCGCCTTGGAGTGGCTTCGGTCACCCGGGCTTTATTAGTGGTAAGCAGGGAGGGTTTTGTGGGGGCGCTCGTTTACGGCCTTGGCCTAACTCGGGACATTGGGGCTGTTCGGCCAGACAGCCTGGGGAACAGCAACAACAACAACCCTCCATGCAGTTACTTCAAAACTCACGTTCTGAGGCACACTTATCTACTGGAGGAAGTTGCTCTATATTTAACCTTAAGTAATGATTTCAGGTCTGCTACTCTACAGAATTAGCATACCGGTACTGATCCTCATAGTGCAGTACAGTACCGATATTCCTATACTGTACTGTAGCAACATACTGTACCGGAAGCTAAATGATGTGAGGCATGGTACTGTACACAATTAGGACAGTGGTTTTGGTAACACAGTAGTTTGATGACCACTGTTTTTGGTTGAGGCAGTGCTGTGAACTACATGATAGCAAGCTGGGTATTATTTAATTTCTTTTTATTTTATGTAGCCTATGTACAGTAGCTTATATATGTTTATATATATTTATGTTACTGTAAGGTATATATGGACCCCAGGTATGGTCCCCTCTGTACTGTGTGAGTCTGAAATAAAGTATTATTATTATTATTATTATTATTAATGATCTAACAACCATTTCCAGATAACCTTGCTGCTTTCAATGCTTCTAAAATCCAATTTCTCCATCTATCTACCAGTCACAATCTTCCACACGATTATCCCTTACTTTCAATAACACACAAATCAACCCTTTGTCCTCTCTCTCGTTGGAACTATAAACAACTTAATTATTTTAGAGATTTACTTCAAAAATGGCTTTGCTTGATTCCTGGCAGAGCAACATTCATCATTGGGACAAGTAATCAACTACGATAGATACGAGGACGCTTTTCGTAATGTTCTGACTATTATTAGAAGATTTTATGCCGTTTAGGATGGACCTCTAGGAATCTAGGGGGTCAAAGAAAACTAAAGTATGCCTCGAACTCTCACAGATCCTTCCTGAGCTTAATAATGTATGATAATACTAGTGAGAATAAACTGTTAAAACCCGTTATAATCCTCAAGATTAAGCAGAGGCAAAGCTCACACAAAAACTTCACTGGGTTGGAAGAACCTGCAGACTGAACCACCAAAGATAAGGATGAGTATTATGATTTAATTATATTTAAACGCTTATTTGCCTGTTGATATTGAATTTAATCAGATGACGCAGTTTTATGTTCTTGTTGTTACCACTAGATTCAGGTTAGGAAGACTCTTATTCAGTAGTTCGCTAGTCAGCGTTTGGACTTTTGACATCCAGAAATCAATCCCAAACTGAATAACGTTAGGAGGCAACTAAAATAGATTGCAAAACAGTCCTAATTGAAAGGGGTAAGATTGTGTAAATGAGCAGTAGAGTTTGTCGGAAGTAAAATAACTTCTCACAGCGTAATAATAAAAACATAAAAAATAAGATATTCACATGAAAAAAATAATTACTTATAAGAACATAAACTAATTACAGGAGCGTATTTTCTTTTACCATCACTATCTCCGATAGACTGGAAATGGTGTCGTATTTCACACCCAAATGCCATAAAAGGGTGTCCAATATCAAGCCAACTCAACCCTGCTCTTCCTCAGGGTCTAAACTCAACCCGATTCAGACTTTCGGAACTTGATAACAGTTTTAAGACTTTGTGTATAATTATATCCATATACAAATAATCGATTTGGATGTGATAATTATAAATGTACCTAGCTATATCCTCAGAATATCCGAAAGAAGCGTCATAATCCTATAGAAGGCCGATAACCTACCGGAGTTATTATATATAATACCTCAAAGTAAGCGATTATATAATAGGAATAGTCATCACAATTTTTTACAAATTCAACTAGATCAAAATAATATCGAAATGATGGATCATTAATTATTGATCTTGATATGTAGGCCTAAAGCATGTTGTTTATAAACATTGGCCGCAGCCGCGGTGCCACTCCATTCGAGCCTAATCACGATTATATTTCGGTGTATTCTTACTTAAATGTATATCATTCGGGTTGATTAGGTTACACAATACAATATTACTAAGTAACAGTACACGCATATATATAAATAGCATAATATTTGTGAAATATAGGTTCGACCGCGCTAAGCACCACGGCTGCGTGAGGGCCAGTAGGAACGTAGATATATCGAGGGGTGGGTGGGTGGGTGGGGCATCTAGCCTCGTGACCTTGACCAAGAGTCAAGTTCAGAAAATCGGTGTTCGTTACGGTAATTAATCCGTCACTCTTCCTCAGAATTATTGAAATGTCTATGTATGCGAATATTTCTTGCTCTACTATTAAACAAATAAATATGTTTTATAATTTCACCTAATATGTAATGTCACAACACATCTTAAATTGTATATATTCAAATTTATTGCCGATATGTTCTGTTGTCGATTATTCCAGTCCCTGACATACCTAATGATATTTGGTATATTACGCTATTTCGCTTTTATTTTGTCTTTATTTGCTTTGTAATAATTATTCTGCAATGCATATATACTTTCATTCTTAAAAATAGTCAGGAAAGGTTGTCCATATAATGTATATATTTAAAAGTCTGGATCGCCCCTTGTCATTTTGTGCCACCACACTTTAATGAGAGTGGGTTATCAGACTTTGGGGTGACACAAAATGCAGCTTAGCTATATCCTCAGAATATCCGAAAGAAGTGTCATAATCGTATGAAAGGGTGATAACCTATATTAGACTTTGTATACATATACTCAAAATTAAGCAATTATATTATATGCATACCCATCACAATGTTGTACAAATTCAAGTAGATCAAAATAATCCCGAAATAAGTACTCAAATGATAATCTTAACATGTAAATTTTTTTTTTTAGAAATGTCGGAACATAGCCGCAGCCGTGGTGCCGCTACATTCGTGTTTACAATCTTACTTACTTACTTACTTGTTACTTGGTGTGAAGTTTCTCAGCCGCGCTCCGTCACTAGATGTGACGCTCGTCGCAGCTGCCCTTTAAACCATCTAGCACTTATAGTCTTGTCTCACAGTGCCATCTTCTAAGTCATAACACCCTGAACAAATGTGTTTTAAGTGACTTTTTAAAGGCCTTTATGTTCGCACACCTTTTCACATTAACTGGTAGATTATTATAAAGTCTCGGTGCACTCTTTTCGAAGTCCCTAAATCCAAATTCATGATTGCACCGTGGCTCATTCAATTGATGCAGCACGTTGCCATGTCTCAGCATCATATCAGTGCCAACATTGAAGTCTTCCAATAAGTCTCGCACATATTCCGGCTTTCCAAAGTTCAAAGCTTGATACACTATAACACACAGTTTGAATATGATCCTCGCTTTCACCGGCAGCCAATGCAGGTCAATTAATGCCGGTGTTATACTCGCACGGAATGGTAAACTCTTTATTAATCTTGCTGCTCTATTCATTATAAGTTGTAGTTTTCGTAGCAAGTAATTTGGTAGTCGATAATATAGAGAATTACAGTAGTCTAATTTACTAATTACATGATTGTGGATCAACATTTTGGTTGTATTAATTTCCAGATATTTTCTCACAAAAGCAATATTCCTCAGATGATAAGCAGAGATTCACACTGTTTGATTAATCTGGTTTTTAAATGACAGTTCACTATCAACCAAGACTCCCAAATCCTTCACCACACTACTCACAATCATCACACTATCATTGATAATGATTATATTTTGATGTATTGTACTTGATTTTATTGGATTAGGTTAGTTATTGTTGGTCAGTTTAGTCAATACAATAAAGCCAAGTTAAATACATTGACATAAAATCGTGATTAGGCAAGAATGTAGATCGGGCATAGCGGCTGCTTTACCATAGGGGTAAATATATGCCAACCACGCCGGTATTCGTCTGCTATAGCTGGGGATAGCCCTTGTACTGGCTGCATGGTAGTGTTCGTCACATACAATATTCCGCCACTCATACTCAGAATTATTGAAATGTTAACCTAAGCAATTATTTATTACTCTAATGTTACAAAGAGAAATGTTTTGTATAATTCCACCACATATATGATGTCACAAACAATCTTCAATTGTATATATTCTAAGTTATTGCCGATATGTTTAGTCGTCGATCATTGCAGTTCCTGAAATACCTCATAATATTTATTATATTACGATGTTTCGTCTTTATTATATTAGTTGTTTTACTTTGTAGTGGTCATTTTGTAATATATATTTACATTCATGTTCAACAATAGTAAGCAAATGTTGTATATATTATGTAGGCATATACATTTTGAAGGCAGGCTCGTAAAAAATTTACATTTTGTGCCACCCCACTGATAAGTGGGTGGGTTATCAGACTGGGGTGACACAAAATGCAGCTTTTAAAGGGTGTCCAATATCAAGCCAACTCAACCCTGCTCTTCCACAGGGTCGAAACTCAACCCGATTCAGACTTTCGGAACTTGATAACAGTTTTAAGACTTTTTGTATATATCCATATATAAATAATCGATTTGGATGTCATAATTATTAAAATGCCCCAGAACAAGAAGCCCACCACAGAAGCCACGAGCGAACACCACACAGAAATACCCGAAAGAAAGGTCCACAGAACGAAAGGACCAGCTGACCGAGCCAGCCAATTCAGACAGGCCCAAGCCCGCAGGGCTAAGCAGCTCCAGGCCGCACCTACATACCCCTTCTAAACTGACCATTTTCCACAC
Organism: Paralithodes platypus; assembly: GCA_032716605.1. Lineage (NCBI taxonomy): Eukaryota > Metazoa > Arthropoda > Malacostraca > Decapoda > Lithodidae > Paralithodes > Paralithodes platypus. The sequence continues at coordinate 93,652,230 of CM064487.1, read as the reverse complement.
CTCACGTACACTACCCCCTCGTGTCCTACACTTCTAACTACAATAATGATGAACAGGAATATACATTCATATTAAAAACACCCATGCCCTGTCCCTACGTTGAGCCAATGCCAACAAATCAGACAGCCATAATTATATCTATGTATGTTCTTACATCCGAGAAGTAGATGTTATATACCTTAGAAGTTAATACACCCATGCTGTCCCTAGGTTTAAGATATTCATATTAACATACCCTAACATACCTTGTCTTGCCAGACTAAGTTTCTGAAGACCATCGCCCCCATAAAATCTATGTATTCAATCCTTAGGTTAAGTATTAATATGAACATTCCCTAACATATCTTGTCTTGCCAGACTAAGTTTCTGAAGACCCATCGCCCCATAAAATCTATGTATTTAATCCTTAGTTTAAGTATTAATGTGAACATTCCCTAACATATCTTGTCTTGCCAGACTAAGTTTCTGAAGACTCATCGCCCATAAAATCTATGTATTCAATCCTTAGGTTAAGTATCTTTATCCGCCATTGGGTTCACCTTTTTCCATTTATTTTTCCACAATTGTCATACATCTTCCACTTACCTCCTTCGTATCCACAGTCCACACTACGCCATATTACTTTGTGTCCTACACCTCTTACCCGCCCGATTCTACCTACACGATGATGAACAAGAATATACATTCATATTAAAAACATCCATGCCCTGTCCCTGAGTTGAGCCAACGCCAACCAATCCGACAGCCCTATATCTATGTATGTTCTTACATCCTAGAAATAGATGTTAAAAAGAAATCACATGTCCAAACTCATAAGAAATTAAAGATACCCACGGGTACACCAAGATATAGAACCATTGCCCCCATAAGACTTAGACAGCCATGACTACAGATGTTAGCCACCATCCTGTAACGTAATCCTTACCCCAACCAGAGATTGTATAGATAACCTTTGTTACCAGTATCTATCATAGTACCTCGAAACAATAACGCAGTACCCCTACGAACTGCCGCTTTCCTTTGGTCTATATTTCATAGAAAACGCAGTTCCCAGGGACACCTAGACGTACAAAAAAGCGTGTCAAATAATAGGTCCATAACCCCTCGTATGTACGAGAAATAATACACCATGTTTTTTCCTTACTTTATCCACAGTCAAGCACACACCTACAGTTAACCTCCTTCTCCCCCACTGCCCCACAGTCCACATGATTCTATCTTTTCCAGACTCATATACCACCCCGTATTTGCATCCCCCGGTAGCATTTGACTAACGTACTTTCACTGTCCTTTCAAACTCCAATATCAATTGTAGCCTAATGCCACCCCCACGCCCAGGGACCTTAGGGTCAAATTTCCCTGTAGCCCCTGAGCTTCCCCCCCCCCCTCTCATTAAGATACCCGCGCTTCTCGACTCTTGTCCGACCTAGCCTCTCTCTCATACCTCTTGAAGATCCTTGATTTTTCCGTTGCTAACGCTCTCCAACCTTTTAATTATATATACTCCTATCCAGCCTACCTTCACTTAGTAGGCCAGAACAACATTAGAACTTTACTAACCCCTTGCATGCCATCTATTCTCTTACAACCTATTCACAACCCTGCACCCAATGGTCGTCGGTGCGAGGCTAGCCGCCTCACCAGTAACTAACTTCTATTGCCATACTTCCAGATAAATGTGGCAGAGTTAGCAACCCGTCTCCACCACATCCAGCAAACCATACAATTAACAACCAACCGATTAAAACCAGCTAGCCAAGGCACCTTCGGTTTTGGTATTAAGGACACCCACATCTGTCTCATAAACAGAGGGTTATTACAAACACTGGTGATATGGCAAGCCCCTAGCCACAGCCGCCGGACGACCATCCCAGAGAGAGGGCGCCCAGCTACCCCTTTTTACCCACCCGAGGAGGGAGACCCCCACCCCTGCGGAGGTGTACTTGACCCTTGTTTTGACTTCCGGGTCATTGCCAGGTAGCACAGGAATTCTTCCTATCAATGAACTAACCATGCATGACTAACCCCTTTACTAACCTTTATTAAACCACAATAACCCATTTACCTTTCTTGCACACTCTGATCACTAAATTAGCACCTCAGCTATACCATAGAATGAAGACTGAACAATCTAAGAGAGACGCTCCTATCACAGCTATCCCCATCCTCCTCGCAAAGTAGATCCAGTCTCTTTCCCCTAAATACTTCCAGTATAGCCAAAATAGTACCTCTTACTAAGGCTCAGTTATATCATATTATGAGGGCTTCCTATAGCCATGTGCCACAACAGTAATCACCACCTTACCTAGTCCCCGTATCTATTGAGAGCTCAAATAAGTCCATAAGACTCGAGATCCCTATGGCCTACAGGGCCCAAAACCGAGCCTATAAACCCAGTTCCAGCCCCCAGTAAAATCAGTTGAAAGATAGACACCAACCCAGGTTGGTCACCAGAGTTAACCTTGAGCTCTATCCATGCTAGTTACTGAGAAGTAAGTTCCAGAGCTGGCAGACTCCGTGGCAGATTTGGATAGAAGGTCCACGTATTTGAGAACTTCATACATATGGACACCCTGGACGGCCGCGGAACCAGTCGTTAGCCCCCAACATCATGGACGCAAGATAACCAGGACCAGACCCATCAGATACTACCCAAGATTCCCTTTATCAGTACTACATTGTTACAGTGCTGTTTAGAGATTCACTTATTAATATTTCTACGAAGTGGCTATCTCTTTGCCCCAGTATAATTCATATAACCATTCAATTAGGAAGTGCTAAGCGTATCAGTGTCCATTAATTAACAGGCGATACTAACTCTCGTAATCAACCATATACCCAAATATTATTACATAGAAGTGAAACCATAGTGATATCTGAATGTTCGCCCACTGATTTGCGTTCTATGTATTTCTGAGACAAGAATATAAAACTTAGATCAGTACCCCCTGAGGTTACTAGAATTTCCGTGCTCTAAAATACGCGTGTCTAATCTAGTCTGTGAACTACTACTTGACCACCAGAGTTACCAGTAATAAATCTAACAGTGAATATGATTCTATAAGTAACATTGATGGTCTTCGGTATATAAACCTGTTGAATTAAAGCCAGTGATCATAAGATTAATACCTGAACATTGCTAGTGTTGTTCAATTCTATTATATTGTCTTGCACGAGTATTCTGCAGTGGTATATCAATAAACGTGATCGTGTATCTTGTTACCATGCGTTACTTTGTGCTCTCTATTCCTCATACCTTGTATTGCGCATGCAGCCTTATATACCCAGTCATTTAGAACTCACATTACCCAAGTTAATCCTGTAGAAAAACAGGGCATAACATTGGCGGCAGCGGTGGTTCTTGATTCGGATAAAAGGTTGCATTACACTGCAAGTTTGGAACAGTAGAAGCATGGCAACATCGAAAAAATGGCAGCTCCTCACACACATTCCCAAGTATGATGTAAACACGTATGATATCGCCACTTACTTAGACATAATAAAGCCAGTGTGCGATGTGGCATTTCAAAATTACCGCGACAAAATCGCCGTTGCATTTTCGTACATTATACAGCCGTTTCCCAAATTGTTGATAAGCTTACCTGGAACGATTTTCTTGACCAAATTGCTAAACAGGTAAAGCAAAAGCTTACCTGGAACCAGTTTCGATCCTTCGTGATCCGGACCTTAGGGCCACTTTTGGGTTCCCTCGTCGCCCCAAAAATAATAGAAGTCGACGAGATCAAGTATGAAGGGGATATAAATGTGACCCTCATACAACTCTACAGATACGTGAGGACCACGTATAGCTCTGAAGATGACGAGCAACAAAATGAACTCTTATTCACCGCATTATTAAACATCCTCCCACCCCACATCACCGCCCATCTCGACCCGTACGGCTTATTCGAAGAACATATGCTCTCCATCAGAGAAGAATGCCTACTCAGTTCGATGAATCCCCTATCCAACCCTTCAGCCCCTATCCAAGAAAGTAAATGTATTCCTCCACTGAGCATTATCATTGATAAGTCCCTCCATCCCCCTAAAGAAAACTCCGTGCACCCTTCCAAAATGACTTCCGGTGAAAGTCCAACCCCAGTGCACTCTTCCTTGCCTCTATCCTCTCTGACCATCCCTAAATTTTCCCCTGCCCAGCCATCCACCAACGATCATCTTCCATCAATTGTGTTGCCCCATAAACCCCATCCTTTTTCTATCCCTGCCAACAAACCACAGCATGTAGAAATGATCACCCCCACAGTAACCAATTCTTTTTCAAATTCACCCCTAAAAAATGCTGCTCAACAACCTGTCACGCCTCTCATTTCCTCATATTCATCACCTGTCCCCCCCTCAAAACTGTCAACCACACACCCCCCACCATCATCTCCCCACCTGCCCAACCTCGGTGAACCCCTTCAAACACCCGCATCAACCAGGAATGCTATAGCTCCGCCTACCTCCTATTCCCCCACCAACCCTCCGCAGTCCCCCCAACAAATCCCGTTTTCTAACTATGCCGACCTATGTACCAAAAAATGTTTCCCCCATGCCCCCAGAAATGTTCAGCTATTCCACAAACAACAAAATTCCCCTTGTGACAGTTTTCCGTCAGTAACTCCCTTCCACCCCCACACAATTCACACCCCTAGAAAACTTAAAAACCCCACACTTGACTCGCCCTCTCATGTCAAACAAACTCACCAGTCCCAGATAACCTCTAACCAGACCGTGACTGCCACCAAGAAAATTCCCTAAATTCGTCCTGTTAACAACCCCAAATCAATACATCAGTCCTCTACCAATAACCCCTGTTCTACACCTAACTCTTCCCCCACCAACCCTCCGCAGTCCCCCAACAAATCCCGTTTTCTAACTATGCCGACCTATGTACCAAAAAGTTCCCCATGCCCCCAGAAATGTTCAGCTATTCCACAAACAACAAAATTCCCCTTGTGACAGTTTTCCGTCAGTAGCTCCCTTCCACCCCCACACAATTCACACCCCTAGAAAACTTCAAAACCCCACACTTGACTCGCCCTCTCATGTCAAACAAACTCACCAGTCCCAGATAACCTCTAACCAGACCGTGACTGCCACCAAGAAAATTCCCCAAATTCGTCCTGTTAACAACCCCAAATCAGTACATCAGTCCTCCCTCAATAACCCATGTCCTATGCCTAACTCTGCCCCCACTAATCCTCCCTAGTCCCACATAACCTTTAACCAGACCGAGACTGACACCAAGAAATTCCCCAAATTCGTCCTGTTAACAACCCCAAATCAATACATCAGTCCTCTACCAATAACCCCTGTTCTACACCTAACTCTTCCCCCACCAACCCTCCGCAGTCCCCCCAACAAATCCCGTTTTCTAACTCGCTCACCTCTCACCACCCTGACCCTCCCACACGCGCTGTTAATCCTCCCCTCACGCGTGACGACCTAGGGACCCAACCATGTTCCCCCCTTCCCCCAGAAATGCTCAGCTAATCCCCCACCAAAAAAAATTCCCTTGTGACAGTTTTCCGTCAGTAGCTCCCTTCCACCCCCCCCCACAATTCACACCCCTAATAAACTTCAAAACCCCACACTTGACTCACCCCCTCATGACAGACAAACCCACCAATCCCATATAACCTCTAAACAAACCGTCACTGCCTCCGACACACCCCACCACTCTGATCCTCCCACACGCGCCGTTAATCCCCCCCCCCCCACGCGTGACCCCCACCAAAGTGATTTCCCCCCCTCATGCGTACCGAACACCTGCTCACCAGTCGGTCCCCCACCATCATGAGCCCAGCTAAACTTTCAACCTCCACCAATTCCCACCCTGCCAGCCTAACCTCTCACGACCACATTCAGAACGAAAAATCACCCCCGTACATAACCCCTACCTCCTCTTTCCCCCCTATCTTACCCCCCTCGTCACCGTTACCCCATCCGCCCACAATTCCACCCCAAATATCCCGCTCGACAAAATACCACGCCCATCCCAATCCAACTACAAAACTTTTTTCCACCTTGGCTAAACCCCAAAATACTACTCTCTCTCTCGCCCCAAACAACATAATCAACCTCTCAACTTCAACCACTCCTCGAAATCCCATCCATGTCTCTCCCGAAAAGAAAATCAGTCCAAATTCAACCCCTCTCAAACCACAACCCTGCCTGCCCAGAGCCCCCCCCCACATCCCCCGATCAAATCCCCACACCCCAAACCTCCAAACCACCCGATCATAGTAAACTCTCAACCTTCAGCCTTACTCACCCTTCCCCAAACCCCACTCACGACCACAACTCTCTACACAATTCAACCCCTCCCCAGCACCAACCTCTTCCGCAACAACAACCCCGACTCGACCTGCCCGTTTCACCTTTAAACCCCCCCTATCACTACCCCCGACCGAAACCATTTAAACCCCCCTCCAAAACTGGCCCCGGGCCAGCTCGCACCCAGACCCACATTCCTAACGACAGACCTAACGGTATATCCACCCCTCCCTTCCAAAGTGAAAGTGAACCACCAAGGTCAAAGCCACAACCACCACCACCACCCCTATTACCAGACCGTCACCCAGACTAACGGCGACCCTAAATAACCACCCCTGATGATGATGAGGATATTATTGTACTTGAATTTTTTTTTTTTTTATTGTTTTCAATTTCTAAGCGATTGGGCATGATTCTACAAATTTACATGTTTTCCATATACTGTATATTATATTTTTTCCCTTAGTCATACTACTTTTCTTGTTAACCTACACTTTTCTGACTATCTTTTAAATTTGTTTTATACATTGTTAAACACTTTAGCTCTTCTTAATTTTCCTGTGTTCTTAATTATCTGTCCTTTCGTCAAGTACTTTTATCATATTTTCTCTCCTTTTCCAACATCTATGTATTTTCTTCCCTCGTTTTTTTTCCTTGAAAAGTAACTCTCCTATTAGTTTCCAGTGTCTTAGATATATGGCCTGAGTAATTTTTCCTAATTTCATTATATTATTCACATTCCAGGATAAAATGTGTTAAGTTGTTTTTTTTTTTTTTTTCTGAACAGTCTGTTGCAAGTCGGGATGACACCAATCTTCGTCCTCACCGACAGGCTGCCATTTCCCTCCAACTTAAAATCTACACCTCCTTCACCCACCTTACCTAAACCAATCTTGCACATTGCCTCACTATATTTTCCCAGCCTAAAACACCGCCCAAGACAACCCCAAAAAAAACCCTAGACTCATATTCCCCCTTCATCCCCAGCTCCGTTTTCGCGCGGTAATCCCTCCCCTTCGGTTAGTAACCCATTCACCACACTAAACAGACCTCCTGTCAATCCCACACACCTCACTCCGACCCCCACGGGGGAAAACTACAAACCATTCATACGAAAGGTTAAAGTAAAATCCCCACTGGACACTTACGTCTACAACGCCCACATCAAGCCCGGGCAACCGCCCGTCACAACACAGAGGACTCATTCTTACAGGTATACATTGACCTGCAAAAGAAACCTGACCGTCGCTCTCTTGCTTGGTGGAACCTTCTAAATACCCTTAAAATTACCCACCATGACTATGCTTCTTTTTACTTCACCCTTGAGGCTCGAGGACGAGCCTATAATGAAGGAGAGGGAAGTAAAATGCCCCATAACAAGAAGCCCACCACAGAAGCCACGAGCGAACACCACACAGAAACACCCGAAAGAAAGGTCCACAGAACGAAAGGACCAGCTGACCGAGCCAGCCAATTCAGACAGGCCCAAGCCCGCAGGGCTAAGCAGCTCCAGGCCGCACCTACATACCCCTTCTAAACTGACCATTTTCCACACCTCACGTACACTACCCCCTCGTGTCCTACACTTCTAACTACAATGATGATGAACAGGAATATACATTCATATTAAAAACACCCATGCCCTGTCCCTACGTTGAGCCAATGCCAACAAATCAAACAGCCATAATTATATCTATGTATGTTCTTACATCCAAGAAGTAGATGTTATATACCTTAGAAGTTAATACACCCATGCTGTCCCTAGGTTTAAGATATTCATATTAACATACCCTAACATACCTTGTCTTGCCAGACTAAGTTTCTGAAGACCATCGCCCCCATAAAATCTATGTATTCAATCCTTAGGTTAAGTATTAATATGAACATTCCCTAACATATCTTGTCTTGCCAGACTAAGTTTCTGAAGACCCATCGCCCCATAAAATCTATGTATTTAATCCTTAGTTTAAGTATTAATGTGAACATTCCCTAACATAATATCTTGTCTTGCCAGACTAAGTTTCTGAAGACTCATCGCCCATAAAATCTATGTATTCAATCCTTAGGTTAAGTATCTTTATCTGCCATTGTGTTCACCTTTTTCCATTTACTTTTCCACAATTGTCATACGTCTTCCACTTACCTCCTTCGTATCCACAGTCCACACTACGCCATATTACTTCGTGTCCTACACCTCTTACCCGCCCGATTCTACCTACACGATGATGAACAAGAATATACATTCATATTAAAAACATCCATGCCCTGTCCCTGAGTTGAGCCAACGCCAACCAATCCGACAGCCCTATATCTATGAATGTTCTTACATCCGAGAAATAGATGTTAAAAAGAAATCACATGTCCAAACTCATAAGAAATTAAAGATACCCACGGGTACACCAAGATATAGAACCATTGCCCCCATAAGACTTAGACAGCCATGACTACAGATGTTAGCCACCATGCTGTAACGTAATCCTTACCCCAACCAGAGATTGTATAGATAACCTTTGTTACCAGTATCTATCATAGTACCTCGAAACAATAACGCAGTACCCCTACGAACTGCCGCTTTCCTTTGGTCTATATTTCATAGAAAACGCAGTTCCCAGGGACACCTAGACGTACAAAAAAGCGTGTCAAATAATAGGTCCATAACCCCTCGTATGTACGAGAAATAATACACCATGTTTTTCCTTACTTTATCCACAGTCAAGCACACACCTACAGTTAACCTCCTTCTCCCCCACCGCCCCACAGTCCACATGATTCTATCTTTTCCAGACTCATATACCACCCCGTATTTGCATCCCCCGGTAGCATTTGACTAACGTACTTTCACTGTCCTTTCAAACTCCAATATCAATTGTAGCCTAATGCCACCCCCACGCCCAGGGACCTTAGGGTCAAATTTCCCTGTAGCCCCTGAGCTTCCCCCCCCCCCCTCTCATTAAGATACCCGCGCTTCTCGACTCTTGTCCGACCTAGCCTCTCTCTCATACCTCTTGAAGATCCTTGATTTTTCCGTTGCTAACGCTCTCCAACCTTTTAATTATATATACTCCTATCCAGCCTACCTTCACTTAGTAGGCCAGAACAACATTAGAACTTTACTAACCCCTTGCATGCCATCTATTCTCTTACAACCTATTCACAACCCTGCACCCAATGGTCGTCGGTGCGAGGCTAGCCGCCTCACCAGTAACTAACTTCTATTGCCATACTTCCAGATAAATGTGGCAGAGTTAGCAACCCGTCTCCACCACATCCAGCAAACCATACAATTAACAACCAACCGATTAAAACCAGCTAGCCAAGGCACCTTCGGTTTTTGGTATTAAGGACACCCACATCTGTCTCATAAACAGAGGGTTATTACAAACACTGGTGATATGGCAAGCCCCTAGCCACAGCCGCCGGACGACCATCCCAGAGAGAGGGCGCCCAGCTACCCCTTTTTACCCACCCGAGGAGGGAGACCCCCACCCCTGCGGAGGTGTACCTGACCCTTGTTTTGACTTCCGGGTCATTGCCAGGTAGCACAGGAATTCTTCCTATCAATGAACTAACCATGCATGACTAACCCCTTTACTAACCTTTATTAAACCACAATAACCCATTTACCTTTCTTGCACACTCTGATCACTAAATTAGCACCTCAGCTATACCATAGAATGAAGACTGAACAATCTAAGAGAGACGCTCCTATCACAGCTGTCCCCATCCTCCTCGCAAAGTAGATCCAGTCTCTTTCCCCTAAATACTTCCAGTATAGCCAAAATAGTACCTCTTACTAAGGCTCAGTTATATCATATTATGAGGGCTTCCTATAGTCATGTGCCACAACAGTAATCACCACTTTACCTAGTCCCTGTATCTATTGAGAGCTCAAATAAGTCCAAAAGACTCGAGATCCCTATGGCCTACAGGGCCCAAAACCGAGCCTATAAACCCAGTTCTAGCCCCCAGTAAAATCAGTTGAAAGATAGACACCAACCCAGATTGGTCACCAGAGTTAACCTTGAGCTCTATCCATGCTAGTTACTGAGAAGTAAGTTCCAGAGCTGGCAGACTCCGTGGCAGATTTGGATAGAAGGACCTGTCCACGTATTTGAGAACTTCATACATATGGACACCCTGGACGGCCGCGGAACCAGTCGTTAGCCCCCAACATCATGGACGCAAGATAACCAGGACCAGACCCATCAGATACTACCCAAGATTCCCTTTATCAGTACTACATTGTTACAGTGCTGTTTAGAGATTCACTTATTAATATTTCTACGAAGTGGCTATCTCTTTGCCCCAGTATAATTCATATAACCATTCAATTAGGAAGTGCTAAGCGTATCAGTGTCCATTAATTAACAGGCGATACTAACTCTCGTAATCAACCATATACCCAGATATTATTACATAGAAGTGAAACCCTAGTGATATCTGAATGTTCGCCCACTGATTTGCGTTCTATGTATTTCTGAGACAAGAATATAAAACTTAGATCAGTACCCCCTGAGGTTACTAGAATTCCGGTGCTCTAAAATACGCGTGTCTAATCTAGTCTGTGAACTACTACTTGTGCACCAGAGCTACCAGTAATAAATCTAACAGTGAATATGATTCTATAAGTAACATTGATGGTCTTCGGTATATAAACCTGTTGAATTAAAGCCAGTGATCAGAAGATTAATACCTGAACGTTGGAAGTGGGAGACTAGGCTCCATCCAGATCCACTTATGCTAGTGTTGTTCAATTCTATTATATTGTCTTGCACGAGTATTCTGCAGTGGTATATCAATAAACGTGATCGTGTATCTTGTTACCATGTGTTTCTTTGTGTTCTCTATTCCTCATACCTTGTATTGTGCATGCAGCCTTATATACCCAGTCATTTAGAACTCACATTACCCAAGTTAATCCTGTAGAAAAACAGGGCATAACAATTATAAATGTACCTAGCTATATCCTCAGAATCTCCAAAAGAAGCGTCATAATCCTATAGAAGGCCGATAACCTACCGGAGTTATTATATATAATACCTCAAAGTAAGCGATTATATTATAGGAATAGTCATCACAAGTTTTTACAAATTCAACTAGATCAAAATAATATCGAAATGATGGATCATTAATTATTGATCTTGATATGTAGGCCTAAAGCGTGTTGTTTATAAACATTGGAGCACATGGCCGCAGCCGCGGTGCCACTCCATTCGTGCCTAATCACGATTATATTTCGGTGTATTCTTACTTAAATGTATATCATTCGGGTTGATTAGGTTAGACAATACAATATTACTAAGTAACAGTACACGCATATATATAAATATTATAACATTTGTGAAATATAGGTTCGACCGCGCTAAGCACCACGGCTGCGTGAGTGCCAGTAGGAACGTAGATATATCGAGGGGTGGGTGGGTGGGGCATCTAGCCTCGTGACCTTGACCAATAGTCAAGTTCAGAAAATCAGTGTTCGTCACGGTAATTAATCTGTCACTCCTCCTCAGAATTATTGAAATGTCTATGTATGCGAATATTTCTTGCTCTACTATTAAACAAATAAATATGTTTTATAATTTCACCTAATATGTAATGTCACAACACATCTTAAATTGTATATAAAATGCCCCAGAACGAGAAGCCCACCACAGAATCCACAACGAACACCACACAGAAACACCCAAAGGAAAGGTCCACAGAACGAAAGGACCAGCTGACCGAGCCAGCCAATTCAGACAGGCCCAAGCCCGCAGGGCTAAGCAGCTCCAGGCCGTACCTATATACCCCTTCTAAACTGACCATTTTTCCACACCTCACGTACACTACCCCCTCGTGTCCTACACTCCAACTAGAAAGATGATGAACAGGAATATACATTCATATTAAAAACACCCATGCCCTGTCCTGACGTTGAGCCAATGCCAACACATCAGACAGCCATAATTATATCTATGTATGTTCTTACATCCGAGAAGTAGATTTTATATATCTTAGAAGTTAAAACACCCACGCCTGTCCCTAGACCTCGTATATCATTTCCCATGACGAGTATAGATATATGTAACCCGTGCTCAGTCGCCCCCTTGCATTGTTCCTCTAGTAACTAAGTGTCTCTATAATATTAACTGCCACCAGTATTGATACGACATAGCGGCACTGTCCTTGTGTCGTATTGTGCCAAGTACAGATCAACCAGGTTTCATCACCTTATTAGGACGACGACTATAATGTCGTCGTTCATCGATGTATGCAATCCTTAGTTTAAGTATTAATATTAACATTCCCTAACATCTTGTCTTGCCAGACTAAGCATTCTGAAGACCCATCGCCCCATAAATCTATGTATTCAATCCTTAGGTTAAGTATCTTTATCCGCCATTGTGTTCACCTTTTTCCATTTACTTTTCCACAATTGTCATACGTCTTCAGCTTACCTCCTTCGTATCCACAGTCCACACTACGCCATATTACTTCGTGTCCTACACCCCATACCCGCCCGATTCTACCTATACGATGATGAACAAGAATATACATTCATATTAAAAACACCCATGCCCTGTTCCTACGTTGAGCCAATGCCAACACATCAGACAGCCATAATTATATCTATGTATGTTCTTACATCCGAGAAGTAGATGTTATATACCTTAGAAGTAATACACCCATGCTGTAACGTAATCCTTACCCCAACCAGAGATTGTATAGATAACCTTTGTTACCAGTATCTATCATAGTACCTCGAAACAATAACGTAGTACCCCTACGAACTGGCGCTTTCCTTGGGTCTATATTTCATAGAAAACGCAGTTCCCAGGGACACATAGACGTACACAAAAAGCGTGTCAAATAATAGGTCCATAACCCCTCGTATGTACGAGAAATAATACACCATGTCTTTCCTTACTTTATCCACAAGTCTCGCACACACCTACAGTTAACCTCCTTCTCCCCCACCGCCCCACAGTCCACATGATTCTATCTTTTCCAGACTCATATACCACCCCGTATTTGCATCCCCCGGTAGCATTTGACTAACGTACTTTCACTGTCTTTTCAAACTCCAATATCAATTGTAGCCTAATGCCACCCCCACGCCCAGGGACCTTAGGGGCAAATTTCTCTGTAGCCCTTGAACTTCCCCCCCTCTCATTAAGACACCCGCGCTTCTCGACTCTTGTCCGACCTAGCCTCTCTCTCATACCTCTTGAAGATCCTTGAATTTTCCGTTGCTCACGCTCTCCAACCTTTTATATATATACTCCTATCCAGCCTACCTTCACTTAGTAGGCCAGAACAACATTAGAACTTTACTAACCCCGTGCATGCCATCTATTCTCTTACAACCCATTCACAACCCTACACCCCCTGGTCGTCGGTGCGAGGCGCGCCGCCTCGCCAGTAACTAATTTCTATTGCCATACTTCCAGATAAATGTGGCAGAGTTAACAACCAGTCTCCACCACATCCAGCAAGCCATACAATTAACAACCAACCGAGTACACCCAGCTAGCCAAGGCACCTTCGGTTTTGATATTAAGAACACCCACATCTGTCTCATAAACAGAGGGTTATTACAAACACTGGTGATATGGCAAGCCCCTAGCCACAGCCGCCGGACGACCATCACAGAGAGAGAGCGCCCGGCTACCCCTTTTTACCCACCCGAGGAGGGAGACCCCCACCCCCGCGGAGGTATACCTGGCCCCTGTTTTGACTTCTGAGTCATTGCCAGGTAGCACAGGAATTCTTCCTATCAATGAACTAACCATGCATGACTAACACCTTGACTAACCTCTATTAACTCACAATAAACCATTTACCTTTCTTGCATACTCTGATCACTAAATTAGCACCTCAGCTATACCATAGAATGAAGATTGAACAATCTAAGAGAGACGCTCCTATCACAGCTGTCCCCATCCTCCTCGCAAAGTAGATCCAGTCTCTCTCCCCTAAATACTTTCAGTATAGCCAAAATAGTACCTCTTACTAAGGCTCAGTTATATTAAAATATGAAGGCTTCCTATAGCTATGTACCACAACAGTAATCACCATCTTACCTAGTCCCCATATCTATTGAGAGCTCAAATAAGTCTATAAGACTCGAGATCCCTAGTGTCTACAGCAGCGATTCCCAACCTTTTCTCTGTCATTTCCCACTCCAACCAGTTCCAGATTTCCCCCTTCATGTGGACAAGGGAAAGAGTAGTCGAAACACACTGTGACTACACTCACTCTCTCTCTCTCTCTCTCAGGCATGAGAAAATCCATCTCCGATTTTTTTTTTTTTATTGCTAGTAGTAGTAGTAGTAGGCAGTGTAATCATGTAATTATTTCCCCCCTAGTAGCTTCAAATTTCCCCCCAGGGGGAAATTTCCCCCAGGTTGGGAAATGCTGGTCTACAGGGTCCAGAACCGAGCCTATAAACCTAGCTCCCGCCCCCAGTCAAATCAGTTAAAAGCTAGACACCAACCAGTGGTCACTACCCTGCAGTTAACCTCTAGCTCTGCCCTTGTGTTGTTCCGGAGTTGAGAGATTCCCGAGCCGGCAGACTCCGTGGCAGAGAAGACTAATAGAAGCATCTGTCCATGTACAAGTCCTAACGTGCACCTTATAACCTTCACACAAATTCGTGGGTATATAAGTGTGTAGCCAGCACCGATCGTCAAGAGATCCGACTTGAGAACTTCCTACATTTTGGACTACCTGGACGGCCGAGGAACCAGTCGTTAGCCCCCAACATCACCGGAAGCAATCTTGCTTCCGGTGATGTTGGGGGCTAACGACTGGTATTAGGACCAGACCTACAAATACTATTCAAGATTCAAGTTACTAGTACTAAGTGTTATAGTACCAGTTTGACACTCACTTATTAACTTTCTATGAAGTGGCTATAACCTTGCCCAGTGTAACTCATATTTAACCATTCCATTTGGGACGTACTAAGTATCAGTGTTCATTAATTAACAGGCGACATTGACTCTCGTAATTACCTTATTCAGATATTAAAACTCTAGTGATATCTAACGTTCGCCCACTGATTTGTGTTCTACGTATTTCTGCCATAAGAATATATACCTTAGATCAGTACCCCCATGAGGTTACTAGAGATTCCGTGTTCTATAATATACGCGTGTCTAATCCTAACTGTGAGCTGCTACTTGGGCACGCGACCAGCCAGTAAGAGATCAAATCAGTGAAATTGAATTACAGGAATATATTGAGGTCTTCCAGTAAAATAAAACTTGCTAATTAAACCCGTGATCAGAAGAGTATACCTGAACGTTGGAAGTGGGAGACTAGGCTCCATCCAGATCCACTAATGCTAGCAGTTCCCTTCTATTAATTGTTTTGTAAGAGAATTACTATCTTTCCATGCTCTTTATTTACTTACTTCAATAAACGTGAACTTGTGTCGTGTTACCGTGTGTTTATTTTGTGTTCTCTATTCCTCATACCTTGTATTGTGCATGCAGCCTTATATACCCAGTCATTTAGAACTCACATTACCCAAGTTAAACTTGTAGAAAAACAGGGCATAACATTGGCGGCAGCGGTGGTTCTTGATTTGGATAAAAGGTTGCATTACACTGCAAGTTTGGAACAGTAGAAGCATGGCAACATCGCGAAATTGGCAGCCACTCACACACATTCCCAAGTATGATGTAAACACGTATGATATTGCCACTTACTTAGACATAATAAAACCAGTGTTAGATGTGGCACTTCAAAATGACCGCGAAAAAATCGCCGTTGCATTATTGCACATTATGCAGTTGGGAAAAGCCGTTTCCCAAATTGCTAAACTGGTAACGCCAGAGAGTACCTGGAACCAGTTTCGATCCCTCATGATCCGGACCTTAGGGCCACTTTTGGGTTCCCTCATCGCCCCCAAAATAATAAAAATCGACGAGATCAAGTATGAAGGGGATATAAATGTGACTCTCATACAACTCTACAGATACGTGAGGACCACGTATAGCTCTGAAGATGACGAGCAACAAAATGAACTCTTATTCACCGCATTATTAAACATCCTCCCACCCCACATCACCGCCCATCTCGACCCATATGGCTCATTCGAAGAACATATGCTCTCCATCAGAGAAGAATGCATACTCAGTTCGATGAATTCCCCCACCAACCCTCCGCAGTCCCCCCAACAAGTCCCGTTTTCTAGCTATGCCTACCTATGTATCAAAACATGTTTTCCCCATGCCCCCAGAAATGTTCAGCTATTCCACAAACAACAAAATTCCCCTTGTGACAGTTTTCCGGCAGTAGCTCCCTTCCACCCCCACACAATTCACACCCCTAGAAAACTTAAAAACCCCACACTTGACTCGCCCTCTCATGTCAAACAAACTCACCAGTCCCAGATAACCTCTAAGGTGACTGTGACTGCCACCAAGAAAATTCCCCAAATTCGTCCTGTTAACAACCCCAAATCAATACATCAGTCCTCTACCAATAACCCCTGTTCTACACCTAACTCTTCCCCCACCAACCCTCCGCAGTCCCCCCAACAAGCCCCGTTTTCTAACTATGCCTACCTATGTACCAAAACATGTTTTCCCCATGCCCCCAGAAATGTTCAGCTATTCCACAAACAACAAAATTCCCCTTGTGACAGTTTTCCGTCAGTAGCTCCCTTCCACCCCCACACAATTCACACCCCTAGAAAGCTTCAAAACCCCACACTTGACTCGCCCTCTCATGTCCAACAAACTCACCAGTCCCAGATAACTTCTAACCAGACCGAGACTGCCACCAAGAAAATTCCCCAAACTCGTCCTGTTAACAACCCCAAATCAGTACATCACTCCTCCCTCAATAACCCATGTCCTATGCCTAACTCTGCCCCCACTAATCCTCCCCAGTCCCACATAACCTTTAACCAGACCGAGACTGACACCAAGAAAATTCCCCAAATTCGTCCTGTTAACAACCCCAAATCAATACATCAGTCCTCTACCAATAACCCCTGTTCTACACCTAACTCTTCCCCCACCAACCCTCCGCAGTCCCCCCAACAAATCCCGTTTTCTAACTCGCTCACCTCTCACCACCCTGACCCTCCCACACGCGCCGTTAATCCTCCCCTCACGCGTGACGACCTAGGGACCCAACCATGTTCCCCCCCTTCCCCCAGAAATGCTCAGCTATTCCCCCACCAACAAAATTTCCCTTGTGACAGTTTTCCGTCAGTAGCTCCCTTCCACCCCCCCCCCCCCACAATTCACACCCCTAATAAACTTCAAAACTCCACACTTGACTCACCCCCTCATGACAGACAAACCCACCAATCCCATATAACCTCTAAACAAACCGTCACTGCCACCGACACACCCCACCACTCTGATCCTCCCACACGCGCCGTTAATCCCCCCCTCACGCGTGACCCCCACCAAAGTGATTTCCCCCCCCCCTCATGCGTACCGAACACCTGCTCACCAGTCGGTCCCCCACCATCATGAGCCCAGCTAAACTTTCAACCTCCACCAATTCCCACCCTGCCAGCCTAACCTCTCACGACCACATTCAGAACGAACAATCACCCCCGTACATAACCCCTACCTCCTCTTTCCCCCCTATCTTACCCCCCTCTTCACCATTACCCCTCCCATCCCAATCCAATCACAACACTTTTTCCACCTTGGCTAAACCCCAAAATACTCTCTCTCTCTCCCCAAACAACATAATCAACCTCTCAACTTCAACCACTCCTCGAAATCCCATCCATGTCTCTCCCGAAAATAAAATCAGTCCAAATTCAACCCCTCTCAAACCACAACCCTGCCTGCCCAGACCCCCCACCATCTCCCTATCAAATCCCCACACCCCAAACCTCCAAACCACCCGATCATAGTAAACTCTCAACCTCCAGCCTTACTCACCCTTCCCCAAACCCCACTCACGACCACAACTCTCTACACAATTCAACCCCTCCCCAGCACCAACCTCTTCCGCAACAACAACCCCGACTCGACCTAAACCCCCCTATCACTACCCCCAACCGAGACTATTTAAACCTCCCGCCAAAACTGGCCCCGGGCCAGCTCTCACCCAGACCCACATTCCGAACAGCAAACCTGACGGTATATCCACCCCGCCCTTCCAAAGTGAAAGTGAAACCCCAAGGTCAAAGCCACAACCACCACCACCACCCCTATTACCAGACCGTCACCCAGACTAACGGCGACCCTAAATAACCCCCCCTGATGATGATGAGGATATTATTGTACTTTAAAAAAAATTGTTTTGATTGTTTTCAATTCCTCAGCGATGGGGCATGATTCTATAAATTTACATGTTTTCCATATACTGTATATTATATTTTTCTTCCCTTAGTCATACTACTTTTCTTGTTAACCTACACTTTTCTGACTATCTTTTAAATTTGTTTTATACATTGTTAAAAACTTTACCTCTTCTTAATTTTCCTGTGTTCTTAATTATCTGTTTTTTCTTAAATTTACATGTTTTCCATATACTGTATATTATATTTTTCTTCCCTTAGTCACACTACTTTTCTTGTTAACCTACACTTTTCTGACTATCTTTTAAATGTGTTTTATACATATTGTTAAAAACTTTACCTCTTCTTAATTTTCCTGTGTTCTTAATTATCTGTTCTTTCTTAAATTTACATGTTTTCCATATACTGTATATTAAATTTTTCTTCCCTTAGTCATACTACTTTTCTTGTTAACCTACACTTTTCTGACTATTTTTTAAATTTGTTTTATACATTGTTAAACACTTTACCTTCACCTGTAAAACGTTCTTCCCCTCAATATAAAACATCGTTGAGCGACTCAAGTCCCACGACAAACATCTACCTTCCCACCAGGACCGCCAGAGGTAGAATAATCAACAGACCCATCAGATTTAAAGACAGTTATACAAAAATAACACCCCGTTCTGACACTAAAGACCCAAGCCACACAACACACACCCCCTCCTTCCCACACACCTCACTCCGACCCCCACGGGGGAAAACTACAAACCATTCATACGAAAGGTTAAAGTAAAAAAACCCACTGGACACTTACGTCTACAACGCCCACCTCAAGCCCGGGCAACCGCCCGTCACAACACAGATGACACATTCTTACAGGTATACATTGACCTACAAAAGAAACCTGACCGTCGCTCTCTTGCTTGGTGGAACCTTCTAAATACCCTCAAAATGACCCACCATGACTATGCTTCTTTTTACTTCACCCTTGAGGCTCGAGGACGAGCCTATAATGAAGGAGAGGGAAGTAAAATGCCCCAGAACGAGAAGCCCACCACAGAAGCCACGAACGAACACCACACAGAAACACCCAAAGGAAAGGTCCACAGAACGAAAGGACCAGCTGACCGAGCCAGCCAATTCAGACAGGCCCAAGCCCGCAGGGCTAAACAGCTCCAGGCCGCACCTATATACCCCTTCTAAACTGACCATTTTTCCACACCTCACGTACACTACCCCCTCGTGTCCTACACTCCTAACTACAAAGATGATGAACAGGAATATACATTCATATTAAAAACACCCATGCCCTGTCCTGATGTTGAGCCAATGCCAACACATCAGACAGCCATAATTATATCTATGTATGTTCTTACATCCGAGAAGTAGATGTTATATATCTTAGAAGTTAAAACACCCACGCCTGTCCCTAGACCTCGTATATCATTTCCCATGACGAGTATAGATATATGTAACCCGTGCTCAGTCGCCCCCTTGCATTGTTCCTCTAGTAACTAAGTGTCTCTATAATATTAACTGCCACCAGTATTGATACGACATAGCGGCACTGTCCTTGTGTCGTATTGTGCCAAGTACAGATCAACCAGGTTTCATCACCTTATTAGGACGACGACTATAATGTCGTCGTTCATCGATGTATGCAATCCTTAGTTTAAGTATTAATATTAACATTCCCTAACATCTTGTCTTGCCAGACTAAGCTTTCTGAAGACCCATCGCCCCATAAATCTATGTATTCAATCCTTAGGTTAAGTATCTTTATCCGCCATTGTGTTCACCTTTTTCCATTTACTTTTCCACAATTGTCATACGTCTTCAGCTTACCTCCTTCGTATCCACAGTCCACACTACGCCATATTACTTCGTGTCCTACACCCCATACCCGCCCGATTCTACCTATACGATGATGAACAAGAATATACATTCATATTAAAAACACCCATGCCCTGTTCCTACGTTGAGCCAATGCCAACACATCAGACAGCCATAATTATATCTATGTATGTTCTTACATCCGAGAAGTAGATGTTATATACCTAAGAAGTAATACACCCATGCTGTAACGTAATCCTTACCCCAACCAGAGATTGTATAGATAACCTTTGTTACCAGTATCTATCATAGTACCTCGAAACAATAATGTAGTACCCCTACGAACTGCCGCTTTCCTTGGGTCTATATTTCATAGAAAACGCAGTTCCCAGGGACACATAGACGTACACAAAAAGCGTGTCAAATAATAGGTCCATAACCCCTCGTATGTACGAGAAATGTGACGTTAACCACTCCGTTAGAACCGCATGGCTTGTCCTACAGTGACTCGCTAGGATCGCCAGGGCAGTGGATGGGGCTACAGATTATGTATTAGAGTGTGCTTTATTTCATATGAAAGCTTGTGTCATGGGCAGTCCAGAAAGGCTCTTTGTTTTCACCCATGTCAAGGCTTTATATATTTAATTGTAAAGTATATGTTTTATCATTAACTAGTAATGATGGGATCTGGGAGAGAGAGAGAGAGTAGAACAGAGTGAGAGGGGCGCGCGCAGTGTTTTTGCCTCGCTCGATGACGTCACGGCTGGCTGCCTCGTGGGGGTTGGTTGAGAGAGATCCTTACCATGCTGCTAGCTCCCTTGCTAGTGGCTAGAGGACTTGTCACCGCTTTTTTCCCACGCGGCTCGACCTAGTCCCGGTATATACTGGTTCCTCGCCACTCTCTCCCTCAGATCTGGTTTCTAGAACGCATCTATCTTATCCCTTGCTACCTGTCCCCTGCACTGCACCTGAGAATCTTTTCCTCTGCCTACCTCTCTCTTTTTCCATATCTTTCACCACCTTTTATTAATATTATACCCCCTCTGGTTAACTCTGCAAAATCAGCTTCATGCTGGCCAGTTGTATTGTGCGTTAAGGTCTGATATAACCCATGTATGTTAGTTGTTAAGATAAGTTGATCACGAAGCATTGGTTGGCATTCATATTGTTTAGTACTGCTTCCTTTAAGTATTAGTGTTCTGCTGGATTAGATAATGCTAGACTAGGGGTCTGATATTATAAGGTATTGTTTCCGATGAGTGCTGGCTTTAGTTAAAAGCTGCACGACATACCTGAGAACTGGAGTTGATTGGGTAAATTCTAGTCTGTGTGCCATTGAGAATAGAGCATGCACGAATGAGGGCTTTTTGCCTATACCATTCTGCACTGTTCTAGTCTCGATTGCTTGTCTTTGAGGTACGCCAGGAGAACGCTTAATACTTCGGTATTAAGGTTTCTCAAGAGAGCTACCCTTCCCTATAACGTAATATTTGACGCACAGACTTGAGATTTGCACTAGGCTGTGCGGCATGCCATGCGCACCAATATCTCGTATCATTGACTCTAGCTAGACTTTATCAGTCACAGTAGACATTAAGTATATTAACCTAATTACTCTTTTTATGCATACCCATTTATGATTACACAAGCATTTCGCAGCCTAGTTTGATGTATGGAGACACAAACGACTTAGGCTCTTTTTGTTGATAGGAATACTGCATTGTCGTGGCGATTATTATTGTTGTAGCGTTTAGGATATTCTTGGCCCCGACTGCATTATATATCCTGCCTTTTGTGTGCATAGCCTGCACGAGCATTGTTCCGCTGCCTACCTTTTTGGGTTCCATTTCCGATACGAGCATCTTTATAGCATCTAACATTTAAAGAAGATTCCTTGTTGGTGTTGAAGGACTTTAGTGCACTTTCTTTCATGCAGGAGTGCCTGACATTTATTGATTAAAGTAACGTAAGCTGTAACTTCTCTTACCACCTTACTTTGCATACCATAACCAAGCACCTTCGGTTATAGGTAGTAATAGGCTGTTTTCACATAACATTAAGCCTAGAGTAGACGCACATTTATTGAGAGTTTGATAGCCTATTATTGCATATAGAACTCTGTAGAGTATTTGTGTTCTTTGTTCACTGGGAATATACATCAGAGGTTGGATCTAGCGCTTTCCGTTGTAGCATTTATGCCATTACTAGTCCAATGAATAAGAGCCCTGATATATTTAAACCTCAGTCGTAACAGAAATAATACACCATGTCTTTCCTTACTTTATCCACAAGTCTCGCACACACCTACAGTTAACCTCCTTCTCCCCCACCGCCCCACAGTCCACATGATTCTATCTTTTCCAGACTCATATACCACCCCGTATTTGCATCCCCCGGTAGCATTTGACTAACGTACTTTCACTGTCTTTTCAAACTCCAATATCAATTGTAGCCTAATGCCACCCCCACGCCCAGGGACCTTAGGGGCAAATTTCCCTGTAGCCCCTGAACTTCCCCCCCTCTCATTAAGACACCCACGCTTCTCGACTCTTGTCCAACCTAGCCTCTCTCTCATACCTCTTGAAGATCCTTGATTTTTCCGTTGCTCACGCTCTCCAACCTTTTATATATATACTCCTATCCAGCCTACCTTCACTTAGTAGGCCAGAACAACATTAGAACTTTACTAACCCCGTGCATGCCATCTATTCTCTTACAACCCATTCACAACCCTACACCCCCTGGTCGTCGGTGCGAGGCTCGCCGCCTCGCCAGTAACTAATTTCTATTGCCATACTTCCAGATAAATGTGGCAGAGTTAACAACCAGTCTCCACCACATCCAGCAAGCCATGCAATTAACAACCAACCGAGTACACCCAGCTAGCCAAGGCACCTTCGGTTTTGATATTAAGAACACCCACATCTGTCTCATAAACAGAGGGTTATTACAAACACTGGTGATATGGCAAGCCCCTAGCCACAGCCGCCGGACGACCATCCCAGAGAGAGAGCGCCCGGCTACCCCTTTTTACCCACCCGAGGAGGGAGACCCCCACCCCCGCGGAGGTATACCTGGCCTCTGTTTTGACTTCTGAGTCATTGCCAGGTAGCACAGGAATTCTTCCTATCAATGAACTAACCATGCATGACTAACACCTTTACTAACCTCTATTAACTCACAATAAACCATTTACCTTTCTTGCATACTCTGATCACTAAATTAGCACCTCAGCTATACCATAGAATGAATATTGAACAATCTAAGAGAGACGCTCCTATCACAGCTGTCCCCATCCTCCTCGCAAAGTAGATCCAGTCTCTCTCCCCTAAATACTTCCAGTATAGCCAAAATAGTACCTCCTACTAAGGCTCAGTTATATTAAAATATGAAGGCTTCCTATAGCCATGTACCACAACAGTAATCACCATCTTACCTAGTCCCCATATCTATTGAGAGCTCAAATAAGTCCATAAGACTCGAGTCCCTAGTGTCTACACTACAGCAGCGATTCCCAACCTTTTTTCTGTCATTTCCCCCTCCAACCAGTTCAACCATCCAGATTTCCCCCTTCATGTGGACAAGGGAAAGAGTAGTCGAAACACACTGTGACTACACTCACTCTCTCTCTCTCTCTCTCTCAGGCATGAGAAAATCCATCTCCGATTTTTTTTTTTTTATTGCTAGTAGTAGTAGTAGTAGGCAGTGTAATCATGTAATTATTTCCCCCCTGGTAGCTTCAAATTTCCCCCCAGGGGGAAATTTCCCCCAGGTTGGGAAATGCTGGTCTACAGGGTCCAGAACCGAGCCTATAAACCTAGCTCCCGCCCCCAGTCAAATCAGTTGAAAGCTAGACACCAACCAGTGGTTACTACCCTGCAGTTAACCTCTAGCTCTGCCCTTGTGTTGTTCCGGAATTGAGAGATTCCCAAGCCGGCAGACTCCGTGGCAGAGAAGACTAATAGAAGCATCTGTCCATGTACAAGTCCTAACGTGCACCTTATAACCTTCACACAAATTTGTGGGTATATAAGTGTATAAGTATATAAGCCAGCACCGATCGTCAAGAGATCCGACTTGAGAACTTCCTACATTTTGGACCACCTGGACGGCCGAGGAACCAGTCGTTAGCCCCCAACATCACCGGAAGCAAGATAACCAGGACCAGACCTACAAATACTATTCAAGATTCAAGTTACTAGTACTAAGTGTTATAGTACCAGTTTGACACTCACTTATTAACTTTCTATGAAGTGGCTATAACCTTGCCCAGTGTAACTCATATTTAACCATTCCATTTGGGACGTACTAAGTATCAGTGTTCGTTAATTAACAGGCGACATTGACTCTCGTAATTACCTTATTCAGATATTAAAACTCTAGTGATATCTAACGTTCGCCCACTGATTTGTGTTCTACGTATTTCTGCCATAAGAATATAAACCTTAGATCACTACCCCCATGAGGTTACTAGAGATTCCGTGTTCTATAATATACGCGTGTCTAATCCTAACTGTGAGCTGCTACTTGGGCACGCAACCAGCCAGTAAGAGATCAAATCAGTGAAATTGAATTACAGGAATATATTTATTAGTGGCCCCTCCATCATTGACGAACATGCCTATTACATAAGGCATCCTCTTCAAACACTAATCCGCCGTAGTTTTGAATCTACCGCGCAGAGCATTTAAAAAACTGAGGAGCCTTCATCATGAGCGCACGCGACCTCACTCATGGCTTCAGTCATTATGAATTGGGTTCTCACTACGAAAAAACTTCGTAAAAAATAAAAACAAAAAGAAAATAAGAATAACTATCCAATAAGCTTTCCATCATATCGTGGATGTACTTATGTGGATTTCTGACCAGACGCTGAATCAGGCGTCATTCCTCCTTCTTTGCTCTGCGCTCAGCCTGCCCGGACGTACCTTTCAGGCTCCGCTGGTTCCGCATTCGTGGCGTCCCTAGTGAGTTTTTTCTCATTTGTTTACTCTGGGATGTATCGAGTAAGGTTAGGATAGGCGTAGCAGGAGTGTCCTGGGCTGGTTGCCCGCAGTGCAATGTATTTTGGGTCGTATGTATGGGGCATCTATTTCGGATGTACCCTCGTGGTCCTGTTGTGGACACGTGAACTTTTCACAGTTGGGTTAGTTGGTGATGCAGGCGGCTTTCATTACGCGTTAATTATTGCTGCCTTTTATCCTTCTGATGAGGTAAGCTGTGTGTTTGCTGACGTTCCCAGCGTATTTTTCTTCACTTAGTGAAGTTTTTTCTGGGTCCGTGTCAGGCTTCCCGGGGTGGGAAGTTATCGCTTCGGTGGTGTGTTGGCGGTGGTTCCTGTTGTGATATTCCAGTGTGTGTTTATATTTCAACTATTTTCATGCCGTCTACCTAGGCCTAGCCAGCCGCTCGTAGCTTTGCCACATGTCTAGTGTTATTATTTATTTTATAAATATGCCCGACTGTGTCATGTGTATCCGGGTTTTAGTTGTGTATTGGCTAATTCCTCGGACTATATTTGTTTCCTGGTTTAGTTGTGTATTGGCTAATTCCACGGATTATGTTGTGACCTTGGTTAGTCGTGCGTGTCTCTCCTCGTGTCGTATTGTTCAGATGGTGTCTGTTCAGGGTGGGGTTTGCCTTCCGGCGGGTTTTTCTCGGTTTCACCATGAAAAATCCTGACCGATGAGCAGTGTTGGGCCACACGTGGTTTTTAACACTGGCTGGTTCCCCGGCGAGGGGAGGTGTCTGTGGCTCTCCAGGACTGCGTCTCTGTGGGTGCCTGGTTTCAGGCCTCCTTTAAAATTCCCGGCGGGATGGCTGTACCCATCCTTACATATATATTTAGTTATATATAAAGAAACGAAGTTCTTGAGAACACTTGTTTTTTATAGGTTTTTCTACCTGGTTTACGACAACCACGGGGAAAACCTAGCTGTTGTTTAGGCGTTCCTCCCCGGCGATCTTTTACAAAGAAGTGGGGTCAGGAACTTGTGGGGTTAACTTTTAGACTTCTCACCCGGCGGGTGCACCTGAGCAGGGTGGGATAAAACGACTTAGGTCTCTTATAGTTAACCAATCCATTTGAGTGATACTCTGTGTATCGCTGCCTTTACTCTTACGGCAATTGAAGGATCAGTGAGGTTTAACCAAATCGATTTCCACACCCGGCGGGTGCCCCTAAGTAAAGGAACTAAGGAATTTATAAACAAATTCAATTTCGATTAACCTTAATTGGGTGATACTTTCAGTATCGCCGCCTTCTATTTTTACGACGATCGTTTGGGACAATTCGTTAAAAAATCAGATCTCGTATATTCCTGCCCTGGGCTATTCTACTAAAATATTTCAAGGGCCGGCGTCTTTATGAGGGGGGGCTTTGTTACAAAATTGAATCTTGAGACAGTCACCACCTCCTACAGACTATAAGTGCCATACTGGACCATTATATCAGAGGGTATTCTTCATGTTCTTTAGCTAAGAAGATTTGTTTAGCCTCTTTACACCCAGCCGCGTGGCGAGATGTGTTAGCTGTGTCTTTGCATCCCGTTACCCGGCGGGTTATTAACACTTGTATGCGAACACTTGGGTTAACCTTATGAGCATTAATTCCTGGAAATTTTTCTTTATTTTTCCAGAGCTGAGCTCCGGCGGACCAATACAGACCCGGCGGTAGTTCCTCACACCAGTCTCTGTCATGGCTAATGTGACCCCAGTTTTTGCCCTGTGCATTACCCCTACTTGCGCGGGTATCCCAATTTTTGCACATACCCTTTGCATAAGGTGTGTTAGATGTCTAGACCGTTCAAGGGGTCTCTGGGTTACACTTAATTGTTCATTTTGCTCCCAATTAGCCAATAAAGTCCTGTGTGACAATGACAAGACCGCGGCGGTAGCGTTGAGAGAGGTCAGACAACAAATGTCGGCCTACACTACCATTGTCGCACATAAGTCACTTCAATGTGACAACGTCCCACTTTGGGATAAGTTGCTGTCAGAGCACCCTCCCCCTAAACGTACCTCTAGAGTAAGGGGTTTTAAGCCGACAGAGACTAGCCAGGGTTCTGTATCGTCTGTGGATACGTTTAAACGCCCGAGAGAGCCTACTCCCCCGGCAGCCACCTCCTCGTCGCAGGCGAGATCGAGGTCAAGGTCACCCCTCAGACAACGGTCTTCAAGTCGGGCCTCTTCCCCGGCTAGTAAGAAGTGCAAGACTGAAGCTTCCCCCAGTGGCCATGGTGGTGATTCTTCCAAACCTAGGTCTAGTTCGCGGTCACACCGTAGCCACAAATCCTCCAAAAAGGATTCCCATAAGAAGTCCTCTCGACATTCTACTAAGTCTAGTGCATCTCATCGTACCTCTACACCTGACAATGTTTCTGTTACAGTCTCAGAGTATAGTGAAGCGCCTGTCCCTAAACAAGATTTACCTATTGATATTTTAACCCTAGAAATGGAAAGTTCAGGATATTCAATAATTGAGAATGTTTCAGACTCTCAAGAGAGCGTAGGCCAGAGCCTCGGTGTTTGGCGGTTTGCTCAGCCAGGGTCTGACCATCCACGTCCGACTCATACGAGTCACACAGTAGCCGATGTCCACAGGGACGCGGCGACCCCATCCTCTATCCCTGATTTATCTTGGAAACAAGGTGCCCCTGCCTCGGCGGGGTCTTCTCAGGAGGATCGGGAGGAACAAGATAAAGTGTCGTTAATTTCAGATAGGGAAGGACAAGGGTCAGGCTCAGGCCTGGACGCCGCCCATGATAATACTAATTCACCTGAAAGTTCTGCACCTAACCAGTTTGTTACAGCACAAGAAATTGATGGGTTACTTACTCATGCTCTATCAAAATTCTTTAATCAACAACGAGAAAACCCCACAATGGACTTGGGGGCTCCCTTGACAGGTTCTGCGGTACGGCCTCTGATAACGTCAATCGATTTATCTAAGATTCCTAACCCTCCTACTCTGTCACCGGCAGGGAGCTCTAAGCCAGCTACGGCGGCATTCACTACGTCAAATGTCAGGGTCATTACGGATGTTAATCCACCCCCTCTAGACAAAGCGCCTCTTAGAAAGGTAGCTATGCCCCTGCTTTATGGGCCAGACGAGTCATGGGTCCCTTTGAACCCCTCTAAGCCAGAGCTTGCCCAGCCTACCTTGTCAGGGGAACTCCCGGTACCACGTGAGTGGTTTATCCAGGGAAATAAGTCTAAGAAATTAAGGGCATTGGATGCCTTGGGTAATGTTTTGGACGTAAATATCAAGGCTATACCTAGTTATTATCATCAGGATTATTTTGTTTATGCATCTAAGCCTGCTTTACCCCTGCCTCAGCTTCAAAACTTTTTTCAGACTGGTCTAAGCTGGATGGGTTTAATGATATTAAGGCTCTGTCGGCTATTACTCCTGAACTAGATTTACAGACCGTCACAGACGAGACAGCTAATCCAGTGTTGAAGGTGGGACAGTTGGGACCAGGACCTTGGGTGGATTGGGAGGTAGAGGCTCAAAACTTTGCAACCACTTTCACTTCTAAATCTTCCCACCAGATCCCTCAGGATACACATTCATGGTTCTCAATGCCGGTAGGTTCTGCCGGCGGAGTTCCGTCAGCTTTATTTTCTTTTTTAGCTGCCCCTAAGATTAATCTTTGTGAACTAAAGGAACCATTCATTACCCCTACCCCTTCTCACCTAGACAGAGAATTTAGGCTAAGGGGAAAAGCTTTCCGCCTGTTTTCACAGTACATAGTTTCTCAACAGGTGGCTAAGTCTTTACTCAGGTCTACTCAGGCAATCGCAGACGCGGATGCTCGAAGATCAGTTGAATTATCCCGGCGTCTGATTCTTCAGTCGTCAATTCAATCCTTAGGTGACATACGCACAGCCTTACTTGAGGCGGTGCGAGCACGACAGGATCTTAGGATGTCATTAGTTCGCAAGCTGCCTGATCGCATTGCTAACCAGGTGGTAATGTCCCCAGTACTTACACCTTCTTTAATGTCCCCTGATGTATGGCGAACAGTGTTTAACATGGCACAGGCCGTGAAGCACAGTCCCGCACAGGCTAAGAACATGTCAATATCATTTTAAATCATGTCAAAACTCTAGGCTTCAAGGTAAATCTGGTAAAGTCAAACCTTGTTCCCTCAAGAGTAATTCAGTGGATAGGGCTGGTCTGGGACACCGCCGCTCTCACTCTGAGTCAGAGTGTGGACAATCGCAACAGGTTTCGCAGGAAACTGTTCAGGTTTCTTCACAGTCTGACTACGACACGAAGAGTCTGGGAGTCTCTGGTCGGCTCTCTCAACTGGATTCAGCTAACTGTCAAGTTGGGCCGGTTGAAAGTAAAACGATTAATATTGGAAGGCAACAAATATTTCCCACTCTTACCGGCGGGAAAATTATGGCCCATACCAAAATTAATCCACACCTTACTAGCGGTCTGGGCGAAGAGGGAAACATTGCACTCAATCATGTCATGGACCTCTCCTCCTCCAACGGTATGGGTAGACACGGATGCGTCAGGCACCATAGGGTGGGGATTTCAGTCAAATCAGGGGCACCAGGGTCAGGGACTTTGGTCCCACTTAGAAATCTCTCACATAAATGTCAAAGAGTTACTAGTCCCCTTGTATTTCCTTCAGGCTCACGGCCCGGCGTTACGGGGCAAGTCAGTGGCCTTCAGAATGGACAATCTGAATGCAGTTCACTGTATTCAGAAACAAGGGTCAACGAGGTCAAGGGGTTGCTACTCGTGTCGGAAGAGATTTTTGTTCTAGCCACCAGTCTAGATATTTATCTTCACGCATCTTATCTCCCAGGCGTAGCGAACGTCTGGGCAGACGCTCTGTCCCGGAGACAGAGCACGACAGTAGAATGGGAGCTCAAGCAACCCATTTTCGACCTAATGATTGCGGAGCTCTCCCATCCACAAGTGGATCTTTTTGCGTCCGAGGAGACTCACAAGCTCCCTCTATACCTCACCCGCCGGACGATAACGCCGGCAGGGGGGCCAGACGCCCTAGTGACAGACTGGAACAGATGGAGCTCCATCTATCTGTTTCCGCCGCCAGATGCGTCACTAATGTGCCACGTAGTGAACAAACTACGAGTTTATCGAGGCTTAGTCTCGCTAATCGCGCCCCTGTGGCCAGCGCAGGTGTGGTGCCAGCAGTTAATAATGTGGTGCCCGGACCCGGTATCGCTCCCGGTCGGGTACTTCCACTTAGACACGATTGGCAACCTAGAGACCTCGCTGACTTTTGCATTATGGACATTCAGGAGGCCAAGTGGCTAGCACCATACGGTAGGGATGTGACCAATAAATTGCTCAATCAATATACTCAGTCTACTAAGCGACAATATCAATCTCATTGGAAAGCTTTTACTTCTTGGATTGTTAGAACGGAACAAACTGTACCCTCAGTGGCATTGGTTTTTAATTACTTGAACTATCTGTTTGAGCAGAAACGTTTATCTGTGGTTACTTTGAAGAATCACTTAACTGCGATTAGAGTGCCCTTTTTCGACCTTACAGGTCTATCCATACCGGTGGCGGAGGAAACAGGATTTATGAGAGCGTGTTTTAAACTCCGCCCACCTCCCCGTCAGCTCATGCCTACTTGGTCTCTGGACAAAGCTTTGTCTTTACTTCATTCTCGTCTGTATCAAAATACTGCAGACTTTGCTTTAATCTTAAAGAAGGCAGTTTTCCTTTTGGCTTTGGCCACCGGAAACAGAGTGTCTGAGCTGGCGGCGATGAGCAACAGACCTAATTGTCTTAGGTTTGGTAGACTTAATGATTCAATTTCCATTGCACCCTCCCCGGCGTTTGTAGCCAAGAATGAGCATAGTGCACACGTGTTTTCTGAATTCACGGTGCCGGCGTTTAAAAAGGGGAAAGGTGCATCATAATTTATGTCCAGTGCAAGCTCTAACCAAATATTTAAGAATAGCTCCTCATAACCCCCAAGGTGCTTTATGGGTAGCGAGTACGGGTAAACGCTTACTTAAACGGCGATTAGCCTCTCTTCTGGTAGAAGTCATTAAAGAGAGTAATCCCGGCGTTGTGGGTAGGGCCCACGATTTACGCAAGTGGGCGGCCTCTTTACGTTTCCTGAAAAACTTTTCAGTTGAAGATATTGCGTCCACACAGTTGTGGGCGTCTAATCATACGTTTCTCTCTAGATACTTGTCAGTTGCTCTAGACAAACCTTCCTTACCATGTATAGCTTTAAGGCAGAGGGTCTAGGTGGCCCTGCAGTCACTTATGTTTATTCGCAGGGGGGGGGGGGGGGGGTGCAGTCAGTTGACATAGGACACCCTAGACCCCGCCGGAGTATGAGAGCTGTGATACAATTTAAGGTTGAAATGTGATATGAAAATTTCTCTGCGAGAATTTGTGCTAGTACAAAGTTTAGTACAAGACAACGGTGTTGTTATAGTAGTTTTAGCTGCGAAAGCAATGTAACATTAGTTCAATGGAGTTCATTAGCAATTGATCTCCACATGTATTTTGGGGTTTATGATGTGCACATATAAACTTATAACTTATTATTTTTGTCACCACTCGTTGAGTGGGGTGCCTTTTGTAACTACAGATCTGTGTTCAGAATCTTCAGGGTTACCTATTTTTGTCAGGCAGGCTTCTTTGAAGCACGCACCTGCCTGAACCCCTTTTTCTTGTATATTTCCGGCCTACGCCGTATTAAATACATTTTTCAAAAGTAAGAATACTATGTGGTTGTTTTTATTATCTGCTTTTCTAGAGTTATGATATGATTACGAATGTCCCCCTCCAGTCTTAGATATCAGGCATGTTCGTCAATGATGGAGGGGCCACTAATAAATTATAGGTTTGACTCCTGTAAGGAGATAAAGAAAACCTAATATTTAGTAGTGGCCCCGTAATCATTGACGACTGGGGCCCTCCCGACCGTCCCCTTCCCATTCGTTGATGTATTAAGGATTTTGGTTTACTTGATATGTCAGTGAAGGAGGAATGACGCCTGATTCAGCGTCTGGTCAGAAATCCACATAAGTACATCCACGATATGATGGAAAGCTTATTGGATAGTTATTCTTATTTTCTTTTTGTTTTTATTTTTTACGAAGTTTTTTCGTAGTGAGAACCCAATTCATAATGACTGAAGCCATGAGTGAGGTCGCGTGCGCTCATGATGAAGGCTCCTCAGTTTTTTAAATGCTCTGCGCGGTAGATTCAAAACTACGGCGGATTAGTGTTTGAAGAGGATGCCTTATGTAATAGGCATGTTCGTCAATGATTACGGGGCCACTACTAAATATTAGGTTTTCTTTATCTCCTTACAGGAGTCAAACCTATAATTGAGGTCTTCCAGTAAAATAAAACTTGCTAATTAAACCTGTGATCAGAAGAGTATACCTGAACGTTGGAAGTGGGAGACTAGGCTCCATCCAGATCCACTAATGCTAGCAGTTCCCTTCTATTAATTGTTTTGTAAGAGAATTACTATCTTTCCATGCTCTTTATTTACTTACTTCAATAAACGTGAACTTGTGTCGTGTTACCGTGTGTTTATTTTGTGTTCTCTATTCCTCATACCTTGTATTGTGCATGCAGCCTTATATACCCAGTCATTTAGAACTCATATTACCCAAGTTAAACCTGTAGAAAAACAGGGCATAACAGTATATATTCAAATTTATTGCCGATATGTTCTGTTGTCGATTATTCCAGTCCCTGACATACCTCATTATATTTGGTATATTATGCTATTTCGCTTTTATTTTGTCTTTATTTGCTTTGTAATAATTTGTAATAATTTGCTTGTAATAATAAAGTATTATTATTATTATTATTATTATTAATTATTCTGCAATGCATATTTACTTTCATTCTTAAAAATAGTCAGGAAAGGTTGTCCATATAATGTATATATTTAAAAGTCTGGATCGCCCCTTGTCATTTTGTGCCAATACACTTTAATGAGAGTGGGTTATCACACTTTGGGGTGACACAAAATGCAGCTTTGTATTCCATATGACGTATGTATGCCTGCGGCTGTTCAACTATTTTATAGTAAGAGCCATTTTCTTAAGCTATGATTTTCGGGTTAGCTAGTACAATACAAATTCGGGTGTGCTCTAAACAAATATTGAATTGAATTATTGATTAAATAATATAAACACCTACTTTACTTTTTCAGTAATTAATGTATTTATTTTAGTTAACCACAACAGTTACTGTGCTTCTGTTTTATAGCAGTGTTGAATACCCCTAACTTAGGAAAGTCCGACACTTTGAAAAAGTAGATAAATTTGACCGTATGACCCTTGGTTATAAATATGTTTTAACCTTGGGTTATAATTAGTTTGGTTTCCTCTCCTCTGTTCTGTCTAATAGACGTGACCCCAGAGAAAAGGCAGAGAGTGATACAATGCACAATTAATTTCCTTAACCCCTTATTGGCGGCGCTCGACTTAAGTCGTGCACCAATTTGCAGCAAGTTAGGAGCATTATTAAGGCTTTTAAAGGGTTAAAATAGAGTGCAAATGGCCGGGAGCGCAACGGGCCAGACAGCCGACTCCCAGGGCTTACCGCCGCCCATTAACTCATGTTCCCTGTGTTCTCGAGAGGCCGGCAGTGTAGCCAGTAGTGAGCATAGCTGGGAAAAATATACCGCTATATGCTAAACTCCCATGTTCGTGGCACCACTGCAAGAGAACCACGAGTGCTACGTAGCTCGTTCTGGTCTCATTTTGAAGCTTTTTAAAATGCCCAAGAACGAGAAGCCCACCACGGAAGCCACAAGCGAGCACCACCAGGAAACGGGAACAGAAACATCCGAAGGAAAGGCCCACAGAACGAAAGGACCAGGTGACCAAGCCAACCAGTTAAGACAGGCCGAAGCCCGCAGGGCTAAGCAGCTCCAAACCACACCTGCCTATCACTTCTAACCACTGACCCTTCCCCCACCTCGCGTATACACTACCCCTCGTGTCCTACACCTCTACCTACATGATGATGAACATGAATACACCTTAATTTAATACACCCATGCCCTGTCCCTAGGTTGAGCCAATGCCAACCAGTTCAGACAGGCCTAAATCTATGTATGTTTTCCATCCAAGAAGTAATATGTTAACCCCCTGTCTTGCCAGACTAAGTTTCTGAAGACCAACCGCCCCATAAATCTATGTATGTTCTTCCATCCGAGAAGTAATCTGTTAAAACCCCATGTCATAATTGATAAGAAACTATGATACCCATGGGTACACCAGTGTATATATAACCATTATTCCTGTAAGACCTAGACAGAAATGACTGCAGATGTTAGCCACCATGCAGTACCTCTAATTCTTACCCCAACCAGAGATTGTATACACCATCCTGTTACCATTGTCTCGACGCCTTTCCACCACGAAACAATACCGAAGCTACCCCTACGAACTGCCGCTTTCTTTGATATATATGTCATAGAAAACGCAGTTCCCAGGAACAACTAGAATCAGCAAGAAATAGTGTCAGAGTAACAGTGTCCATAACCATCGTATTGACGAGTAATAATACACCATGTTTTTCTCTACTTTTATCCACAGTCAAGCACACACCTACAGTTAACCTCCTCTTCCCCACAGCCAACAGTCCACATGATTCTATCATTTCCAAACTCATATACCACCACTTATTGCTCACCCCCGGTAGCGTTTGGCTAACGTACCTTCCCTGTCATTAACCCCCAGGCTACGATACCAACTGTAGCCTAATGCCACCCCTACGCCCAGAGACCTTAGGGTCAAACTTCCACGTAACCCCCCACGCTCCTCAACTCCCTTCCGACCTAGCCTCTCCAGCATACCCCCTGAATATCCTTAACTTTTCCGTTACTAACATTCTCAAACCTTTTGTATATATACTCCTATCCAGCCTACCTTCCCCCAGTAGGAAGGAACACCATTAGAACTTTACTAACCCTTTGCATGCCATCTATTCCCTCACAACCCATTCACAACCCTGTACCAAATGATCGTCCGTGCGAGGCTAGCCGCCTCACCAGTGACTAACTTCTATTGCCATACTTCCAGATCAATGTGGCAGAGTTAGCACCAGTCTCCACCACATCCAACCACCCATGCAATTAACAACCTAACCAAGTAAACCAGCTGATCAAGGCACCTTCGGTTTTGGTATTACGAACACCCACATCTGTCTCATAAACAGAGGGTTATTACAAACCCTTGTGATATGGCAAGCCCCCAGCCACAGCCGCCCCGACGACCATCACAGAGAAGGGACGCGCCCCTACCCCTTTCACCCACCCGAGGAGGGAGACCCCGACCCCTGCGGAGGTATACCTTACCCCTGTTTTGACTTCCGGGTCATTGCCAGGTAGCACAGGAATTTTTCCTATCAATGAACTAACCATGTATGACTAACACCCTTACTAACCTCTATTAACCCACAATAAACCATTAACCTTTCTTGCATACTCCGATAACCAAATTAGCACCTCAGCTATACCCTAGAATGAAGACTGAGCAATTTAAGAGAGACGCTCCTAGCACAGCTGTCCCAACCCTCCTCGCAAAGTAGATCCAGTCTTTCTCCCCTAAATACCAGTCTTCCAGTATAGCCAAAATAATACCTCTTACTAAGGCTCAGTTATATTACAGTATGAAGGCTCCATACAGCAATGTGCCACAACAGTAATCACCCCCTGACCTAGTTCCCGTATAATTTGAGAGCTCAAATAAGTCCATCAAAACTCGAGATCCCTATGGCCGACAGGGTCCAAAACCACACCTATAAATCAAGGTCCAGCCCCCAGTAAAATCAGTTGAAAGATAGACACCAACCAGAGGCTGGTCCTTAAGTTGACCTCTAGCTCTTCCCTTGTTTTGTTCCTGAGAATTGAGTTCCAGAGCCGGCAGACTCCGTGGCAGATTGAGATAGAAGAATCTGTCCACGTAAAAGAAATCTACGTGCACCTTATAACCTTCACATAAACCAGTGGGGATATAAGAGTGTAGGCAGCAACGATCGCCAAGAGATCCGTCTTGAGAACTTCTACATATGGACCATCTGGACGGCCGCGGAACCAGTCGCTAGCCCCCAACCTAACGGACGCAAGATAACCAGGACCAGACCAATCAAATACGACCCAAGATTCACTCTATCAGCACTACAGTGTTACAGTGCTATGTAGAGACTCACTTATTAATATTTCTACGAAGTGGCTAGATCTTTGTCCCAGTATAATTCATATATGACCATTCTATTAGGAAGTGCTAAGTGTATCAGTGTTTATTAATTAACAGGCGATATTAACTCTCGTAATTACTCACATATCCAGATATTAATACATACCCGTGAAACCCTAGTGATATCTGATGTTCGCCCACTGATTTGCGTTCTGTGTTCTGATACAAGAATATAAAACTTAGATCAGTACCCCCCTGAGGTTACTAGAATTCCCGTGCTCTAAAATACGCGTGTCTAATCTAGTCTATGAATTACTCCTTGTGCACCAGAGCTACTAGTGATAAATATAACATTGAATATAAATCTAGAAGTAATATTTATGGTCTCCAATATATAAACTTGTGAATAAAGCCAGTGATCAGAAGATTAATACCTGAACGTTGGAAGAGGGAGACTAGGCTCCATCCAGATCCACTTAATGCTAGTTTGTTAAATTCTATCAATTGTCTTGTACGAATATTCATATCTTCTTATGCGTCAGATTAATCATCATCAAACAACATACAGAAGTGTGTCCCTCAATAAAAGTGATCGTGTGTCTTGTTACCGTGTGTTTATTTTGTGTTCTCTATTCCTCATACCTTGTTTTGTGCATGCAGCCTTCTATACCCAGTCAGTTAGAACTCACATTACCCAAGTTAATCCTGTAGAAAAACAGGGCATAACATTGGCGGCAGCAGTGGTTCTTGATTCGGATAAAAGGTTGCATTGCATTGCAAGTTTGGAACAGCCAGAACACGATAACATCATGGCGCACCGTTCTCACATCCCCATCCCACATTATGATGGGGAAACTTACGAGATCGAAACGTTCATGGACATAGTGAAACCCGTACTTGACCTAGTTTATACCACGGATGCAGAAAAGATAGCCGTGACATTAACGCACCTGGGAAAAGCCGTTTCCCTGGTTGCCTACCAAGTGCACCCTGCTCTCACATGGGACGAATTTCGCCCAATAGTGATAGAAGCCATTAAGCCTTCGTTGGGCGTTTTCGTGGCCCACACCCGTATCCAAGACACTAAATTCGGAGGCGATCTAGATGCCACAGTGAATAAGATCGCCCAACATATAAAAGTGTCTTTCCGCACATTGACCAGAATCCAGCAAGAGTAGCAGATTCTGGTCAACCTTGTATCAATATTGCCCTCAGCAGTAAAAGATCATTTCCGTGTGCACGATTTCGTCGGATATCAAAAAGGTCTCATCACGATCCGACGTATTTTGGCCGTGCGCACAGAAACACCCACCCAAATCGCTGTAATAAAGAGGTTCCCCACGCACCCGCAGTACCTCGACCACCAAAACCCCAAGGCTCAAACCTTCAACTCCAAGAATGCCTACCCATCCTCATCCTTCCACAACAGACCGACCTACCCTTCCGGCAAGCCCCAACCCAGTAGGCCCCGGTTCCAACCTACCCAGCCACGCAGAATATTCAACCGGAACAAAACCTACAACACCTACCAAAGTAAAAACCCTACATTAGTAATTATCAACCCCTATGATTTCCCTGCCTGTAGTGCTCAGTGTGCCCTCCATCAAATTCGTGCCTCTGCCAAACCTCGCCCCTTTACTCCTCGCATTTCTGTAAATGAAGAGGAGTTGGGACAAGAGGAAGAAATGGAGGAAATGCACACCGGAGAAATAGCCCCTATCATGACCTCAGACGATACCGAGGAAACCCTGGAGGAGGTAGATACCGACTCCCAGGATTTTTAAAGTACCCCCCGCCCACGATGGCCTCGGCGGGGGACGCCATAACTGACCGCACTGCCCCCATTTACTACATGGCCAAAATCAAGGACATTCCTGTCCGCTTGTTAATCGACACGGGAGCTGCCAAGTCATGTTTGTTCAAGTCTTATTATGATCAACACCACCGACTATTTGGCCCCTTGTCACCTACCAAATCAGAACTAATCTCAGCTGCTGATACCTACTTAAATCTCCTAGGAGACACTTTGCCCCTGTCAGTAACTACTCCTGCCCCCCATGCTCGTTGTTATCACCCGTTCACAGTATTTTCCTCCCACTGTAAACATTACGATGGTTTCCTTGGACTTGACCTCCTTCAAAAACTCCAGGCCCAGGTTGACTGCGGCCAGAGGCTGATCTCAT
Source organism: Paralithodes platypus (assembly GCA_032716605.1). Classification (NCBI taxonomy): domain Eukaryota; kingdom Metazoa; phylum Arthropoda; class Malacostraca; order Decapoda; family Lithodidae; genus Paralithodes; species Paralithodes platypus. The sequence continues at coordinate 93,613,503 of CM064487.1, read as the reverse complement.
TCAAAACAAAAAATCCAACCCAAAGCCTCTGACAAACCAATCACACAGAAACCTATTCACAAAAAGAAAAAACACCTCCACCCTCAACAAACTGTGAGTCAGGATTACCAAGTTGCAGCTAGCACTAAGGTAACTCCTAACCCCTCCCCTTGCCCCGAGTTCTCTCAAAATATCACTCATTTCGTTGAAAAATGCCTCAACAAACGAAAGAAGACAAGTCCAAGCAATTCCCTCTCGGTAATCACCCCATTTCTCCTAACTCTGTCCAGGATCAATCCTCCCATGTTTCCAGGGCAGACTCTGATGTATGTAAAAACCATTCTACCAAATATTTATGTACACATGTTTCCAGGGAAAATGCCGACCTATGTACCCCACAATGTTTTCCCCATGCCCCCAGAAATGCTCAGCTATTCCACAACCAACAAAATTCCCCTTGTGACAGTTTTCCGTCAGTAGCTCCCTTCCACCCCCACACAATTCACACCCCTAGAAAACTTCAAAACCCCACACTTGACTCGCCCTCTCATGACAGACAAACCCACCAATCCCATATAACCTCTAAACAAACCGTGACTGCCACCGACAAAACTCCCCAAATTCGTCCTGTTAACAACCACAAATCAGTACATAAGTCCTCCATCAATAACCCATGTTCTATACCTCACTCTTCCCCCACCAACCCTCCGCAGTCCCACCAACAAATTCCGTTTTCTAAATCACTCACACCTCACCACGCTGATCCTCCCACACGCGCCGTTAATCCCCCCCTCACGCGTGACCCCCACCAAAGTGATTCCCCCCCCCCCCCTTATGCGTACCGAGCACCTGCTCACCAGTCGATCCCCCACCATCATTAGCCCAGCTGTAGTTCAAGATAAATGTCAAATTCCCCCCCGCCATCAAAAATGGGTTAACCTTCGACCCATACCCCAAACTCACATGATATTTTCCCCCACTACCACGTCCACCAACCCCAATCATTGCCTCTTACAACCCGCCATCATTTCCGCTCGCATCAACCACATTCTAGTGGCAAATATCTCTGAAGAATCCCTGACATTACCAAAAGGCCTCATCATAGGAGACCTCGAAACTTTTGATGACCTCCCAATAGATTCCAATGACACCCCTACCAGCCTCAAATTACCCCCTCTCCCTGACACATTATCCGACCACCAAAAACACAGCATGTACGAACTATTGCTAGAGTTCAGTGACGTGTTTGCCCAACAACCCACTGAAATCGGACAGACCGATGTGGAACAACACATCATTAACACCACAGGCCCCCCATAAGACAACCATCCCGTAGAAAAAATCCCATACAACGCCAGGAAGAGGAACGCCAAGTCCAAGAGATGTTAGAGGCCGGAATTGCTACCCCGTCCATCAGCCCCTGGTCTTCCCCTGTTGTCCTAGTAAAAAAGAAAGATGGGTCAACCCGTTTTTGCGTCGATTACAGGAGATTGAATGACGTAACCATTAAGGACGCTACGCCATTACCCAGGATAGACGATTCCCTTGACTCCCTATACGGATCCAGATGGTTCACTACCCTCGACTTGCAAGCAGGGTATTGGCAAGTGCCTATCAAGGCAGAGGACCAAGAAAAAACGGCATTTTCCACTAGTGGTGGCCACCACTACGAATTTAACGTCCTACCTTTTGGCCTCTGTAACGGACCCGCCACTTTCTCCCGTTTGATGGAAGCGGTATTACATGGCCTGACCTGGGAAACCTGCCTAGCATATCTAGACGATATTATTGTGTACTCACAAACCTGGGAAGAACACCTCCTCAGGTTGAAACAAGTTCTTCAAAGAATCCGAGCCGCCGGGTTGAAATTAAAACCCTCAAAGTGCGAGATTGCACGGAATAAGGTAGATTTCCTCGGCCACGTAATATCTGAACATGGTATTACACCAGACCCAAAGAAACTTCAAGCCATACAAAACCAACCCCCACCCACCACCGTTAAAGGAGTACGTTCTTTTCTAGGTTTAGCCACATACTACAAACGTTTCGTCCCACACTTTGCCGCAATAGCCAGACCCTCCACCAACTCACCCACAAGGACACCACATTCACCTGGACTCCTGAAAGAGACCTCGCTTTTAACACTTTGAAACAAAAGCTAATCCAAGCCCCTATTGTCGCTTTCCCTGATTACCATAAACCTTTCCGTCTTTATACCGACGTATCTCTGTACGCCATTGGTGCAGTTTTAGCTCAAGTAAGAGACGGAGAGGAACATGTGATAGCGTATGCCAGCTCCACACTCAACCAAGCCCAACAGAATTATGCAACCACCAAGAGAGAGTGCCTAGGGATCATTTGGGCACTCAACCACTTCAGGTCATTTGTGTTGGGCGCAAAACTCGATATAATAACCGACCATCAATCTTTGCAATGGTTGCGTAGGTGCGAAACCAACTCAGCCATCTTGGTACGCTGGAGGGAGACACTAGAGGACTACGATTTTACAATACAGTATCGTCCAGGTAAACTTCACACCAATGCAGACGCCCTGTCACGTTTGCCAGTACCGAAAGACCCCCCCACCAACCTAGCCGCCTTACAAAACACTGAGCTCTTATCTACCCCCACCCACCAACATAATTCCCCCCCAGCACCCTCACTAATTCAATCTTGGGAAACAAGAATCAGACCACCCTGGATACCATTAAATGTCTTCAGGAAACTGACTCGCTGGGGGGATCAACTTGCCACAGACTCCGGTCACATAGTCCTAGACCCCACCATTTCCCACGACTACATGATTGCCATCCACGAGGGAAACGGCATACACCTTGGACAAAAGAAAATGTTAAAAATCTTCGCGGATCAGTACTGGACCCCCAACCCCTCCAAGATTGCACAACGCGTGACAGAATCCTGCAAACCTTGTTTATTGGGGAAAGATAGATCACGCACCCCAGGCCCAGCTGGTACCATTTCTGCCAACAAACCGTTCCAGGTCCTATCCCTCGACATCATGGGCCCGTTTCCTTCCTTACGCTGGCAACCGCTATATCGTCACATTTGTTGAAGTATATTCAAAGTTCTTAATAGCCTGCCCAGTTAAAGACCACACAGCCACCACCATCGCCGCACGGCTTGCCACAGAAGTGTTCCCTATATTCGGCCTTCCCCTTGCTCTTCTATCCGACAATGCCCCCGAATTTTGTGGACACGTTTGGCACCAGTTCACCCAACAATGCGGTATTAAGATCAAGCACTCATCCCCGTACTGGCCTCAAGGAAATGATATATGCGAACGCAGCCATCACACCATCAACAACCAGTTACGTACCAAAATGATTGCTCTGAACACCTCAGACTGGCCATCACAGATAAAGATGATACAATGGGGCATGAACACCTGTCCCCGCGAAGACGGTATTTCACCTCATGAACGTGTTTACGGCGTACCCCCCCTGTTACTGCCGTTCCACCATCACGCTCATCTCCCCTCCAACACCTCCACAATTGACCCATTGCAACATCTGCAAAACACCCTCCATACCGCTCAAACCTGTCAAGACACCAAAAATGATAACCCCGATGATACAAACCCTTTCGCCATCCATGACACCGTAATGGTAGCCAACCTCCCTGTAACCAACAAATTAGGCCCTCGCTATGTCGGACCCTACACCATTATCAAAGTCCCAAATGCCTATCAAGTTATCATTGATTATCACGGCGTGACTCGCACGTTCAGAAATAGATTCGTCCGAGCATTTAAACCTCTAAAACCACAAGACATTACCCCACCCCACACGTCCGACCCTGAATTGAACACCCCTACTACCCCTCCCACTCAGACTATAAATGTTCCCCTACAAACCCCAAAAGGCCAAAACCCTCCAGCACAGAACCGGCTGATCATTCCTCAACATACCCCCCAAACTAACCTCCACAAACCCCAAGCCCCCACTATCACACCTTCCTCCACCATGACCCATTCCTTCACTTCTGATAGTCAAGTACCTCCCCAACTTATCCAAGTACGAAAACCTCCACCCACAACGGAAACCCTCCCGTCTAGCCCTGACGTACCTCCACCAGGCACCACAGTAAGAAAACCACCACCCCCACCTAAAACCAGGTACACACCCAACCGCACCACACAATCTACCTCAGTAACCTCACGCTACAACTTTCGCCCACGACTAAAATCTTTTAAAACCTCCAGAAAACACACCCTGCTAACCAAGTTCCGTAGGGCTGCCAGACCACTATCCTCCTCCTCCTCTTCTTCTTCTTCGTCGAATTCTCCTCCACAAAGGGAAAGAAGACGAATAATCACAAGTAAACACCATAACCCCTCTAACTATATTCCAAAAATAACCACCCCCACCCTCCCACGAAAGAACATACCTTCCCCTTCAACCTCATCCCCTCTCAACCCCCACCTCATCACCCCGAATGACCTGCTAGATCTACCCCCCCACCAAACTCCCACAAAACCATCTATTTCCACCACCATCAAATCACCAACCCCACCAAAGAACACACCCAACACACTTTCCTACCCCCAACCCTCCCAATTAAACCTCCACTCCCTACCCCCCCCTCTAGCCCCCCCCCCCGCATCCCTCCACTATCCCTGTGACCCCACCCACGCATCAACCAACCTCATCATCTCATCAAACCCCCAACCATCCAACCCCTAAAAAGTACCCTATGCCAACGACCAACCCCTCCTCACACACCACGTCTAACACACAACTAACTCCTAAGCAAAGCCCCTCCAAAATGACGTACCCGACCACCACACCCCCACTTGAATCCCCCCACAAAGTCGCCCCTGAGAGAACCCCCATACATACCCCCACCCAATCCTCTCCCATTCCGCCTACCACCCTCACTCGACAAAAACCTCCACACACATCTACCTCTCAAATAACCCCCTACCTCACCCCCACTAAATGCCCTCCACCGGTAAAGCGTTCTTCCCCTCAATATAAAACATCGTCGAGCGACTCAAGTCCCACTACAAACATCTACCTTCCCACCAGAACCTCCAAAGGTAGAATCATCAACAGACCCATCAGATTTGAAGACAGTTATGTAAAAACAACACCCCATTCTTACACTAAAGACCCAAGCCACACAACACACACACACCCCCTCTTTCTCACACACCTCCATCACACACCTTACCTAAACCAATATTGCACATTGCCTCCATATATTTTCCCAGCCTGCAACACCACCCAAGAAAACCCCAAAAACCCCAGACTCATATCCCCCCTTCACCCCCAGCTCCGTTTTCACGCGTTAGTCCCTCCCCTTCAGTTATTAACCCCTTCACCACACTGAAGAGGCCTCCTGTCAGTCCCACACACCTCACTCGATACATGACCTCCACCATGAACAAATCCACACCATTCGTCGCCCCCGTCCCTACCCCCACGGAGGAAGAATACACACCGTTCATAAGAAAGGCTAAAGTAAAAACGTCCACAGGACGCTTAGCCCGTCTACAGCGCCGACATCAAGCCCGGGCAACCGCCCTCCACAACACCGAGGACACATTCCTACAGGTCTACATAGACCTGCAAAAGAAACCTGACCCTCGCTCTCTTGCTTGGTGGGACCTTCTAAATACCCTCAAAATGACCCACCATGACTATGCTTCTTTTTACTTCACCCTTGAGGCTCGAGGACGAGCCTACAACGAAGGAGAGGGAAGTAAAATGCCCCAGAACGAGAAGCCCACCACGGAAGCCACGAGCGAGCACCACCAGGAAACGGGAACAGAAACACCCGAAGGAAAGGCCCACAGAACGAAAGGACCAGGTGACCAACCCAACCAGTTAAGACAGGCCGAAGCCCGCAGGGCTAAGCAGCTCCAAACCACACCTGCCTATCACTTCTAACCACTGACCCTTCTCCCACCTCGCGTATACACTACCCCTCATGTCCTACACCTCTACCTACATGATGATGAACATGAATACACCTTAATTTAATACACCCATGCCCTGTCCCTAGATTGAGCCAATGCCAACCAGTTCAGACAGGCCTAAATCTATGTATGTTTTTACATCCAAGAAGTAATATGTTAACCCCCTGTCTTGCCAGACTAAGTTTCTGAAGACCAACTGCCCCCATAAATCTATGTATGTTCTTCCATCCAAGAAGTAATATGTTAACCCCCTAAAATACCTTGTCTTGCCAGACTAAGTTTCTGAAGACCAACCGCCCCCATAAATCTATGTATGTTCTTCCATCCGAGAAGTAATCTTTTAAAACCCCATGTCATAATTGATAAGAAACTATGATACCCACGGGTACACCAGTGTATATATAACCATTATTCCTGTAAGACCTAGACAGAAATGACTGCAAATGTTAGCCACCATGCAGTACCTCTAATTCTTACCCCAACCAGAGATTGTATACACCACCCTCTGTTACCATTGTCTCGACGCCTTTCCACCACGAAACAATACCGAAGCTACCCCTACGAACTGCCGCTTTCTTTGATATATATGTCATAGAAAACGCAGTTCCCAGGAACAACTAGAATCAGCAAGAAATCGTGTCAGAGTAACAGTGTCCATAACCATCGTATTGACGAGTAATAATACACCATGTTTTCTCTACTTTTATCCACAGTCAAGCACACACCTACAGTTAACCTCCTCTTCCCCACAGCCCACAGTCCACATGATTCTATCATTTCCAAACTCATATACCACCACTTATTGCTCATCCCCCGGTAGCGTTTGGCTAACGTACCTTCCCTGTCATTAACCCCCAGGCTACGATACCAACTGTAGCCTAATGCCACCCCTACGCCCAGAGACCTTAGGGTCAAACTTCCACGTAACCCCCCTTAACCCTCTCCCTCTCGTTAACCCCCCACGCTCCTCAACTCCCTTCCGACCTAGCCTCTCCAGCATACCCCCTGAATATCCTTAACTTTTCCGTTACTAACATTCTCAAACCTTTTGTATATATACTCCTATCCAGCCTACCTTCCCCCAGTAGGAAGGAACACCATTAGAACTTTACTAACCCTTTGCATGCCATCTATTCCCTCACAACCCATTCACAACCCTGTACCAAATGATCGTCCGTGCGAGGCTAGCCGCCTCACCAGTGACTAACTTCTATTGCCATACTTCCAGATCAATGTGGCAGAGTTAGCACCAGTCTCCACCACATCCAACCACCCATGCAATTAACAACCTAACCAAGTAAACCAGCTGATCAAGGCACCTTCAGTTTTGGTATTACGAACACCCACATCTGTCTCATAAACAGAGGGTTATTACAAACCCTTGTGATATGGCAAGCCCCCAGCCACAGCCGCCCCGACGACCATCACAGAGAAGGGACGCGCCCCTACCCCTTTCACCCACCCGAGGAGGGAGACCCCGACCCCTGCGGAGGTATACCTGACCCCTGTTTTGCCTTCCGGGTCATTGCCAGGTAGCACAGGAATTCTTCCTATCAATGAACTAACCATGCATGACTAACACCCTTACTAACCTCTATTAACCCACAATAAACCATTAACCTTTCTTGCATACTCCGATAACCAAATTAGCACCTCAGCTATACCCTAGAATGAAGACTGAGCAATTTAAGAGAGACGCTCCTAGCACAGCTGTCCCAACCCTCCTCGCAAAGTAGATCCAGTCTTTCTCCCCTAAATACTTCCAGTATAGCCAAAATAGTACCTCTTACTAAGGCTCAGTTATATTACAGTATGAAGGCTCCATACAGCCATGTGCCACAACAGTAATCACCCCCTGACCTAGTTCCCGTATCAATTGAGAGCTCAAATAAGTCCATCAAAACTCGAGATCCCTATGGCCGACAGGGTCCAAAACCACACCTATAAATCAAGCTCCAGCCCCCAGTAAAATCAGTTGAAAGATAGACACCAACCAGAGGCTGGTCCCTTAAGTTGACCTCTAGCTCTGCCCTTGTTTTGTTCCTGAGAATTGAGTTCCAGAGCCGGCAGACTCCGTGGCAGATTGAGATAGAAGAATCTGTCCACGTAAAAGAAATCTACGTGCACCTTATAACCTTCACATAAACCAGTGGGGATATAAGACTGTAGCCAGCAACGATCACCAAGAGATCCGTCTTGAGAACTTCTACATATGGACCATCTGGACGGCCGCGGAACCAGTCGCTAGCCCCCAACCTCACGGACGCAAGATAACCAGGACCAGACCAATCAAATACGACTCAAGATTCACTCTATCAGCACTACAGTGTTACAGTGCTATGTAGAGACTCACTTATTAATATTTCTACGAAGTGGCTAGATCTTTGTCCCAGTATAATTCATATATGACCATTCTATTAGGAAGTGCTAAGTGTATCAGTGTTTATTAATTAACAGGCGATATTAACTCTCGTAATTACTCACATATCCAGATATTAATACATACCCGTGAAACCCTAGTGATATCTGATGTTCGCCCACTGATTTGCGTTCTGTGTTTCTGATACAAGAATATAAAACTTAGATCAGTACCCCCCCTGAGGTTACTAGAATTCCCGTGCTCTAAAATACGCGTGTCTAATCTAGTCTATGAATAACTCCTTGTGCACCAGAGCTACTAGTGATAAATATAACATTGAATATAAATCTAGAAGTAATATTTATGGTCTCCAATATATAAACTTGTGAATAAAGCCAGTGATCAGAAGATTAATACCTGAACGTTGGAAGAGGGAGACTAGGCTCCATCCAGATTCACTTAATGCTAGTTTGTTAAATTCTATCAATTGTCATGTACGAATATTCATATCTTCTTAAGCGTCAGATTAATCATCATCAAACAACATACAGAAGTGTGTCCCTCAATAAAAGTGATCGTGTGTCTTGTTACCGTGTGTTTATTTTGTGTTCTCTATTCCTCATACCTTGTTTTGTGCATGCAGCCTTCTATACCCAGTCAGTTAGAACTCACATTACCCAAGTTAATCCTGTAGAAAAACAGGGCATAACACTTTTAGCACCTAGTTTTTTGCTGAATACATTTCTTTTCATGCAGATACTTGATTGATCATTCAGGAGGGCCTGAATATGCCCAAATGAGCCCAAAACACCCCGCTAGACAAGGGTTAAAAAGTCGGGGAGAATTCCATGACTTTAAAGGCAGTCCTGACAAAACTGTCCTCGCTAGGGTTTATTAGTGACGCTCAGTTGCTACCTTCCCTCCAACACATATGCGATATTTTTTTTTTTTTTTTTTTTTTAAAGTTTAATTTTAAGTGCAATAATTGTGTACGAGTTTTAACTTATGTATATTGAGAACACAAATATATCCTAAGAACACATACGATTGCCAGCGAATATTTATGTGAGGATAATGTGGATGTTTTTCGGTTGCAATAGGTACTGTAGAGTCACGATAACTAACACAACTATAAATTAGTTAATTCTAGGTTGCGCAGAAATCGTAACCTATAACCTCTCATAAATAAAAAAGGACTAGAGTAATCGAGCAAATATTTCTACCAAATAGGAAGACTTGGCTAGGTAATAGGTGTGGTAATTGACAGCTCATTTTCTGTAGCCCTTTTTGAGTTACAGAGGTTAGTGGTTACGATTTCTGCCCAACCTAGAATGAACGGGCTATAGGCCTATAGTATTATTAGTAAAATACCCCAAAAAGGGAATTCCCCCACCAACCTCCCAACCAACAACCCAGTGGTAATTCCGCAGGAACCAGAGCAAAAACCAACCGGGACGAAAGGACCCAACAGCAAGAAGGGAAAGTGGGACGCTCCCGCAAGATCAAAGGAAGCCGCCAACCCTGTCAGTCAACAGAGGAGCGCACGACTGGACCAGGGGACCGACCCCAACACGGCCGGAAAGGAAAAGGCCCCAAAGGCACGTAGGCCAAAAATGGTGGATCCCCAACCTTTTTAACATTCACAACACTCACATACCAAACCCATGCTCAGCTGTCCTTTTTCTGTTGTAGTAACTAAGTATAGATAAGTGCCCCCGTGCTCAGTTGCTCCCCCCTTGCCTTGTTCTTTTAGTAACTAAGTGTATATATAATATTAACCGGAGTATGCCACCTGTATTGATGCGACATAGCGGCACTGTCCTTGTGTCGTATTGTGCCACGTGCATACCAACCCGGGTTCATCATCTTATTAGGACGACGTCTATAATGCCGTCGTTTATGCATGTATTCACTCCTTAGGGTAACTATCTGTTATCCACGATGTTTCTCTTTTCCACTTAACTCCGCATGTTACACGCCTATTAAAAACCCAGTCTTCTAAAATACAAACCACATGATTTTCCTCCTAGACATTCCTGATGTATGACATTCTGATGACATTCCGGACAGCTGCGAGAAGGGAGCACCAAGCTTATGTCTACTACTAAATGCGACATAAGAGATAGACAAACCAAACTGAAATTATTACTGATTACGGATTACTGATATTTACTATAGGATGTAAGGTATCTTCAAATAACCCCCTAGAAATACTTTCTCTAAAGTATCTATTTCTTTATCCTCCCCATTTTTCCCCCCCATGCTAACCGGCTATCCTTAGTTGGAATTATGCAAGGCTGGTACATGTCATATTTATAACATACTATGTGGTACCAACTCTGTAAATTGCTAACTGAATAAATATTATTATTATTATTATTATTATTATTATTATTATGTAGGCCTACCAACTAAGTATGTATTTCATGAGATAACCACCTTGTGGGTTATAGTACTTTCATTTGTGTAGGCGCGAAGGCGAGCTCAAAACACCTTCGATTTCCAGTCCACAACGAGCCCGATCATGATTATGTCCCCCTATAATTAATTATGTAAACCACATACCCCTCTTGCTCAGCTGTTCCTTTCTTCTGTAGTAACTAGATATATATAGATATGTGTCCCATGCTCAGTTGCCCCCTTACCTTGTTTTTTAGTAACTAAGTGTATATATAATATTAACCAGAGTATGCCACCTGTATTGATGCGACATAGCGGCACTGTCCTTGTGTCGAATCGTATTCCGTGCATTCCAACCAAGTCCCATTCACCTTAAGTTGACAACAACTAATACCGTCCTTCATGCATGTATTTCAGTCCTTAGGGTAATTATCTTCTATCCGCCATGTTATTCCTCTCTTCCATTTACTTTTCCACAATTGTTACACGTCTCCCAATCACCACCTCCTAATCCACAATCCACATTACTCTGTTTTGCTTCGTGACCCCATGCTTAGTGGTCACCTGTTTTGTGGGTCACCCTGTCTTTTGCTCCTTCACGCCCCACTGCACACGCCACCCTACCTATTCGATCGTAGGGGAATGCCACCCCTATGTCCAGCGCATTAAGGGTCACGACCCTAGGTCACGAGCGGCGCGGCGCCTAGCCTCAAACCACCCCCTTTCCAATATCCAACCCCCCCCTGTAAAGACGCCCAGACGAACGTTCTAACATGCCGATCCCGTTTATTTCCTCACCCCAATAAATAGCAGATAAAGACTCATTCTTGTAACCCCATTTACTACCCTCTAACTTACTAGCCCAACTCACAACCTGAACCAGGAGGGCGGACGGCGCGAGGCTACAGCAGCCAACCTCTCACCCCTAAGAAGTCGACGGTTCCGCCTGACTTGCATTTTCACGAAAACTACTATTATTTTTTTTTTTTTTTTTTTTTTTTAAGAGACAATGAACGGAGGAAGGAAAAACACAGATAAAACAAAAAGGTCCATGTGCCTAAAGGCATCCTCCATTCATAAAATGTTTGTAACAACTGGATTTAAACATTTGTAGATTGTAAGTTTGTGGAAAGCAATTCGAGGGAAGTGAATTCCAAAGAGTAGTAGCTCTGGGGATAAATGAATTCTGATAAGCAGAAGTTCTGCATTGTGGAGGAGAAAGTGTAAATTCATGGGCGCTCTCAGCTGCCCTAGTTCTACGGGGAAAGATGTGGAGAGGCGGCACAATTGAAGCAAGTTCCTCGGAACAATTGCTGTGAAAATATCTGTAGAATAATGCAAGGGATGCAACGTTTCTTCGTATGGCTAATGTAGGAAGGTCCTGTGTGATTGCAGGGTTATTGATTAATCTAATAGCTTTATTTTGAATTTTGTCCAACTGCCTCAATGCAACCACTCCACTTCCACCCCACAGAGGTGAACAGTAATCCATCTGAGAACGCACATGACTTTTATATATCACGGCCAACTGCTCGTCAGTGAAGAATTCTCGAACTCTGTACAGGAGTCCCAGTTTTTTAGAGGCATTCTTAGCAATGCTTCTAACATAATGTGTCCAGCTCAAGTTAGTAGTTAATGTTACACCGAGAATGTCAATACTAGGGGAAGTGGGAATATTTACATCATTAAAAAATATATGGGAGTCAGTAAGATTCTGTCGGTTAGAAAATTGAATGTACTTGGTTTTCTGTGCATTAAAGGAAACTAGATTCTTTTGTCCCCATCCATTAATTCTAGAAAGGTCCTGGTTCAGAGAAATTGCAGTGTTTATTTTTAATTTATAAGATCGGGTTGGGTGACAGAATTGGTAAATGTGAAGGAACTGTGGAGTGTTGAGTCATCTGCGTAGGAATGTATTGGATTATGAGTGGTAGATATGAGATCATTGATATGAATGAGGAACAGAATTGGGGCCAAAACTGATCCCTGGGGAACACCAGCATTTACTGAGTGAAATTGAGAATAAAGGCCATCTACCATTACACGTATTTTTCTGTTATGAAGATAAGAAGAAATTAGTGGAACTAATGATGCAAGGCCGTAGTGTGACATCTTCGACAATAAGGATTGATGCCAGACTCTATCAAATGCCTTTGATATATCCAGTGCTATTGTATGTGTTTCACCATGTTGGTCTGTAGCTTGGTTGATTTGATGCGTAAGAAGGCAAAGCATGTCTGCAGTTGATCGACATCGTCTAAAACCATATTGCCTATCACTGATTAATTTATTATTCTCAAGATGCTTAATTATGTGATTATTTAATATAATTTCAAAGACTTTACCAAGAGTGGAAGTTATAGTATTGGTCTGTAGTTTGATGGATCTGAAGAGGCACCTTTTTTAGGAACTGGATGGATGTTTGCTTCTTTCCAGGGTACTGGGAAGCATGAGGTATGAGTACACAGACGGAAAAATTTTGCCAATACAGGAGCGAGCACCAAGGAGCAATTCTTAAGTACTATTGGAGGAATTTCATCTGGACCAGGAGCCTTATCTACCGAGAGATTCTGCAAAATAGTTTTGACATGTCTGGTGTGGATCTTAAGTGAGGGAATTTCAGGCGAATTAAAATTAAGTACAGGGACATCTTGATTTATTTCATCTAAGGTTGAGTTGGTGGAGAAAATATCCGCAAGAAGGTTAGCTTTACCTCGTGGGTCACTTACAAGATTGCCAGTCAGAGATTTTAATGGTGGAATGGATGAAGCAGTAGTGAAGTTGGATTTAAATGAGTTAAGAGTAGACCAAAATATTTTGTTATCATTTGGATTATTTAGAAGTTTATTTGCCTGCTTGGGGAAAGTTTGATTTAGTTAGGTTTAATACAGTTTTGGCATGATTTCTGATGTTTCTAAAGTAATTAAAGGCTTCATGTGTTTTTGATCTTGTGTATGCATTGTAGGCTATTGTTTTTTGTTCAGTTACTCTAGCACAATTATGGTCAAACCATTTAGGTGAATTAGATCTTTTACTGTACTTTTGATGAGGAATAAAAGTTTCCATTCCAATTTTTACAAAATCTTGTATGTGGCTCAAGGTGGAGTGTGCATCATTAGAAAAGAAAGAGGTCCAGGGAATATCAATAAAGAAACCTTGAAGACCCTCCCAGTCTGCCCTATCGTAATGCCATTTAGTCACCAAAACAGGTTCAGAGTGGGAAGGTTGTGGTAGGTGATAGACAGGTGGCCTGTATCAGACAGTGATCAGAAGATCCAAGCGGGGACCTCACTGTAACATCATAATTTTCTGAATTGGTTGTTAAAAATAAGTCCAGTAGGTGGGAATTATGATTAGGATTATCTGGTACACGGGTGGGTTGGTTGACTAGTTGAGTGAGATTAAATGAGTCTGCAAATAGCTCACATTCAAGACCAGCATCATCAGTCCTGGCTGAATAAGTGAGCCATTCAACATTATGGACATTAAAATCACCCAACACAGTGATTTCAGAAGAAGCATTTAAGTTGAGGACACTGAGTTGTGAGGACAGAGAATCAAAAAGACTTTGCTCTGGAGGAGTATTTGGGGAACGGTAGATGCAACATATGTATTTAAATTTACCAGCAGAAATTAATTTGTATATAGAATAATCAAAATAGGGACAATTGAAACTAGTAACCTCCTCCAGGGCAATTTCAGATTTTGCGAAGCAACATACACCTCCTTTAGGTCTGAAATTTTGGAGCAGTTGATAACCTGGAAAATTAAATCTAGACGTGTCAGATGTGGATGTTACTTGAGTCTCTGTCAAAAAAAGGAGAGTAGGGGATTCTGCTTGAAGAAATTGGTGTACAGAATTGATGTTAGAGTGAAGTCCCCTTATATTGCTAAAGAAAAAGCTGCACCGACGAGCAGCTTTGGGACGTTGCAATGCTCTTGAGCCCCATGAGTAATCCTAGTAAGTAAAAACTAGAACCCAGGATCAACCCTCCCTAGGAGTATCACTCTTGACACCACCACATCATAAGAAAACCCCATTAGCGTAGAGAATCCCATATATACATAAATTATTTAAGGAGTGGCATGCCCCCCCACCCCAAAGGGACACCCCCAACCCCCGCGGACGTTCACCATGACCCACACGTAGCCAACAACTTCTTGCCAGACACCAGGTGAATTTCCAACAGGTGATGAACTAACCCTCTAAATACCTATCCAAATACCATCCTATCCCATCCTTAACCAAAACCAAAATCTTTCTTATCCCATCCTAGATTAAGAATAGCATGTCAGTTAGACCAGAGAAGGATATTTAGATGAATTGATGAATACCTCCCAGCCTATTCACGTAGTGCGCCAGTAAAGTAGTCCCTATGAACCTTCACCAAATCCGCCTAAATAACTCTACTAGTACCTCATACTAGAGTTAAGATATCCACGATCATAAATCTTCTTCTTCTTCTTATTGTTTAAATGTGCAGTTTGCTTGGAGGGTTGTCTCCAGATTACTGCACAGGCGTTTAGATGGGACAGAGTAAGAATAGAAGGGGAAAATCATAAAATGAGGAATGAAAAACTACTCAAAATTAGTCACTGAAGCCCCCTAACCGCGTCAAGGAGAGTAGTATCAGGGGGGGCAGATCACAAGTTACTTACCGCCACATTAAAAAAAAAACTCCCTAACCCCCTAAGTTCACCAGAATAAATTAACTACTTCATAGCATTGACATCCAATACTTCTAGAACATTCCTGAAGCTTCCTTGACCTGTCTATAAATAAGACCCAGAGACAACAGTCGGGCAGTTGAATATTAGAGCTCAAAGCAACGGTTGACCGCATTGTGTTGTCATCTAGTGTTCCTCCCCCCTCCCTCAAGATTCGAGATAACTTCGGCGTTCCGTGATCTGTGCAACTCTGTGAGGAAGTGAATTTAAGTTTTATGAATATATTATTGCGTTCGAGACTGCCGGCAGTAATATTATATTGGTAAACAACCGATTCACCCATTTTTGATTAATAATAATAAATAATAATTGTTATGCCCGGTTTTTTCCTGGGGTTTAATTGGTTTCGATCAAGTGGGCTCTTCCTAACTGGAGAAGTTATGTTGTTTTACCACAGACACAGAAAGACAATAGAGGATAATTATCACAAGACGTGTATTCATATTCCGTTTATTTGCACAAGAATATCGCATACGTAAAAGCTAGAACAATAATGGTCAAGAACAAAACAATTAAAGTGAACGAACGAGGCTCCCCTACGTCTGACTCGCAAGACTGGATTGTTCTATGTGGTATCTAAGTAAGTATTAGGGACCGCTTTCTAACTGAAAGATTACACTTGTCCTGTATTTATTTCAGAGATAAGAATAGCACTCCTTTCAATCGAGGATTTACACTTGTGCCTAGAAAGGTTATATAGTAATTATATATGTGAACTATTGGTATTTACCTGCGTAGAGTGGTTCTGTATTTGGGAGCTAAACGTAATTATTT
Source organism: Paralithodes platypus (assembly GCA_032716605.1). Lineage (NCBI taxonomy): Eukaryota > Metazoa > Arthropoda > Malacostraca > Decapoda > Lithodidae > Paralithodes > Paralithodes platypus. The sequence continues at coordinate 93,597,322 of CM064487.1, read as the reverse complement.
TCCTGAGGTTAAATCACTGTGGTGCTTACGCATAAGTTAACTTGAATTTATTTGTTATTAATTTTAGAAGAATTATTATCAGTACTTCCCTAATTTCTTTGAGTTTCACTAGAGCTTCCTTTCTCTCGCTTTTATATACGTGCGTAGTATCCGATGTTTCCAGAATACCTTTTATCATATACGCAGTAGATATATTTTAATTACTTTCACTTTCGATCTTTATATACTTTCTCTCTGACAACACGCCAAGTATAATTTCTTTTCACAGTTAGATCTTCTATAACTTTTACGGTATAATAACTTCACTTTCGATGTGTAGAATAATTAATCCAATGGGTGTAGAATTAGTAATCCAATCTGGGGTAGATCCGCTGGCCGTGGGGTTGTCCTGACTCCACTGGGTTCCCACAGTGTAACTCGAGCACTTTGGTTTGGGACCTTAAATAACTAAATTGCCTAGCCCAAGCCGTGACAAAATAGCATCGAGCGAACGCAGGAGTGAACTCCTGTCTACTCTGGTCTTTATAAGTACTTTGATGAATTTCTTGTGGTTTGGTCTATCCTGGATAAAGCTAGTTAGCACCTGACTGTCTGCTTATATCCACAATAGCGCCGGGGTTGAGGTAGGCTGAGAATATTAGATTACTTCACCCAGAAGGCTCTAATAAACCAGCTTGTTGATACCCACTAAAAATAATTAGTATAATGGGTGACTACAGTCTCGTAATTGTGTCTACGCCTTGCGATCAACTGAACCAACTCTTCAACTGTGTCCTCAACTTTCGAATCTGTCCTTTTACCCGGGGTGTCAAGAACAGCTCTAGATTGAGATACTTAAATAAAATTGGTGGGAGTATATCTGCACCTTTTTACCTGGCCAGGTCGGTGGGTGGATTAGGGGCCAAAATGGCACCTAGCAACTGGTAACTTGGGATGGTTACTTCCTTGTGGTTTGGAGTGGGGGGGAACTGCCTAGACCCTACCCTCTTGTTTCTTTTGTCCCAGAGTGGACGCGGGGGCGGGTAACAAGGGCGGGGGTAGATACGGTGTTGGTGGTGCCATTCTTGTTGTCGCCTGTCTATCTCACTTCTCTCTTTTTCTGGTGCTTTGGCATTGTCCTGGTTGACGATTATATCCTTTCCTGGTGTTGGAGGACAGTCCCTCTCTTTGGTAACAGCCCGAGCACGTTTGTCTGGGCTGGCTGTTGTGTCCTTGATGAGTTGGGGGTCTTGCCTTTTACGTTTCTTGCTGTTCTTTTCCTGGACCTTGGAATTGTTGATGGTGATGATTAAGTTTCCTTCTGGTGTTGGAGGACGTGTCATATTGATGGTGGCAATTCGTGTTCCGGATCTGTAGGATATATCATTGTTGGTACAGGGAGATGAGTGGTTTCTCCCCTGGCGGTGTGGAGGGGAACCCTGTCTCCATTGCGTCACCTGGTGGTGTCCGCGGGTCCTTTCGTTCCTGGTTCTTTCCTCTACTCGGCCATGGTTTCCCATTCTTCCACTGTGATGAGGAGGTGTGGTAGAATGAGAGGGAAAACGGCTTGATGGTGGTGAATGTTTGGATAACTGTTTCTCCGTTATTTCACTACCTTCTTCCTCGTGAAAGTCACGACCTCGTGACTGCAAATAAAAAATCCACAGGTTGTGGTCACGTAGATAATGTTCGCAGTCAGCTAGATGTTTCCACCAAATTGATGACCTGTTGTCGGCTGGTCTGTCCATTGCAGTAAATATTTTCAGGTAGGATTCACGTTGATAGTTGGCCAGTGCTTTGTTGAGTAAGTCAGGCCACTGCATCCTTGTTACTTGGTCATTGGCTCGGACCCACAAAACTTTCGTGATGAACTTGTCATGTAGAGGGGTTGTGGGAGGCTTGGTTTGGCTTGCTTTCTCAGAAGTCGTCATGTTTTTTCTTACAGAGGAGGTGAAGTTTCGTGTTGACACTGTCGAGGGTAGAGGGGAAGTGAGGGTGGTTGGAGAGGACTGTGGTTTCCTCCCTCGGTCAGCTGGCGAGGGTAGTATAGCAGTTGACCACAAAACGGGAATAGGGGTGTCCGAATTCGTGGGTGCTGGCATAAGATATTCTTCAGTAACATTTGCTATCCGTATTTCTCCGGCTAAGTGCGTGAGGTTGCGTGAGGTTGAGGTGGTTGTGGGTCCTTTAAGACCCTGAGTGGGGTTGTGAGGTTGGTGACGAATTGAAGAAAAACGAGCCGGGGTTTTGACAGACGGCCTGATCTGGTTGTGATAGTTGTTAGCACTGGGGTTGATGAGGTTGTGGAAGACGTCGACGGTGATGGTGATACTGGTGGGGGGTAGTTGGAGATCCTCTGGGGTTTGGGGTTTGGGGTTGAGGGGTTGGCCTTCTTAGGTTTAGTGATCAGTAAATAATGAGGGCTAGGCTTGATACTTGAGGGGTATGGTTTATTGGGTGGGGCCAGGCGTCCGGGAGGGGATAATGGGGTGTGTGAGGTGGAGGGGTTTGTGAGGGGTTTTGCCATATGGCTTTTGGGGCGGGAGGCAGAGTGGGGTGTTTGTTTACTAGTTGACGTATATGAGGAAGATGACGGGGGGGTAGGGGAGGGAGAATTTGAAGATGAACTTGATGTTGAAGAATATTCATCTTGTTTACTACTAGAAGGCTTGTGATGATAGGCGGGTGCGGATGTGGTAGACGTGCTTTTAGGCCTACGACGACGGGAGAGTTGGCCGGGAAGTCGGGAATGCGGGGGGTGTGTTGGAGGGGGTGGGGTGGGCACGGCTCGGGGTTTGTCTGGTGAGGGCGAGGGGTAAGTTTGGGGGGTGTTATGGGAGGGGCGGTAGGCCATAAATGTGGTCGATGGATGGGAAGGAATTGGGGGGGACTGTAGATTGCAGGGGGGGGGAGGTGATGGTGGGGGTGGGCGTGAATAAGAAGGGGTTGGAGGAGGTACAGGTGGGGAATAAATATTTGTTGGCAACTCACTATCAGTGGGGCGTGATGAGGGCTTCGTCGATTGTATTGGGTTAGGAGGCTGGTTGGTCCAGGAGTTTTCTTCATCCTTAATTAGGGGGCGATAAATCCTCACAAAACGGTTTCGGTATGGCCTAGTCACTCCGTGATAATTAATGATGACTTGATAGGGATTTGGCACTTTGATGATCTTATAGGGGCCCACATATCTAGGTCCTAGTTTGTTTATCACTGGTAACTTGGCAACCATCACTTGATCGTCGATGGCATAGGGGTTTTGAGGTGGAGAGACGTCCTTGGCGGTATCTTGGCTTACTTGTGCAGTGTTGAGGACGTTCTTGAGGTGTTGCAAATGGTCGATGTCCAAAGTAGGGGTTGAAGGTTTAGCTAGCGTCCTAAAAGGTAGGAGTAGGGGGGCCACACCATAAATCCTTTCGTGGGGCGTGATGCCATCTTCTCGAGGACAGGAATTCATACCCCACTCCCACTGGATCATTTTCATTTGAGCTGGCCAGTCTTGAGTTTGGAGGGCGATGAGTCTTGTTCTTAGCTGGTTGTTGATTGTCTTGTGGCTTCTCTCACAGATGGAATTCCCTTGAGGCCAGTATGGGGAAGAATGGGACACCTTGATGCCGCATAGCTGAGAAAAACTTTTCCATACTTTACTGGTGAATTCTGGTGCGTTGTCGGAGAGAATGATTTCTGGCAGACCAAACACTGCCAATATTTCCGTGGTTAAGACTTCTGCCACGGAAAGTGCGCTATGATCTTTGACAGGGCAGGCTATGATGAACTTGGAATATACGTCTACGAAAGTGACGACAAATCTTTTCCCATTTACTGAAGGGAAAGGACCCATCACGTCCAGGGACAGAGTTTGCCAGGGTTTAGCAGCGGCAAGTTTACCTGCAGGCCCGGGTGTCCTGGTTCGGTCTTTTCCTAGGTTACAGGGTTTACATGCTTCTGTGATTTTCTTTGTCAGTGCGGTGGGGCGTGTGGTCCAATAAATCTGTTGAAAGACTTTGAGCATTTTTGCTTGTCCAAGATGTATCCCATTTCCTTCATGGATTATTAACAAAATTTCTTGGGCTGTTTGGGGGTCCACTGCAATGTGACCAGACTCGGTGTACAGCTGATCACCGACGCGCTGCAAGTTGTAGAAAATCTCTCTAGGAATCCACTTGGGTTTTTTCTTGTTGAGCCAGGAATGTAATAGGGAGAGTTGATTTTCCTCTGTCGATGAATGAATCAGCTGGGGCGAACGTAAGGTTGGAGGGGTTACTGTGGTATCGTCTTGGCCATAGAAAACGTTGGAGGGAGGAGTAACTTGGTTAATTTGTTGGTGAGGGTTACTTGTGCCATTTGCACAGCAGCTTTGGGCGACGTTCACAGTTTTGACAGGTAAACGTGACAGAGCGTCTGCATTTGTGTGTAACTTCCCGGGGCGATAATGGATTTCGAAATCAAATTCTTCTAAGGTTTCTCGCCAGCGGACAAGTAGGGCAGAGTTGGTTTCTGATTTCCTGAGCCATTGTAGAGATTGGTGGTCCGTGATTATGTCGACTGTAGTGCCGATCAAAAAGGAGCGGAAGTGATTTAATGCCCAGATTACACCCAGGCACTCTCTCTTGGTGGCTGCATAATTACGTTGGGCTGGGTTGAGGATGGAGCTGGCGTAAGCGATGACGTGTTCTCTGCCGTCTTGCATTTGGGCTAGCACTGCGCCTATTGCATACAAGGATACGTCCGTATATAGGCGGAATGGCTGCCTGTAGTCTGGAAAGGCCACGGTTGGGGCTTGCACCAGGTGAGTCTTTAAGGTGTTGAAGGCGGTGTCTCTTTCTTTGGTCCACACGAACGGTTCTTTCTTCTTGGTTAATTCGTGTAGTGGACGTGCGATTTCAGCAAACCCGTTGACAAATCTCCTGTAGTAGGTGGCTAAACCCAAGAAGGAGCGAACGCCCTTGACGGTGGTCGGAGGAGTTTGTGCTTGAATTGCAGATAGTTTCTTTGGGTCAGGGGAGATGCCTTCGGCTGAGATCACATGGCCTAAGAAATCCACTGATGTCCTAGCTACTGAGCATTTAGATGGTTTGAGTTTGAGACTTGCTCCTCGTATTCTGAGCAACACCTGACGAAGGCGCTGAAGGTGTTCTTCCCAGGTCTTACCGTAGACTATGACGTCGTCCAAGTATGCTAGGCATGTTTCCCAGGTGAGGCCCTTGAGGACTGATTCCATCAGGCGTGAGAAAGTGGCTGGACCATTGCAGAGACCGAATGGGAGTACATTGAATTCGTACAGGTTTCCGCCACTGGTGGAAAATGCAGTCTTTTGTTGGTGGCTGGTCTTGATGGGTACCTGCCAGTATCCTGCCTGGAGGTCTAGAGTAGTGAACCATTTCGATCCATGCAGGGAATCTAGAGAGTCATCGATTCTAGGCAAGGGCGTGGCGTCTTTGATGGTGGCGTCGTTCAGGCGTCTGTAATCCACACAGAATCTTGTGGATCCGTCCTTTTTTCGTACTAGGACGACGGGAGAGGACCAGGGACTGACAGAGGGCGTGGCTATCCCGGCGTCCAACATTTCTTGTACTTGTCTCTCTTCTTCCTGACGTTGTAGAGGGTTCTTTCGTCGTGAAGGTTGGCGGAGGGGAGGTCCTTCGGTATGAATACTGTGTTCTACCACTTTAGTTTGTCCAATTTCCAAATCAGATTGGGCAAATACATCTGTGAATTCTCGGAGGAGGGAGGAGAGTTGTTTACGTTGAAGTTTTGTCAGGTGAGGTGGCATCGTGGGCAGGACAGGGGGCAAACTTGGTATGGAACTTGTAGGTTGGTAATCTTCGAAGGTCTCTAAATCTCCAATGACAAGGCCCTTGGGTAGGGTGAGGGGTTCATCGGAAATATTTGCAATCATGGTGGCGCCCATGGTGGGGGGGACGAGGGCAGGTTGTATCCGGCATCTCCCTGCTTGGAGGTGAGTCTGGTTTGGTGAGAATATCATGGTGGAGTTTATGGGTTGGTGTATTGGCACCCATTGTTGGTGTTGAGCTGGAATTACCACTTTCTGAGATGTCATAGCAGGGGTCATCACGGTGGTAGAGGCCGTTGGTGGGGTAGGTGGTGGCAGATGAGTAGGCTTTGAAGTGGGCTTAGGTTGGATGTTGGATGTTGGATGTTGTTGAGAGGATTTTGGGGAGATTTCTGTGATTCGAGGGTGGAGGCTTTTCTTCTTTGTTTTAAATGTAATTAAACGGTCCCCGCAATCTAGTTGAACTTGCAATTTTTCCATGACGTCTAATCCCATGTAGCCGTCATATAGGGTGCAGTTGGAGTGGAAAATTACAAAAGGGTGGTGACAGTTGGCCTCGCGCTTGGGGGTCGTGACGGGCAGGGGCGTGGTCTCTCCTCGAATAGCTAAAGGTGTGTCCCCGGCACTGATTAAGTTGTTTTTGAACGCGTGCAGTGCTCCAAATCTTTTGTGATGCTGTTTGTAAAAAGAATTAAACAGGCAAGACCGTGCGGCTCCTGTGTCGATGAGAAGACGCACAGCGACGCCCTTTATCTTAGCTAGGTGATAGATGGGTGGAGTACTCCATGGTACAGACTCCCCCGCCGAGGCCATAATGGGCGGGGGAGGCTTTAAAAACCCTGGGATGGGTCTTCCATCTCCTCGTCGTCCTCTTCTTCTGGGTTGTCTTCGATGGCTTGAATATGGTCCATTATCTCTGGGGGACAGTGTTCTTCATCCGTATACGCGGTATCCACGTCCTGGGATTGCTCGTTGGCTGCTAGGATCCTGTTGAGCGACATTCTCTTCTTAGCTTGATCCCTTATATCATGGATCGGGCAAGCGGAAGTACAGGCCTGGAAATCGTATGGGTTTATCATAACGATGGGGCTGTCACGGTTGTTTTTGGGGGGCCCGTTTTGTTGAGGGCCTCGGTTCCGTTGTTGGTAGTTCTGGTAAGGACGACCGGTGTGTTGGCGGTTAGGGTAGATTCGCCAATTTCCTTGTGGGCGGCCTGACGATGAGGGTTGGGGGCGGCCTTGAGATGAGTATTGTGGTCTGTTTCCCTGGTAATTTGATTGTCCGGGTCTTTTGTTCCCCGGTGGTTGTGTGGGGAATTTCTTTATGGCTCCAATCGTAGAAGTTTGTGGCTGATTTTCCAGCAACTTGCGTATGGTAATGAGGTCCGTTACGTACCCTACGGGATCGTGGAGGGCGAAATGTTTCCTGACACTTGCTGGCAGGATTCTTAAGAGCACGCAGAATATTTGTTTTTGTCGCTGCTCCAAGGTGTCTAGGGGGTAAGCGGTTTTCACCAACTCGCTCATCTCCCCCAGGGTCACGTCCAGATTCCCTCCATACGTGGCTGCGTTGATTTTGTTGATGGCTGCAACAGGGCCCAGTGATGGCTTTACAGCGTCTATCACAATTTTCCGGAAGTTTTCCCAAGTCAACTCTCGGGTTATTTGTCCGGACACCAAGGGTGTGGCCTTCCCTAGGTGAATTAATGCGACAGAGATCTTCTCTCGATCTGTCTGATACGCCAGGTCTAGTACTGGGTGGACTATGTCTAGGTACGTGCGAATATCGAATGTCTCCTCCTCATACTTGGGTATGGGAATGTGTGAACGTGTTGCAGTCATGATGACGTATGTGCTCTATCTCTTCCCTGAGTACTGTGCAAAACAACTTCCTTCCCGAATCAAGAACCACCAGCTGCCGCCAATGTTATGCCCGGTTTTTTCCTGGGGTTTAATTGGTTTCGATCAAGTGGGCTCTTCCTAACTGGAGAAGTTATGTTGTTTTACCACAGACACAGAAAGACAATAGAGGATAATTATCACAAGACGTGTATTCATATTCCGTTTATTTGCACAAGAATATCGCATACGTAAAAGCTAGAACAATAATGGTCAAGAACAAAACAATTAAAGTGAACGAACGAGGCTCCCCTACGTCTGACTCGCAAGACTGGATTGTTCTATGTGGTATCTAAGTAAGTATTAGGGACCGCTTTCTAACTGAAAGATTACACTTGTCCTGTATTTATTTCAGAGATAAGAATAGCACTCCTTTCAATCGAGGATTTACACTTGTGCCTAGAAAGGTTATATAGTAATTATATATGTGAACTATTGGTATTTACCTGCGTAGAGTGGTTCTGTATTTGGGAGCTAAACGTAATTATTTTCCTGAGGTTAAATCACTGTGGTGCTTACGCATAAGTTAACTTGAATTTATTTGTTATTAATTTTAGAAGAATTATTATCAGTACTTCCCTAATTTCTTTGAGTTTCACTAGAGCTTCCTTTCTCTCGCTTTTATATACGTGCGTAGTATCCGATGTTTCCAGAATACCTTTTATCATATACGCAGTAGATATATTTTAATTACTTTCACTTTCGATCTTTATATACTTTCTCTCTGACAACACGCCAAGTATAATTTCTTTTCACAGTTAGATCTTCTATAACTTTTACGGTATAATAACTTCACTTTCGATGTGTAGAATAATTAATCCAATGGGTGTAGAATTAGTAATCCAATCTGGGGTAGATCCGCTGGCCGTGGGGTTGTCCTGACGCCACTGGGTTCCCACAGTGTAACTCGAGCACTTTGGTTTGGGACCTTAAATAACTAAATTGCCTAGCCCAAGCCGTGACAAAATAGCATCGAGCGAACGCAGGAGTGAACTCCTGTCTACTCTGGTCTTTATAAGTACTTTGATGAATTTCTTGTGGTTTGGTCTATCCTGGATAAAGCTAGTTAGCACCTGACTGTCTGCTTATATCCACAATAGCGCCGGGGTTGAGGTAGGCTGAGAATATTAGATTACTTCACCCAGAAGGCTCTAATAAACCAGCTTGTTGATACCCACTAAAAAAAATAGTATAATGGGTGACTACAGTCTCGTAATTGTGTCTACGCCTTGCGATCAACTGAACCAACTCTTCAACTGTGTCCTCAACTTTCGAATCTGTCCTTTTACCCGGGGTGTCAAGAACAGCTCTAGATTGAGATACTTAAATAAAATTGGTGGGAGTATATCTGCACCTTTTTACCTGGCCAGGTCGGTGGGTGGATTAGGGGCCAAAATGGCACCTAGCAACTGGTAACTTGGGATGGTTACTTCCTTGTGGTTTGGAGTGGGGGGGAACTGCCTAGACCCTACCCTCTTGTTTCTTTTGTCCCAGAGTGGACGCGGGGGCGGGTAACAAGGGCGGGGGTAGATACGGTGTTGGTGGTGCCATTCTTGTTGTCGCCTGTCTATCTCACTTCTCTCTTTTTCTGGTGCTTTGGCATTGTCCTGGTTGACGATTATATCCTTTCCTGGTGTTGGAGGACAGTCCCTCTCTTTGGTAACAGCCCGAGCACGTTTGTCTGGGCTGGCTGTTGTGTCCTTGATGAGTTGGGGGTCTTGCCTTTTACGTTTCTTGCTGTTCTTTTCCTGCACCTTGGAATTGTTGATGGTGATGATTAAGTTTCCTTCTGGTGTTGGAGGACGTGTCATATTGATGGTGGCAATTCGTGTTCCGGATCTGTAGGATATATCATTGTTGGTACAGGGAGATGAGTGGTTTCTCCCCTGGCGGTGTGGAGGGGAACCCTGTCTCCATTGCGTCACCTGGTGGTGTCCGCGGGTCCTTTCGTTCCTGGTTCTTTCCTCTACTCGGCCATGGTTTCCCATTCTTCCACTGTGATGAGGAGGTGTGGTAGAATGAGAGGGAAAACGGCTTGATGGTGGTGAATGTTTGGATAACTGTTTCTCCGTTATTTCAATAATAATAATAATAGTTGTTTCCTGAACGTCTGGTAGTGCCCTTTTTACTACTTAAGTTCATGAATAATCATAACTCATAACTGATCTAAGGCAGAAAGATCGTTATGTTAGAAGGGATTATGTGAGCAACCTAATAGAGGATTCTGCAAGCATAACTCCTTGGCAACAATTGACTGTAGGCTTTATCAGCATTGTTGACAAAAAGGCGAAAAGCCGCCCGCGTTCCTTGAACCTCTTCTACATATTGGGACGTCATCACGGCTACGCAAAAAGCCCATCTGTAAACCTTCTCTACACTCCCGGACAACTTGGACGGCCCCGGAGCTGCTGTTAACCCCCGACACCACCGAGACAAGATAACCAGGAAAACTCGATCACAGTGTTAACTCGCAAAGTACCAAATTACGGTACCATTAACTCAACCAGCCAGTTTATGCGTTTATGTATCAATCTCTCTGATGTTAGGAAGAAAGTGATTTATTATGCTAGTATGTATTAACATATATCAGTGAAATTTAGTTTAGGCGAACTGACTCCCGTAATTATTCTTGCCATCAGGTTTCACCTCGCCAAAGAAATAAGTCCACATTAGGACTACGGCTTGAGCAAAAGCAATTTTGAAAGAAGTGATTGTGACCCCACCAGAAACCTGATTCGCCCCTAACTGATATTTTTCGGTCTAAAGTGTTACCTAAACAGCCAAATATACTAGACCAGTGCAACTAGCTACAGTTATCCCTTTACGTTAATTCTTGGGCTATAACCATATTACCTATACCTTCATCCTAGATTGAGTCATATTGCCAGAGAGTTAATACAGCGAGATACCTAACCCGTGTGATTCGTGTACTCTAATATCTTACAAATAAGGTGATCAGAAGCATAATACCTGAACGTTGGAAGTGGGAAGTGAACCTCCATTCAAATCCGCGAGAAGTGCTAGAGATTGTAAAAAGTCCAAAACTACGTATCTGACTTATTCAATTTACCATTGTTTCTAAAATGCCCCAGAACGAGAAGCCCAACACAGAAGCCATGAACGAACACCACACAGAAACACCAAAGGAAAGGTCCACAGAACGAAAGGACCAGCTGACCGAGCCCGCCATTCCAGACAGGCCCAAGCCCGCAGGGCTAAACAGCTCCAGGACACACCCATTTACCTTTTCTAAAACTGACCATTTTCCACACCTCACGTACACTAACCCCCTTGTGTCCTACACTCCTAACTACAAAGATGATGAACAGGAATATACATTCATATTAAAAACACCCATGCCTGTCCCGACGTTGAGCCAATGCCAACACATCAGACAGCCATAATTATATCTATGTATGTTCTTGCATCCGAGAAGTAGATGTTATATATCTTAGAAGTTAAAACACCCACGCTGTCCCTAGACCTCGTATATCATTTTCCATGACGAGTATAGATATATGTAACCCGTGCCCAGTCGCCCCTTGCATTGTTCCTCTAGTAACTAAGTCTATAATATTAACTGCCACCAGCATTGATACGACATAGCGGCACTGTCCTTGCTACAAAGATGATGAATAGGAATATACATTCATATTAAAAACATGCCCTGTCCCGACGTTGAGCCAATGCCAACACATCAGACAGCCATAATATATCTATGTATGTTCTTACATCCGAGAAGTAGATGTTATATATCTTAGAAGTTCAAACACCCACGCTTGTCCCTAGACCTCGTATATCATATTCCATGACGAGTATAGATATATGTAACCCGTGCTCAGTCGCCCCTTGCATTGCTCCTCTAGTAACTAAGTATTAATATTAACATTCCCTAACATCTTGTCTTGCCAGACTAAGCTTCTGAAGACCCATCGCCCCATAAATCTATGTATGCAATCCTTAGGTTAAGTATTTTTATCCGCCATTGTGTTCACCTTTTTCCATTTACTTTCCACAATTGTCATACGTCTTCCCCTTGCCTCCTTCGTATCCACAGCCCACACTACGCCAATTTATTTCGTGTCTTACACCTCTTACCCCAACCAGAGATTGTATAAGATAACCTGGTTACCAGTATCTGTCATAAGTACCCCGAAACAATAACTAAGTACCCCTACGAACTGCCGCTGTGGTTGGTATTTTATATTTAATAGAAAACGCAGTTCCCAGGGCCAACTAATAGTATCCATAACCCTCTGACTGATCACATAACTCTATCTTTTCCAGACTCATATACCACCCCATAGTTGAATTCCCCGGTAGCATTTGGCTAACGTATTCTACTGCCTTTTCAAACTTCCATATCAATTGTAGCCTAATGCCACCCCCACGCCCAGGGACCTTAGGGGCAAAATTTCCCTGTAGCCCTTGAACTCCCCCCCCCCCCCTCTCATTAAGACACCCGCGCTTCTCGACTCTTGTCCGACCTAGCCTCTCTCTCATACCTCTTGAAGATCCTTGAATTGTCCGTTACTAACGCTCTCCAACCTTTTATATATATACTCTTATCCAGCCTACCTTCACTTAGTAGGCCAGAACAACATTAGAACTTTACTAGCCCCTTGCATGCCATCTATTCTCTTACAACACATTCACAACCCTGCACCCAATGGTCGTCGGTGCGAGGCTAGCCGCCCCGCCAGTAACTAACTTCTATTGCCATACTTCCAGATAAATGTGGCAGAGTTAGCAACCCAGTCTCCACCATATCCAGCAAACCCTACAATTAACAACCAGCCGAGTAAAACCAGCTAGCTAAGGCACCTTCGGTTTTGGTATTAAAGACACTCCCATCTGTCTCATACACAGAGGGTTATTACAAACACTGGTGATATGGCAAGCCCCTAGCCACAGCCGCCGGACGACTATATCAGAGAGAGGGCGCCCAGCTCCCCCTTTTTGCCCACCCGAGGAGGGAGACCCCCACCCCCGCGGAGGTATCCCTGGCCCCTGTTTTGACTTTCGAGTCATTGCCAGGTAGCACAGGAATTCTTCCTATCGATGAACTAACCATGAATGACTAACACCTTTACTAACCTCTATTAACTCACAATAAACCATTTACCTTTCTTGCATGCTCTGATCACTAAATTAGCACCTCAGCTATACCATAGAATGAAGATTGAACAATCTAGAGAGACGCTCCTATCACAGCTGTCCCCATCCTCCTCGCAAAGTAGATCCAGTCTCTCTCCCCTAAATACGTCCAGTATAGCCAAAATAGTACCTCTTACTAAGGCTCAGTTATATGAAAATATAAAGGCTTCCTATCGCCCTGTGCCACAACAGTAAATACCATCTTACCTAGTCCCCATATCTATTGAGAGCTCAATTAAGTCCATAAGACTCGAGATCCCTACTGTCTACAGGGTCCAGAACCGAGCCTATAAATCTAACTCCCGCCCCCAGTCAAATCAGTTGAAAGCTAGACACTAACCAGGGGTCACTACCCTGCAGTTAATTTCTAGCTCTGCCCTTGTGTTGTTCCGGAGTGAGATCCCAGAACCGGCAGACTCCGTGGCAGATTTGGATAGAAGGACCTGCCCACGTATTGAAGAACTTCACACATATGGCCCCCCTGGACGGCCGCGGAACCAGTCGTTAGCCCCCAACATCATGGACGCAAGATAACCAGGACCAGACCCATCAGATACTACCCAAGATTCCCTTTAGCAGTACTACATATTACTGTGCTGTTTTAGATTCACTAATTAATATTTCTACGAAGTGGCTAAGACCTTGCCCAGTGTAATTCATACTTAACCATTCCATTTGGGACGTACTAAGCGATCAGTGCTCTTTAATTAACAGGCGACCTTGACTCTCGTAATTACCTTATTCAGATATTAAAACTCTAGTGATATCTAACGTTCGCCCACTGATTTGCGTTCTATGTATTTCTGAGACAAGGATATAAAACTTAGATCAGTACCCCCTGAGGTTACTAGAATTCCCGTGCTCTAAAAATGCGTGTCTAGTCTAGTCTGTGAACTACTACTTGTGCACCAGAGCTACCAGTAATAAATCTAACAGTGAATATGAATCTATAAGTAACATTGATGGTCTTCGGTATATAAACCTGTGAAATCAAAGCCAGTGATCAGAAGATTAATACCTGAACGTTGGAAGTGGGAGACTAGGCTCCATCCAGATCCACTTATGCTAGTGTTGTTCAATTCTATTATATTGTCTTACACAAGTATTCTGCAGTGGTATATCAATAAACGTGATCATGTAACTTGCTACCATGTGTTTCTTTGTGTTCTCTATTCCTCATATCTTGTATTGTGCATGCAGCCTTATATACCCAGTCAATTTAGAACTCACATTACCCAAGTTAAACCTATAGAAAAACAGGGCATAACAGTTTCAAGTGCACATATAACCATTATTCTACCTAGTGTTTTTGGAGAATAAAGCTGCATTATAAATCATTACTGTGATGTTATTTATACCATCGGTTGATTCTATTGTGTACTGTGCGTGAAGTCCTATATACCCAATCTTGCAGAACTCACCTATACCAAGTTAATCCTGTATAAAAGCAGGGCATAACAATTAGACTATAGGTCTGTTACCCGCTAGAACTGTTTGCCACATTTGATCTCTCACTAGATATTTGTAGATGGACCTATGAAATCCAGTATCTATTTCTTCACAAATATGGATCAATAGGGCCAGCTCTCTCAATTTGGCAGTTGATGTTCCTACCTCTATTGAAAATGAAAGCTACACACACACACACATACTGTATGTATATATATATATATATATATATATATATATATATTGGTCATGCTACTGGACTAGTAATCCAATGGTCCCGAGTTCGAATCCCGATGTATCTATGGGAAGATATTATTGGGGTGGAATTTGTGCTGTAGCCTACCTAGTTTCAGTGCATTAGCACAAAGCCCATCGAAACACCAAAACAAATACCCTAGTTGTTACCTGATTAAATAGCACTGTATGAATATTCCCATATTCAAAATATGCTACAGGGGGGCAATGTCTAGTGAGTTCATTGCTCAATAGGTGGCGTTCTGAGAGTGAGGGTCCGAGTCTAGGGGTTGAGACAGGGATGCACTGGGGCAAGGCAGCTCCAGAGATGGGGCTGCTTCGTGTCGTGGTTGGGCAACCGGGCACCGTGCATCTTGTGAAGCCAATATAGCGGGGGTTGGTTGCATCTCAAAGTGCTTCACATGTCTCACTCCTTAGACTGGAATGAGACCTCACAGGCTTCACCGTTGAAGTAGTTAGTTAGAATTGAAAAAAAAAAAAAAAAAAAAATATATATATATATATAAATTATATATAACCTCTATAACTCTGCACAACTAGATTAATCAAGTTAATATTTCTACCATTTGGGAAGAGTCAGCCAGGGCATAGGGTAGGTGTGGAAATTTACAGCCCATTTGCTCTAGCCCTTTTTTAGTTACAGAGGATACGGTTCACGATCTCTAGCCTACCTACTTGGAACGGGGTATAGTACTGTATGTTCAAAGCTTGTAGGCTATATTCTGTCTATAGCATTACCTATTGTTAATAACAATGCCATAACACCTACAGCATTTTTGGCAAAGGTAGTGAACACAAGCCTAAGGGTGTCTTTCATATACATTGGTCTAGGCTATAGACGCAGGACACTGGGATAACCTAATCCTACTGATGAGGTTCAAGTTCTGTTTACCCTTGGTAAATAATCGTTGGCAATGCCATATGTATTTGAATTATGCCTCTTAATAAATATAAATTAAGAAGTCTAATGTTTCCTTTAAAATGTTTCAATTTGTGGAACACTTGATGACTATTTCAAGAACAGAAGTGGAGCTCAGTCTTTATTATGAGAGCCTTGCGGCTAATTTACTGTCGTCTATAGTTATGGCCAGAGTAATGCAACGCAATATTCTTATATTTACAATTTTTTTCAATTGATATTTATATTTAGTAATTCAGCACTAAATGTAGTAACATTAATTATATATAATATTGCATATAGGTATTTATGACTGTCTTTGCCAAATCGGGCGAAAAATAAGGGGGCAGAAATGTAGGTGTTCCACCCGGTTACTCTCGCCGGGCCAAATCGCGACAAGTGGAGTGGAGGTGAAAATTGACACTGACTATAACATGAAACTTGTGTGATACTTCCACGCTCCCTGTCATGATCGACTTGACATTTAAATATAAATAAGAAGGCCAACAGTAAGTACTTAACCCTTAATTTCAACAAATGCGACAAGTGGTAGATAGATCGCTTGATGAAGGAAGTTGATAGACATGAGTGGCTATTGACTCGACTAATCAACAGGTTGTTGGTGATTGACGTACACGGATTTGGCAAATTTAAATGAACCTTGACATTACAGTGATAGGTCAATATTAAACGTATGGCATTATGTAAGTAGTACATGTAGTCAACACTGTTATGAGGAAATTATTGGAATTTTCACTGTTTTCACAGACCCGGTAGGCCTAGGGCCTAGCCTATTATACTGAAGCCACCTGAAATTGCCTGAAAACTGTTGGACATGGATAGGCTATTCGAATTTCGACATTCAGATGTAAACAAAGGGACGATTTTCTGGTATTCTGCAGAACAACTCGATTATGGAAATCCTGTCTTATGGAATTAGGCAAGCCTAGGCCATTAGGCAAGCCTAGGCCTATTTGTTTTCGCTCTTACCTTACTCAAGGCAGATGCGCGGATAAGTGCTAGCCTAGCCTACTTTGCTTATTTTGTCAATTTGATTTTCACTTCTCTAGGCTAGCCTATAAAATTTTCAAGAGTTAGGCCTAGGGTCTATTTTTGTACAGCTAGTCCAGGACATTTTGTTTACATTCTAGCCTCCTTGGAAGCTCCTCCCTGATGTTCAGTACCCAATCAGAGTGGAGCTTCACCTACAAAACGTCAGTAGGCATAGGCTACATATTTATTGGTAATTTGGTACTTTCCTGTTATCGACAGCCAAAGCTGAAGATTGCAGAGTAGGCCTAGGCTAAACACCGTAGACTTCATCAAATTTCTTTCGGCGCCCGTCAATCTTTTATTGTTTTATTAATAGGCCTACCTAACCAGCGGGGGTGTGGGAGCAGCAGCCCCCACCCATAATAGGCCTACTAGCCGGATAGGTTAGGTAAGGTTGTTAGGTTAGGCAGTATAACTAAATAAGTTGGTCACCAATTATTTTTCAATAGGCCTATTTGAAAACAAATATGGATTTTATATGCTCTAAACATAATATGAAAATGTGTTTTAAGCCTCGGCAAAACCTAAGGTTATACTGATGTTTTGGACCGACAGTTAGCCCATCGATCTGTTTAGGCCTAATAGGTCCGGTAGAGCATATACATCATTGCTATATATGGCATTAAGAGCGGAAATGTATTACAAGGGAGAAACAAAAAAACGCTAAAATACATGTATAGGCCTAGGCTACTGTAAAACAATAAGTTTTTCAGCCAGTACCCAACCAGCGGGGGTGTGGGGGCGGCAGCCCCCACCCATATACTAGGTTAGGTTAGGTTAGGTTGTTAAGTTAGGCTAATGGCACAGAAAAAAAAAAAAAAAAAAAAAAAAAAGTAACCCAACCAGCGGGGGTGTGGGGGCGGCAGCCCCCACCCATATACTAGGTTAGGTTAGGTAAGGTTGTTAGGTTAGGCTAATAGCCTAGAACATTAAAAAAAACAAAAAAATAGTCTAATAGGGGCGTGTTTTTAGATTGTTGGATAATGGGTAAATACTCATTTCCGCTCCTCTTCAGTATAAAACAACACTATATCTGAAGGAAAAAATACAAAAAACAAAATAAAACTTACTGAAATCGCTGTCGGTCCAAAAAGTCAGGTTTACCAAACCTAATAAAAATATATGGTACTAAAATGGAATTTTGTCATAGGCTAACATGGTTGTCAATATCTTCCTATAGACGGCACCGATTCGTACACACGCCATTTTCACCTGTCTCCCGAGGTCTGTCCACCAGTTTTTTAGTCCACTCCACCTGCCCATCTCTGTCGATAGGTTGGGTTGTTTGGTTAGGTTAATATACTAGGTCTCAGAAACAAGATTCGTAGTTGCGGTAGTATTTACGGTATCTGGACACTTCGAGCGGAGGCGCATTTAGGTTAGGTTAGGTTTGGTTTAGGTTAAGGTTAGGTTAGGTTAGGTTAATGTAATGCCCTCGAAAATATCCCGCAACCCCAAATAATGTACTACCCGAGTTGACGTCAGGTATAGTGTAAAATAGTCGTTGATGGGAAGTCCAATAAACTCATCACGTGAAACACCACGAGACTATCACCTGGTTCTTACAAATCGGAGTAAGGTTACTATACTTTTGTACGTCCGTGGTAGTACAGTGGGTTAGCGCGCGGGCCTGGTGGTGATGGTTGGGTCACTAACCAGGGTTCGAACCCCACCCAAGGCATCTCAAAACCTGTGGGTTTTTAGGAGGGTTAAATTCCCTTCTGAGGTTCGTACCCCGCGCCAGGTACCAGGAAAGGTTGATCCTAAAGTGTGCCTGGGGAGTTTTCAGGAGACCATGAATTCCCTTCACACCCGGCATTTCATTGAGGCCAGTACGGGGATGAGTGTTTAATCTTTATACCGCATTGTTGGGTGAATTGTTGCCAAACGTGTCCACTAAACTCGGGGGCATTGTCCGATAGAAGAGCAAGGGGAAGGCCGAATATAGGGAACACTTCGGTGGCAAGCAGTGTGGCGACTGTGGCGGCTGTGTGGTCTTTAACTGGGCAGGCTATTAGAAATTTTGAATATACGTTTACAAATGTGACCATATAGCGGTTGTCAGCGTAAGAAGGGAACGGGCCCATGATGTCGAGGGATAGGACTTGGAACGGTTTGTTGGCAGAAATGGTACCAGCTGGGCCTTGGGTGCGTGATCTATCCTTTCCCAATAAACACGGTTTGCAGGAGTCTGTCACTCGTTGTGCAATTTTGGAGGGGTTGGGGGTCCAGTATTGGTCTGTGAAGATCTTTAACATTTTCTTTTGTCCAAGGTGTATGCCGTTTCCCTCGTGGATGGCAATCATGTAGTCGTGGGCTATGGTGGGGTCCAAGATTATGTGACCAGTGTCTGTGGCAAGTTGATCTCCCCAGCGAGTCAGTCTCCTGAAGACGTTTAACGGTATCCAGGGGGGTCTGATTCGTGCTTCCCAAGATTGAATTAGGGAGGGGGCTGGGGGGGCATTCTGTCGGGAGGTGGGGGTAGATACCAATTGAGTGTTTTGTAAGGCGGCTAGGTTGGTGGGGGGGTCTTTTGGTACTGGCAAACGTGACAGGGCATCTGCATTAGTATGGAGTTTGCCGGGACGATATTGTATGGTAAAGTCGTAGTCCTCTAGTGTCTCTCTCCAACGTACCAAAATGGCTGAGTTGGTTTCGCTCCTACGCAGCCATTGTAAAGATTGATGGTCGGTAATTATTTCGAGTTTTGCGCCCAACACAAATGACCGGAAGTGGCTGAGTGCCCAAATGATCCCTAAGCACTCTCTCTTGGTGGCTGCGTAATTCTGTTGGGGTGGGGTGAGTGTGGAGCTGGCATACGCTATCACATGTTCCTTTCCATCTCTGAATTGAGCTAATACTGCACCTATGGCGTACAGAGATACGTCGGTATAAAGACGGAAAGGTTTCTGGTAGTCAGGGAAAACGACAATAGGGGCTTGGATTAGCTTTTGCTTCAAAGTGTTAAACGCGAGGTCTCTTTCAGGTGTCCAGGCGAACGGGGCGTCTTTGTGGGTAAGTTGGTGGAGGGGTCTGGCTATGGTGGCAAAGTGGGGGACGAAACGTCTGTAGTACGTGGCTAAACCTAGAAACGAACTTATTCCTTTAACCGAGGTGGGTGGGGTTTGGTTTAGTATGGCTTGAAGTTTCTTTGGGTCTGGCGCAATACCATGTTCAGATATCACGTGTCCGAGAAAATCGACCTTATTCCGGGCAATCACGCACTTTGAGGGTTTTAATTTCAACCCGGCGGCTCGGATTCTTTGCAGGACTTGTCTCAACCTGAGGAGGTGTTCTTCCCAGGTTGGAGAGTACACAATAATATCGTCCAGATAGGCTAGGCAGGTTTCCCAGGTTAGGCCATGTAATACCGTTTCCATCAAACGGGAGAAGGTGGCGGGTCCGTTACAGAGGCCAAAAGGTAGGACGTTAAATTCATAGTGATGGCCACCACTAGTGGAAAATGCTGTTTTCTTTTGGTCCTCGGCCTTGATAGGCACTTGCCAATACCCTGCTTGCAAGTCGAGGGTAGTGAACCATTTGGATCCGTATAGGGAGTCCAGGGAATCGTCTATTCGGGGTAAGGGCGTAGCGTCTTTAATGGTTATGTCATTTAACCTCCTGTAATCGACGCAAAAACGGGTTGTCCCATCTTTCTTTTTGACTAAGACAACGGGAAGACCAGGGGCTAATGGACGGGGTGGCAATCCCGGCCTCTAACATTTCCTGGACTTGGCGTTCCTCTTCCTGACGTTGTATGGGGTTCTTTCTACGGGATGGTTGTCGTATGGGGGGGCCTGTGGTGTTAATGATGTGTTGTTCTACATCCGTCTGCCCGATTTCGGTGGGTTGTTGGGCAAAGACGTCACTGAATTCCAGCAGTAGGTCGTACATGCCGTTCTTTTGGTGGTCAGATAGTGTCTCAGGAAGAGGGGGCAATTGGAGGCTGGTAGGGGTGTCGTTACAATGTATGGGGAGGTCATCGAAAGTTTCGAGGTCTCCTATAATGAGACCTTTTGGTAATGTCAGGGGTTCCTCCGAGATATTAGCCACGAGAATGTGGTTGATACGAGCGGGAATGATGGCGGGTTGTAAGAGGCAACGATGGGGGTTGGGGGATGTGTTAGTGGGGGAAAATACCATGTGAGTTTGGGGTATGGGCCGCAGGTTCACCCATTTTTGATGGTGGGGGGGAATTTGGCATTTATCCTGAACTACCGCTGGGCTAATGATGGTGGGGGATTGACTGGCGAGCAGGTGCTTGGTACTTATAAGGGGGGCAAGGTCACTTTGGTGGGGGTCACGCGTGAGGGGGGGATTAACGGCGCGTGTGAGAGGATCAGTGGGGCGCGGTGTGAGGGGGTTAGAAAACGGGATTTGTTGGAGGGACTGCGGAGGGTTGGTGGGGGGAGCGTTGTCGGTGGCAGTAACGGTTTGTTTGGCGTTTATGTGGTTTTGGTGGTTATGTTTGTCATGAGAGGGCGAGTCAAGTGTGGGGTTGTGAAGTTTTCTAGGGGTGTGAATTGTGTGGGGGTGGAAGGGAGCTACTGACGAAAAACTGTCACAAGGTTCTTTAATGTAATGCCCTCGAAAATATCCCGCAACCCCAAATAATGTACTACCCGAGTTGACGTCAGGTATAGTGTAAAATAGTCGTTGATGGGAAGTCCAATAAACTCATCACGTGAAACACCACGAGACTATCACCTGGTTCTTACAAATCGGACTAAGGTTACTATACTTTTGTACGTCCGTGGTAGTACAGTGGGTTAGCGCGCGGGCCTGGTGGTGATGGTTGGGTCACTAACCAGGGTTCGAACCCCACCCAAGGCATCTCAAAACCTGTGGGTTTTTAGGAGGGTTAAATTCCCTTCTGAGGTTCGTACCCTGCGCCAGGTACCAGGAAAGGTTGATCCTAAAGTGTGCCTGGGGAGTTTTCAGGAGACCATGAATTCCCTTCACACCCGGCATTTCATTGGTGGCAGTCACGGAACGTGATCTGGTAGCTACATAGAGCACCCATCACGCGGACCCTAACAATATTGAGATTGCTGAGGTGATACAGCTACGATACCTTACGACCTTAAAAGAGGCTAGGGACTAGCCTAGTTAAAGAAGGATGTAATGTAATGCCCTCGAAAATATCCCGCAACCCCAGATAATGTACTACCCGAGTTGACGTCAGGTATAGTGTAAAATAGTCGTGATGGGAAGTCCAATAAACTCATCACGTTAAACACCACGAGACTATCACCTGGTTCTTACAAATCGGACTAAGGTTACTATACTTTTGTACGTCCGTGGTAGTACAGTGGGTTAGCGCGCGGGCCTGGTGGTGATGGTTGGGTCACTAACCAGGGTTTGAACCCCACCCAAGGCATCTCAAAACCTGTGGGTTTTTAGGAGGGTTAAATTCCCTTCTGAGGTTCGTACCCCGCGCCAGGTACCAGGAAAGGTTGATCCTAAAGTGTGCCTGGGGAGTTTTCAGGAGACCATGAATTCCCTTCACACCCGGCATTTCAGTTAGGTTAAGTTAGGTTAGGTTAATTAGGTTAGATTGTGCATCCGCTCTATCAGGAATTCGCTCGAAGTGACTCGCATTCGTATTTACAGATACGGCCGAATACTGGTAGGCTACTAAATGGGCGCCGGCCCAACCGCCATGTTGTATCCCACGTAGGCCTACTAGCTAGCCTACTACGGACACATTGTAGGCGTTAGATGTGGATTAGGCTTGTATCCAATTTACTAGGTCTATGTTACTGGATATTTATGATTTAAATAAGTGCTACGTTTTCGATAAATCTGGTTATATGGCTTTGCAATTAGGGAAATCATGAGCCGATTTCCCCGACATTTAGTTAGTCTTTTTAGATTCTCAAAATACGATCCAAGTTTTGCCAAAAATTGGCTCGGGTTTTCCAAAATTATGCTTTTTGGGGTTTGCAATTTAGGGAAACATGAGCCAAAATTCTAAATTAGGTTACTGTAATTTGTTTACTCTTAAAATTCGCAAAATCCGAGCCACGTTTTGCCAAAACTTGGCTCGGGTTTTCCAAAATTCGGGTTTTATGGCTTTGCAATTTCGGGAAACCTGAGCCAAATTTCTAAATGAGGTTACTGTCATTTTGTTGTCTACAAACTCTCAAAATCCGAGCCAGCTTTGGCCAAAACTTGGCTCGGATTTACGAAATATTGGGTTTTAGGCCTTAAAAATACCTTAAAACCCGAGCCAAGTTTTGCTAAAATACGTTTTAATCGCCGTTTTACGCATTTAACCCCTCATTTTCCCTGTACTTCATAGCCCTCCCCACTATAGGGCGGCGTGTCTTAAGATCGTTGTATAATGGGGAAAACGGTTTCGCCGAGGGTTGTAATTATTTCCAAACGCTATATATTGATGAAAACTAACAGGGAAAAATAAAAAAATCCATGGGAAAATTGGTGACCATCTTATTTAGTTTTTCCGGTTAGGCTAATGTCTTTTCAAAGTCCCTAGATTGTTGGGGTATCGGAATTACAATTAACAATGTAAATGCTAATAAAAAGTGCTTTCCGCACTTTCTAATAATAAAATGCACACTTAGGCCTACAAACCATTACAATATAAAAATGAAAAATACAAAAAATAGAATAAAAGGAGTTGTTGATCTGCAGAATTAGGGCCTACCCGATTTTCAAGTGATCTTGGTAAAACTCTAGGTATTAGTTTGGCAAGAATGTTAAGTGTGGGCGTACCGCCAGCCTTGTTTACACTACGAGTAGTGGCGTCGGACCTTTCCCATCATGTTCCCGTCTATTTTGACTACCTTTGGATATAAAAATACATTAGCCTAACCAAACAACCTAACCTAACAGGGTGTCAAACGATGCTGTTTTTTTGAGTGATAACGCAAATGAACTTTTTGTATAATGATAACAGAAACTCCCCCAACCCCTTTTTTTTTAAGAAACAAAAAAGGTAAATGGACACAATTTTGGTCTCCATGTTCCATCTTGATTGCCTTTAGATGGCAGGAAATGCTGTTTTAGACACCTAAATTCTCAAAAAAATCCAGGGGGGCATGCCCCCGGACCCCCCTAGAGCTCGCGCCTTCGCCGCTCCGTCGCGCGCTATAATGATAACAAAATAATAAACCATAATGATAACACAATAACCGAACCTAGTATTTATGTAGTAATGACGGGGCAAATAGCAGAAAATATAGCGTCGAAATAGACGTGAACGTAACTGCGAGCGCACAACATGACGACCGTACGCCCGATCACTACATCCATCCCATTAGTTTATAACCAACCTGATATGGGCCCCATCGATGATTATCAGTGTTTTATCACTTTCATGAACGATACTTTGTAAATTGTAGGTGTATATGTAATTACTGTCGCAAATTCACTATAAGTGAAATACGAGGAACTGTTGTATTGTTCACCCATAAACAGGGAACGTTAGCTGGGTT
The DNA here is from genome assembly GCA_032716605.1 of Paralithodes platypus. NCBI lineage: Eukaryota > Metazoa > Arthropoda > Malacostraca > Decapoda > Lithodidae > Paralithodes > Paralithodes platypus. The sequence continues at coordinate 93,573,382 of CM064487.1, read as the reverse complement.
TAGAGTTTAGACCATCGCAATTCGCGAGACAGGTTAGTGTTATCCTACTGTTCACACGTTATAACAGTAGTTGTGATAGGTTAGGTTAGGTTCTTTGGTTAGGTTAATGGCAAAACTTGGCTCGGATTTCATGGATTTAGCGGGGGTTAGGTTAGACTATTGTTGAAAATACTAAAATGCGACGGTCCTCGGTATTAAACAACACTGTATATCAAAGAAGGATAATTATCGCGAATAGACTCGCAGCGTTATTATACATAATTTATTAGGGAAAGTGAAGCTCTATGGAATCCTTAGAATATACTCACATAGATTCCGTTGTGGTAGAATAGTTTTGATAAGTTTTGTAACTCGATTTTGTCGATATAAATAGTCCCGCCCGTAAACAAACTCAGTCCGGCAATCTTGAGAGCTCTTCTACGGACGTGTTCATGTTTACAAAAAGTGTTCGAAGTGGAGTACACTCGCTACGGTAAAGTGTTATGTTCTACAAAGATGTTACTGTATGTCTAATATATGAACCCACAGTATAGCTGGCATGCAACTTGCAAGGGCTAGTGTTGTATCCCACGTACTGGGTATAGGGCACTCTAGGGTTATGTTAGGTTAGGTTGTTTGGTTAGGTTAATATACTAGGTCTCGGAAACAAGATTCGTAGTTGCGGTAGTATTTACATCAAAACTATAGTTAACTATCTAATCTATTCTTCCACAGTGGAATCTATGTGAGTATATTATAAGGATTCCATATATGTAGAGCTTCACTTTCCCTAATAAATTATGTATAATAACGCTGCGAGTCTTTTCAAAAAAAATACCCAAAGAAGAAAACAAAAACAACAACAAATTACCTGAACAACTCGTATCGGGTTGGTGATAATTTTTACCAAATTCTAGCAATGGCTCCAAATTGATTTTATCATTAGCCTAAGCCTAGGCCTATTTTAGTTACCTGACCCAGTTATCCTTCATAGCCTATTATCATGTTTTAGTATTACTGAATATTATTGGTGCAAATTATTTTGCAATATTTGAAGACATGGAATCTATATACTGTACTGTACTCTTAACATCGTATGAAAATGTGTTTTAACCCTCGGCAAAACCTAATAAAGATATACGGTACCCGGTACTAAAATGTTTTCTTTCGTAACATGGTTGTCAATACTTTCCTATAGACGGCACCGATTCGTATACAGGTACTCGCCATTTTCACTTGTCTCTCGAGGTTTAGGCTATATGAAAATGTGTTTTAACCCTCGGAATAACCTAATATAAAAGTAGGCTATGCTACTAAACTGTAATTTTCGTAACAAGGTTGTCAATACGTTACTTTCCTGTTATGAGCGTACTGTACAATCAAAGCTGAAGATTGCAGTGTAAACAGCATAGGCCTAGAGTGCCTAGACTTCATCGACCTTTCTTTCGCCTTCGTATTATCGACAGCCATTTTTTTTTTTTTTTTTACTAGGGGATTAGTACCCAACCAGCCAGGGGTATGGGGGCGGAAGCCCCCACCCATAATACTAGGATAGGTTAGGTAAGGTGGTTAGGTTAGGCTAATGTCTTCAAATCATAGCCCTCCCTATTATTGGGGGGAGTGTCTCAACATCGATCGAAAATGGGGAAAACGTTTTTCCGAGGCTTGTAATTAGGCTATTTCCAAACACTATACAGTGTATATATATTTATCAAATCTAACAGAAAAATAAAGAAATCCATGGGAAAATTAGTGAAATTTTCCCATGTTTTTTTCGGAAAGGATGTAGCCTAGTGTCCGGGCGTACAATTTTCATGTTTACATAGGTCGATCGCCGTGGTTAAGTTCCTGTCAGTTTTGACAGCGATTTTTTCTGTTATTTAGGCTTACGGTAAAGGTTACTTTTAGGACCGAGTCATTTCAGCAATTTTTTTTTTCGCGTTTTCCTTTCAGATATAGGCTAGTGTTCTCATAGCCTATACTGAAGAGGAGATGAAATGAGTATTTACCCATTCTCCAACAATCTAAAAATATGTCCCCCACTACAGTAGTGGGGAGGGCTATAAATATCAGGGAAAATCAGGGGTTAACCCTTCCTACCCGGGCTGTCTTACCCAATGACGGTCGCCCCTACCCGGGCGAAATGGCTGAAAAACGTCTAGGCCTAGGCTACCGTATTTATGTTTATTTTCACTGCTAGAACTTTCCCACTCATCTATAATCATAGTGCGGTTTTCAATCTGTATTTTGGCGTTGAGTAGAGCTCTGTAAGTCAACTGGTTCAGTTGTGATGACGATTTCAGTGGAGCCAATATTGCAGAGATGTTGCCAATATGGGGGCTTTTCAGACACTAATTTCGTCTGATGTCAGAACAATAACATTGAAGAGTCTTCTCCTTCTTGTTTTCGGAGGTGCGGTGACGCAACGCTTGGGTTTGTTGACATACGTCGTACGCACAGCGTTCAGACCAAGCTTAATTAGTCTATTAAGCTGCTGCCTTAGGTAAGGCATACCGGGTAGCGGCCCTTCTTTCGAGCTGTCTTTACCTAAGGCAGACCGGGTAGGAAGGGTTAAAGAGGATAAAAGCCGAAAAATAAGCTGTACAGTATTTAGCCATAACCGTTTGCCGTGGGATACAGAATAAGTTGGGGGGGGGGGAGACTTCTCACCCCCCCCCCCAGGACTTATTGAAATCTTCATCTATGTAGACAGGAGGGCGCAAAATCATAATTTTCCCTAACTGACCCTATTATTGGATAATGGGTAAATACTGTAGGCTACTCACTTCCGACGGTCCTTGGATAATAGGTAAACACTCACTTGCGAAATTCCTCAATATATAAATCCACTGGATATGAACAAAAATCATGTACACTAGTCAACCACCCTCACCTTCATCTCCAATATATTGCATTATGGGATATGCGCAGCTGCGCGTGACAGGTGATTGGCTAAATGGGTGAGACGTTATCCAGGGAATTCCATTGCTATAAGTTGATTAAATCACATCACTTTCAAGTCAGGAGACAGTTTCCAGACATGCGACTGTAGCGAAGATGGTGGCCATACAGTTTCCAGACATGCGACTGTAGCGAAGATGGTGGCCATACCGTTTATAGGGAGACTATTATTATCGTATTATATACATCCCTTATTATACATTTCAGCTCTTAATGACATATATATATATAGTAATGATGTATATTCTCTACTGGACCTATTACGCCTAAAAAGATCGATGGGACTACTGTCGGTCCTAAAGATAACCTTTTCCAGGCATACCCCCTGCTGGCACTATACAGTATAATTTTTATATGATGATGACAATAAGTCATGGGGGGTACATATTATGGAAAAGGTTATCTTTAGGACCGACAGTAGTCCCATCGATCTTTTTAAGCGTAATAGGTCCGGTAGAGAATATACATCATTGCTATATATGTCATTACGAGCTGAAACATATAATAAGGGATATGATAAATTTACACCTTCACAACCCCTGGTTTGTCGCTATTCTGGGGATGGATGTAGTGATCGGGCGTATGGTCGTCATGTTGTGCGCTCGCAGTTATTCCCGTCTATTTCGACGCTATATTTTCTGCTATTTGCCCCCTGTCATTACTACATGAATACTAGGTTAGGTTGTTTGGTTAGGCTAATGTATTTTTATATCCAAAGGCAGTCAAAATAGACGGGAACATGATGGGAAAGGTCCGACGCCACTACGTGTAGTGTAAACAAGGCTGGCGGTACGCTCGCACTTAACATTCTTGCCCTATTCTTCGTAGTATCCTAGACTTAGTATGGTTCGATGATGCTCGGAAATTTATATTTGACTTGAAATAGATAGGCTACATTAAAGTATTAAAAACCTTCACTAAAGTGAGACTTGTCCGTCGCGGTTTGACGACTGTACCCTCGAAACTCCCGTTTTCTGTTGACCCATTTTCTTACGATGCACGATCTCGAAGGCGTTTTTCGCTCTCCCGCAGTACTTTTTTTAGTGATTTTATGTCTTCTACATCATTATTTAGAGCAGCGGGGGTCTGGGGGCGGCAGCTTCCAGGTTAGGTTAGGTTAATGTCAATATTGTTGTTGTTGTTCCCCAGGCTGCCTGGCCGAACAGCCCCAAGGTCCCGAGCAAGGCCAAGGCCATAAAGCGCCCCCACAAAACCCTCCCTGCTTACCACTAACAAAACCCAGCTGACCGAAGCCACTCTAAGGCAGGGAGCTGAGGAGGGCGCGGAAACGCCCGAGAAACCAAAGCCCCACCCAAGGCCCTGTGCCCCTCAGCAATTATGAAGGGAAAGTTGAGGGGCAATGGAAAAATGTGACGCTTTGGCTCCCAATCTGCCAACTTTTAGGTTGGCAGTAGGGAGGTCGATCCACGGAAAAGACGCCGTCACTTGAGATCTAGAAGATATATAAGTAAAAGGAACAGTCAGAGTAAGCTATGGGTATGGCAGAGATCGCTCAGCTCTCACTCTGATAGACCAGCCCATCACCACATGACTAGAACCCAATCCTCTCAGCATCAGCTAGGAAAGGCCCTAGAAAGCCGCCTTTGGCGGGGGGATAGCTCCCCTACTTCAACTCCTTTCGGAGTTGGGCACCCGCCAGACAATATTGTCAATATTGTTATCAGAGGAGGCGGGTGATTGGTTTGTTTACGTACGCCGCGTTCCGCGGTGTCTACCTCGACGACTCAATTTCAATGGAAACATTGATCTTACATGACATATTACTTAACTTGGGAGCTGCTTTCCCCAGACTCCCACAATTCGAACATAGTAGGGCTTCCTGAATATGGTAAGACTAAAAAGGACTCGGTTTCGAAAGGAAAACAATGAAAAAATAGGGGTTGGATAACTGTAGATTTACCGTTGTATGTCTGGAAACTGTCTACTGACTTGAAGAGTGACATGAAATAATCTGATACCAGAAGGTTTGACCGCGGTACACGTTCGTCCTTAAGAAAGTTCGCCCACGGAAGTTTCGCCCACGGAAATTTCGCCCAATAACAGTTTCTATTTGTTTTAGGTAACACCAAAAAATATAGCCCCTATAATTAGCCATCACCATTAGCAGCTTTTGCTAATGACGGAAGATTAGTTTGTAGGGCTGAATCTACAATTATTTGGGCAGACTTGAATGGGTTGGCGAGTACTGTACTTCTTTGCTGACTTGGGCCTTGATTCTCACTGCAGCTAAGGCAGATTCTTTAGGGATGCAAATGTGTGGCTTAATACTAGGTGTGAAAACTTGACCCTGTTGTTGAACAATTGCTGTGCAGAGATTCGCCATGTTGGACATAGTTCTTGTTCACAGGGGATTCATTGAGACTTAGAGAAAAGACTATTGCTGCACCGGTAAAAGCTGTCGAGTGTAAGATGCGTTGGTGTGGAGTAGAAGAAACTGTGGTGCGTTGTCGCTCTATTGTCAAAACTATTTTGCAGAATCTCTCAGTAGATAAGGCTCCTGGTCCAGATGAAATTCCTCCAATAGTACTTAAGAATTGCTCCTTGGTGCTCGCTCCTGTATTGGCAAAATTTTTCCGTCTGTGTACTCATACCTCATGCTTCCCAGTACCCTGGAAAGAAGCAAACATCCATCCAGTTCCTAAAAAAGGTGCCTCTTCAGATCCATCAAACTACAGACCAATAGCTATAACTTCCACTCTTGGTAAAGTCTTTGAAATTATATTAAATAATCACATAATTAAGCATCTTGAGAATAATAAATTAATCAGTGATAGGCAATATGGTTTTAGACGATGTCGATCAACTGCAGACATGCTTTGCCTTCTTACGCATCAAATCAACCAAGCTACAGACCAACATGGTGAAACACATACAATAGCACTGGATATATCAAAGGCATTTGATAGAGTCTGGCATCAATCCTTATTGTCGAAGATGTCACACTACGGCCTTGCATCATTAGTTCCACTAATTTCTTCTTATCTTCATAACATAAAAATACGTGTAATGGTAGATGGCCTTTATTCTCAATTTCACTCAATAAATGCTGGTGTTCCCCAGGGATCAGTTTTGGCCCCAATTATGTTCCTCATTCATATCAATGATCTCATATCTACCACTCATAATCCAATACATTCCTACGCAGATGACTCAACACTCCACAGTTCCTTCACATTTACCAATTCTTTCACCCAACCCGATCTTATAAATTCAAAAATAAACACTGCAATTTCTCTGAACCAGGACCTTTCTAGAATTAATGGATGGGGACAAAAGAATCTAGTTTCCTTTAATGCACAGAAAACCAAATACATTCAATTTTCTAACCGACAGAATCTCACTGACTCCCATATATTTTTTAATGATGTAAATATTCCCACTTCCCCTAGTATTGACATTCTCGGTGTAACTTTAACTACTAACTTGAGCTGGACACATTATGTTAGAAGCATTGCTAAGAATGCCTCTAAAAAACTGGGACTCCTGTACAGAGTTCGAGAATTCTTCACTGACGAGCAGTTGGCCGTGATATATAAAAGTCATGTGCGTTCTCAGATGGATTACTGTTCACCTCTGTGGGGTGGAAGTGGAGTGGTTGCATTGAGGCAGTTGGACAAAATTCAAAATAAAGCTATTAGATTAATCAATAACCCTGCAATCACACAGGACCTTCCTACATTATCCATACGAAGAAACGTTGCATCCCTTGCATTATTCTACAGATATTTTCACAGCAATTGTTCCGAGGAACTTGCTTCAATTGTGCCGCCTCTCCACATCTTTCCCCGTAGAACTAGGGCAGCTGAGAGCGCCCATGAATTTACACTTTCTCCTCCACAATGCAGAACTTCTGCTTATCAGAATTCATTTATCCCCAGAGCTACTACTCTTTGGAATTCACTTCCCTCGAATTGCTTTCCACAAACTTACAATCTACAAATGTTTAAATCCAGTTGTTACAAACATTTTATGAATGGAGGATGCCTTTAGGCACATGGACCTTTTTGTTTTATCTGTGTTTTTCCTTCCTCCGTTCATTGTCTCTTAAAAAAAAAAAAAAAAAAAAAAGAAAAAAAAAAGTGGTGGAGAGGTGGAAGCAAACTCTGGGACCTGTGGAGGCACTGGAGGAGAGGACAAGGCTGGTGGGGTGTGTTCTAGGCATGGCTTGCAACTTGTTGCAAGTCCAGGGAATACAGCCTTTTTTTTCCATTCTTATATTGCTTGTTGGTGATATTTGTTTTGCAGAGACTATGTTGCCATTTTCCACAAACATCGCATTCTACCTCATGTTGTAGAGGACGGACCTCCTCATTACATTCAATACAGAGCTGAGGTGCTAGCTTGTCCATAGCGAGATCTAATGTAACTAAACCAGAAATTAAACAATACAAAGGCAAACAAACTTATATAAAACAAAACTACAGTATGTGGAATGGGAAGTCTCGATTCCAATTAAAAAAATAATGAATTGACTAAAACCCTCAAAACCCCGAACATACCGGTATAGGGTACGATGCCCAATGCAGACGCAAAAATGGTGCATATTTTGTTTGACAAGTTGCTTCTAGCAGCCTATAACAGATTGGATATTGAGGGTAGGGGGGATAAATAGCAAAAAGGTTATATTTTTAAAGAACATAAATAATTTGTTTATACCTGGTATTGTTTAACCCTCTCCGACATTGGACGCAATTTTGAGCCTATTGGGGATACTTTAAAGCCTTTGTTACCATCAGGGGTATTTTAGAAACCTTTAGTTTAGTTGTTGTTGTTCCCCAAGCTGCCTGGCCGAACAGCCCCAAGGCCCCGAGCAATTCCAAGGCCATAACCGAGCGCCCCCACAGAACCCTCCCAGCCGACCACAATAAAGCCTGGGTGACCGAAGCCACTCCATGGTGGGGAGCTGAGGAGGGTGCGGAAACGCCCGGGAAACCAAAGCCCCACCCAGGGCCCTGTGCCCCTCAGCAATTATGAAGAGAAAGTTGAGGGGCAAGGGAAAAATGTGATGCTTTGGCTTCCAATCTTGGTAGATTGGGAGATCAATCCACGGAAGAGACGCCGTCACTTGAGATCTAGAAAATATATAAGTTAAAGGAACAGTCAGAGTAAGCTATGGGTATGGCAGAGATCGCTCAGCTCTCACTCTGATAGACCAGCCCATCACCACCCTTTAGTTTAGTTACTTCAACGGTCAACCTCTGCAGTTGTCTTTGAGTTAGCTGTGGGCAGAAAACTAATTTCGGAGAGGTAATTATAAGAGTGAGAGAACTCTATTTCTTATTGCTAAGCTGGCAACCTCTGCGTCATAAATGCGTGAAAGGGTTAAGAGAGAGAAGACATATATAAGAGATGCGTCTCCTTTTTAACACAAACCCTAATGAGACGCACCTGGACCTAAGGAGACGCACAAGTGATTTTTTAAAAATGAACACAAAAATTACACTATCCATTAGCCTACATAAGTACTAACCACATGGGTACTGCAAAGAAGCATGGTACTATTAATTGTAAATTTACAATGTTTAAGCAACAAAATTGACTGACATAGGCCATATATTTTATATTAAAAACAGACAGAAAAAATAACAGCATAATAATCTGCTGCATTAATATAAGAGTTAAGAGGATGCAGGGAATACAATACAGTAGGGTCCCGCATAGAACGTGTTCACATAGAATGTTTCCCCTATAGAGCGAACGAACGAAAATATTATTCCAAAATTTTTGTTAAGAACGAATGTGATCACATAGAGCGATTCCGCCATCAAAGTAGGGCAAATCCAAGGAGTTCTCATATAGAGCGCCAAAATATCGTACAGAACGTCTCGAGACGTGACGTAGATGCGCATTGTGACGTCACTGTCGTTTTTTTTTTTTTTTTTTTTTTTTTTTTTTTTTTTTTTTCTCTGTGATTGAGGGAGGCAAAAGGCATAACTGCCTATAGCGAGTGCCTCCCCCATAGTTGAAAGAGTGACAGGGCCAAAATCAAGGGACGTTCGAGCCAAAATGCCTGGACACACGGAGTTTGAAGCAATTTAAGTCATAGGAAGAGGGAAAGACTGATTCTGGGAGAGTTCCAGAGCTCAGCTGTTGAGTAGAAGAAAGTTTGAGAGTAATGTTTCACTCTTGGGTTGGAGAGTTGCACAGAGTAGGGGTGGGATTGAGTTGCAAGACGGGTACCACGTGCCCTACATAAAGGAGGTGGTATGCACTGGGATAGCTCTGAGGAACACTGATTATTATAGTAGCGATAGAATAGCGAGAGAGATGCAACATTGCGGCGGAGAGAGAGAGATTGCAGAGAGTTGGTGAGTGGACGGGAGTTAATGATACGAAAGGCCTTCCTTTCAACTTTGTCTAGGAGAGCAGTGTGAGAGGAACCTCCCCACACATGTGAACAATACTCAATACAAGGGCGCACTATGCCCCTGTACAGAGCAAGAAGCTGTACAGGGGAAAAGAACCCCCTAAGGCGGTTGAGCACACCCAGCTTCTGGGAGGCTGCCTTAGCAAGACTGGTAATATGGTCCTTCCAAATGAGAGCAGAAGAAAAAGAGACACCAAGAATATTGAGAGAAGATGAAGGGTTGATTTTTGTATTGTTGAAGAATAAGGGATAGTCCGCTGGGAGATCCTGACGGGTAGATAGATGGAGAAATTGGGTTTTGGAAGCATTAAAGTTAACAAGGTTTTCTCTGCCCCAATTGGAAATAGTATTTAGATCAGAATTTAAGAGTTCTATGGCTTCATTACGTTTGTCGTTGAGGGATTGCTGGCTGGGGCGTTCTGAAAAACTAATGGAGTAGTGCAAGGTTGAGTCGTCTGCGTATGAATGGATGGGAATTAAGGTACAGTTAAGATCATTTATAAAAATTAGAAAGAGAATAGGAGATAGGACAGAGCCCTGAGGAACACCGGAGTTTATAGAGTGAGGAAGTGAACAATGGCCGTCCACAACCGCGGCTATGGAACGGCCGGAAAGGAAATTAGAGACAAAGGCACAGATGGAGGGATAGAAACCGAAGGAGGGTAGTTTAGAAATTAAAGATTTATGCCAGACTCTATCGAAGGCTTTCGATATGTCTAGTGCAATAGAAAAAGTCTCACCGAAGTCCCGAAAGGAGGATGACCAAGAGTTAGTAGATGAAAGAAGATCACCAGTAGAGCGACCCTTAAGGAAGCCATACTGGCGATCTGAGAGCAGATTATGAGAAGAGAAATGCTTAAGAATTTGGAAGCAAGAATAGTTTCAAAAACTTTAGAAAGACAAGAGATAAGAGCAATTGGACAATAGTTGGAGGGTTGAGAGCGGTCACCCTTCTTTGGGACAGGTTGAATGTGAGCAAACTTCCAGCATGAAGGGAAGACATTAGAGGATAGACAGAGACGAAAGAGTTTGCCTAGGCAGGGAGTCAGCACGGAAGCACAGTTTTTGAGAACAACAGGAGGAACACCGTCCGGACCGTACGCCTTATTAGTGTTAAGCCCAGAGAGGGTAGAAAGTACATCTTTAGAAGAGATTAGGATATTAGGCATAAGTAAGAGAGAGGAGGGCGGAGAGGGAGGAATAGCACCGGAATCTTCCAAGGTGGAGTTTCTAGCAAAAGTTTGAGCGAAGAGTTTAGCTTTGTCAGAGGAAGAAGTGATGGTTGTGCCATCAGAGTGGGAAAGGGGAGGGAAAGACGAGGAAGAGAAATTGTTGGAGAGGTTTTGGCTAGATGCCAGAAAGCTTGGGAAGAGCTAGAGTTGGATAGTTCAGTGCATTTATTATTGATGAAAGAGTGTTTGGCAAGTCGAAGAACAGATTTGGCTTGATTCCGGGCAGAAACATATGAAGAATGAGAGTCTTGAGTTTTAAGGCGTCGGTACCGTTTGAATGCTTCCTCCTTATTGCGGACAGCAGTAGAACAGGCGTGAGTAAACCAAGATTTTTTAGCATTAGTCTGAGAGAAAGAGAATGGAATGTATGCTTCCATGCCCGATAGGATTACCTCGGTAATGCGTTCAGCACTCTCCGAGGGTCCTCGGCCATGGAAGCAGAAATCATTCCATGGGAAATCAAAGAAGTACTGCCGAAGAGCCTCCCAGTCGGCAGCGCCAAAGTGCCACAAGCGCCGCCGGCTAGGAGGATCGGGTGGCTGTACTGGAGAGATAGGACAGGTGACAGAGATAAATTTATTAGTGGCCCCTCCATCATTGACGAACATGCCTATTACATAAGGCATCCTCTTCAAACACTAATCCGCCGTAGTTTGAATCTACCGCGCAGAGCATTTAAAAAACTGAGGAGCCTTCATCATGAGCGCACGCGACCTCACTCATGGCTTCAGTCATTATGAATTGGGTTCTCACTACGAAAAAACTTCGTAAAAAATAAAAACAAAAAGAAAATAAGAATAACTATCCAATAAGCTTTCCATCATATCGTGGATGTACTTGTGTGGATTTCTGACCAGACGCTGATCCAGGCGTCATTCCTCCTTCTTTGCTCTGCGCTCAGCCTGCCCGGACGTTCCTTTCAGGCTCCGCTGGTTCCGCATTCGTGGCGTCCCTAGTGAGTTTTTTCTCATTTGTTTACTCTGGGATGTATCGAGTAAGGTTAGGATAGGCGTAGCAGGAGTGTCCTGGGCTGGTTGCCCGCAGTGCAATGTATTTTGGGTCGTATGTATGGGGCATCTATTTCGGATGTACCCTCGTGGTCCTGTTGTGGACACGTGAACTTTTCACAGTTTGGTTTAGTTGGTGATGCAGGCGGCTTTCATTACGCGTTAATTATTGCTGCCTTTTATCCTTCTGATGAGGTAAGCTGTATGTTTGCTGACGTTCCCAGCGTATTTTTCTTCACTTAGTGAAGTTTTTTCTGGGTCCGTGTCAGGCTTCCCGGGGTTGGGAAGTTTTTCGCTTCGGTGGTGTGTTGGCGGTGGTTCCTGTTGTGATATTCCAGTGTGTGTTTATATTTCAACTATTTCCTGCCGTCTACCTAGGCCTAGCCAGCCGCTCGTAGCTTTGCCACATGTCTAGTGTTATTATTTATTTTATAAATATGCCCTACTGTGTCATGTGTATCCGGGTTTTAGTTGTGTATTGGCTAATTCCTCGGACTATATTTGTTTCCTGGTTTAGTTGTGTATTGGCTAATTCCACGGATTATGTTGTGACCTTGGTTAGTCGTGCGTGTCTCTCCTCGGGTCGTATTGTTCAGATGGTGTCTGTTCAGGGTGGGGTTTGCCTTCCGGCGGGTTTTTCTCGGTTTCACCGTGAAAAAACCTGACCGATGAGCAGTGTTAGGCCACACGTGGTTGTTAACACTGGCTGGTTCCCCGGCGGGGGAGGTGTCTGTGGCTCTCCAGGACTGCGTATCTGTGGGTGCCTGGTTTCAGGCCTCCTTTATTCCCGGCGGGATGGCTGTACCCATCCTTACATATATATTTAGTTATATATAAAGAAACGATGTTCGTGAGAACACTTGTTTTTTATAGGTTTTTCTACCTGGTTTAACAAACCACGGGGAAAACCTAGCTGTTGTTTAGGCGTTCCTCCCCGGCGATCTTTTACAAAGTAGTGGGGTCAGGAACTTGTGGGGTTAACTTTTAGACTTCTCACCCGGCGGGTACACCTTAGCAGGGTGGGATAAAACGACTTAGGTCTCTTATAGTTAACCAATCCATGTGAGTGATACTCTGTGTATCGCCGCCTTTACTCTTACGGCATTTGAAGGATCAGTGAGGTTTAACCAAATCGATTTCCACACCCGGCGGGTGTCCCTAAGTTTAGGAACTAAGGAATTTATAAACAAATTCAATTTCGATTAACCTTAATTGGGTGATACTTTCAGTATCGCCGCCTTCTATTTTTACGACGATCGTTTGGGACAATTCGTTAAAAAATCAGATCTCGTATTTTCCTGCCCTGGGCTATTCTACTAAAATATTTCAAGGGCCGGCGTCTTTATGAGGGGGGGCTTTGTTACAAAATTGAATCTTGAGACAGTCACCACCTCCTACAGACTATAAGTGCCATACTGGACCATTATATCAGAGGGTATTCTTCATGTTCTTAGCTAAGAAGACTTGTTTAGCCTCTTTATACCCAGCCGCGTGGCGGGATGTGTTAGCTGTGTCTTTGCATCCCGTTACCCGGCGGGATATTAACACTTGTATGCGAACACTTGGGTTAACCTTATGAGCATTAATTCCTGGAAATTTTCTTTATTTTTCCAGAGCTGAGCTCCGGCGGACCAATACAGACCCGGCGGTAGTTCCTCTCACCAGTCTCTGTCATGGCTAATGTCACCCCAGTTTTTGCCCTGTGCATTACCCCTACTTGCGCGGGTATCCCCATTTTTGCACATACCCTTTGCATAAGGTGTGTTAGATGTCTAGGCCGTTCAAGGGGTCTCTGGGTTACAAGTAATTGTTCTTTTTGCTCCCAATTAACTAATAAAGTCCTGTGTGACAATGACAAGACCGCGGCGGTAGCGTTGAGAGAGGTCAGACAACAAATGTCGGCCTACACTACCATTGTCGCACATAAGTCACTTCAATGTGACAACGTCCCACTTTGGGATAAGTTGCTGTCAGAGCACCCTCCCCCTAAACGTACCTCTAGAGTAAGGGGTTTTAAGCCGACAGAGACTAGCCAGGATTCTGTATCGTCTGTGGAGACGTTTAAACGCCCGAGAGAGCCTACTCCCCCGGCAGCCACCTCCTCGTCGCAGGCGAGATCGAGGTCAAGGTCTCCCCTCAGACAACGGTCTTCAAGTCGGGCCTCTTCCCCGGCTAGTAAGAAGTGCAAGACTGAAGCTTCCCCCAGGGACCATGGTGGTGATCCGTCCAAACCTAGGTCCAGTTCGCGGTCACACCGTAGCCATAAATCCTCCAAAAAGGATTCCCATAAGAAGTCCTCTCGACATTCTTCTAAGTCCAGTGCATCTCATCGTACCTCTACACCTGACAATGTTTCTGTTACAGCCTCAGAGTATAGTGAAGCGCCTGTCCCTAAACAAGATTTACCTATTGATATTTTAACCCTAGAAATGGAGAGTTCAGGATATTCAATAATTGAGAATGTTTCAGACTCTCAAGAGAGTGTAGGCCAGAGCCTAGGTGTTTGGCGTTTTGCTCAGCCAGGGTCTGTCCATCCACGTCCGACTCATACGAGTCACACAGTAGCCGAGGTCCACAGGGACGCGGCGGCCCCATCCTCTATCCCTGATTTATCTTGGAAACAAGGTGCCCCTGCCTCGGCGGGGTCTTCTCAGGAGGATCGGGAGGGACAAGATGAAGTGTCATTAATTTCAGATAGGGAAGGACAAGGGTCAGGCTCAGGCCTGGACGCCGCCCATGATAATACTAATTCACCTGAAAGTTCTGCACCTAACCAGTTTGTTACAGCACAAGAAATTGATGGGTTACTTACTCATGCTCTATCAAAATTCTTTAATCAACAACGAGAAAACCCCACAATGGACTTGGGGGCTCCCTTGACAGGTTCTGCGGTACGGCCTCTGATAACGTCAATCGATTTATCTAAGATTCCTAACCCTCCTACTTTGTCACCGGCAGGGAGCTCTAAGCCAGCTACGGCGGCATTCACTACGTCAAATGTCAGGGTCATTACGGATGTTAATCCACCCCCTCTAGACAAAGCGCCTCTTAGAAAGGTAGCTATGCCCCTGCTTTATGGGCCAGACGAGTCATGGGTCCCTTTGAACCCCTCTAAGCCAGAGCTTGCCCAGCCTACCTTGTCAGGGGAACTCCCGGTACCAAGTGAGTGGTTTATCCAGGGAAATAAGTCTAAGAAATTAAGGGCATTGGATGCCTTGGGTAAGGTTTGGATGTAAATATCAAGGCTATACCTAGTTATTATTATCAGGATTATTTTGTTTATGCATCTAAGCCTGCTTTACCCCCTGCCTCAGCTTCAAAACTTTTTCAGACTGGTCTAAGCTGGATGGGTTTAATGATATTAAGGCTCTGTTGGCTATTACTCCTGAACTAGATTTACAGACCGTCACAGACGAGACAGCTAATCCAGTGTTGAAGGTGGGACAGTTAGGGACCAGGACCTTGGGTGGATTGGGAGGTAGAGGCTCAGAACTTTGCAACCACTTTCACTTCTAAATCTTCCCACCAGATCCCTCAGGATACACATTCATGGTTCTCAATGCCGGTAGGTTCTGCCGGCGGAGTTCCGTCAGCTTTATTTTCCTTTTTAGCTGCCCCTAAGATTAATCTTTGTGAACTAAAGGAACCATTCATTACCCCTACCCCTTCTCACCTAGACAGAGAATTTAGGCTTAGGGGAAAAGCTTTCCGCCTGTTTTCACAGTACATAGTTTCTCAACAGGTGGCTAAGTCTTTACTCAGGTCTACTCAGGCAATCGCAGACGCGGATGCTCGAAGATCAGTTGAATTATCCCGGCGTCTGATTCTTCAGTCGTCAATTCAATCCTTAGGTGACATACGCACAGCCTTACTTGAGGCGGTGCGAGCACGACAGGATCTTAGAATGTCATTAGTTCGCAAGCTGCCTGATCGCATTGCTAACCAGGTGGTTATGTCCCCAGTACTTACACCTTCTTTAATGTCCCCTGATGTATGGCGAACAGTGTTTAACATGGCACAGGCCGTGAAGCACAGTCCCGCACAGGCTAAGAAACCCGCATTTAACTTCCCCAAACCTAAGCCTCCTACTAAAGCTCAGCCAGGGGGTTCTAAGCCGTTTCTTCCGCCTAAGTCCTCCCAATCCCCCCTGGGTCAGTTCAGGCATAGACAGAGAGGGTTTTCAGGACAGAGGGGACGCGGCCAGTATAAGCCGGGTCAGGGCCAGTCTTCGGCCCACACCAGCCAGCCGGCGAAGCGGCCAACACCACCAAAACCACCATAAAAAAACTAAAGTCTTTCTCACTCCCAGTGCCTACCTTAGAGCCGGAGGAACCGAGGGAAGTACAGCCGGCGAACCCTTGTCTGCTAACTGGGTCGTTCCGAACGTGTCACCAAGCATGGCCGTTAAAAACATGGGCACGGATGGTGGCACGCAAAGGCATCACTTGGCAGTGGCTCCGGCGACCTCGCTTACGTCAGCCGACAACGGCAAATTGTGTTTCATTAGAGGTGGAGCTGCTGGTCCAGGAGATGATTGCCAAGAATGTCATCATCCCGGTACCCCCAGATTACCCTGTATTCACGTCAAAACTGTTTTTGGTTCCCAAACGGGACAGTGTTCAGATGAGGCCGGTCGTAGACCTGTCGTATCTGAATCTTCACATTTACAACGAGTCTTTCAGAATGTTAACAGTTCATCAAATCAGGCTAACACTTCCGCCGGGTGGCTGGATGTGTTCCCTAGACCTGACAGACGCCTATTGGCACGTGTCGGTCAACAAAAGATTTCAAAGGTTTCTGGCCTTGAGGATCAGGCACCAAAATTTTGTTTTTCAAAGGATGCCGTTCGGTTTGAACCTAGCACCTCGATTATTCACAAAATTAGTCAGGCAAGCCCTGATGCCATTGTTAAAACAGGGAATCAGAGTGTTGTGGTATCTAGACGACTGGCTGGTGGTGGCAGAGACACAACAATTATGCATAAAACATGTCAATATCATTTTAAATCATGTCAAAACTCTAGGCTTCAAGGTAAATCTGGTAAAGTCAAACCTTGTTCCCTCAAGAGTAATTCAGTGGATAGGGCTGGTCTGGGACACCGCCGCTCTCACTCTGAGTCAGAGTGTGGACAATCGCAACAGGTTTCGCAGGAAACTGTTCAGGTTTCTTCACAGTCTGACTACGACACGAAGAGTCTGGGAGTCTCTGGTCGGCTCTCTCAACTGGATTCAGCTAACTGTCAAGTTGGGCCGGTTGAAAGTAAAACGATTAATATTGGAGGGCAACAAATATTTCCCACTCTTACCGGCGGGAAAATTATGGCCCATACCAAAATTAATCCACACCTTACTAGCGGTCTGGGCGAAGAGGGAAACATTGCACTCAATCATGTCATGGACCTCTCCTCCTCCAACGGTATGGGTAGACACGGATGCGTCAGGCACCATAGGGTGGGGATTTCAGTCAAATCAGGGGCACCAGGGTCAGGGACTTTGGTCCCACTTAGAAATCGCTCACATAAATGTCAAAGAGTTACTAGTCCCATTGTATTTCCTTCAGGCTCACGGCTCGGCGTTACGGGGCAAGTCAGTGGCCTTCAGAATGGACAATCTGAATGCAGTTCACTGTATTCAGAAACAAGGGTCAACGAGGTCAAGGAAGTTGCTACTCGTGTCGGAAGAGATTTTTGTCCTAGCCACCAGTCTAGATATTTATCTTCACGCATCTTATCTCCCAGGCGTAGCGAACGTCTGGGCAGACGCTCTGTCCCGGAGACAGAGCACGACAGTAGAATGGGAGCTCAAGCAACCCATTTTCGACCTAATGATTGCGGAGCTCTCCCATCCACAAGTGGATCTTTTTGCGTCCGAGGAGACTCACAAGCTCCCTCTATACCTCACCCGCCGGACGATAACGCCGGCAGGGGGGCCAGACGCCCTAGTGACAGACTGGAACAGATGGAGCTCCATCTATCTGTTTCCACCGCCAGATGCGTCACTAATGTGCCACGTAGTGAACAAACTACGAGTTTATCGAGGCTTAGTCTCGCTAATCGCGCCCCTGTGGCCGGCGCAGGTGTGGTGCCAGCAGTTAATAATGTGGTGCCCGGACCCGGTATCGCTCCCGGTCAGGTACTTCCACTTAGACACGATTGGCAACCTAGAGACCTCGCTGACTTTGCATTATGGACATTCAGGAGGCCAAGTGGCTAGCACCATACGGTAGGGATGTGACCAATAAATTGCTCAATCAATATACTCAGTCTACTAAGCGACAATATCAATCTCATTGGAAAGCTTTTACTTCTTGGATTGTTAGAACGGAACAAACTGTACCCTCAGTGGCATTGGTTTTTAATTACTTGAACTATCTGTTTGAGCAGAAACGTTTATCTGTGGTTACTCTGAAGAATCACTTAACTGCGATTAGAGTTGCCCTTTTTCGACCTTACAGGTCTATCCATACCGGTGGCGGAGGAAACAGGATTTATGAGAGCGTGTTTTAAACTCCGCCCACCTCCCCGTCAGCTCATGCTTACTTGGTCTCTGGACAAAGCTTTGTCTTTACTTCATTCTCGTCTGTATCAAAATACTGCAGACTTTACTTTAATCTTAAAGAAAGCAGTTTTCCTTTTGGCTTTGGCCACCGGAAACAGAGTGTCTGAGCTGGCGGCGATGAGCAACACACCTAATTGTCTTAGGTTTGGTAGACTTAATGATTCCATTTCCATTGCACCCTCCCCGGCGTTTGTAGCCAAGAATGAGCATAGTGCACACGTGTTTTCTGAATTCACGGTGCCGGCGTTAAAAAGGGGAAAGGTGCATCATAATTTATGTCCAGTGCAAGCTCTAACCAAATATTTAAGAATAGCTCCTCATAACCCCCAAGGTGCTTTATGGGTAGCGAGTACGGGTAAACGCTTACTTAAACGGCGATTAGCCTCTCTTCTGGTAGAAGTCATTAAAGAGAGTAATCCCGGCGTTGTGGGTAGGGCCCACGATTTACGCAAGTGGGCGGCCTCTTTACGTTTCCTGAAAAACTTTTCAGTTGAAGATATTGCGTCCACACAGTTGTGGGCGTCTAATCATACGTTTCTCTCTAGATACTTGTCAGTTGCTCTAGACAAACCTTCCTTACCATGTATAGCTTTAAGGCAGAGGGTCTAGGTGGCCCTGTAGTCACTTATGTTTATTTTCAAGGAAAGGGGGGGGGGGGGGGGTGCAGTCAGTTGACATAGGACACCCTAGACCCCGCCGGAGTATGAGAACTGTGATACAATTTAAGGTGGAAATGTGATATGAAAATTTCTCTGAGAGAATTTGTGCTAGTACAAAGTTTAGTACAAAACAACAGTGTTGTTATAGTAGTTTTAGCTGCGAAAGCAATGTAACATTAGTTCAATGGAGTTCATTAGCAATTGATCTCCACATGTATTTTGGGGTTTATGATGTGCACATATAAACTTATAACTTATTATTGTCACCACTCGTTGAGTGGGGTGCCTTTTGTAACTACAGATCTGTGTTCAGAATCTTCAGGGTTACCTATTTTTGTCAGGCAGGCTTCTTTGAAGCACGCACCTGCCTGAACCCCCCTTTTTCTTGTATATTTCCGGCGTACGCCGTATTAAATACATTTTTCAAAAGTAAGAATACTATGTGGTTGTTTTTATTATCTGCTTTTCTAGAGTTATGATATGATTACGAATGTCCCCCTCCAGTCTTAGATATCAGGCATGTTCGTCAATGATGGAGGGGCCACTAATAAATTATAGGTTTGACTCCTGTAAGGAGATTAGGAAAACCTAATATTTAGTAGTGGCCCCGTAATCATTGACGACTGGGGCCCTCCCGACCGTCCCCTTCCCATTCGTTGATGTATTAAGGATTTTGGTTTACTTGATATGTCAGTGAAGGAGGAATGACGCCTGGATCAGCGTCTGGTCAGAAATCCACACAAGTACATCCACGATATGATGGAAAGCTTATTGGATAGTTATTCTTATTTTCTTTTTGTTTTTATTTTTTACGAAGTTTTTTCGTAGTGAGAACCCAATTCATAATGACTGAAGCCATGAGTGAGGTCGCGTGCGCTCATGATGAAGGCTCCTCAGTTTTTAAATGCTCTGCGCGGTAGATTCAAACTACGGCGGATTAGTGTTTGAAGAGGATGCCTTATGTAATAGGCATGTTCGTCAATGATTACGGGGCCACTACTAAATATTAGGTTTTCCTAATCTCCTTACAGGAGTCAAACCTATAGTTTATGGTCGGAGGAGCCCAAAGGAGAGAAAAGATCGACAGTATAAGAAGAAGGGTTAGAAGTTAGAAACAGGTCAAGAATGTTGGGCCGATCTCCGATGCGATCCGGGATACGGGTGGGTTGCTGAACTAACTGCTCTAGGTCATTTAGGATAGAAAAGACGTAGGCTTGTTCACCAGGTGGATCAGTAGTGTGAGAGGAGAGCCAATGGCGGTGGTGAACGTTGAAATCCTAAGATGGAGATTCTGAGAAAGGAGAAATAGAATGTGTTCCACTGTAGAGTTTAGATAGTCAAAGAATTGGGAAAGTGGTAGAGTTAGGGGAAAGATAGACAGCACAGAAATATTAGTAAGAGAATGACAGGAAAGTTTGAGCCATAAAGTTGAGAATTCAGAGGAGTCGAAATCGGGAACACGAGAGCAAGTGAGTTTGTTGTGCACATATGCACAACATCCGCCTTTGGCTTTGAAACTAGGATAGAGAAAGTAGGAGGATACAGAGATGGGTTGCTGGATGTTGATACAGACACCTGAGTTTCGGTGAGGAGAGAAGATCAGGTTTGTAGGAGGAGAGATGGTGCTCAACAGAGTGAAAGTTAGAGGAAAGTCCGCGAATGTTGCAGAAATTAATAGAAAGAGTAACAGGCCGAGGTCCAGGTAATTGTGTGGGGTGTCAGGGAGTGGTCGGGTGAGGGGGCATTTATGGTCCCCCTCCCTGGGGACTCCGAGGCTGGGCTACAATTCATATTTTTTTTTTTTTTTAAATTTTGGTGTGGAAGAATGAAGTGTGGTGTGCATGTTTAGTGTAGTGAAGTGGATAGGAGGAGGAGGTGTTTGTGAGAGCTAGCTGGATTGCTCTCAGTGTAAATGAGGCACAAAGAAAATCAGTAAGAGAGGCCAAGCAAGTGAAACAGGAGTTCCAGCGACTCTTTATCACATCATCTGTTTCACATAGAGTGATTTCACATAGAACGACCTCGTTTATCGACCAATTTTTCGTTCTATGTGGGACCCTACTGTATATGGCATATTCAGATATAGAATGCTCTTAATCTCATAATTACCTCTCTAAAATTAATGTTCTGCCCACAGCTCGCGGAAAGACAACTGCAGAGGTTAAGTAACTAAACTAAAGGTTTCTAAACACCTCTCATGGGCACAAAGGCTTATAAGTGTTCCAGAAAGAGCGCAAATCACGGCCTTGTGAGCGAAAGGGCTAATACTTAACCCTTCAGACCCGGAAGGGCTCTTAAACACCCATAAAAAACACACCCGAGCTACCCGGAAGGGCTCTTAAACACCCATGAGCTCAAAGCCTGTAAGCTTGGTGTGCGAGGCGTACGTCCGACGCATGTAAACAACAGCCGGCTGGACCGACGCCCCGCATCTCCGGCCACAAGAAGGAGTGCGTCGCTTGTTCGGGTGTGCCTGTATGTTATTGTTAAGTATTGAAAAGTAGTGTAAAGTGGCTGTTTTTGCCATAAAGTTATCTCCAATGAAATCATCATCACAACTGAACCAGTTGACTTAGAGAGCTCTACTTAACGCCATTCTACAGGTACGAAACACATCTACGCTTGGGGATGCGCGGAAATGCGGAAGCAGGGAAGCCAAATAACAAAGATACGGTAGCCTAGGCGTAGACGTTTTTCGGCCAAAACCCCCGGATTTCGGGGAATATATATGGAATTCATAGCCGGGGCTGGAGGGTTAAGGAAAGTTAAATAGAAATGTTATATTGTAAAACTGAACAAAAATAACAAATTTCATGATAGGAACATTCTGTGGCAAAAATAATGATTGAAAGTACGATGTGATCGATGATTTATTGGCAGATGGTACGGTAATGTAAAGCCCAGCAAGCGATTCTGACTTGTTGTTTTAGGAGATTCTAGAACTACTACTTAATTTTTACGTACTGGATATGAGCTATCTTCAATATCAGGGAAGTAATAGAAGGTGTCGGATTTTTGCCGTAGGAATGACACAGTCAGTCCTCTTTCATCACTATCAATGACCTTTCCAATGTATACTTGAAATGATGGTGTCTGAAGCCGGCCTGCTGTCGATGTCTGAGCTCTCTCGACCTTTATTCCAACCCATGAATTCTCAGCTGGCTCCTCCAAAGGCAACTTGATGCCGAAATCTCCACCATCATCAGAGGTAATACTGTACTATCATCAGTCGAGCTGTGAAGACTCTCTTTATCTTCATAATCTGTAGTACTATCCTCTTGATCTGCCACCACAGGTGTTGTGCATCTTTTCTTAGGTGGTCTATTTGCCTGAGACTTTCGTTTTGACCCTGTAGACTTTGTAGGCCTGTTCTGCCTCGCAAGTTTTCTTTTCTCCTTTTCTTCCTCTTGTTTGTTTTTCACAGCTTTCTGCCTCTTGAACTCCTCTACCATCTTGCTTGAAGATATTATAGGTTTGACTCCTGTAAGGAGATAAAGAAAACCTAATATTTAGTAGTGGCCCCGTAATCATTGACGATTTTTTTTTTTTTTTTTTTTTTAAAGACCTCCGTCTACGTATTGTGAAAAACCTGTTATCCTCCGGCAAATTGTGGGGTTGAGTGAGTGAAGGGGGGACAGTGAATGAAGGAGGATACATGTTTTTCATAATACGTGTTGCTAGCCCCAAACGCGCGAGCAACTGTGGCTTTCAACCATCCGACACATCCCCTTTTATTTATGTGCATCACACATGTTACATACAAATAAAGTTTATGTTTTGTTTTACCCTACTGTGGAAAGACTACGGATACACCACTCCTGCCCGGGCCTCACACAGTGGCATGACCCAGTCCTGTCGAACTGAGCTCATGACGCTGGTGGCATTGCCCCGGAGGATAGCCATCCCTAGTCTTTGCTTGAGCCAGAGGGTTTCCCGGGGTTCTCCTGAAACTTCTCTGATTTTACGGCCTATTTCATTCACCATCTTAAGGGTGGTAGGGCCGAAGACTCCTGAAGTTTCGAATGCCAGGGGCTCGAACTGATGATTTCTGGCGATGGCTTGATATTTTTCTCGCTTTTTATTTTCTGCTATCCGGGCGGCTTCACCTGCTTCGTCGGCGTTTCTGGCGATGTTGGTTGTGGAGAAAGTGTCAACACATGAGGCACCGGCCATTCTTGTAAGGGAAAGTGGTCATCCCATCTGGCCGTTTGCCGTCTTCTCTGTGAAGTCCATGTGGTTCGAGGATTGATGCACGGTTAGCACTCTGCAGGGCCTGTTTCATGACATAATTTAGTGCAGAGTATCTTGGCAAGCGGCCTGCGTTGTAATTACATGACAAGGCATGGTGACCTTGAGCATCCATCCCCCCCACCACACTTGCAAGTGTGTGGGTGACAAACTGCCGCACCCACTCTGAGCGCGATGGCAACCCGGAGCGCTTCAGCATCCAAGTGAGTTCCAAGAGGTGGGATGGGGATGGCGTGTAACCACAAGCCACTCTCCGAACGGGCGGCTGCCTGGAGGCGTGCTTTTGCAACCTGGTCTGCATTGGTTAGGAGATTTTCTTGAGTTTTCTTCGCCGAGATGGTATCCCACGCTTTCTGCTTGCTCCTGGAGGTACCCTGAGGCTCCTCCTCTACTCCTGTACTTCCCTTCCAGGTGTTAATCGCTGCTGTTACGTCCCCATTAAGTGTCATTCCGGGTTGAGAAGAAAGGGTGGACACTACAAGGTCGTTGGTCGCGATGAGGGAAGAGATAAAGGCTGGGGAGGCAATATCCGAGGCTCTCCGTATGACGATTATGCCTATTACATAAGGCACCCTCTTCAAACACTCATTTACCGTAGTTTGAATCTACCGCGCAGAGCATAAAAAATTGAGGAGCCTTCATCATGAGCGCACGCAACCTCACTCATGGTTCGTCATTATGAAATTGGGTACTCACTACGAAAAAACTTCGTAAACAAAATAACAAATAAAAAGAAAATAAGAATAACTATTCATAAGCTTTCCATAACTTCGTGGATGTACTTGTGTGGATTCTTTAACCAGACGCTGACTTCAGGCGTCATTCTTCCTTCTCTGCTCTGCGTTCAACCTACCCGGACGTGCCTCCCCACGCTCCGCTGGTTCCGCATTTGCTGCGTCCCTAGTGAGTTTTTTCTCATTTGTTTACTCCGGGATGTATCGAGTAAGGTTAGGATATGCGTAGCAGGAGTGTCCTGGGCGGGTTGCCCGCAGTGCAGTGTATTTTGGGTCGTGTGTTTGGGACATCTATTTCGGGTGTACCCTCGTGGTCCCGTGGTGGACGCGTGAAACGTTTTCGCGGTTAGCTAGCTTTGTGATGTAGGTGGCTTTCACTACGCGTTATTAGGCTTCTTCTTATCTTTCTGATGAAGTAGCTTTTTCTTTTCTCTGACATTCCCAGCGTATTTTTCTTCACTTAGTGAAGTTTTTTCTGGGTCCCGAGTCAGTTCTTCCCTTTGCCGGGAATTTTGTGCTACATTGGTGTGTTGACGGTGGTTCCTGTTGTGATATGATTCAGTGCTTTTGTTTATATTACGACATGATTACATGGCTATTCTAATTGTGAGTCTCCTCTGACGCAAACAAATCCACTTGTGGATGGTAAGTCTCCGCAATCATTTGGTCGAAAATGGTTTGCTTGAGCGCCCATTCTACTGTTGTGCTCTGTCTCCGAGACAGAGCGTCTGCCCAGACGTTTGCTACGCCAGGGAGATAAGATGCGTGAAGATGAATGTCCAGCCTGTTGGCTAGAATAAAAATCTTTTCTGACACGTTTAGCAACTTCCGAGATCTCGTTGACCCTTGTTTCTGAATACAGTGAACCGCATTCAGGTTGTCCATTCTGAAGGCCACCGACTTGCCCCGTAAAGTAGAGCCGTGAGCCTGAAGGAAATATAAAGGGACTAGTAATTCTTTGACATTGATGTGGGAGATTTTTAAATGGGACCAAAGCCCTTGACCCTGGTGCCCTTGGTTTGACTGAAAGCCCCAACCTATCGTTCCTGACGCATCCGTGTCTACCCATACCGTCGGCGGAGGAGAGGTCCATGACATTACTGAGTGCAACGTTTCCCTCTTCGCCCAGACCGCTAGGAAGTTGTAGATTAATTTTGGTATGGGCCATAATTTTTCCGCCGGCAAAAGTGGAAAATATTTGTTGCCTTCCAATATTAAACGTTTGACTTTCAACCGGCCCAACTTTACAGTTAGTTGAATCCAGTTGAGAGAGCCGACCAGAGACTCCCAGATTCTCCGTGTCGTAGTCAGACTGTGAAGGAACAGAAACAATTTCCTGCGAAATCTGTTTCGATTGTCAACACTCTGACTCAGAGTGAGAGTAGCTGTGTCCCAAACCAGCCCTATCCACTGAACTACTCGTGAGGGAACAAGGTTTGACTTTACCAGGTTTACCTTGAATCCTAGAGATTTGACATGATTTAATGTTATGTTGACATGATTGACGCATAATTGTTCCGTCTCTGCCACCACTAGCCAGTCGTCTAGATACCAAAAAATCCTGATCCCTTGCTCTAACAAGGGCATCAGGGCTTGCCGGACTAATTTTGTGAATAAGCGAGGTGCTAGGTTCAATCCAAACGGCATCCTCTGAAAGACATAAGTCTGATGCATTATTCGTAAGGCCAGAAACCGTTGAAATCTTTTGTTTACCGAGACGTGCCAATACGCGTCTGTCAGGTCTAAAGAACACATCCATCCTCCCGGCGGAAGTGTTAGCCTGATTTGATTCACTGTCAGCATCCTGAAGGACATGTTGTGAATATGGAGGTTCAGATAAGACAGGTCTACGACTGGTCTCATCTGAACACTGTCCCTTTTGGGCACTAGAAATAGTTTGGATGTAAAGACTGGGTAATTTTGAGGAACCGGGATGATGACATTCTTGGCGATCATTTCTCGGATCAGTGACTCCACCTCTAAAGAAACTAAATTTGCCTTTGTCGGCTGACGTAAACGAGGTCGCCGGAGCCACTGCCAGGTGATGCCTTTGCGTGCCACCATCCTCGCCCAAGTATTTAATGGCCATGCGCGGTGACACGTCCGGAACGACCCAGTTAGCAGACAAGGGTTCGCCGGCTGTACTATCCTCTGATCCACCTGCCGTGAGACCGGCCCTGGGAGTGAGAGAGACTTTAGTTTTTTGATGGTGGTGGTGGTGGTGGTGGATGCTTAGCCGACTGGCCGGCGTTGGCAGAAGACGGGCCCTGGCCCGGTCTGTTATACCTTTGTCCTTTACGACCTGCAAACTTTCCTTGTTTATACCTGTACTGACCTTGGGGGGGGAAGAGGACTTAGGTAGATGAAAGGGCTTTGGCCCACCCTGCTGAGCTTTTGCGACTG
Organism: Paralithodes platypus; assembly: GCA_032716605.1. NCBI lineage: Eukaryota > Metazoa > Arthropoda > Malacostraca > Decapoda > Lithodidae > Paralithodes > Paralithodes platypus. Next base: position 93,547,214 of record CM064487.1, on the reverse strand, counting down.
GCTTGGGTTTGGGAAAGTTAAAAGCAGGTTTCTTAGAAGGGGCGGGACTGTGCTTAAAGGCCTGAGCCATGTTAAATACAGTTCTCCACACATCAGGGGACATTAACCCTCCAGCCCCGGGCACTATAGCTCGCGACTGTGCTGCGGTACCGGGTGTTTTGACGATCTTTGGGCTATGTTAACTCCTCTGTAATTCAATGAATATGGCATGTAATGTTATGAATAAAAAAGAAAAATGTTCCACAAACCTTCCTCTGTAGAATAGTGTTGAGTAGAGGTCTCTAGCCCCTCTGGTTGCATAATGGTGAGTGCGGGAAGACGAGTGCTTTTCGGCGGCAAATTCTTCCCGCGTTCGGATGCGTCGCCCCGGCCACGACGCACCTAGCCGCTCGTCGCGTCAAAGTGTTTATCTCTCTTAGACGATTTTAGTGTTTGATATTGAGAATGTGATGTTTATTTGATATTTTTATAGTTATTTTGAGGCCAAATATATAAAGTATGTTGATTAGGGTATCACTGTCACTAATATTGCTAATTTTCACTCGATACCGTACATTTTATTAGTAATTGAGGTAGGTTATTGTTATATTAGGCACTGATTATTCGTTATCACAGGTGTTTATTATACTTTGGCCATCAAGTATTGTGTCTTGTGTCACTTTCACTTTGATAAATATGCTTTAGAGTGTCACTGTCACTGATAATGCTCATTTTCACTCGATACCGTACATTTTATTAGTAATTGAGGTAGGTTATTGTTATATTAGGCACTGATTATTCGTTATCACAGGTGTTTATTATACTTTGGCCATCAAGTATTGTGTCTTGTGTCACTTTCAGTTTGATAAATATGCTTTTGAGTGTCACTGTCACTGATAATGCTCATTTTCACTCGATACCGTACATTTTATTAGTAATTGAGGTAGGTTATTGTTATATTAGGCACTGATTATTCGTTATCACAGGTGTTTATTATACTTTGGCCATCAAGTATTGTGTCTTGTGTCACTTTCACTTTGATAAATATGCTTTAGAGAGTGTCACTGATAATGCTCATTTTCACTCGATACCGTACATTTTATTAGTAATTGAGGTAGGTTATTGTTATATTAGGCACTGATTATTCGTTATCACAGGTGTTTATTATACTTTGGCCATCAAATATTAGGTCTTGTGTCACTTTCACTTAGTTATATGCTTTGTAAATGTTTTATATACAATTTATTGTCTTTTTTCACTGATTTATATATTTCTATAGGTTCTAATCATATGAATGTCACTTATTATATACATATGTGTCACTTTCACATATTATTATGGTGTAATTGTATTTGTATCAATTTTCTCATAATACATGACTTTTGTATAACAATAAATTGGTTTACTTCCACTTTTTGCCTATATATATATACTGTACATATTGTCATTTTCTTTGTCACTTTCACTATGATTATTAGAACTCCTGCTTGGAGTGGTGATCAAAGAAGCACCCTATAGCACAGAGTGCCACCTTGCACTCCACACACTCCATGGTGGACTTTTTACCTGACCTCGCCCTCAGCCTGCTGTTGTAGCAGACATGGCACCGCTTCTGCTGCGTTCTTCCTGATTCATTCTGAGGCAGGGAAACAAGCCTGTGCCTATTCATGTAATATGCACACTGCAAGCGGTCAGTAACGGCAGGCCCAGGATGTGCCACTGCCCTCTGTGGCGTACCTTACTTCTCCAGGAGCTCCGTCAACACCTGCTTTTGGAACCTCCGCAGGCTATTGAACTTCATGGGTGTGTTCACATTCCGAAGCTTGTATATATTGTAGGCATTCAGAACTGACATGTCCACCATATGCAGAAAGAACTTTTTGTACCATCTGCACGAGGTACGCAGGCAGTCAATGAAGCCTATCTGCATGTCGGACTTGTCCACCAGCCTCATGTTGATGTTGTAGTCCAGGACAGCATCGGGCTTGGTCACCCTGGCCTGGGTGCGGCGATCCACCTTGCCAGTCTCCACCATTTCCCCCTTGTGGATGGTGCTCAGGAGGTTGACCTTCCGCTGGTCGTGCCAGTGGATAGCCAGAATGGGCCCCGACTTCTTCCTGAACATATCACCTTTTTTGGTGTTTGGAGGGAAAGGTGGCATGCCCTTCCTTTTCCCTCGTACTGTGCCTACAGTCCCAGTCTTGCGCTCATGCAGGTACTTTGAGAGAGTGAGGGACGTGTAGTAATTGTCCGTGTAGAGGATGTGATTCTTGTGAAAGTAGCGGTCCATCATGGCTTGCACCACTGCTCCGCCAAAGCCAATGAGGGAGTCCACAAGCATGTCCCCTTCCTTCCCGCTGTAGACCAGGAAGTTCAGGACATAGCCAGTTTGGCAGTCGCACAGCACAAAGAATTTTATGCCAAAGCGATGTCTTTTTGAGGGGATGTACTGCCGGAAGCCGAGTTTTCCCCGGAACAGCACAAGAGACTCATCAATGATGACCTTGCGGAAGGGCTTGAAGTAGGAGGTGAAGCGTTCTCGCATCATCTCGTACAACGTCCTAATCTTCCACAGCTTGTCTGGGAGGTGGACGTCAAGGTTGGTGACAAGATGGAGCGCTGCGAGGATATCAAGGTACCGGTCGCGAGACATATATTTCCCGAAGGCAGGGGTGGATATGAGATCATTGGTGATCCAATAGTCAGGCAACCTATGCTTCTTGACATGAGGCATTAGCATGGTGAGTGCCAGGAACACCATGAACTCTTTATGAGTCACTGGGGTCCACTGCCTCATGTGGCCCTTGGTCACCTTGCCCAAAAAGTGGACCTGGAATTGGTGCTGCTTATTTGTCTCTTTGACAACATACCCTACCACCTCCTCATCAAAGAAGGCCTCAAATAGTTCGTGTGGTGGAGCATTGGGGCCTGCAGAAAAATTGGGGGTAATGCCTGAACCCTCCAGTACCTCATCAAAAGCTGGCACATCAGGGTTGTATCCATCCCCATCAACTACGTCACATTATTAGCCACACTCGACATTTGTAAAGCCTTCGATGCCATTCCCCGCCACAACCTAACAAACAAAATCTACAACACAAACATGCACAACAACACAAAAAGGTGGCTGGCCAACTTCCTAGCAGGCAGATGTGCACACGTATCTTTTGCCGGTCAGTCATCTAAAATCAGAAACTTTCCAAACGGAGTCCCACAAGGATCCGTCCTATCGCCCGCACTCTTCAATCTGTACATGCACGATATAACTACACCCAATACTCCCCAAATAAACTTAGCCTCCTATGCAGATGACATAACACTCACATGCACACACCATGACCCAAGAAGAGCAACAGATCTCCTTCAACCCTATCTCAACACACTACATGGCTGGTGCACTACAAACAGACTTAATCTAGCCCCAGCCAAATCCACCGCAACCCTGCTCACAAGCTGGACAGGTGAACACGAATACATCCCTCAACTCACCATAAACAACACACCCCTAACACATACACACACACCCAAAATCCTAGGAGTAACATATGATACTCATATGACATTCAAACAGCACACCACAAACATTAAAAAGAAACTGACACCCAGACTTAACGCCCTCAGGTCACTTTCTCACACAAAATTTGGACACAACAAAGAAACTACCACCACAGTATATAAACAATACATAAGATCAGTAATGGAATACGCAAGCCCAGCCTGGGCTTCTAACCTAGCTGAAACACATCATAAGACCTTACAGACTATTCAAAACAAAGCCCTGAAGATCATTACAGGCTGCACAGCTACTGCACCCACAGATCATCTACATCAAGAAACCAAAATCCTCAAAGTCAAAGACCATCTGGACATGAGAGGCACTCAATTCCTGGCAGCAGCCTCCACGAACCAAGACCACCCACTAAACTACATGGCAACACACCCACAGACACCAAGAAATAACAAAACAACACCCAGCACACGGTATCACACACAATTATTGTCCTCTCTCCCTCCCTGCCCACCCCGAACCAACTTCCAGAAGCACATCCATACTCATATCTCTCGCCAATCCATCCACTCACTCACAGACAACACGCAGCTGCATGCACGACCTCCCGAAATCCATCCTTCCGAATCCTCCCTCCCTCGCGAGGACAGAGTCCACCTGGCCAGGCTGAGATGCGGACACCATCCAGCTCTCCTGAGCTATCAGAAGAGACTGGATGACTCCGTTGTCGACGCCTGCCCGGGATGTAACACAGCACCCCATACCATTAAACACATCATCGAAGACTGCATTTCACACAACCACTTACGCCAACAACACAACCTACACTCAATGAGAGCTCTGTGGGAAAGCCCGATCGTGGCCATGGCCTTCCTCAGGGACTCGGGGCTGTTCGGCCAGGCAGCTTAGGGAACAACAACAACTACGTCACCACTACGTGGTGATGGGCTGGTCTATCAGAGTGAGAACTGACCGATCTCTGCCATACCCATAGCTTACTCTGACTGTTCCTTTTACTTATATATTTTCTAAATCTCACGTGACGGCGTCTCTTCCGTGGATTGACCTCCCAATCTACCAAGATTGGAAGCCAAAGCGTCACATTTTCCCTTTGCCCCTCAACTTTCTCTTCATGATTGCTGAGGGGCACGGGGCCCTGGGTGGGGCTTTGGTTTCCCGGGTACGTGTTTCTGCACCCTCCTCAGCTCCCTGCCGTGGAGTGGCTTCGGTCACCCAGGCTTTATTGTGGTAGGCAGGGGGGGGGGTTCTGCTGGGGTGCTCGGTTATGGCCTTGGCCTTGCTCGGGGCCTTGGGGCTGTTCGGCCAGGCAGCCTGAGGAAAAACAACAACAACAACTACGTCTTGCCACTGAAAAACGTAGAATGGGTCTTGTCTACGCTGACGAGGAGCTCCAGCTGGTGGCCCAGCACGCCCACGGCCAACTCGGGAGGCGCGCGCCCTAGGGCGGCCAGGGCGTCGGCCAGGACGCCGGGCCAAGCGGATGGGTCGAGGGTCGTCGATGTCCATATAGTCATCGTCAGAGTGGTCATCTTGCCCTGACGGTGGACCTATGTAATCATGGCCAGAGTCTTCAGAGAGGTGCCCTTCATCATCAGTGGCCCCCACATAATCTGGCGGGGAACGAGTGATGCGTGGGTGGCGTGCGGGTGGGCGAGGTGGGGAAGGAGTGGCAGGTGAGGCTGTGTCCCCCCGAGGTCCTGGGCTCCTTGGCCTGCGACGAGTGACAGAAAGCAATGCTTCACTGTCACTAGGCCCAGGTATTGGTGATGCGAGCTCAAAGACTTCGTCAGGAACATATGTTGACGGCTGGAGAGGTGGGGAAAGTTGCGTGGGCGTATGGCTGGGGCGGGCAGGGGTGGACGCCGCGGGAGCCTCGAACAAAACTCGTTTACTTGTCTTTCCTTTTTTGGCATATTTGCTGCCTTTCCCCTTTTCGGCAGCAGTATGTCTCCTGTCGGGGGACCTAGGAGGCAAATAGGCCAAAAGTGGGGGGGTCCTCAACCCTTGGCAGTGGTGGGGAAGAATGCGGGGCACCCGGGTCATCTTGGGTGGCGTGGGTAGATAAGGGAGACAATGGCGGGCGAGAAGAGTCACCACGCTCACCCTCACTCACAGCCTCATCCTCACCAAGTATTTTGGCTCGTTCCCTAGCTGCCGCGGCCGCCTTTTCAAGTATTTGCTTCTTATATAAGTGTAGCTTGAAAGGCGATTTAGCTGACGAAGGGCTTGGGGTCGTGTCACTCATGCGAAACTTGGAGAGTGATCTTGAACTCTCCCACTCACTCACTCTCTCAAGTTCACCGTCTTGAGGTAAAACAGCTTCCTCAAAAGCTGGTACATCACCTTCATCACTCTCATCACTCTCATGTTCTCTCGCAAATCCCAGGAATTGCTCTTCTTTGTCACTCTCATCGCCATAATCACTCGACTTATAATTACTGGAGTGATCACTGCCTTCATCATCAACATTATGCTTGGCATCAGCACGCTCATAAAGTCTCAATGTCGTCTCAATACTTCTGGGAGATAACACATTTAGGCGATGGCGTCGGGGTAAGGCGCGACGAACTAGCACGGGCGTCGTAGGAAGCACGGTATCGGACACAGCGGAATCACTATTTGGCGTACTATCCATGATGGCGTCGGGGTAGATACTGATGCTGTGGCGTAGTTTACGTCTGGTGGCGCCACCTACCCTCCCACGATACCAAAAATTTACGCGCGGCATTCGAAAGCACTCCCGCAAGCAATGGGCGTTCAAGAGCCCTTCCGGGTTGCGCGGGCCGAGGTTTCTATGGGCGTTAAAGAGCCCTTCCGGGGTGTAAGGGTTAAAGAGGGAGTTAGCACCGGCGACATGACCACCTGGTTCGCAATTCTATCAGGAAGTTTCCTCACCAGGGACATCCTAAGATCCTGTCTCGCCCGCACCGCCTCGAGCAAGGCTGTACGGATATCCCCCAACGACTGAATAGAAGTCTGAAGGAGTAAACGTCGAGATAGTTCAATTGATCTTCTGACATCCGCGTCCGCGATTGCCTGAGTAGATCTTAGCATAGACTTCGCCACCTGGTGCGTATCAATGTACTGTATTGGGAAAAAAGTCTATATGCCTTCCCCCGTAGCCTAAACTCCCGGTCTAGGTGAGCTGGGGAAGGTGTAGTGAAAGGATCTCTAAGTTCGCATAGATTGATTTTTGGGGCAGCAAAAAATGCAAACAAAGCAGATGGAACTCCGCCGGCAGAGAAGACCGGCAGAGAGAACCAAGAATGGCTGTCCTGAGGAATTTGGTGCGAAGATTTTGAGGTGAAGGTGGTCGCAAAGTTCTGAGCCTCTACCTCCCATTCCACCCAAGGTCCTGGACCCAACTGCCCCACCTTCAAAACTGGATTAGTGGCTGTGTCTGTGACCGTTTGTAAATCTAATTCTGGAGTGAGAGCTGACAGTGCTTTTATATCATTAAAACCGTCATGCTTGGTCCAGTCAGAAAACAGTTTTGAAGCTGATGCAGGGGGTAGTGCAGGTGTAGCTGTATACACAAAATAGTCATGGTGATAATAGTTAGGAATGGCCTTAATATTAACATCAAGTACCTTACCCACCATATCTAAAGCTTGTGTAACTTTCTAGATTTATTTCCTTGGATTACCCACTCTCGTGGCACTGGAAGCTCCCCTGACAAAGTGGGCTGTGCTACCTCTGGCTTCGTTGGGACCATTTGTACCCATGAATCATCTGGACTGTATAAAAGGGGCATAGCTACCTTTCTTAACGGTGCTTTATCTAAAGGGGGAGGATTCACATCCGCTACTACCCTTACACTAGAAGTAGTCAGTGCCGCCGAAGCAGGCCTAGTGACCATAGTAGGTGATACAGAAGGAGGGTGCGGAATCTGAGTTAAAGCAATGGAAGTAGTCAGAGGCCGAACACTTGAATTTGTCATGGAAGCTCCCAGGTCCACTGTAGGGGTCTCCGGCTGCTGGCCAATTTTTTTTGTTAGAGCAGTAGCTAATAACCCATCTATTTCCTCCGCCGTGACAAATTTAGCAGATGAAGCACTAAGAGGTGAATCATTCCTATCCTGTGAGTCGTCTAAAACTGAACCCGACTCCTGCACCTCCATGTCAGAGATTATAGACACCTCATCCTTGTCATCTGGCCCGTCATGAGAGGATTCCGCCGAAGCCGGGACCCCTTCGTGTTGCCATGTTAAGTCTGGAATGGATGATGGGATCGCAGCGTCCCGGTGGACGTCCACCATTACCTGTGTCTCCTGAACCAGACGTGGGCCTTCATTCCCTGGTTGGGAATACCTCCACACACCTAGGCCTTGGCCTGAACTCCCTTGGGAGTCAGTTACCCCATCAACCACTGAGCCCCCACTAGACCCTTCTAGAGGGCGATCACTGCCCACAGAACTCTCTAATTCTAAGTTTATAATATCCATTGGTAACCTGTCCGCCGGTAACACCCCCACCACAGTCTCTGACTCCACTCCCGCCCCATCAGATTGGACACTAGATACGTCGGGAGTAGAGGCAGAAAGTGAGGCACGAGGCTCCGGCGAACGCCGGGAGGCCTTTCGTTCATGAGAATCTTTCCTGGAAGATTTGTGGCTTTGGTGTGTCTTAGATCTATCACTAGAACTGCTCTTGGACTTCTCAGACCTATCACTAGAACTGCTCTTGGACTTCTCCTCTTTGCTCTTCTTCCTCGCCGGTGAAGAAGAGTGACTAAGCGGCTGTTGTCTGAGGGGCGACCTGGACCGCGCCCGTGACGTGGAGGCTGTCACCGGGGGCGTAGGTTCACAAGGTCTCTTAGATGTGCCGGGGGCTGGAGTAAGTGCTGTATCCTGCCCAGTCTCTGCCGACTTTCGTACAATTACTCTAGATTTAGAAGGGGTACGTTTAATAGGGGGGTGCTCAATAAGTAATTTATCCCAAAGAATTACGTTATCACATTGAAGGGCTTTATGAGCCACTGTGGTAGCATAAGTGGACAACAGCTGCCTGACCTCTCGCAAAGCGACCGCTGCGGGTCTATCATTGTCTCGCAATACTTTATTACTCAATTGAGTACAGAAGGTACAGTTCTGCATCACCCACAAACCCCTTGAGCGATCTAAACATTTAACACATCTAATGCAAAGAGTGTGTGCAAAGATTGGGATACCTGAACAGGAGGGTGTAACACACAAAGCAAAAACAGGGTCTAGGGCAGCCATGACAGAGACTGGTGGAAAACTAACCCACCCCCGGGTTTACTCCAGGTTCTCTATAGACCCGCCGGAACTCCGCCCTGGAAAAAAGAAAATTTCCAGGAATTAATGCTCATAAGGCCACACCAACATGTTCGAACATAAATAACCCGCCGGGTAACGAGACGTAATACACAACCATTACAGCTCGCTACGCGGGAGGTTCATAAGTAAAGATTTCAGAATATCTTAACCTGTCCAAAAGATTTACGAATATCCTCTGACATGATATAAAGACCAGCATGGCTTTTATAAATGACGCAGTCTTCCCAGTGGTGTTTGTTAAGTTTTACTGGAAAACCCATAAAAAGACGCCGGCCCCCGTATTATCTCGCAGATCAAAAACTGGGAAGCCTGTCTTAAATGCTAGATCTGACTTCTCCCGAAGCGTCCTAGATCGCCGTATGTCGAAGGCGGCGATACTTTAACGTATCCCTCAATTGTCTGGTCAACTATACTGAATTGCAAATCCGTTAATCCCACCCTCCCAAGGTGCAACCGCCGGGTGTGAATTTAAGTTTATAACGTTAACCCCAATTGTTCCTATCCCCACTTCTTTGCAAAAGATCGCCGGGGAGGAAAGACCAATCAACAAACAGCCTAGTTTTACTGGCTTTGCAAAACCGGGAAAAACTATACTCAACAAGTGTCCGCTTGAACACTTAGTTAAATGGGTAAAGCCATCCCGCCGGGAAACACAGTAAGCCTGAACACAGGCTCCACCACTGAGACGCAGTCCTGGAGAGCCTCAAGCCACCACTCGCCGGGGGAAACAAGCCTTTTTTAACCACGCGTGATTAAAACTCGGCAACCAGCCGGATTTTCACGGTGTAACCGAGAAAACCCGCCGGAAAAGGCAACCCACCCTGCCCAGATTCAATCTGAACGCACCAAATAGACCGTGGAATTAGCCAAAGCACAACTAACCCAGGACACACAATTAGTCCGAGGAATTAGCCAATACACAACTAATCCAGGACACACAAATAGTCCATGGAATTAGCCAATACACAACTAAACCAGGACACACATGACACAGTAGTACATATTTATAACATAAATCAATAACACTTGTACATGTGGCAAAGCTACGAGAGGCTGGCTAGGCCTAAGCAGACGGAAATAATATGTAATCATGTCGTAATATAAACAAAAGCACTGAATCATATCACAACAGGAACCACCGTCAACACACCAATGTAGCACAAAATTCCCGGCAAAGGGAAGAACTGACTCGGGACCCAGAAAAAACTTCACTAAGTGAAGAAAAATACGCTGGGAACGTCAGAGAAAAGAAAAAGCTACTTCATCAGAAAGATAAGAAGAAGCCTAATAACGCGTAGTGAAAGCCACCTACATCACAAAGCTAGCTAACCGCGAAAACGTTTCACGCGTCCACCACGGGACCACGAGGGTACACCCGAAATAGATGTCCCAAACACACGACCCAAAATACACTGCACTGCGGGCAACCCGCCCAGGACACTCCTGCTACGCATATCCTAACCTTACTCGATACATCCCGGAGTAAACAAATGAGAAAAAACTCACTAGGGACGCAGCAAATGCGGAACCAGCGGAGCGTGGGGAGGCACGTCCGGGTAGGTTGAGCGCAGAGCAGAGAAGGAAGAATGACGCCTGAAGTCAGCGTCTGGTTAAAGAATCCACACAAGTACATCCACGAAGTTATGGAAAGCTTATGAATAGTTATTCTTATTTTCTTTTTATTTGTTATTTTGTTTACAAAGTTTTTTCGTAGTGAGTACCCAATTTCATAATGACGAACCATGAGTGAGGTTGCGTGCGCTCATGATGAAGGCTCCTCAATTTTTTATGCTCTGCGCGGTAGATTCAAACTACGGTAAATGAGTGTTTGAAGAGGGTGCCTTATGTAATAGGCATAATCGTCAATGATGGAGGGGCCACTAATAAATAGCATACACTCTATCCAGAACAGTTGTTAGTTTTTTGGGCCATTTACCAGGTCTACGTTCAGGGTAGAAGTTATGCTTCTGGAAGTACAGTAAGGACTTATAGACGATGTGCTGTTTGGCTCATTTTGTCTTGCATCAGGCAAAGTACTGGGTCCAGGAATAGGGCTGCTACACAGAGAAGACGAGCTTGAAAGATCTTCTAGGGATGTCGTGGCTGACTGGCTAGGAGGAGGTTGAGACCTCTGGAAGTCAAGCACAGGTGCGGAGCGGTGGAATGGCATGGTTTTATAGTAGCCTAGTTCAGGATACCAGAAAAACCCTTATAGTCAAGGATCATGTCACAGAGAGAGCCTTCATAACTGAAAAGATATGAAACGGAACTCATAAATCCCCTATATTATTATGGCATAAAACTTTAATGTTTCCCTGCTCTTTCCTTTGGCTGAAAATGACAATTGGCACTACAAAACTACAAATCCTTGTATGATGATGCAGTTTTTAACATTGTGTACTCCCTTGATTGATACGACCATGGCGTGCCCTTGTTACAGGGGCTTTAAGGGACAGTTTGCGATAAATTTCTAGACCGAGCTGCCCAAACTATTGCCGTCTACCAATGGCACGGCGTTGATCGAACTGCCGACCCTTCGATCAGCAGCCGTGCTACCGACCATGCCACAGCCCATGGCATCACATATAAATTTTTTAAAGTCGAAGCTTATGACAAACCTGTGTTTCTCCTGCCTTTCTGCAGCTGTTGTGACTTCAAGGACAGGATATGTCTGGACACCTCTGGGAAAAAGATGAAGTGGGTCTGTCTGGATGGCCCTTTCAACTTTTCCACCTGTGATTAAGTATAATCATAGTGACAAATTTTTTTTTTTCTTGGAAGACACTTTCATTATATGCCAGTGACATTTCAATAGGGACCAGTTTTACACTCAAATTATGTCTTCAGCATGTTGATCCTATTAATAAATAAATAATATTAGGACTGACTCTCACCTTGATCAATCCCTTCGAAGATTGATGCATCACTTGCTCTCTGTGCTGGACCAGCCTTAAGCTTAGAGTAATCTGGGCTCTCTGGGTTAAATGGCACCAGTCCACACTTGCTAAACCCAGATTTAATGTTCGCAGGTGTGATATATTTGTAATAAGCTGGGAGGAAGACTTTGGCAAAGTTTACTTGTGTTATTGATTCTTCGTTGTGGGCTTCCTCCCATTCTTTGGCCATTCCTGCCCAGCCTTTCTTAAGTGGCCCAAATACGAATACATCTAGTGTATTGGGAGGGAGACCATACAAAATAATGTTTTGCTCATTTAGTGTCTTAGGCAAGTAGAAGTTGTTCCTTGTATCGTGCCAGTCTGTCCACACAATGACAGGCCTCTGGATATTGTGAGTGTTAAGCCAGTCTCTTCCGGGGATAGCTGATCATGGGAGGAGGGACACTTCCGTCAGCACACACAATTGCTAGGACTGTGATGTTGCACTTCTGTTTTGCTGACGCCTCTTCAAAAACTGCTTTCTCCCCACGTTTGGCAAGTACCCTGCCTCGCTTAAGAGAGAGTGAGAAGCCAGATTCGTCGATATTAAAGTTCCTAGACGGGTCTCTCAAAGCATCTACGGCGTCGTTATCAGTGAAGTACATGAGGGTATCCTCAAACCATTGGTACACAGATGGCTTGCTAACACCTTTTCTGGCTGTGGTGAGAGTTTCAGGTGTTTGGAAGGTAATAGTAGGGTTTCTGCGACGAAAAAGCTTCCACCATTTCTCACGAGGGCAATTATTCTTGAAGGAGGGAGGCAGTACCCTTTGAAATCTCCCCTTTCTCTCGCCCTTGAGAATTATGGCTACTGCTTTAACCTGTGGAGCCCCGGCTAGTTTTGTAATGTTTGTTCACCAGAACCCGGCCGGTTTTCAAAAATTTGTTTTATTCCAAAAACAATAGCAAATGGGTTAGGAATGAAGGAAAAACCACGAAAAACCGCTCAAAAAGCTTAAAGAATGGTCCTACAGAGCCCCCGAAAACGTATTTTACAAGAGTAAAAAATTGAAGGCAATTACCCCAAAAAAACAAGTTATTGCGCGCTCACGCGCACGCACGTGGACTTTGAGAGTTTTCAACCATCGGCACGGTTGCGTGGGATACGTACACAGTTCCCATACAAATCTGAGCCCTCTCGAGTGGCTACACCTGAGGTTACAGTCGGAGCAATTAGGGTGACTCGTCAGACGCGTCGCTGGGGCTGTACGGGTTAAGTACATTTGACTTGGTTAATGGCCGAGCTCTATCGCATAACAGCTGGATGTACAGTACTTCACTAAAACTTCCTCCTCAGCTTCTGAGAGCAAATGGTTTTGAACCCATTTTCATGCTGACTGGATGATAACCTGAGAGTTTGTGTCGAAGTGTCGCTTCTGGTATGCCATAGTTCTTAGCTGCAGCACAAATACTGATGCCCAGCCTGCATGCATGGAGGGAAATTGAAAGTAAGACAAAAATAAAAGCATGGATGTTAGGCAATGTAGATTTAGTGCAAATATTTTGTGGCAAAATAAAACATGCATTCAAGCCCTACCAGCAAGCAATATGGAATATTTAGCAAGCATGCTCACTCTTCATGCTCACGCATTGCAGCTTGAATGTCATCCTCTGTATAATGACATCTGGGTGCAAGCCTGCTAGCCTGTTTAGCCTGAGGATTTTTTTTTCCAGCCATGTTTTACATGCACATCTAAGCACCTAAGTTAAAATTCATGCACCTGGGAAAAAAGAAAAGGTTATTATGCTTATAATGTTAAAAAACATTTTTTTTTTACAAGGACCAAAGGAGACGCACCCCTACCACCCTAAGCAGACGTGCGTCTCAATGGGTATTACGCAGTGCGTCTCCATTAGTCCCAGGGTAGCCCTTGTTCTAGTCAAGGCAGCTCCGTCAATGGTGAAGGAAACGCAACCATATTCATACAAGACAGAGAGGCGAGTATGGCTTTCTACCACTGTGGTGTACGATCTTCTAGCATCAGTTTGAAAAAATACGTCTCTATTGGATTTTGTTTCTTTTGCTGGCCCTATGGGGATGCACCCTCCCTCCCCTTCAGCTGTGCAAGTAAAAGCTTCTTGGTCATGCAGTGGTATACTTCAACTCATGCACTATCAACCTGCAATAATAGAAAAGAGGATCAAATTATGTAACTGTGAGAAATGTTGCTTTAAAAAAACGTAAATCATTAGGGTTTCCGTAAGGAATTTGCGAAAACATATTTGTTTTTTTTAGTTCATCTCATCTCACACAATAACATATGAAAATAAAAAGGGGATGGATGTAGTTACCGGGTGTACGGTCGTCATGTTTACATAGGGCGATCGCCGCGGTTAACTTCGCGTCTATTTTGACGGCAATTTCTTTTGGTTATTTGCCCCTGCTGGCAATATATATGATGATGACAATATGTATGATGATGACAATATGTCATGGGGAGGTGAGGAGGGGGCAAAGCCCCCCTCAACATATTATTGTATCCAATGGCATTCAAAATAGACGGGAACATGAATGCAAAGGTCCGACGCCTTTCCCGCCGCCGCCGCTATCATGTTTACATTTGTCGATCGCCGTAGTTAGTGCGCGTCTATTTTGACAACGATTTTTTTGGCAATTTGCCCCCTGCTGGCAATATATCATGGGGGGGTGAGGGGGGCAAAGCCCCCCCTCAACATATTATTGTATCCAAAGGCAGTCAAAATAGACGGGAACATGATGGCAAAGGTCCGACGCCAGTACACGTAGTGTAAACAATGATGGCGGTACGCCCGCTCTTAACATTCTTGCCATAAAAAGCTGGTACTATGTGAGCATATTAGGTGATAGTTAAAGAATATTTTGGCCCACCATTCATGCATCTATCTACTCATCCTATGTCTGTGCAAGTTTTTTTGTTTCAAGTGCGTCTCCTTGGGCCCAGTCGTCTGCATTGGGCATCTTACCCTATGCTTCATTCATACTATAAACCTTGCAAACAAACCAAAAATAGAACAATACACAGACGCACAAAAACAAGCACACACACAGGAAGTTCAATTAAAATAATATTACTAGAACACCCCGAACATGTAGCTTCACTCATACCTTAAACCTGGCAAACAAACCAAAAATTGAACTATTAGGCTATAGGCTACACATACGCACAAAAACAAGCACACATGCCGTTATAATTTAGCAATGTCGTACATATTATACACTAATAAGTAGTGTTTAGAAATACACGTACTGTAATTGAATAATATCCCATTCGTTCGTTTGTCAATCTTCTGTTGGGTGGGCGAAACTTCCGAAAATGTAGGGGGCGAGCTATCCGACTGGGCGAACCTTCCGGTTCTCAAATAATCAACCAATAGCAGTGGAATTCCCTGGATGACGTCACACCCATTTAGCCAATTACATGTCACGCGCAGTTGCACCATATCCCAGTGGCTGATGTGGGTATAGCGCTAACAGTGTCTCAGCAAGACTCAACAAAGTCCCCCTGAAGCACTTTCACCTGATGAAATCTCACCACACCAGCCTTAACCGTGCTACAATAATAATAATAATAATAATAATAATAATAATAATAATAATAATAATAATAATCTGGTCTTTTATTTCTCGCAAGTGCCAGTTCTTCCAGAGGAATTCACTAGCGCTCGTAACACAGTGCACCACAATCAAGTGAAGTGTGGTGTAGGCAGTAACAAGAAATCACCATAACTGCTACAGAGGCTGACTGCACCACCGAAGTGGCGGGCTGTGGGGTCGCTACATCCCTACGAAAATATAATTTTGAAGGATGGGTTCTTTTGGCGATAAACAGTTTTGAGATCATGCACCCAATGTTTGTAAAAGCATTCCAAACTTAGGGCACTGGACATTTATCCCTTCTTATTGGACATCCATTGCACATTTAACCCTTTCAGAACGGGAAACATTTCTTTAACCCTCGCCGAACAGTCATTTAAACCTTCCAGCCAGCGCTGGATGCGGGAGGAAACATCGAATAATCAACATTTTGGTGTGCTTATAAATACACACAAAAATGGCCTAACCTAGGCTATATACAGTATACCGGTATATATGTATATCCAGAGGCAGTACTTGTTATCTTGCGATAGATGAAAACTAGAACTCCCTAGACCAGTGGTTAGCAACCCTTAAAGCTAGAAGAGCCATTTGTTCTAAGTTTAATAAAAAAACATTACTGTCGGAGCCGCAACACAAAAAATTGGTCTCATAAACCGAAATCTACAGTATTTCAGAAATAAGAGAATATACCGGTACACTACTTGTGAACTAAACAGATTATAGTGATATTTTTCAATGTACTTTTATTCACAAAGCTTAGGGAATTCATAGGACTATGTGTCACATTTCTAGAAATAACGATTGATACCTATAGATATTTTTGAAGATGAATAAACAAATCAAATGTTGCCTTGAATGTGTTATATGATGCCTTCGTTTTAAATGAAGAATTATTATTTCTGAAGTTTCTGGAGCCACACAAGTGTCCTGAAAGAGCCGCATGCGGCTCCTGAGCCACAGGTTGCCGACCCCTGCCCTAGACCAAGTGGTTCAGTTTTTATTTTGAAAATAAGCAGGTTAGTTATGGCCGCCGCGAGCCTAGATCCGTGTGAATTCTGGAGTTTTGTCATTTACGGATACACATATCTCTGCAAATAAATGGCCTACCCTAGGCTATATACATACCAGTGGCAGTACTTTGTGTTAAGACTAGAACACTGTACATTAAGCGATTATTGCGTGAATGTACATTAAGCGGTTATTGTGTGAGGTGGAAAATATAACTGATTGTTTTGGCTAGTTTGGTCAGCGGTATAGCCACCGTTCTCTATAACTTCTTGGCGATATGCTGGGAATTCTGTTGCCGCAGCTGAATCCGCACTTGCCGCCACTCCAGCGAGTTTAGCATTCCTGAGTTTATGCCTCTTAATGAAAGACCACAACCACCCAGGGGAAGCCTTGAATGACTGTGGTTTAGGCTCGCCCAGTTTCTCGGCAACTTGAGGGTACAATGTCTTTGCCTTTTCTCTAATCATTCTGCCATCTGTGGGAATGTTATTCTGGTTCTGCTTGCCAATAGACCAGGGCAAAAGCTTCTCTGTTGTTTTGAGCACTCGATTAACAACTTTGTATGCATGGAGGTTGCCATCACCTGGATTACCCTAGAGGACCTTTTATATTTGTATGCATGGAGGTTGCCATCACTTGGATTACCCTTGAGGACCTTTTATATTTGTTCACAGTCCCTCCATATTGTCCTGATTGTAGACTCGTTTACATTATGTTGCCTGGCCAAGTGTGCTTTCTTCTTTCTTTTCTCCACCTCTTTGATAATGTGCAAGTTATATTTGTAGGTGAATTTCTTGCGAATAGGGTGGGCCATGGGGGAAGGCAGAAGGGTGGGCTGGCACAAAAAATGCACTTGGACCGCACGGTTTTGTCCGCTTTAACACGGGTGGGGAAGGAAACTGAGTCTGGGGAAGCCAAGGGGGCTGAGCGTGACGTCAGTGGCGAGCCAAGCCCCAAACTGTGTTAGAGCAAGGAAAATATTGCGCTACGGACGACTTGTCACATTTGAGGTACCCGTTTTAGAGCAAAGGTGTGTTACCCGAGGGTCCACTGTACTCAGAAACTATAATTAATGTGCTTTTGTAAAAATATATAGAAAGGTATGGGAAGCGGGAGAATGACTAACAGGGTCTACGAGAGCGAGGTGAAAGGATGAAGTGAAGAAGTATATGGATGAAGGCGGTGCTGGTTGGGAGGAGGTGCATCGACTGACTGGGGACAGAGGTGCATGGGGGCGTTTCGTTCGTGGCAACCCCTTCGAGGATTACCGCGTCAGGCAATAGATAGATAGATTCATTTCATGCCAATTTATACATTTGAAGATCTTGCATACTATACTGATTTTGCAGCCTATTTCTTTGATTTCATGTTCCTTAACCCATTGGCTGAGGGAGACGTTCCGGAACGCACATGATAATTTATAGCAATTTACAGGCTTTTAAGCCTCCTAAAGCCTGTGGAAACGAGTGTAAGTGAGCGGGAGTGCAAAAGGCTTCCCTCTCCTCTCCAGCACGGCTGCTGGGGCACTGATTCTCGGAATACATATCTCGCAAGACAATGCAGCTTTGCCAAAGGCAAATGTAGCGCGACATTGCTCGTACTTAGCGAATATTCGCCGATGTCTTTGGTAGCGCTGCGTGTTAATCCCGCGCTCTACGAAGCTCGTTCTGGCGTCATTTTGAAGCGATTTTCGTCTAGTTTTTGGCTGAATAATTTAATTTAATTCAGACACTTTTTTAATGATTCAGGAGTGCCTGAATGAGCCCTAATATAGCGGAAACATTCCCGCAGCGTAAGTGTTAATATCTATCAATATAGTGTTTGCACTTTTGCAGACCTCTAGCTAAAGGAGCCAGTATTACATTATCTGCAAAGGCGATCACATTGCTGACTTGTAGCCCTAGTCTACAGCCTACATTACATGCAGATATTTTGCTTAATAGATCATCAATATAAATTGAAAATAACAAGGGAGATAAAACCCCACCCTGTCTCACTCCATTTTTCATAGTCTATTCGTTTGAAATTGAATCCTTACATTTTTACAACAACATTTTGGTTACTATGAAAGTAAAACAGAATATTAACCATGCAATTTGGTACTCCTAGTTTTAAAAGCTTATTTGCAAATTTTGAAATTATATTCACCTTATCGAATGGTTGTCAGGTCAATAGAATATGTACAAACAGTAAATCCTTCATTGGTATACAGTACGGTAAAACAGTTTATTTGAGAATTAAACGTGCAGTAGAAGTAGAGTACTTTTTCTCTAAATCCATGCTGCCTATTATTTGAGCTAACATATCTTAACATTATGTACGGGCCCGGCAAACAATGTTAGAATACTGTACTGTACCTTCAACAATAGTAGTGATAACATAATGGATCTATAATTTTCAAGTGATGAATTATCTTTATATTTATCTTTCAATAAGGTTATCATAATTCCAAAATTAATTTTTAAAGGCAATAAACCATGTACAACGCAAGATTAAAACACGTTTGCAATTTCAGTATCTTTATCAATTCGTTTATGCAATACTTCAAATGAAAAGAATGCATATTATCTTGGCCAATACCACAATTGAGGTCAGTTATTGCTGCAGATAAATCTATTAACCTTACCCAATATCTCACCTTCATATACATTTTTCTCCAATTTATGTTATGAAGTCATCATCTTTCTGACATTTACAATCATCATATACATTTTTAAAGTTATTGGAAAAATTTCCCTACGGTACATTTTGGGTCACTTTTACTATCTATTTTCATAACAGTACTTAAGTGGTGTTGGGTGGGAGGAGGGGCTATGGCTGATTGATAACAGAGGAGCATGTAGGCAATACATTCATGGAATTAAGGCATCTTGCAATAGATAGATAAACAAACTTTGTTATTGCTCTTGCAAAACAAATACAGTATGTGTCACATTTATTGCTACTGTAGTTTAGATGAATGATTAATTACTTAGTCAGTTACCAATAATTCTACTATATTGTAAATAATCAACTGCAGTAAATCCATCTGTTACGTCTAAACTTTCTAAAGCTTCCGTACCCCCCCCCCCCCAAAACAAAATGTTTGTTTGAAATTTTTTTTTGCAATTACCGGTGCTAAAACAAATGTGAAAACTGTGTCTGTCAATATCCTTATCTCTTACCCCTCTTCCCTGAACTCCACCAAAAGTTGCCAGTTTGACTTCCTGTAGATACAAGTTCACTATCCTCTCTCTCTCTCTCTCTCTCTCTCTCTCTCTCTCTCTCTCTCTCTCTCTCTCTCTCTCTCTCTCTCTCTCTCTCTCTCTCTCTCTCTCTCTCTCTCTCTTCTCTCTCTCTTCTCTCTCTCTCTCTTCTCTCTCTCTCTCTCTCTCTCTCTCTCTCTCTCTCTCTCTCTCTCTCTCTCTCTCTCTCTCTCTCTCTCTCTCGGCTGCAATGTCAGACATTAACCCTTAACCAACGGCGCACGACATCTGTCGAGTTAAATAAATTTGGACTATGTGGCGGTGCACGACAGCTGTCGAGTGCCATTTTCAGCACGTAATGTTGCTGAGAGAGAGAGAGCTGAGCGGTGGGACAAGCGTAGTAACCTTATGACCGCTCCCCACGACCACCGTGGACGTACTGAACTGTATTCCACCCTCACCCTCCCTCTCTCACTCGCTACACAGGGAATTATGTACGGAAATTACCTTATTTTAGGTTTTTTGCACTCGTGTTGCACGATCGTTGCAAGAGAACCAGTGGTCGTACAAGGATGGTTCAGGTGTCATTGGAAAGCTCTGTTTACGCCCTTTCAAGGATAGATACTTGTTTTACGCTCTGGGTCTTGTTCATGCATGAAAATGAACACGGAAACAACCCTATTTAGGGTAAAAAAAAACGCTGGGCGGCACAGTGTAAAATACCCTACCACCCGCTCTTTGTGTGTTAAAGGTGCATTAGACCAGTGTCGCTGCTTATACCATCGCATGTATAGGTATACAAGTATATGCTAGCATCTAATCAATCTGGGCAAGCTGATTACTCGGGTTACAAACTAGGCTACAGTACAGTACTGTACATTCACATCCATAGACATTCCTGTACATTCACATCCATAGACATTCCAACAGTACCATAACATTCCTCGTGCACCTCACATACTTTATATAACAATGGGTTGTTGGGTTAGATTCAAAGAAATTGCCTCGGAATGTGCAGGAAATTTATTTGCGGCCACCCCACTCGGGGATCAAAGTGTCTGGCAATGATTGATAGCCCAGTAAAACTACCTGTAAACATTGCATGTACAGTAGTTGTATCTTTATTTTAGACCATTCTCTCTGAATACTGTTGATACATTTTCCCATTCTTTATTCATACATGCTTACATCTGTACACTTTAAAGAGTGATAGGCAGCATGCCACATTCTGTGACCAATATATTGGTCAGAGAAAGCATGGAATGTTGGTTTGTAACAGGGGTGTGTGATGTCCCCGTGGTTGTTTACTGTATATATGGATGGAGTCATGAAAGAAATACTATCAAGAGCAGTGGATGTTGGTGTATCGCTGAAAAGGGAGGGAATTGAGTGGAAGCTACCTATACTGCTGTTTGTGGATGATACAGTTCTGATGAGTGATAATGAATGGGAGTTGCAGGGTCTGGTAAATGAGTTTGGAACAGTGTGCGAAAAATGGAATTTGAAGGTAAATGCGGGGAAGAGCAAGGTTATGATCTTCGAAAGGGGTGAAGTCACAGAGTGTGAGGTGAAGCTGAACGGCCAGGCTATGGAGATCGTCAACTCTTTTAAGTATCTGGGAAATGTGTTGAGTAAAGATGGGACTATGGATGAAGAAGTGCGGGAGAGGGTACAACAGGGGAAGAGGGTTGTAGGAACTCTGAAAGCAGTAACAAGAAATAGGATGGTCAGTATGGAAGTGAAGAAGTCCTTGCATGACAGTGTGGTAATCCCGACACTGACTTACGGAAGCGAAGCATGGACGTGGTTGAGAGACTCAGACCAAGAGTGAGAGCAGTGGAAATGAATTACTTAAGAAGTGCGTGCGGAGTTACATGGAGGGATAGACAGACTAATGAGGAAGGAGGTGTGGTGTGGAGGTAGATGTGCTGAAAGTGTGAAAAGGAACAACTTGAGATGGTTCGGCCATATGGAACGTATGGAAAGCGAGAGAATGACTAAGAGGGTGTATGAGAGCGAGGTGGAGGGACAGAGAGGGAGAGGTGGAAGGATGGAGTGAGGAAGTATATGAACGAAGGCGGTGCTGGTTGGGGGGAGGGGCGTCGACTGACTGGGGACAGAGGTGCATGGGGGCGGTTCGTTCGTGGTCACCCCTTCGGGGATCACGGCGTCAGGCAATAGATAGATAGATAGATAGAAAGCATTTTTGCTGGAAGTGTATCAAGTCAGTTGACCAATTATACTTTTCAGTGTCACATTAAGGTGGTTGACAGTTGTACAGTAGTATCAGCAAGGCCATGTTATTCTGTAGCTGGGAACAGGATGCTACATGCTCCCAACACTCACATGGATCCTAGAGATGGTAAGGTGGTACTGGGACTGGGTATCACAATCACTGTTCTGTTCAAGTTGGGGATTTCACTTTGTTTCTAATGCTACCTTTCAGTGACTAAGGAACATATGTGCCTGCATGTCTGTATCTAAACCCTTTAACATTAATTATTGAGTTTTCTTAAGGATTTTATACAGTTCACTTGCTAATAAGTGCAATTTCTGTCTCATGTCCTAATGGCGACATTACAGGAAACCCTATTCTGGGCTGCCTCACTTGTCAAATTTTATAATAGAGATCTGATTGTAGAATGGTATTCCACGTCTTTCTATGTCTACCCCTCCATGCAGCTCCCTCTTTATTCACAGACTTGCAACTCTCCCCTAATTTTGCTCATCCATCTTTTCCGCTTGCTGAATCCAACCAAACTTGCTGGTACTTTTAATACACTACTACCTCCTTAGCTCCATATTAGTTATGTTAAATATCAGATTAACCTACATATCCATCTAATTTTTCTCATTTCATTACGTTGCAGTCTATAATAGCTAGGACCAGGATTTGAACTGACAACAGAGGTTGAAACAAGAAGTTTTAGTACTGTACTGCTACCTCTATTTCTTCCCAGCCTCATCTTTTGTGGTTGGCAATATGTATTTAATTGAAATCCAATGTTCCATTTTGTTAATTTTATCCATATTAACTAGTCTAGATTCTGAAGTATAAAACATTGCTCTGAAGTACAGTACAGTATGGTATAAAACATTACATATCTAGGCCTGTGGCCTAGACAACATAAGCAACATACACCTCAGACACCTGGGACCACAAGGCATACAAGCACTCACTAACATATCAAACTACAGCTATTCACACAACACAATACCAGACATTTGGAAGCATGGTATCATCATCACTTTCCCCAAACCCAACAAAGACCCCACGCTACCCTCCTCGCACCGCCCCATCACACTCCTTTGCTCCCCCTCCAAAGTCATGGAACGCCTAGTATTACAACTAATTACACCTGACCTACCCCTAGCTCCAACACAACATGGCTTTAGGCCACTGCACTCCACAAACACTCTTCTCACAGACCTTACACAAAGAGCTTTCGACGGCATCAATTCAGCTAGACCACCACACAGATCACTATTAGCCACACTCGACATTAGTAAAGCTTTCGATGCCATCCCCCGCCACAACCTAACAAACAAAATCTACAACACAAACATGCACAACAACACAAAACGGTGGCTGGCCAACTTCCTAGCAGGCAGATGTGCACACGTATCTTTTGCCGTCAGTCATCTAAAATCAGAAACTTTCCAAACGGAGTCCCACAAGGATCCGTCCTATCGCCCGCACTCTTCAATTTGTACATGCACGATATAACTACACCCAATACGCCCCAAATAAACTTAGCCTCCTATGCAGATGACATAACACTCACATGCACACACCATGACCCAAAAAGAGCAACAGATCTCCTTCAACCCTATCTCAACACACTACATGGCTGGTGCACTACAAACAGACTTAATCTAGCCCCAGCCAAATCCACCGCAACCCTGCTCACAAGTTGGACAGGAGAACACGAATACATCCCTCAACTCACCATAAACAACACACCCCTAACACATACACACACACCCAAAATCCTAGGAGTAACATATGATACTCATATGACATTCAAACAGCACACCACAAACATTAAAAAGAAACTGACACCCAGACTTAACGCCCTCAGGTCACTTGCTCACACAAAATTTGGACACAACAAAGAAACTACCACCACAGTATATAAACAATACATAAGATCAGTGATGGAATACGCAAGCCCAGCCTGGGCTTCTAACCTAGCTGAAACACATCATAAGACCTTACAGACTATTCAAAACAAAGCCCTGAAGATCATTACAGGCTGCACAGCTACTGCACCCACAGATCACCTACATCAAGAAACCAAAATCCTCAAAGTCAAAGACCATCTGGACATGAGAGGCACTCAATTCCTGGCAGCAGCCTCCACGAACCAAGACCACCCACTAAACTACATGGCAACACACCCACAGACACCAAGAAATATCAAAACAACACCCAGCACACGGTATCACACACAATTATTGTCCTCTCTCCCTCCCTGCCCACCCCGAACCAACATCCAGAAGCACATCCATACTCATATCTCTCACCGATCCATCCACTCACTCACAGACAACACACAGCTGCATGCACGACCTCCCGAAATCCATCGTTCCGAATCCTCCCTTCCTCGCGAGGACAGAGTCCACCTGGCCAGGCTGAGATGCGGACACCATCCAGCTCTCCTGAGCTATCAGAAGAGACTGGATGACTCCGTTGTCGACGCCTGCCCGGGATGTAACACAGCACCCCATACCATTAAACACATCATAGAAGACTGCATTTCACACAACCACTTACGCCAACAGGTTCGGTAAAGCTCCAGGTTGCTCCGACATTGTCGCTGAGATGATAAAAGCCTCAGGGGAGATTGGTGTAAACTTAGTCACTGAGTTGATAAACACCATTATTAAAGATGAGAAAATCCCAGAGGATTGGCTCAAAAGTGTAATAGTAAATATATACAAAGGAAAAGGGGATGCGCTAGATAGAGGAAATTATAGGGGCCTGAAAATGCTTGACCAAATCATGAAGGTCTGTGAGAGAGTCCTTGAGGGTTTGATCAGGCAAAGCATCTCTATTGATGATATGCAGTTTGGTTTTATGCCAGGACGTGGTACAACCGATGCTATCTTCATAGTCAGGCAGATACAGGAAAGATACCTACTAAAAGGCAGGGATCTTTACTTTGTGTTTGTGGACCTGGAGAAGGCCTTTGATAGGGTACCTAGAGATGTTGTACAGTGGGCTATGAGGAAACTTGGTGTGGAAGAGTGGCTGGTGCGTGTGATAATGAAGATGTATGAGGATTCGCGAAGTTCGGTGAGGGTGAAAGGTGTACTGAGTGATGAATTCGCAGTCCGTGTTGGAGTCCATCAGGGTTCAGTGTTAAGCCCCCTCCTCTTTATTATGGTCTTGGAGGCGCTGTCTAGAGTTTTTAGAGGCGGACTCCCGTTGGAACTGTTTTATGCAGACGATTAGTCCTAATAGCTGACAGTATGCAGGATGCTGAGGCCAATTCAGAAAGTGGAGAGAGGGCATGGCGAGCAAGGGTTTAAGAGTCAATATTAACAAAACCAAGGTTATGCATTGTAGTTTGAGACGAGGCAATGTGGAAAAGAGCGGTGCATACCCATGTGCAGTGTGTGGAAAGGGAGTGGGCGTTAACTCAATTCAATGTAGCATCTGTCGATGTTGGGTACACCATGGGAGTAAGCGCTGTAGTAGAATAAAGGGGCCCCTGCCGAAGGATAAGTCAGAAATAGAGAAATTTGAGTGCGTAGTGTGCAAAGGCGAGCTTGTGTTAAGTGATGATCCTGTGGCTGTGAATTTTGGAAATGAGTCTTTGGAGCTGGTGAACAAGTTTTGTTACCTAGGAGATACCATCTCTGCCGGTGGTGGGGCCGAGGCTGCCACTGTTGCTAGAATTAGGTGTGGCTGGGGGAAGTTCAGAGAATTGATGCCAATCCTGACCATGAAAAGAATGCCTCTCCCCCTGAAGGGAAAGGTGTATGCCTCATGTGTTAGAAGTGCAATGACGTATGCCTCAGAAACATGGGCCGTTAAAGTAGAGGATGTCAACAGAATGGAGCGTAATGAGATGAGAATGGTGAGATGGATGTGTGGGGCCAGGCTACAGGATAGAATAACAAATGTTGAGCTGAGGAGACGTTTAGGTATAAAGAGTATTAGCGAGGTGATGCGTACAAGTAGACTGGGATGGTATGGACATGTGGAGAGAATGGATGAACAAAATTGGGTGACAAAATGCAGGTCTGTGATTGTGGAGGGAGCTGCACCAAGGGGTGGACCGAGGAAGACCTGGGATCGGACTATACGCGCCGATCTCAAATCCAAAAACTTGACAAGTGAAGCAGCCCTTAACAGGGTTGCCTGGAACGCCGCCATTAGGACAAGAGACTGAAACTGCACTTATGTGTGGAACACTCAGTCTTAAAATGTTATGTATATGTATGTATGTATGTAACAACACAATCTACACTCAATGAGAGCTCTGTGGGAAAGCCCGATTGTGGCCATGGCCTTTCTCAGGGACTCGGGGCTGTTCGGCCAGGCAGCTTAGGGAACAACAACAACAACAACAACATATCTAATACAGATACTCCGTACATAAAGGATGCACCTTTCCCTTCAGCGAGTGCTCTCTTGTTTAGAAGAGTCCACAGCATATTACAGTTTTCCCAGGTGTATATAACTCTAGCAACACTAGCTGCCAGCTGCAGCACCACCCTCAGCCAAAGTAACTCTTACACTGCAGCCGTAAGTATATTGAAAAGGCTAATACTGCGGGCAACATACCGGGTAGTACTGGCCGAGTTGGTTGCATCAACCTGCCCCGCTTTTTGCTAGTTGCTTCCAGGAGGTTCTCAGCTTGCCACCCATAGTAAAATCAGTGTGCTCCATTCATTCGTTGTGGGAGGGTGTGTGCCCAAGCAAGAGGTGTTTTAGAAGCTGAAATACACCAAAACCAGTGCTAATTCTACATTTATTTGTGAAAACTATTATACAGTACCAGGTATGAATATGAGGTTCATTTCATGTTACAGAACGTTACTCTGTACTACATACTAACAAACACATTAGTTGCTAAAAAAACTAGTTACGGTAGATCATTGAACTATTACGAGCGTAAGGATACGAAAGAGGGAGACAGAGACGCCAATAATATGCCTGATGAGTGGCCACTCGTTGGGAGAGGAGGAAAGTCTCGGTTGATATTCCCAAGATCGGAAGGGGAGGAATGAATGACTAAACATTTTAATGGGGTGTTTTTGACCCAATCTTTTCATTGAAACTCGTTAAAATTCGGTCTGGGATACGGATATGGCATTAGGGCGACGTGTATTGATTAACGGGAAAACAGCCGCCAGGGCATATTCTTACCTATAGATCCCACTGCACTGAAAGGGTTAATATCACCCAACTAACTACTCCAGAGTCACACTGCTAAAATTGGTACTCTTGGGCAGGTCATTCAATACAAGCTCACCCTAACATTCTACACATACAAATTTCTCAATTTTGGACTCCTTTCTTTGTGGAATGTTATTTACTGTATTCCAATCACATCGTCTTATGTACCCAATAGATATCTCTTTTAGCATTCACTCTCACAACACACAAATGCCTATTGACTTGTGTGTCTCAGTGAAACTTCGCTAACTCTTCTCATATATACAGGGGAGGTGTGGTGGAGTGGTCTTGCCACTGGACTGGTAATCCAATGGTCCAGGGTTCGTATCCCGATGTGTCAATGGTAAGATTATTGGGATGGAATTTGTGCTGTACCTAGTATCAGTGCATTACCATAAAGCCCACCGAAATGCCCCAAAAATACCCTCATTGTTCCCTGATTAAATAGTACTGTATGAATATTCCCATATTCAAAATATGCTACAGGGAGGCATTGCCTAGTGAGTAAATTGCTGAATAGGTGGCATTCTGAGAGTGAGGGTCCGAGTCTTGAGGGTGAGACAGTGAAGCACAAATGCAAAGCAGCTTCAGAGATAGGGCTGCTTCGAGCCATGAGTGGGCAACCAAGCGCTGTGCGTGTGCGAAGGCTGGTTGCAGCTTTAATTGCTTCACATGTCTCACTCCCTAGACTGGAACGAGACCTCATGGCTTCACCGTGTTGAGCGGTAGAATGTACAGGCTCTCAGCCTGGAATAAAGAAAGAATGGAAAAAAAAACTTACTACCCGTATGGTACTTCAGAAGTAAGTTTCTCTCATATGTCTGTAATAGCTCCTTCCTGTTATGTTAGTGTTGAAACTACAGTAGGACTAGTAAGCTTTTGTTACCCTGCAGTGACTTTGAATGTTCCATATGATGCAGTTTTTAATGCCGTACACTCTTTTAATTGACATGGCTAGGGTGTGCCCTTGTTACAGGGACTTATTTTGGACATTTGCCACAAATCACTAGACCTGAGTGTTAAAACTCTTGATGTCTACCAATGGCACAGGGTGGGATTGAACTACCGACTCTTTGATCAGCAGTCATAAGCGCTACCGACCAACCCATGGCGAAAAATTCTAGTCTTTATTACTGGTTATAATTTAGGGTACAGTTCTTGCAAATATCTTTGGAGGCTTTATCCTTTCTTGCAACTGACCCTCCAAATTACTGAACATAATTTTATGACTTGAAACACTTCTTGAAACAAAACAAATTTCCTCCAATCTAATTTATCCATATCTTGAGTAATTTTAATACTAAACTAGTTAAAGCAAAAGATACGTGGGGGAGGATCTTAACGACACTGCACTTTGAATTCAGTTGACTCATACTCTTAAGTTAGTCAATTTATTTATTCATATATATATCTAGAAGAATGAATAAATCTAGAAGATTTAATATAATTTAATGTATAATTTTTGTACGCTTTAGGGTAGTAACACGTATTATGGAACAAGTGTTTAGATATCTAGGAGGAGTGATAAGTAGGGACGCAGGTGTGGAAATGGAGGTAAGACAGAGAGTATGTGAATGAAGGAAAGTTTTCGGAGTAATGGGAAGTACAGTATGTGGAAGTTGAGAAATCTCGGAATAAAATCTAAAAGTACAATGTATCAAGGGATAGTTGTACCAACAGTGATGTATAGGGCTGTAACATGGGCTTTGAAGGCACAAGAGAGAAGAAAATTGGATGTGATGGAGATGAGCTGCTTGAGGAGTGTGTGGAGAGACGCATAGAGACAGATTGAGGAATTAAGAGGTACGTAGGAGAGTGGGACAGCAGGAACCCTTATCGGCCAGAGAGGACAGAAGGGTGCAGTGCTGGTATGGACATGTTGAACGAATGGGAGATAAAAGGCTTAGAGAGTATATGAGTCAGAAACAAGGGAAGGTAGAGGGAGACCTCGGATGAGATGGAGAGATGGTGTAGTTACTGTAGTACAAGCATTGGAAGGTAGAGATATGACTGAAGAACAGGCAACAGAAGTGGTAATGAATGGAGAATGCTTGTGCATAGATGAGTGATAATGCGGTCGTAGGGAGAGGGGGTCAGGCGTCAGTTGGACTAGATAGTAGTCCGTCATGGGGAGCCGGTCTATGTCGTGAAGGGTCATACCTGGAAGTAAGGTGGGCGGGCATTGTGGTGGTGGGGCATCGCTGGATGTCTGCCTGCTGAGACCGGAACCTCTCCGGGAGGTCTGGGACCCAGGGAGTGCTGGAAGCCCCTAGTGAACCTTGCTGTCTGGGTCTTCTCCTAGGCGACCTAGATGTGTGTGATTTTTTTTTTTTTTTTTAATGTTGTGTTTTTTTTTTTTTTTTTTCTATGTGATTGAGGGAGGCAAAAGGCATTACTGCCTATAGTGAGTGCCTCCCCCATAGTTAAAAGAGTGACAGGGCCAAAATCAAGGGACGTTCGAGCCAAAATGCCTGGACACACGGAGTTTGAAGCAATTTAAGTCATAGGAAGAGGGAAAGACTGATTCTGGGAGAGAGTTCCAGAGCTCAGCTGTTGAGTAGAAGAAAGTTTGAGAGTAACGTTTCACTCTTGGGTTGGAGAGTTGCACAGAGTAGGGGTGGGATTGAGTTGCAAGACGGGTACCACGTGCCCTACGTAAAGGAGGTGGTATGCACTGGGATAGCTCTGAGGAACACTGATTATTATAGTAGCGATAGAATAGCGAGAGAGATGCAACATTGCGGCGGAGAGAGAGAGACTGCAGAGAGTTGGTGAGTGGACGGGAGTTAATGATACGAAAGGCCTTCCTTTCAACTTTGTCTAGGAGAGCGGTGTGAGAAGAACCTCCCCAGACATGTGAACAATACTCAATACAAGGGCGCACTATGCCCCTGTACAGAGCAAGAAGCTGTGCAGGGGAAACGAACCCCCTAAGGCGGTTGAGCACACTGAGCTTCTGGGAGGCTGCCTTAGCAAGACTGGTAATATGGTCCTTCCAAATGAGAGCAGAAGAAAAAGAGACACCAAGAATATTGAGAGAAGATGAAGGGTTGATTTTTGTATTGTTGAAGAATAAGGGATAGTCCGCTGGGAGATCCTGACGGGTAGATAGATGGAGAAATTGGGTTTTGGAAGCATTAAAGTTAACAAGGTTTTCTCTGCCCCAATTGGAAATAGTATTTAGATCAGAATTTAAGAGTTCTAAAGGTGTGTTGTGTTGTCCCTGTTCGGGCTCTTGTCTCAAGTCAGCCACCACCAGCTATGGGGTATGTGCCTGAGTATATACATACTGTACATACATAGAGTACAGTATCTATATAATATATTTGATTGTCTGTGTGTGTGTGTGTGTCTGTTCTTTATGCATGGCCACATTTTTAAAGCTAGAGCGTTCATACTTGGTATGCATAGTAAGGGGGTCCCTAGGCAGGATTTAGTGAAAAAATAGAATTCCCCAGGGTGAAAGGGACGGAGAAAATGGGCACGAAATCGGAAAAATCGCTTTTGGTTTAAAAAAAATGGCCGTTTGGGGCAGAAGGAGGACTCCGATCGAAAAGGTGTATTGAACGAAAATTATTCGCAGCCCCCCAAAGTGGGGGTACCGATGAGGTCAGATCCAAAATCGGAGGTCATTTAGCGGCCGAAATTGAGGTCGCCGTTTAACTCCTTGCGACATATATGACGCGATCGGCTGATCGCGTCATATGGAACTTATGACCAAAAACTCGTATGACGCGATCGCGTCATATGGACTTATCTACATGCCTCTCCAATAAGTCCATATGACGCACTAGCGTCATATGGAGCTCAGTAAGTCCGGTAAGTTAGATGAAGATCTGTCGGTTGGTGGCAACCCCAGGTTCCTCCGACAATTCTAACGGCCAGCAGTGTGGTTTTGACAGTTGTGTGGTGCAGTGGCAATGATACCGGGCGCCCGCCTCTGTGGACTTACTGGAACATAATATGTCTGAAGGAGTTAATGAGGCACAGGGAGGTCGAGGCCGGTGATTACGGTAGTAGTAGTATTGTGGTGATTACATACATACATACATAACATTTTAAGACTGAGTGTTCCACACATAAGTGCAGTTTCAGTCTCTTGTCCTAATGGCGGCGTTCCAGGCAACCCTGTTAAGGGCTGCTTCACTTGTCAAGTTCTTGGATTTAAGATCGGCGCGTATAGTCCGATCCCAGGTCTTCCTCGGTCCACCCCTTGGTGCAGCTCCCTCCACAATCACAGACCTGCATTTTTTCACCCAATTTTGTTCATCCATTCTCTCCACATGTCCATACCATCCCAGTCTACTTGTACGCATCACCTCGCTAATACTTTTTATACCTAAACGTCTCCTCAGCTCAACATTTGTTATTCTATCCTGTAGCCTGGCCCCACACATCCATCTCACCATTCTCATCTCATTACGCTCCATTCTGTTGACATCCTCTACTTTAACGGCCCATGTTTCTGAGGCATACGTCATTGCACTTCTAACACATGAGGCATACACCTTTCCCTTCAGGGGGAGAGGCATTCTTTTCATGGTCAGGATTGGCATCAATTCTCTGAACTTCCCCCAGCCACACCTAATTCTAGCAACAGTGGCAGGCTCGGCCCCACCACTGGCAGAGATGGTATCTCCTAGGTAACAAAACTTGTTCACCAGCTCCAAAGACTCATTTCCAAAATTCACAGCCACAGGATCATCACTTAACACAAGCTCGCCTTTGCACACTACGCACTCAAATTTCTCTATTTCTGACTTATCCTTCGGCAGGGGCCCCTTTATTCTACTACAGCGCTTACTCCCATGGTGTACCCAACATCGACAGATGCTACATTGAATTGAGTTAACGCCCACTCCCTTTCCACACACTGCACATGGGTATGCACCGCTCTTTTCCACATTGCCTCGTCTCAAACTACAATGCATAACCTTGGTTTTGTTAATATTGACTCTTAAACCCTTGCTCGCCATGCCCTCTCTCCACTTTCTGAATTTGGCCTCAGCATCCTGCATACTGTCAGCTATTAGGACTAAATCGTCTGCATAAAACAGTTCCAACGGGAGTCCGCCTCTAAAAACTCTAGACAGCGCCTCCAAGACCATAATAAAGAGGAGGGGGCTTAACACTGAACCCTGATGGACTCCAACACGGACTGCGAACTCATCACTCAGTACACCCTTCACCCTCACCGAACTTCGCGAATCCTCATACATCTTCATTATCACACGCACCAGCCACTCTTCCACACCAAGTTTCCTCATAGCCCACTGTACAACATCTCTAGGTCATCAAAGGCCTTCTCCAGGTCCACAAACACAAAGTAAAGATCCCTGCCTTTTAGTAGGTATCTTTCCTGTATCTGCCTGACTATGAAGATAGCATCGGTTGTACCACGTCCTGGCATAAAACCAAACTGCATATCATCAATAGAGATGCTTTGCCTGATCAAACCCTCAAGGACTCTCTCACAGACCTTCATGATTTGGTCAAGCATTTTCAGGCCCCTATAATTTCCTCTATCTAGCGCATCCCCTTTTCCTTTGTATATATTTACTATTACACTTTTGAGCCAATCCTCTGGGATTTTCTCATCTTTAATAATGGTGTTTATCAACTCAGTGACTAAGTTTACACCAATCTCCCCTGAGGCTTTTATCATCTCAGCGACAATGTCGGAGCAACCTGGAGCTTTACCGTCCTTCATTTTATTGATTGCGTCGCTCACTACAGCTGGTGCTATCAAAGGAGGGGGCCCAGATATTGGTTTTTCGATACTAAGCTGTTCCTTATCCCATTCAAACTCTACATTTAGCAATTGTTCATAGTGTACCTTCCATGCTTCTCTGATTTCATTTTCTGCATACACAATCTTCCCATTATCATCTCTAACACACTGTTCACCTATAATATCCCTACTGTCATTTTTAACTCGCCTAGCTAGGTTGAAGATCCCATTGGGATTGTCAGTGTTACACACTTGTTCGAGGATCAGGTCCTTAATGCGATTTTTAGCATTGTAAATAACTCTTGTGGCAGTTCGTTTAGCTGCCTGGTATTCCTCCCTGCTGCCTCCTTTCTTCCATGCTTTGAAGCATCTCCTTTTCTCTTTCACAGCATGTTCTACCTCATCGTTCCACCACCAAGAGGTCTTATTCCTGGGGTGACCCTTTGTTTTCCCACAGACTTTGTCAGTGGCAGC
The DNA here is from genome assembly GCA_032716605.1 of Paralithodes platypus. Taxonomy (NCBI): domain Eukaryota; kingdom Metazoa; phylum Arthropoda; class Malacostraca; order Decapoda; family Lithodidae; genus Paralithodes; species Paralithodes platypus. Next base: position 93,514,085 of record CM064487.1, on the reverse strand, counting down.
GATAAGGCTATGCTTAAGAAAGTTCCATTGGCTATTTACATCGTTAGGCCTAGCTTCCTTATTTCTATTCATTTCCTCCAGTTCATTATGAAACCTATCCCTAACTTCCTTGTCCTTCAGCAGCCACACTTTCCTTTTGGGTATGTAAACCTTCTTGCGCTTAGGATCTCTGTATAAGCTCATGTCGCACACAAGTAGCTTATGCTGGGGGATACATTCTTCGCTCGGGATGACCTTTACATCTCGAACTAGTTTCCAGTCTTTCCTGTTAACCAAGAAGTAATCTATCTGGCTACTGGAGACCCCAGAGTTATATGTGATCAGGTGGCTCTGTCTTTTTTTGAACTTTGTGTTACACACAACCATGTTGAGTGCAACGCAGGACTCCAATATATATTCGCCTTCTAGATTTCTCCTTCCGTAACCAATTCCTCCATGTACCCCCTCGTATCCATCTGCAGATGCTCCCATGTGACCATTGAGGTCCCCCCCCACGATAGTTATTTCGTTCTCCGAGAGGCCTGAAATGACACTGACGGTGTCATTCCAGAAGTCCTCTTTTATCTCTTTCTGTAAACCAGCCTGTGGGGCATATGTAGATATCACATTCAGAATTCTTTCACCAACTTTCAACTTCAAAACAATCAGCCTTTCACTAACTCTCGTAATCTGAAGCACACTTTCCGCCAGCTCTTCAGCCACCAGAACACCCACTCCTCCTTTCGCTTTATCAGTCTCCACACCCATCCAGTATATCCTATATCTTTTCCTCCTTCCGACAATCCACTGTACCCCATGCCTCTTCCAGAGTGTTTCCTGGGTACAGCAGACGTCCACTCGCCTCCTCTCACACATCTCAGCCACTTCATTCGCACCCAGATTCAAACTACCAACATTCACACTAGCAAGTCTGAGTTTGTGGGGGGCATTTGTCATTGTCCTGTGCGGTTTTGTTTCATCGGACTTACGTTTATTTTCTTTGATTTTAGTCATAGTTAGGTAGGTTTGGCTGGCAGATGGTGATTATGGTAGTAGTAGTGGTGGTGATTACCCGGGCAACGCCGGGTACCCCTGCTAGTACAGTATATAGATGAAGTCATGTAAAAATACAAAGAAGAGCAGTGGGCTGTTGTAGTACCCCTGGTAAGGGAAAGTAGTGAGTGAAAGTTACTTGTGCTGCTTATAGTATTGGGAAGTGATAATGAGAGGGAGTTGCAGGGTTTGTTGAATATGATTGCCTGATTGGTGTTGTGTGTGAGAAATAGAATCTAAAGGTCAGTGTGGTAAAGAGCGATGCAGTCACAGAGTGTGAAGTTAAGTTGAATTGTCAGGTAATGGAAAATGTCAGCTCTTTTAAGTATTTGGGCAGTGTGATTGGTAAAGAGGGTAGTTTGGAGGATGAAGTGCAAGAAGAGGTTACAGCAGGGGAGGAGAGTTGTAGGAATACTGAAAGCAGTGACAAGGAATGGGGTGGTGTTCTTGGAAGTAAATAAGTCGCTACAATACATGATATCGGGTGGATGTGACTCGTCAGCCTTAGTCGGCAACCCATCTATGGAAGACAACCTTATAAAAATCCGGGTGGATGGGACTTATCAGCTTTGGTATTCTTTACACTAACTTATCTCTGCTAAGTTTTAAATTTGTTTTACTGTAAAGGATACCGGTACCATTGTTTAACAATAACAGCATGTACTGTAGTTAGAGTTTTCTATTAATCTAATGGTGTTTAACTTTTTTCTTTTTACAGAACGTGGCAGGGAGCAGCACCACCTTCCACACCTTTCCTATCTTGATCCTCTCTTTTACCTCCTACCTCTTGATTCTCACCTCTCATAGCAGCATTCCTACCTTGATTCTCACTTGTTTTTAAAATTATTTTTGGCTGACTTTTTTATATTCAATTTCTAACCTCTTTTATTGCCACCATTCATACATAGATTCTCACTCCTCTTTGTGTTTACTTTTGACACAATGAGTCTCAATTATAGCGGCACCATCACACCTACTTGGAATCTTAATTGAATTAAATGCTTTAGTGGCAACACTTAAACAGTAGCATTGAATCTCACCTCTTATAGCATTATCATTCCTACTTAGATTCTTACTAGATTGTGATTTTTACTTTTACTTTGTGTCCCTGTCTTAGAAATCACCTTGTTTTGCTTCTTATTAGTGGCATATTTTTTATCAGATCACTTCTTCACTCCCTTTTCAAGCTTTCACTATTGTACTCGACTAATCAAGATTATCAGTACAGTACCACATTTTTGGTATTTTTTGGTAATTTTTGTAAGAAAAATTCCACTGTTTTCTTTCATACTGATAAGATGATCCCTGTCTACATATCTCACTCCACCCATCTTCAATCTCTTCTTGATCCTTATCCCTGAAGAATACTCGACATATCCGTGCAAAGCTGTGGTGATTTATACAGTATTAAGTACCGGTACCCGTAGTTTATGCAAACTATCAGTATTGATTAAATATATTGTGAAACCTGAACACTAGTTATAGTTTGTGTTCATCTTAAAAGTAACCTGTGCTTAAGATATCAAAATAGATAAGGTTAATATTGTTCAAAAAGACACAATCACAACATAAAACAATATATTAATGTAAAATATGTAGTACAATATTGCAATTACTATATCATTGTAAGCATAAGTAACAATGTAATATAGTAAAATAATGTTATGTGATAAATCAGAACAAATAAAATGCCTAAATATATAACATAACTCAAAGTCAACAATCAAAAGCATAGAATAAGTACACAATTGTGCATTTAGATGTACATGAGAAATAGTAGAACTAAGTTAAGTCCGTTTAAAAAGTGAAAGTATTTATGGGACAAAGATTATTTTGGAGGACATAAACTGAACTATAGCACAAAAGTTGAACATAGTAGAGAATAACCTACGGAAAAGATAGTACGGTAATAAACAGCAAGTGTCTATATGGTGGCAGAGAATAAGGAGAGTATAGATCAAAATATAGATCAAAATAATTTTAAAACGCAAAATGTAACTACATATAAAAAAAAGACAGAAAATAATATTGTATTGTAAGAATAAACTTGAGCAACACAAAAACTAACACAGTACTATATTAAAGAACTGTAAGACATAGATGAGGATATATTGATAATGAACTTTAATATAAAGGAAGACATTGCAATGATCTATGCAAAAATTGTGAAAGCATAAGAGAAATAAGTGAGTAATATCATTATAGTGTAAAAACATACCAAAGTGAAATAAATGCTAGAATAAAATTAATTGCAAATATTATATGTGACAATACATGTACTGTACAAGCAAAAAGTAGTACCGGTACAGTATTATGTAAAATAGTGACCTCAGTACATAAGAGACAAACTGGTAGCAGCATAACATAAGAATAGTGAAAGCCTTACATAAAGAAATAAGTGATAGCATAGCATAAGAACTTAATTAAAGTATACCATAAGAAAAATTGGTGTGAGCATAGCCTAAGAAAAATTGGTGAGAGCATAGCCTAAAAAAATAAGTGAAAATATAACATAAGAGAAAAATAAGTGACTGCGTATCTTCAATAGTACCAAACACGTCCCCAAGATGGCGGGCAAGAACGAGGAGGTACTGAAGGAGGCATTTATGACAAAGCGCTCTCAGAACAAGCGCTCCTTTACCCCCACTAACTGGAAGGACCGCTGGTTTGTCCTCTCCCCGGAAAACCTGATCTATTATGATGGGGACAAGCAGGTTAGTTGTAATAGCTATGCAGTCATCGTCGTCAGTGTTTTACGGCTTTTGCATGAATAGCCAAATTTGATATGATGACTGCTATCCTCACTGCATGGTCTGTAGCAACTATCCATAGTTAAGTCTTTGTGTTTAGATTTCTTCCAAGGTTATATTTTACTGGTATTCATTATACAGTAGGCCTATTTATAGTAAAACCTCTCTTACGGAACAATCGGAAGGCGAGGGAGACCCTGTCCGGAAGTGTGAAAATTGACCATACCAGGGTTATATCGGATAGTAGTCGGAATTGGACATCATGTGTACAGACATTTACCTTAATATTTTGGACCTTGTATGAAAGGGAATACTGAATAGGAATTTGATTGTTCAGGATAAAATATGGACCTGAACTTAGTATGAAAGTTGTGGGTGTCTGGAAGTCCGGGGTCCCATAGAGAGGGGTTTTACCTTGGTATTTAAATTGTGTTGCATGAAGGGGCTTGTTTAATCTTGGCTAGAATTTTGTAGCTCTTATTAATATGTTCTTTTTCAAGCTATCTTTTTAAAACTTTTTCTACTGCACATATTGTTAGTGGCAAGTTCGTTGGAGTCATTCTAGACTAATTTTCAGTTTACAGGCAGGGTTCTCGTACTGTATATGTATAATAATATAAATAAAATGATTATTATAAATATTTTTTGTTTGCATAGCCTATCCCAAAGAAATGTCAGGAATATAGACTTTGATGATTTTTGTTTCCTAAATAACATGCTTAAGCAATTTGTTCTAGTTGTAGGCCTACATCATGTGACCGAAATAATCTGACTAGTACGGTACAGAACATATTCTATGTTCCAGTTGCAAATTTTATAATTAAATATCAATAAAAATTCAAATATCCTGTCAATTTAGGAATATATAACAACATAAAATATAAATACTATGCATGCTAAGTTCAACAGTTTGGTGGTACTTGTAGCTACAGGTACGGTACTCTGTAAAGAATACATATGTCAAACTTATACCCGCATGACCAATAGAGATTTTATTAAAAGAACACAGTAGATACGACTGTCTCTGGAGTCCTCTTCACACTTCAAGAGCATTTTAGGGGAAATTTGAAACTGTTGTCCTTACAAAAAAACTTTTTCCATCATGTGGGTATAATTTCTCAATTCAAATATTCACAGTACACTGTACTGTATTGAGAATTTTCTTCCCAATACAATTGTCATATTTACGGCTATAATAGACAAGAATTAATCCCTCGGCTCATGATGTTCCGGTACTGGTACTATAGCCCACTTGCACTCTCTTTAATTTAGATACTTTCTCTCATCTTCATTAACTTCGGTACTGTAGAACCTATTTTGCATGCAATTTAAGGTGCACCAGGGTTAATAATGCATGATGCATGTATAGGAGAGGGCTATTTAATTTATGTGAGTTAAGTCTGTGAACTTCATTGTACAGTATGTCTTGTTCACTAACGTAGCCTACCTGTTAACAATGTATGTGTACCGGTACCCTTTTTCTTGTAACTTCTTCAGTAATCTAGCTGCATTGAGACACGTAAGTACATACTTCGTCCCACTTTACAAAATATAAGGTACGGTAAGTGCTTCGTATTAGAGGATGACTCAGTATGACCATATCCAATATAGGCTACCATACCTAGTTACATAAACAGATAGTTGTATTGATTCATCCCTTGTCATGTGTGTCAGGGGTGGGTGTGGCGTCAACTTTCAATTTCTGACACCAACTGAATTATTATACGACTTCTCTTCTATTCCAATATTAATATTTAGGATATAAACATAGACAGTCTTCTGTTTGAATCTGAGACTTACTCTTACAAGATTCTCGCAGAACATTCCTGGAAGAGGCTTATTCACAAATTTCAGCCTGTTACTACAGCTCTAAAGGTGGTCGTGGAGGAGCTTCGAGGAAGGGGGAGTTTGGGGAGGGGGGGGGATGGTTTCGCTGGCACCAAGTAATGGTGGGCGTGACTGGCATGATACGTTATGGGGCTTCTATGGAACATATTGATCATTATTAGGGATGGCTATCACATTATGGAGGCCAACAAATCTTGGGGCCAACTTACTCTTGGCTGATAGGTAGATGGTGATTTACGGTACTAGTGTGGCTTGGTCGCTTGTACTTTCGGGGGTTGGTTGTTTTTAACCCGTTGAATACCGTAGGATACAGTAATAAAAGTCCCCAGCAGTCCCATGCACTGTGGCGAAAATGGCAGGAGAGACCACCTTTTCACCTCAAGAGATGAGGCAAGACTGGATCTCTAACTTTTTTTTTTTTCCCCACAAGGTTAACAAACAAACAAAAAAACAACAACAACAACTAAGCCTTGTACAGGCAGTTACAAGACAAATAAATTACTGACGAATATACTCGGGCCTGGGACTGGGGAGTTAATTATCTACTGACGAATATACTCGGGCCTGGGACTGTAAGGGTTAAGCTTGTGTTGCAGCAACATACCGTATGAGGTTTGGTACGGAAATAGTATCAAAGGGAATAGAAGGTACGGTAGCTCTCAGTTCAGGGGGAGATTAGGGGCTCGACCAAAGATTTATTTGTGTGGTATGTGATCTGTGGAGGAATGAACTAGGCCTACCTTATTTAGACCCCACTGTACAAGGGTAAGGAGGTTGGGCCAGTCATCATGGTTACTTTCAATCATAGAAGCATGAAGGGTATTATCTATCGACCTATGCGAACATTCACAGATGCCATTGCCTTGGAGGTGATAGAGGGAGGTCAGAGATTTGTTAATTCCTATAAGTTCGGTGAGTGCGACCCCAGTATTTCTGATGTATTATTATCCTCGGTCGCTGAGGTTGGTTGTGGGAATGCCGAAGGAGGACGTGGTGGATGTAGACCTGGGCGGTATTAAGAACGTTGTGGCGACGGGTTGGTACGGCAATTACTAATCAAAAAGACGTCAACGAAAGTCATTACAAATTATTAACCATCAGATGCGGGCAGAGGGCCCATTACGTCAACTAACAACGGGTGATTGGTGTGCAAGTTGCCACGGGCGCCTTGAAATCTATGGTTATCTTTCCCGATTGTGCCTCCTCAGCAGCTCTGGATGATCCCGGCCGCTGTGTCTTCCACCGCGGGTACATACGTACATACATAAAATTTTAAGACTGAGTGCTCCACACATACAGTATGTGCAGTTTCAGTCTCTTGTCCTAAATGGCGGCGTTCCAGGCAACCCTGTTCAGGGCTGCTTGTCAAGTTTTTGTATTTGAGATCGGCACGTATAGTCCGATCCCAGGTCTTCCTCGGTCCACCCCTTGGTGCAGCTCCCTCCACAATCACAGACCTGCATCTTTCCACCCAATTTTGTTCATCCATTCTCTCCACATGCCCATACCATCCCAGTCTACTTGTACGCATCTCCTCGCTAATACTCTTTATACCTAAACGTCTCCTCAGCTCATCATTTGTTATTCTATCCTGCAGCCTGGCCCGACACATCCATCTCAACATTCTCATCTCATTACGTTCCATTCTGTTGACATCCTCTACTTTAACAGCCCATGTTTCTTAGGCATACCGGTACATCATTGCACTTCTAACACATGAGGCATACACCTTTCCCTTCAGGGGGAGAGGCATTCTTTTCATGGTCAGAATTGGCAGCAGTTCTCTGAACTTCCCCCAGCTACATCTAATTCTAGCGACAGTGGCAGCCTCGGCCCCACCACCGTCAAAGATGGTATCTCCTAGGTAACAAAACTTGTCCACCAGCTCCAATGACTCATTTCCAAAATTTACAGCCACAGGATCATCATTTAACACAAGCTCGCCTTTGCACACTACGCACTCAAATTTATCTATTTCTGACGTATCCTTCGGCAGGGGTCCTTTTATTCTACTACAGCGCTTACTCCCATGGTGCGCCCAACATCGACAGATGCTACACCGAATCGAGTTAGCGCACACACCCTTTCCACACACTGCACATGGGTATGCACCACTCTTTTCCACATTGCCTCGTCTCAATCAACATTTTTCTCTTAAAGGTCTGCAGTAACTTACTCTCCCCTAGGTGGGCTCACAGGCTATTATGCAACAGGTTTAATATAGCTAGCCCCTGTAACGGGGGGAATATTGTTCGCTCTTCGTTGGTAGCCTAGGCAGGTTAACTTACTTTTAACCCGGGAACAGCGAGAAAGCTCTTAAGAGGTTTTACTGGGCGACGGCGGCAAAGCTCTTAACACCTAACGAGCGGCCTATGCGGTAATTTATATGTACCGCCCAGCGGGGTGTTTTTACCCTAAATAGGGTTGTTTACGTGATCATTTTCATGCCTAAATAAGACCCAGAGCTAAAACAAGTATCTATCCCTGAAAGGGCATAAACAGAGCTTTCCAATGACACCCCAACCATCCTTGTACGACCGCTAGTTTTCTTGCAATGATCGCGCAACACGAGTGCAAAAACCATGTAATTAGGTAGTTTTCCTACTTAATTCCCTGTGTAGCGAGTGCGTGAGGGTGGGGGAGGGTGGGATTCATGTCAGTAGGTCCACCGCGGTGGTCTGGAGCAGTCATACGCTTGCTACTCTCCTGCCACCACTTATCTCTCTCTCTCAGCAACATTACGTGCTGAAAATGGCACACGACATAAGTTGTGAACCGCCACTTAGTCCAAATTTCTTTCACACGACATAAGTTGCACGCCGCTAATAAAGGGTTAAGAGGGAAGGCCTAAATTTTTTTTTTTAAAAGGCCCCAGTAGCACTTAATTTTTTTTTTTTTTTTTTCCCATACTTCATATCACTCCTCCATATCCCCTCCTTCCCCCCTTTCCCCTCCCCCCTCCCCCCTCCCCCCTTCAATTATCACCTATTTTCCCTGTTATTCCCTAATTCATTGGTATATTTTCGTGCTAACATTAGCAAACTGGTTGAAGGGTGTGGATATGTGCCTAGCGAGTGTGTTGGCAGAGGTAGATAGTGGGGTAGGACTGTCAGTCATGCTCCAGAGCTCACGAGGAAAGGGGCTGCCTCACTGTGCTCCACATTTCATGAATGGGCCGCTCCATGTTTATTCACGATTTTGACCAGAAAAATTATATTCCCACTTGTTTTATTGTTGTTACAGGTCACTATCTTCATAGTAAATGTAAAATAGGCGCATATGAATAAGTAATAACGATATTTATCGTAAAATGACTATTATAGGCAGGATTGGAGCCTAATATTGCCGCCCAGAACAGTGGTGTTCACTACACACAGCTCACTTTTTATAGGTTAAATCTCTCTGGGAGCCACGAGGCCCAACTGATACCTCAGACGGCCTCGGAGAGTTCTTCGGCTTCTAGGGCGCGCAGGGGGTCCAGGTAGATTTCGTTTAAGACTTCGGCTTCTGGATTGAGGGCAAGGGGGTTGCAGGAGAGACTGGGCATTGGTATGAAGTTTACCAGGGCAGTGCTGAATGGAATAATTGAATTCTTCGAGTAACCCGCCACCTGACTAGCTTAGATTCAGAGGACTGTGTTCTCCAGAAATATACAATATGATATCAGATAAAGTATATAGGCCTACAGTATACTACCTGTGCTCATAGCAGCAGGCAATATATCAACTTAGGTTACAAAAATACAGTGAACTTAACTCGTGAATAATTAAACATATACTGTTCTGTACAGTACAGTATATACTGTACTGTACATGTAAACATTAGGGTATTGGCAAGCCTTCGTATTTAGGAACAAGTATTTAGCCTTCTAATGAATTAAGTCTTTAACCTTAGTTTGAATACCTTCTCTCAATTGCAACATAGGAGCATTAATATCTTATTGATAGCAATTGTCTAATCAGTGGTAGCGTGCATACAATAAAGGTTAACATCAACAAATTAACGCCTTTGTTGCGGCGCCCGTCACCTGACGGACACCGAAATCAGCCTATTATGTAGCCTGGAAGTTTGGCAAGCTGTTGCAGGCAGCGCGGGAGGACTTCATCCGGAGCCCACCAAGTTTGAGTGCGTACTGATGCTCGAGACCATCTTCTCTCGCACCATTGCAGCATTCTATCTATCTATCTATTGCCTGACGCCGTGATCCCCGAAGGAGTGGCCACGAACGAACCGCCCCCATGTACCTCTGTCCCCAGTCAGTCGACGCCCCTCCTCCCAACCAGCACCGCCTTCACTCGTATACTTCCTCACTCCATCCTTCCACCTCTCCCTCGGTGCACCTCTCCCTCTCTGTCCTTCCACCTCGCTCTCGTACACCCTCTTAGTCAATCTCTCGCTTTCCATACATTGCATATGGCCGAATCATCTCGAGTTGTTCCTTTTCACACTTTCCAGCACATCTACCTCCACACCACACCTCCTTCCTACTTCCTCATTCGTCTGTCTATCCCTCCATGTAACTCCGCTCGCACTTCTCAAGTAACTCATTTCTACCGCTCTCACTCTTGGTCTGAGTCTCTTCCCGAACGTCCATGCTTCGCTTCCGTAAGTTAGTGTCGGGATTACCACACTGTCATGCAAGGACTTCTTCACTTCCATACTGACCACTCTATTTCTTGTTTCTACTTTCAACGTTCCTACAACCCTCTTCCCCTGTTGCACCCTCTCCTGCACTTCTTCATCCATAGTCCCATCTTTACTCAACACATTGCCCAGATACTTAAAAGAGCTGACAATCTCCATAGCTTGACCGTTCAACTTCACCTCACACTCTGTGACTTCACCCCTTTCGAAGACCATAACCTTGCTCTTCCCCGCATTTACCTTCAAATTCCGTTTTTCGCACACTGTTCCAAACTCATTTACCAGACCCTGCAACTCCCATTCATTATCGCTCATCAGAACTGTATCATCCGCAAACAGCAGTATAGGCAGCTTCCACTCATTTCCCTCCCTTTTCAGCGGTACACCAACATCCACTGCTCTTCCTAGTATTTCTTTCATGACAACATCCATATATACAGTAAACAACCACGGGGATATCACACACCCCTGTTTCAACCCAACACTCAGGTTAAAGAACTCGCTCTGCTCATTCTCCACACGTACTGCCGCCTTTGCACCCTCATACATGCTCTTCACTGCTTTCAGCAACTTGCCATCTACTCCGTATTTTCTAAGTACTTTCCACATGCCTTCTCTATCCACTCTGTCATAGGCCTTCTCCAAGTCCATAAAGGCAACATACACCTTTTGTTTCTTCTCCAGATATTTCTCCACAACACAATTCAGGGTAAAAATCTGATCTACACATCCTCTTCCCTTCCTAAAAACCTCCCTGCTCGTCGCCTATCAATTTCTCCGTTCTCACTCTCACTCTCTCAATCACTACCCTAATGTACATCTTCCCTACTATGCTTCCCTTGCAACATTACACATATAAAAAACTGCTCAAAACCACTAATTTTTAGCGATTTTGGCTGACCTATGCAAGTTCGTTGCAAGACAACCAGACGTCTTACAGAGATGATTCAGGTGTCATTGGAAAGTTCTATTACTTTACTTTCACAGATATATCATTGTACAGTATTACGTTCTGCCTCTTGCTTGCTTATGCATGAAAATATGCTGGGAATGTAGGTCAATTTAGGCCAAAAAGCCCACCCGTAATGGGTTAAACAAATATAGTAAGTAGAACAATATTATTTCAATCACTTGGTATAGTCATAGTATATGAAAATGGTCTTTACGATTACATTGAGGTTTAATCTCTATCGACTAATTACACAATTCTTTCAGTCTGCCCGCATGTATTTACTGAAGATACGTTTTCCTTCTCTTACTCGATTTTCTATATTACAACCGTGAGGGATGAGGGATTTTTAAAAATCACTAAATACAGTATGATGTTTCACTTCGGATGTTGTTTTCACAATTATATCCAGCTATCAAATATCCTTAGTTAGCCTACAGTATGTTGATACCAGAATGTTCAACTATAACCATAAGAGTATTTGAATAGGGGATGTTAAAGATAGTTAGTGTGCAGTGTTTTCCTGAAAGGAGATAACGCTAACATGCCGAGAGACTCTAAAATAGAGTCAACATTACCTTAACTTCGTACAAGTGATTTCCCGGGTGTAGGTGGTGGAGTTACGATTTATTCTTTACAGTGTTAAGTGGGGACTTATGTCTTCGATCACTAGTAGGGGGTTTCACTATGGACGGTCTCATACCACATCCTTTAATTAGTGTAGAGGTTATTCTCTTTTTACTAGTCTCAAACTTATCTGGTGAGCTTCGGGCCTCAAAGGTAGTGCTAGTCTCAACTTAACTGGATTGAGGGCCTCACAGGTAGTGCTAGTCTCAAACTTAGCTGGTGAGCATCGGGCCTCACTGGGGTGGTAGCACCAGGCCTACCTAGCTGACCAAAAAGCTAGGGAATGTTTTTGATACTGTGGTCTGGGTGGCTGAGGTACGGTAGTGTCTCCTTTGGCTGCTAGTCTTTCTTTGGTGTTGTTGAGAGCAAGAAGGGCTCGAGCGAGGTGATGTCTCTCTTGATGTTTGGTAGTAGCCATCAAGATGGTGAGGTCGTTGGGGTGGGGGCTATTCCGGGCGAGAAGGGCGCATTGGTGCTGCTGTTAAGGTGGACTTAAGCCCTTGTGTCACTGAAGCTGGCATGATGGTGGTGCTGGCTATTCTAATATCCTGCATCTTATATAGTACCAGTATACAGGGAATTTAACACAGTGATGGGCACAGATAGGGCTGGCTACGACGTATGTGTCAGTCCTAATGGCTCTGGCACCAGGAATGTCAACAGTTCTCTCTTCCTGAACTATGCAAGGTCCAGGAAGTTGAGGATTGTGGGGTCCTGGTTTCAGAGACCAGATTTACACTGCTGGACATGGTACTCCAATGTTGGTGGTGTGGCCAAGGAGATCGATCACATACTCGTAAGCCCTCGTTGGAGGAGCCAGGAGGTGGATTCACTAACGGTCGTACGATCCGAAAACTCCCTTACCGTTCCCTTACATCTCAACGCTGGTATTCACGAAGCGTCGTAGCGTCCATCTTTGATCATAGGAAGCCCCTTTCGCAAAGGGTGGTCCAGACCACCCTTACATGAATTTGACCCGGATATAGGTACACAAATATCGATAACACAACCCGTGACCATAACAAATTCGTCTGCAGTATAGCTCTTTATGACACACTAAGTCATTATTGAGGCAATAATAGCGCAATATGATTGTTAACTTGTGTTTACAACACCATTAAGGCATTTAATACAAAGTATGAATATATTTGTATCCTTAATGTCTTATGACAGGCCGAATTAAGCTATGAAAAGCTTACATATGCCAGCCTAGACCTAGTCAAGGTTAATTGATGCACAAATTCATGTGCTGCGACAACACGTAGCCTACCATTAGTAGATTTTAACCCTCATTTATTGCGGAAATGTTTTATTCCAACTCCCCACCACCTCTGACTTAGATTAGGGTAGCCTATTCCTCAACAAATTTGAAAGTATCACAGGAACAAAATGATGAAAAGAATTACCCTAGGCCTAGCTTACAAAATAAATAAATAATAAATGGTGTGAATAATTTTGTTTAGCCTAGCCTAGGCTATAACCTAGGTTTATTTTGAAAAAGTTAGGGCTATTTAGGCTAGAAAAGTTAGGCCTATGTATGGTATTTTGGTTAGGCTAGCAATGCCTAGCTGGGTTAGATTAGGGTAGCCTATTTCCTCAAATTTGAAAGTATCACAGGCAAAAAATTATGAAAAGAATTACCCTAGGCCTAGCCTAAAAAAATAAAATAATAGGCTAGCCTACATGGTGTTGTGAATATTTATGTTTAGCCTAGCATAGGCTACAACCTAGGTTTATTTTGAAAAAGTTAGGGGTATTTGGGCTAGGAAAGTTAGGCCTATGTATGGTATTATGGCTAGGCTAGCAATGCCTAGCTTGGTGTAGCCTAAGCATAGTAAAGTAGAAGCCTAGAAGGTAAAGATGATGTTTGCAGGCGTACCGTCCTCCTTGTTAACTAGCCCAGCTGTTATTAGTCCCATGCGGTAATATATTTGATGGCATTAAGTCATGGGAGGTGAGGGGGATAAAGCCCCCCTCAACCTATCATTATATCCCATGGCCAACTGTTGGGTAATAGGTTGAGGGGGGCTTTACCCCCCTCATCCCCCATGACATATTGTCATCACCATATATTTCCAGCAGGGGGGCAAATAACAGCTGGCCGTGGGATAATTTTGTTATTAAATGCAGTCAAATTAGACGCGAAGATAACCGAGCCTGCAACTTCATCTAAACAAGGACAGTACGCGGGATGGATGTAGTTTTCGGGCGTACGGTCGTCATGTTGTGCGCTCGCACTTACGTTCCCGTCTATTTCGACGCTATATTTTCTACTATTTTCCCCCTGTCATTACTACATGAATACTAGGTTAGGCTAGGTTAGGTTAGGTTAGGTTAGGTTAGGTTAGGTTGTTTGGTTAGGCTAATGTATTTTTATATCCAAAGGCAGTCAAAATAGACGGGAACATGATGGGAAAGGTCCGACGCCACTACATGTAGTGTAAACAAGGCTGGCGGTACGCCCGCACTTAACATTCTTGCCCAGTACGCCCGCTAACACCACCCTTACCAAGGTAAGAGTTGTGTTAGCGCGTGTACCGTCCGCTTTGTTTACATAGTCGCACACTCTGTTATATTCGCATCTAATTTGACTGCTCTTATTTGCCTCTGATGGTAAATATATGATGATGACAATGTCATGAGGGGTAGGGGGGGTCTAAGCCCCCCTCACCCCATTATTGTATCCCATGGCCAGATGTTGGGTAAATCGTTATGCTACCAACCGTGGGATACACTAATATATATATATAGGCTTATGCTAGGCCTATTTTGAAAAGGTAGATAGGCCTTGAGGTGTTGTGAATACAAAAATATTACCCTAGGACTATTTTGAAAAATTAGGCCTAGGCTAAGTCTGGCATTTTGGCTTGGCTAGAACTGCCTGTGTAGGCAGACATAGTAAAGTCTGGCATTATGGTTTGGCTAGCCTGTCTAGGTGTAGACATGGTAAAGTAGAACAATTATACAATATACTGTGGTTAAGGTATAAATAATACCGGTACACTAATCTCCCAACTATATAGCCTAACAGATGATTATCAATGATCAATCCGTCAGAAATCCTTTAACTTTGGCCACTAACAGGCTTCCCTGTAGCCTAGCTAGGCTTATTTCTTATCATCAATTCACAAGATACTCTATTCTTCTTCCTGTTGGCTGTGGTGGATCGAATTAGCCATGCTAAACAATGAAAAACTCATAAATTAAATTATATTAGGTTCTTCTTGGCGCTTCGGTCATGTGGGTGAGTGTTGTTTATTTACAAAATGACTCAAGCTCGGTGAGTGGCCAAGCGCCTGATTGGTTAAGAGAAGCCTTGGTGAAAATAACCGAAAGGGAGCCGTAAGGGAGCTCAACGATGCGTTCGTGAATTCACCTTCCGCACTCCCTTAGGAACGATCGTAGGTTGCTGTACGACGTCGCACGCTATGACCGTTAGTGAATCCCGCTCCAGGGTCTTTAGGAGGGCCTAATTCTTTGCCACCGACCGCAGGTTTGTTGTTGCTGCACTCAGGCTTCGACTCAAAACCAGAAACAAGCAGGATTTAGAAGTGAATATTCAACTATGGACCACTTGCATATAATGAACCAGCTAATAGAGAACACTTTATAGTATAACATACCTCTTTGTTTAGCTATTGTAGACTATGAAAAGGCCTTTGATTCGGTAGAGATAACAGCTATTGCAAACATATTACATGAACATGGAATAAATGAAACTTATATAAAGCTCCTAGAGAATATACAGTATATGCTAAAGACACTGCTATTGTCCGGTTACTTAAAGATGCAAGTTCACAGCTGTGAGCGGGGCCCTACTTAAGTCCGTATCCAAAAAGCAGTAAGTTAGGAGCATTATTAAGGCTTTTAAAGGGTTAAAATCGAGTGCAAATGGCCGGGAGTGCAGCAGGCCACACGGCCGACACCCAGGGCTTACCTTACCTTACCTTTGGATACCTTTGGATGTGTTCGCCGCTCTTCTAGCGGCACCAAGGAGCGCGACGCCCCTCGTTATGGGTGGTGATTTGGTGCAGTAGACTGTTTGAAGCGACAGCTCGCTCCCTTGCGAGGATGGGCTCGTCTGGCACTTTTTGCAGTTCGACATCTAGGGCTCTCTTGAAGTTGTCTAACGAGATGTCCCTCATGTCTCTTACTCGCCGTGGGAGTTTGTTGAAGAGACGTGGGCCTCTGTGTAATAACCAGCCCTCTCGCAGAGAGCCCATAGCACCCCTGTTATTCATCCGGGGGATTTCGCATTCCCAGCTTCTCCTATCACTGAATTTCATGACTATCGGAGTATGTAGGTTTGGTACTAAACCCTCTGCGATTTTCCACGTGTATATTATTAGGTAACGTTCTCTTCTACGTTCCAGTGAGTACAGATTCAGTGCTCTTAAACGCTCCCAATACGCCGCCCACTAACCCACTAACTCACCCTCCCTGTGTTCTCGAGAGGCCGGCAGTGTAGCCAGTAGTGAGCGTAGCTGGGAAAAATATACTGCTATACGCTAAACTCCCATGTTACTGGTACCACTGTATGAGAACCACGAGTGCTACGTAGCTCGTTCTGGTCTCATTTTGAAGCTTTTAGCGCCTAGTTTTTTGCTGAATAAATTTCTTTTCATGCAGATACTTTATTTATCATTCAGGAGGGCCTGAATATGCCCAAATAAGCCCAAAACCCCCGCTAGACAAGGGTTAAAGGGATCTTTCAAAAAAATTCATGAGAATCAAAGTGAATAAATGTAGACGGGGAATACCGGTACCTCCATTTCATATATGCAGATGACATTGTCTTAATTTCAGATAAAGTGGAAAAGCTCCAAAATATGATCAATAATCTTAATAAAAAATAAGTCTCAAAGTAGGTCTTAAAATGAGGACGAGTAAAACCAATGTTAAGTACAATGATAAGATGCAACGTAGCATAGTGAGGATTGGCAACAAAATTCTAGTGGAAGTATAATGATCTTGACCAAGTCCTGAACACATTTAACAAAAAACAATGAGCATTTAATATAAAGGCAAATCACTCTAGGACAGGAATATCTTGAAAAGTACGCTACCAGTATGCCATAAGTGTAAAGTTTATAACCAGTGTGTGCTACCAACCATGATTTATGGATCCGAAGCTTGGAAACTAACAAAAACATGGAGAATAACCTTTGGAGTGCAGAGAGAGCAGTGGAAAGATCAATGCTAGGATGAGAGAGCATACCAAAGTCAAGGATATTCTATACATTATAATAAAGCAGAAATAGAGATGGGCAGGACAAGTAGCAAAAGGAGAAAGGACAACAGATGGAATAAAAGACTAACTGGCTGGACCATGGAGGTCCATGGACTGGACCCCCAGAGAAGGAAAGTGCGACAGGATAAAGGACTTAGACAAAAGGTGGAGATACGAGATAGAAAAAAACAAAAAAAATGCAGGGTTAGTAGGACAAAACTGGCAAAGTCATGAGTCATGAAAAAGGTTAAGGAAGGCCTTAGTCCAGCAATGGACTTCTAATGGCTGATGATGACGATATATACTATCATTACACATATTAAGTCAGTGTAGGAATTACATAAGCGAATCATAGGATTGACAAATAATGTATGCACCGGTCATTCCTAAGCTACGGTATAAGGAATGGTCTAGTGGTAGCAATAAGATGAAAATGGTATGATCGTATTGAAGGGGAAACATGGTGACAAATCCGACATTATTACTTTTCTCATCAAATGAGAAACTTACAGTATGTGTCCAAGCTTGACTACGGTACTTACCTCCACGATTAAAAAAAAAAAAAAAGGCTAGAGTAATCGAGCTGATCTTTCTACCATTTAGGAAGGGTAAGCCAGGGCATAGTTGTGGAAAATGACAGCCCATTTGTTCTAGCCCCTTTTGATTTACGATTTACGGCCTACCTATAATGAATGGACTATAGGCTAATATTCCTAATGAACACCATATTTCGTTATACAATCTTCATAATAGTTGAATATATCAAGATGGGGACAAGTCAACTTTACGCCAGCTTAAGGGGAGGAAGACCGTTTTTCGGACCCCCTTCTCCCTAATGTTTAGCCCCACTAGTTTTGAGATTATAAGACGTTCGGCCCATTAGTTTGGTGATTTTAACACCTTTCGCCCCATTTCGTTGTCAATTTTAAGACCTTTCGTGCCATTTAGGTGTTGATTTTTTCCTGGCGAGCGATAGTGAGCCTGCAATTTTAAGAGGAACCGGCCTTTGGCCGGGAAATTTTTCTACCGAAAAATGTACAAATTTATCTTGAAGGGGTGTCTAGGGGTTGTTTTTCTAAGCTTGATGGAGGTCTAGGGAGGAAACTAAACAAAATATGAATACATGAATTAATAGACCAAACAAACGGTCAGCCTCCCTTTAACCCCTTCAGTACCGGTGTTGTCCTTTTAACTTTATACTGGCTACTCTTAGACTATTTTATTCAGTTTAGAAGGGGCCTCCAGCAATTAACAGGCTTCCAACTATCTCACTTAACCCTTTGGTGATGGGCTGGTCTATCAGAGTGAGAACTGAGCGATCTCTGCCATACCCATAGCTTACTCTGACTGTTCCTTTTACTTCTATATTTTCTAGATCTCAAGTGACGGCGTCTCTTCCGTGGATTGACCTCCCAATCTACCAAGATTGGAAGCCAAAGCGTCACATTTTTCCTTTGCCTCTCAACTTTCTCTTCATAATTGCTGAGGGGCACAGGGCCCTGGGTGGGGTTTTGGTTTCCCGGGCGTTTCTGCACCCTCCTTCGCTCCCCGTCATGGAGTGGCTTCGGTCACCCAGGCTTTATTGTGGTCGGCAGGGAGGGTTCTGTGGGGGCGCTCGGTTATGGCCTTGGCCTTGCTCGGGGCCTTGGGGATGTTCGGCCAGGCAGCTTGGGGAACAACAACAACAACAACAACCCTTGTTCTACCACAGATCCTTCTTAATCTGCAAACAATCTTCTAAATATAGCTAGAATAATATACAAAAGAGGCCGCCGGTACAGAAGGGGTTAAAACAAAACACTATAACTATCGTGACTTAAGGGGAGAATTTATTTATATATTTATTCATTAATTTTATGTTAGTTTCTTCATTATACCTAAATCAAGCTTATTACAAGACCCCCTTCGATATAAATTTACTAATTTTTCGGTATCGGGTTCCTCCTAAATTGCAGGCTCGCTATCGCTCGCCAGGAAACAAAAATCGACACCTAAATGGCACGAAAAGTCTCTAAATTGGCAATGAAATTTGGCAAAAGGTCTTAAAATAACCCAAGCTAATGGGGCGAACGTCTTAAAATGTCAAAACTACTGGGGTCTAAGTCTGAGGGAGAAGTGGGTCCAGAAAAAACACCCCCCTTCAATTTGGTGATTATTTACATCGTTTATAAAGTTACCGTATTGGATTAATTACGTATTTTATTAAGGGGAGGTTTGTTTTCTCTAGACTCCCTTCTCCCTCATGTTTAGCCCCATAAGTTTTGCGATTTTAAGACGTTCGATCCATTAATTTGGTGATTTTAAGACCTTTCGACCCATTTCTTTGTCAATATTAAGACCTTTCATGCTATTTAGGTGTCGATTTTTTCCTGGCGAGCGACACCGCATCTGTCATTTAGGCGGAATCGGCCTTCAGGCAAGACATTTCTCTAC
Organism: Paralithodes platypus; assembly: GCA_032716605.1. NCBI lineage: Eukaryota > Metazoa > Arthropoda > Malacostraca > Decapoda > Lithodidae > Paralithodes > Paralithodes platypus. Next base: position 93,494,572 of record CM064487.1, on the reverse strand, counting down.
CGAAAAACGTACACATTTATCACGAAGGGGGGGGGGGGGGGTCTTTGGGGGTATTTTCTTAAGCCTAATGGAGGTCTAGGAACAAACTAAAAACCTCCTTCTTTACCGGCAACGTCTTTCTTATTTGATCTCGGCTACATTTAGACGATTTTATGAAACTTGGGAAAGATATATGGTATCGAAAAGGATTGATGGAGATAGTCTGTAACCTTTTAATGGCTATACGTCCTTCCTAAGCTGAATAAAAGCGTCTAAATATTGCTGGAATAAATTGAAATAGACGTCGCGGTACCCAAGGGGTTAAGCAAGTGTAGCCATTAAAGGGAGGTTTTTATTGTGTTCCCTAGTCCTCCATCAAGCTTAAAATTACACCCCCTAGACCCCTTTCAAGATAAATTTGTACATTTTTCGGTAGAAAACTGTCCCGGCCGAAGGCCAGTTCCTCTTAAATTACAGGTTCGCTGTCGCTCGCCAGGAAAAAATCGACACCTAAATGGCACGAAAGATCTTATAATTGACAGAAATGGGGCGAAAGTTCTTAAAATCACCAACATAATGGGGCGACCGTTTTAAAATCTTAAAAGCAATGGGGATAAACATGAAGGAGAAAGGGGTCTATACAAAATATCCCTCAAGTGGAAATCTCCCCTTAAGATTGATGAAGTTTGGTGTACAGTACCGGTAGGCTATACATCCAATAATATACATTATAGGATTTGTTACCCTATTTGATTACCATGAGATCTGATGTGCTTTTCTGGTATTTATTCAGTTAACACCAATATTTACAGAAATATGCGCTATGAGTCAATACAAATGTTAATCGAAATTTGTACACAATAAAAATAAATAAATACATAATATATATACCAATATATATATATATATATATATATATATATATATATATATATATATATATATATATAAGATAGAATAATAAGATATGACTGGCTATACCTTGATGAGCACAGGCCTATTTTACTAATGTTCAATGTTTGTGATGGGAACTAATATAAATATTACAAATTGGAAACCGTGTCTTTATTATTAACATAGTGATAGCGTAGGCCTATTACGCAATGAGAGAGAGAGAGAGAGCGCGCGCGCGCGCCAGAGCCATAGTAAGCATAATTCAACTTGCTCTCTGTCAAGGTTCTCTTTTTCTCTCACCCCTCCCTCACTTCTCTCTTCGTCCCCTTTCTCTCTCTCGCTCTCGCTCTCTCTCTCGCTCTCGCTCTCTCTCTCGCTCTCGCTCTCTCTCTCGCTCTCGCTCTCGCTCTCGCTCTCTCGCTCTCGCTCTCTCTCTCTCTCGCTCTCTCTCGCTCTCTCTCTCGCTCTCTCTCGCTCTCTCGCTCTCTCTCTCTCTCTCTCTCTCTCTCTCTCTCTCTCTCTCTCTCTCTCTCTCTCTCTCTCTCTCTCGCTCTCTCCTCTCTCTCTCTCTCTCTCTCTCTCTCTCTCTCTCTCTCTCTCTCTCTCTCTCTCTCTCTCTCTCTCTCTCTCTCTCTCTCTCTCTCTCTCTCTCTCTCTCTCTCTCTCTCTCTCTCTCTCTCTCTCTCTCTCTCTCTCTCTCTCTCTCTCTCTCTCTCATATATACTACTGACCTTGAAATATATAGGCTAATACCGGTACAGGGATCTGCCTTGCTTAGGCCAATCGGCTTTCTGCAGACTCCCATTTTCTTATGTTCTTATGTTATTCCTTAGGTATCTATATTATTAAATCAGTTCGTGTGTCTGTTTGTCTGTGTGTTCTTAATAGGCGGCCTCAGTTTTGGATCTGGGGAGCTGAAACTTTGCATGTGGGTGTCAATTGACCTGGGTCAGGTCATAGAGGGGGCGAGGCCACGATCGGAGGTAGTTTCGAGGCCGAAATTAAAAAACAATTTAAAACAATGGCCGTTTGGGGCAGAAGGAGGCCTCCGATCGAAAAGGTGTATGGAACGAAAGTTGTTCGCAGCCCCTCAAAATGGGGGTACGGATGAGGTCAGATCCAAAATCGGAGGTCATTTAGAGGCCGAAATCGAGGTCGCCGTTTAATGAGGCACAGGGAGGTCGAGGCCGGTGATTATGGTAGTAGTACCGTAGTATTGTGATGATTGTGGTAGTAGTGATTAATGATGGTAATTATGGTAGTAGTAGTGGTGGTAGTAGTGATGGTGATTATGGTAGAATTTAAACCCGGGCAACGCCGGGTTTAAATTCTACCATAATCACCATCTAGTATATATTAAAAGTATTATATTTTTTAACATTTACCAGTATCTACGTTGCGAATTAAGTATAGCCTATATGTAATTTTAGGGATGGCCTGTATGAGTTAGAATATTAATTTAGATGATGTTCACCCATTTTGAGGCCTGGAGGTCCTTCCCAAGCTGAGAGAAATTATCTCCTGTTCAGCAGCAATATATTATGAAGCCATCGTACGGTACTGAAAAGGTTAACCCATTCAGTAACCTATAGTCTATTCGCTGTAAGTAGGCGACCAATCATGACCTCTAACCTCTGTAAATATGAGTAGAAACGAAGGTACAGCTTTATGGCAGGAAGTGAAAATAGCATCAAGGTTTAGCAATGTGTGTATTATGGGGGATTTTAATTTTTCGAATATTGATTGGCAGCATCAAATCGGCGACTCAGATTCAAAAGAGTGTATTGAGGCGGTACAGGATAGTTTTTTATTTCAATTCATAGACTCGCCTACTAGAGGTAATAATATCCTCGATTTAGTTCTCAGTAATAATGAACAAATGATAAATAATGTAGAGATAGGAGACCAACTAGGAAATAGTGATCATAAATCAATTTATTTTAACATACAATGGACAGGAAAGGCTAAAGAGAATACGACACTTATCCCAGATTTCAGAAAAGCCAATTATGGTGGATTAAGACGAGCCTTAAGAGTCGATCCTATGGTTAAACTATTAAGTGGACCCAGGTGCGCTAATGAACATATTCTCACTCAGATACCTGTCTTAACTCAGGATAATTTGACAGCTACATATAATAATTTTATTTCTTCACTCCACAATGCGCAAAATAAATATATCCCCAAAAGAAAATTTAGATCAACACAGAACCAACCCAAATGAATGAATAATAGACTATTAGACCTTCTAGGAAAAAAGAGAGGAATATATCGAAAAATTAAGAAAGGCGAAATTCACCTACTTGCTTACTATCAGAATCTATCTAGAGAGGTTAAAAAATGTATAAGGACAGACACAAGAAATTATGAAATCAGGATAGCCAATGACTCAAAAAATAACCCTAAGGCTTTTTACCAGCTATATAAATCTAAAGTTAGAGATAAAATAGGCCCCCTTAAAACTTCGATAGGAGAAATGACAGAAAATGATTTAGAAATGTGCAGTACATTAAATAGTCAGTTTCTATCCGTTTTCACTAATGAAAATTTGGCACAGATTCCAGAAGTCCGTAAGGTATATAGCGATAGTATAGAAAATAGGTTAAGTACGGTTACTATAAGTAGAAATGATGTGCTTAAGGAAATTGACAGACTGAAACCTCAGAAATCGCCTGGTCCCGATGAGGTATATGCCAGAGTATTACAAGAATGCAGAGATGAGTTAAGTTACCCATTAACATTTCTTTTTAACAATTCATTAGAAACAGGTATAGTTCCAGAAGCTTGGAAGCTTGCAAATGTAGTTCCGATTTTCAAAAAAGGTGATAAATCAATAGCATCCAATTACCGTCCCATTAGTCTCACTTCAATCATAGGAAAGCTACTAGAGTCAATTATTGCTAGGAAAATGAGAAACCACTTAGAAACATTTAACTTAATCAATTCTTCTCAGCATGGATTCACTCAGGGACGTTCTTGCCTTACTAATTTGCTTAGTTTTTTCTCAGAGGTATATGAAGCAGTAGATAATGACAAGGCATACGATATTATATATTTAGATTTCAGTAAAGCTTTCGACAGAGTCCCTCATGAGAGATTGATGAGAAAGGTTGAGGCACATGGAATAGGTGGGGCATTGTTGGGATGGATTAGGTCATGGCTAATTGGTAGGAAACAGAGTCAGCATAAATGGTACCAAGTCAGAGTGGGGAGCAGTCAAAAGTGGTGTCCCCCAGGGATCGGTATTAGGTCCCCTGTTGTTTCTTATATACATAAATGACCTAGATTTAGGTATAACTAGTAGGATAAGTAAATTCGCAGACGATACTAAAATGGGGAGATCAATTGATTCAGATAGCGATATAGAGTGCCTCCAAAGGGATCTAGATACCTTACATGAATGGTCAGTAAATTGGCAGATGAAGTTTAACATTGACAAATGCAAGGTATTAAAGATAGGGAAGATGCAAACAAATGTTAAATATAAACTAGCTAATTTAGAATTAGAAAATTCAGACTGCGAGAAAGATCTAGGTGTGTTTGTTAGCAATGATTTGAAGCCTAGAAAACAGTGTATAAGCGTTCGTAATAAGGCAAACAGGATTCTCGGGTTCATCTCTAGGAGTGTGAGTAACAGAACTGCTGATGTTATCTTAAAACTTTACTTGTCATTAGTGAGACCCCATATGGATTATGCTGTCCAATTTTGGTGTCCTTATTACAGAATGGACATAGATTCATTGGAGAGAGTACAGCGTAGAATGACAAAAATGATCCATAATATTAGAAATCTTCCGTATGAAGAAAGGTTGAAGAAATTAGGTTTACATTCGTTAGAGAGACACAGAGTTAGAGGGGATATGATAGAGGTGTTCATGTGGGTTAGTGGGATTAACAAAGGGGACATGACAAATGTACTAAAGTTCAGTGATAGCGAAAGAACTCGTACCAATGGTTTCAAATTAGATAAATTTCGTTTCAGAAAAGATATAGGCAGATATTGGTTTGGTAACAGAGTTGTAGATGGGTGGAATGGACTACCAAGTGCTATAGTGGGATCTAAAACTGTAGGGAGCTTTAAGATAAAATTGGATAAGCATATGGACGAGAAGGGTTGGGTGTGAAGGGGGATCAGCCGGGTTGGGCCAATCAGCGCTCTGCAGACCCCCATAATCCTGCGTTAATCTCTAACCGTTTTGGTAAGATGATCCTCAGGGTATTAGAGTGTTGAGCCTATAATTGGGCATTGTAATTGATTTGGGGTTGTGTGGGACAGGGATCTGCCTTGCTTAGGCCAATCGGCTTTCTGCAGACTCCCATTTTCTTATGTTCTTATGTTCTTATGTAACTCCAAAACGACTAGAGTAATCGAGCTAATATTTCTACTATTTGGGAAGAGCCAGTCAGGGAATAGATATGGACATTTACAGCCAATTTGCTCTAGCCCTTTTTGAGTTACATAGAATAGAGGTCATGATTTCTCGCCTACTTATGGCGAATAGAATATAGTAGGCTACTTTTATTTCATATTTGCTATCGGTGTTTGATTTTATACAACTTGAAAAGGACCTGGCTATCAAAATATAGATTTCAATTACTCTTATAAAACCGTGTAAGTATAGCCAGAATAAGATGACAATATGTATCTTGGATAGTACAGTACAAAGGAGTACAAAGGAAATCAAGCAACAACAGGTCTAGTGACCCTTCTAGGCTGCTTGTCCTCCAAAACACTGAGGATCAAGTGTCCAAACTGGTTTGAAGTGGGTAAGGGAAAATTGGAAAGGGAACTACTGCCCTGGAATTAATGTCCGTGGCAGGATTAGGAAGTTAGTAGGGGACAGATGGGTTAGTAACTGAGGGGGGGGGGGGGGATAAAATAAAGTTATTCATTTACAAACGCAGTCAGTCACGGGTTTGATGCGAGATATTTGTCTAGGCGAAGTTTAAATGAACCAAGGTGCTGCAGTCTATAACATCTCGGGGAAGCCCATTCCATAAGTTGACAACTCGATTGAAGAAGAAATTCTTCTTAGATTCGTGTGAGTTAAAAGATTTACCAATAATTTTGCAACCGTCTCCCCGCGTGTAATTAGATTGGTCGATAGTGAAGTACTTACTACAGTTCATATTGTCGATGCCTTTGATGATTTTGAACACTTGAATTAAGTCGCCTCTTAATCTGCGCTGGGTTAAAGGAAATATATTTAATTCTCTAAGACGCTCGTCGTATGGTTTGTTCTTTAGGCCAGGTATAATTTTGGTAACTACGTTAAACTCGTTCTAGCTTGTCTATATCTTTTTGGTAATAAGGGCATCAGGATTGAACGCAGTATTCCAGAAGATGGCTCCGTCTGGGTCGATCTGTTTATATCCATCTTTATGTATTTGTGTATGGATTGCTTTCAACTTTTTCTGTGTTTGTTTCTACTTTTGTCCGGTGATATAGAAGTTAATCCCTGTCCTCACAGACAACCTGTTACAAGTTGTCGTGTATTTTATTCCAATATTCGTGGTCTCTATAAGAACATCAAGGATCTTACATTGACATCTGTTGATTATGATATTGTCTTTTGTTCTGAAACCCTTGTCTCTGGTTATAGAGATTATTCTGAACTTCTTATACCTAACTTCAGTAAACCAGTTCTTATTCGGCGTGATTCTATTCCTCGTGCTCGTGGAATGAGCTTGTATATTAGATCTGGGTATAATGCTCAGCACTTAACTAAGCATATTTGTAAATTCATCTTGATGGTGTTTCTGTACCCTGGTTGGAGACTTCGGCATTTCATATAATAATAATAATAATAATAATAATAATTGTAAAGGGTTGGGATAACGTCTTTGGATTTATGCTCAAATGATCTGCCTATAAAGCTAATTATTTTGTTTGCCTTCTTAACAACTTCTGAACATTGTTGACTCGGTTTTAGGTTACTCGATATTGTTACTCCCAGATCGGTTTCTCTGTTTACATTCTTAAGCCGAGTGCCATTCATCGAATAGTTTGCTTTCTCATTTTGGTATCCGATATGTACGGTAGTACTTTACATTTATCCGCATTGAAACTCATTTGCCAAATTTGGGCCCAACATGACAACTTATCTAGATTGTGTTGCATATCGTTGACTTGTTCTTTTGAGAGTACAGTACGCTATTTGCAATTTTTGTATCGTCAGCAAATTTTGAGATTGTACAGGTGAGACCCTCATCTATGTCGTTGATGTAAATTAGAAAGAGAATTGGTCCTAGTACCGATCCCTGGGGTACCCCGCTACTTACATTGGACCATTTAGATGCCTTACCGTTTATGACTACTCTTTGCTTTCTGTCGCTGAGCCAGTTTTCTATCCATTTCAACACACCGTCTTGTATTCCATGCGCCTTTAGTTTTAGCAGTAAACATTTGTGGGGAACTTTGTCAAAGGCCTTTTGAAAATCGAGGTATATAATATCTACAGCTTTACTCTCATCGTAGAGGTTGAGGATATCGTGGAAGAAGTCTAAGAGGTTAGTTAAACAGGAACGTTTTTATACGAAAGCCGTGTTGAGTATCTTTAAGTATGTTATTTCACTCTAAGTGATTTACGAGTCTGTCTCTTATGAGTGTTTCTAGCATTTTACATACAACTGAGGTTAAGCTAATTGGACGATAGTTCTGGTTAGGGATTTGCTGCCTTTTTTTAATATCGGTGTTACGTTGGCTAGCTTCCACTGATCAGGCATAGTTCCAGACTGTAAGGATTTATTGAAGAGCAATGTCAGTGGTTTGGAGAGCTCATCCTTAGCTTCCTTTATAACTCTAGGTGAGATTGTATCAGGTCCAGACGTTTTATTTACCTTGAGTTTATCTAAACAATTCAATACTTCACTCTCTGTAACGGTGATATCAAAGTATATATATACACATACAGTATACTCTAAACAAGTAAACCCACCCGATTCTCGAATTCCAACTAGCACCTCGAACTCGGGCAGTCTTATAAAACTATGACCTCACATACAAGTCAGCGCAGACGAATACACTGAGAAACGATCTAAAAATTGTTTTTTTTTTTTTCACTGTTAATTTATTTTGGAGACATTTTGTTAATTGTATGCTTATATAAATATAAAACAAATATATCAAAGTAAAAACGTCAACTAAGACCTATCAATATTAATTTAAACAGAAAATAATGGAACTATTTATTCAGAAAGCAAAAACAAATTTCTCATTTGTTCACCATTATATAATTTGAATAATGGGTATTGACTGGGCACCCAGTCAATACTGGGCACCCGATGACTGGAAGACTGGCATAATAGTCCCCCTATATAAGGGCAAAGGGGAAAGAGGAGTGTGTGGTAACCACCGAGGAATATGTCTTCTAAGCGTAGTAGGGAAGGTATACAGTAGGGTAGTGATTGAGAGAGTGAGAGTGAGAACGGAGAAATGGATAGGCGACGAGCAGGGAGGTTTTAGGAAGGGAAGAGGATGTGTAGATCAGATTTTTACCCTGAATTGTGTTGTGGAGAAGTATCTGGAGAAGAAACAAAAGGTGTATGTTGCCTTTATGGACTTGGAGAAGGCCTATGACAGAGTGGATAGAGAAGGTTTGTGGAAAGTACTTAGAATATACGGAGTAGAGGGCAAGTTGCTGAAAGCAGTGAAGAGCATGTATGAGGGTGCAAAGGCGGCAGTACGTGTGGAGAGTGAGCAGAGCGAGTTCTTTGACCTGAATGTTGGTTTGAAACAGGGGTGTGTGATGTCCCCGTGGTTGTTTACTGTATATATGGATGGAGTCATGAAAGAAATACTATCAAGAGCAGTGAATGTTGGTGTATCGCTGAAAAGGGAGGGAATTGAGTGGAAGCTACCTATACTGCTGTTTGCGGATGATACAGTTCTGATGAGTGATAATGAATGGGAGTTGCAGGGTCTGGTAAATGAGTTTGGAACAGTGTGCGAAAAACGGAATTTGAAGGTAAATACGGGGAAGAGCAAGGTTATGGTCTTCGAAAGGGGTGAAGTCACAGAGTGTGAGGTGAAGCTGAACGGTCAGGCTATGGAGATCGTCAACTCTTTTAAGTATCTGGGCAGTGTGTTGAGTAAAGATGGGACTATGGATGAAGAGGTGCGGGAGAGGGTACAACAGGGGAAGAGGGTTGTAGGAACGCTAAAAGCAGTAACAAGAAATAGGGTGGTCAGTATGGAAGTGAAGAAGTCCTTGCATGACAGTGTGGTAATCCCGACACTGACTTACGGAAGCGAAGCATGGACGTTGGTTGAGAGACTCAGACCAAGAGTGAGAGCAGTGGAAATGAATTACTTAAGGAGTGCGTGCGGAGTTACATGGAGGGATAGACAGACTAATGAGGAAGTAAGAAGGAGGTGTGGTGTGGAGGTAGATGTGCTGGAAAGTGTGAAAAGGAACAACTTGAGATGGTTCGGCCATATGGAACGTATGGAAAGCGAGAGAATGACTAAGAGGGTGTACGAGAGCGAGGTGGAGGGACAGAGGGGGAGAGGTAGACCGAATATGAGGTGGAAGGATGGAGTGAGGAACTACATGAACGAAGGCGGTGCTGGTTGGGGGGAGGGGCGTCGACTGACTGGGGACAGAGGTGCATGGGGGCGGTTCGTTCGTGGCCACCCCTTCGGGGATCACGGCGTCAGGCAATAGATAGATAGATAGATAGAATAATGGGTAACATTTGATAATTTGACCAAATATCTTATATAGTTTGTATCTTAGGCCCCATTTAGTGCTGTATTATAGTCAATAATTCAGTTCGAAAAATGCCACTTGGCTACCGACATCATTATATTAATCCACTGAGTAGTTCGGCATATATACAGTAATACATTCTGTATGTACAGTACATATAATTCGAACTGACCCTTTGGTAGGCCTACAGGTCCAACACTGCGGGGAGCTTTGTTGATGAAGGTGTGTGTTTTCAACCCTAGGCTATTAATTGCCTACGAAATACATTTTTATCTGACCATTAGTCAGTCCTAAAATTATTAATTTCCCGTTTTTTTTACTAAATTATCCAAAGAAAACTTTAATTATCTACGGCTAAGGAAGATGGAAGCAAAGGATTTTCTGTGTAAAGTAATGTATGTTTAACAGCAATGACACAAGTGAAGTTGGTCCCAGTACATAATTGAAACCATACATACACACATAAACCTGCGCAAGATTGCTTACCAGAGTATGGGACTCTTACTCAAGTGTAAATAAGGAAAACCGAGTGTATTTTTCCCCTCTTGGTATTTTGACCATAATGATTGAAAAATTGCAGTAATATGGGTAAACTGCATACTCATATGAAGTCAATTACTTATGTAATATCCCTCCTTATGATAGCATAATGTACAAACTACCTACTTCAGAAGTTATATTTCGATAATATATGTAACAGAAGCCCAGAAGATGCTGAGAAAGGCTTCATTAACACCAACATTATCGATATATATGAACACATTAGGACCAGTTATAAACTAGAATTAAGTTGTTTAGTCTTTTATCAACTCATTAAAACCATTGTTACAAAACCGTATATACCAGTATTCCATATGCTTTGATTTTACCAGAACCACCGTTAGTAAATAAGGAGGTAGCAAGCATGGAGCCTACCTCGTGATGTCACACGTTCCAATATTTTTTTGATAGGTTTAGTGATATTGCTTAGAACATCTGAATTATCAATCTGAATCGGTGATGGTGTAGGGATATCACTGAGGTCTTCTGTTGTAAAAACTGATGCAAAGAAGGTATTGAGGGCATTACTCATTTGTACTTCGTCTTTGGTGTATTCTCCATTTTCATCAACTAACGATCCAACAGTTGAAGTAACTACTTTTTTCTTTCTGATATAACTATATAATTTTTTCGGGTTTGTTTTACTTTGATTCGCAACATGTAACTCCAGGGTCTTTTTACTTTGATTAATTAACTTTTTTGGCTTTGCGTCGTAGCTTTACAAATTTCACCCGTTCTTCGTAATTTTGTGAGGATTTTAATCTATCATTAGCAAACTTTTTAGCAAGCAAACAGTTTGAAATATCTTTATTCCACCATTTGGGCTTATTATTATGGCCTGTACGCCGTATTTTCGATGGTATGCAGTCTTGCACTGCTTTTAGGTAAGTGGTTTCGAATAATTCCCAAGATGTATTTATGTCGTTATTGTTAATGAAAAAGCTCCAGTCAGTTTCTTTAAACATAGCTCTAACTTTATGAAAGTTTGCTTTCTTGAAATTAGGGACTTTTTCGATGCTTCTATTTGGTTCGTTACTAGTAAACTTTAAAAGTGTAAGTTATTGTACGATGGTCGCTGTTACTGAATTCATCATCAACATTCAAATTCTCTATTAATTCTTCTTTTGTTGCAAGTACAAGGTCAAGAACGTTATTACCACGGGTCGGCGATCGAACAAATTGATTAGAGTGAACTCTCTTGCAAGTTCGCATACAAGTCATGTCCGGAGTGTGAAGTAAGAGTATCGCCCCACTTGGTCACAGGTAAATTAAAGTCGCCAAAAATTACGGTATCTTGTGAGTTACTTACATCTGCAATTTGTTCGTAAATTTCTCGGTCAGTTTGCACTGATTGAGCTGGAGGTCTGTATATTAATGCAAGTATTATTTTGTACCTTTATTATTCTTTATTAGCACAAAAGATGTGTCGACGTTCACAATTTGAGAGTTAATTATGTTTAGGTTAACATTATACGATATTGTTCGGCTTGGGAAGAATCTCTAAGAATCAGATTAGCCTAAGGGGAGATGGTCTATTTTTCTGGCCTCCCTTCTCTCTCATGTTTAACCCCATTAGTTTTCAGATTTTAAGACGTTTGCCCCATTAGTTTGGCGATTTTAAGATCATTCGCCCTATCTTTTGCCAACATTTAGACCTTTCATACAATTTAGGTGTCGATTTAAATGTACAAATATATCTTGAAGGAGGGTCTTGGGGGTGTTTTTGTAAGCTTAATGGAGGCCTAGGGAGGAAACTAAAAACAAATATTAAATTGATAAATCTATAAGCAAATCAACTAAGCTCATCCCCCCCTTAACACTCCGACTCCCACTGGTCCTTCCTATATTGAATAACATCGTTTAACCCATTCAGTACCAGGGACGTCCCTTTTATCATATTCTGGCAACTATTAGACGATATTATTCAGCTTGAGAAGGACCTCTAGCAATAATAAGGCTTCAAACTACCTCAACCAACCCTTTTTAACTACCACAGATCCTTCCTAAGCTGCACAGTATCGTCTAAATATAGCTACAATATAACACAGTTCTATAACAATATCAAGACCTTTCGTCCCACTTATATATCGATGTTTTCCTGGCGAGCGATAGCGATCCTGTAATTTTAAGAGAATCTGGCGTTCGGACTTAAGGATTTTTTTTTAAAGCTTGATGAAGGTCTGGCAAGGAAACTAAAAAATAAATGAAATATATAAGTAAATGGACCCCCCTCCCCCCAAAAAATAACCACTTTTAAGGGTAATTAACTAAATTTGCATCTAACTGTAAATGGAGAGGTAAATTCACTATCAATATACCCGATGATTTAATATACCGGTACCGTACCTTCTTATGCCCTGATTCTTGACAGTGTAGGGAGTTGCAGAAGTTATGTAATTGTTGCTTAGTGTCTGTCTGTCTGTCAGCAATATTTATGAAGGATTTATTCCGGTACGTATATTGGTCATTAGGCCGACTTTAATTAGGTACCGGTACCGGTACGGTACCGGTACTTAATTATTGAAATATATGTATATTCCCGTAATGTTTGCTTAGAGCCAGCATATACGGGTATATATTTTTGTTTTGACAGCAAGCTAAATTTGTAAAAACAAATATCGAAAAATGTCTCCGGCGAAGCCGGATTTCTCCATACAATGCTGGCTCGCTATCGCTCGCCAGGAAGAAATCGACACCTGGATGGGGATAAACGTCTTAAAACAGTTGGCTGAATGGGGCCGAATGGATACAAACCATGGTGTAAAGTTCTTTCCCCCAAAAAACGATATACAGGCTACTCTCTCCAAAACGTATGCCAGGAATTATAATATTAGTGACCTTATTATCTGGATACCAACATGTATTGATTAACATTATCCTACCCGACGTCTTGGGGATTATTTCGATATATTGTTTAACTATTATTGAGGGTTTTGATTGTCGAGAGAGTATTTTCGTTTGCCCCCCTATACTACCCCCCTCCCCCCCAGCCTCCCCAGACCTCCTACAAGCTTACCCCCCCCCCCCCCTTTGTATCCCACTTCTTTCACTTTTCACTCTCTTTTCTTGCCCCTCCCTCCTCCCATCTCTTTCCTTGTATACCGTCCTATCTCTCCCTCTCTCTTTTATCTCCTACACAAACTACTCTCTCTCTCTCTTCTATGACACTGCAAGTTATTGACACGTTTTCCTGTGCACGAGGTATCCTCTTGATACCTTTTGATACCTTTTGATGTGTTCGCCACTCTTCTAGCGGCACCAAGGAGCGCGACACCCCTCGTTATGGGTGGTGATTTGGTGCAGTAGACTGTTTGAAGCGACAGCTCGCTCCCTTGCGAGGATGGGCTCGTCTGGCACTTTTTGCAGTTCGACATGAGGGCTCTCTTGAAGTTGTCTAACGAAACGTCCCTCATGTCTCTTACTCGCCGTGGGAGTTTGTTGAAGAGACGTGGGCCTCTGTGTGATAACCAGCCCTCTCGCAGAGAGTCCATAGCACCTCTGTTATTCATCCGGGGGATTTCGCATTCCCAGCCTCTCCTATCACTGAATTTCATGACTATCGGAGTATGTAGGTTTGGTACTAAACCCTCTGCGATTTTCTGCGTGTATATTATTAGGTAACGTTCTCTTCTACGTTTCAGTGAGTACAGATTCAGTGCTCTTAAACCCTCCCAATAATGTAGCTGTTTTATCGAACTTATATGCGATTTGAAGAGCGTTATCATAGGTAATTCACCGCGTGTTCGTGTTTTAAATGTATGCAGAATCCAACCCGTTAGACGTTTCGCAGCTGCAACTTTGACCTGGTTATGTACTTTGAAACCCATATTTTCAGACATTAATACCCCAAGGTCTTTCACACTGTCTTTCTGTTCTATTATGTGGTTAGATTCTGTTAAGTAATTTGTAATTTCTTTAACACCATTATTATCTCCGTACCGTTACTACCGCATTAATTGGAATGTTTCTTCATTGAATTGCATGTTGTTTTCCCTGGTCCACTGGAACACTACATTCATGTCTTCCTGCAGTCGGCCCGTGTCCTCTTGTGTGTTTGCTATCTTGCTTAATTTTGTGTCATCAGCAAAAGACGACACCGTACTGTGTCTGGTGTTGGTATCTTTGTCACAAATTAGTATGAGGAACAGAAGGGGCGCTAGCACTGTTCCTTGGGGCACTGAGCTTTTGACATCCGAAGGCTTAGATGTGACTTGGTTTACTGCTACTGATTGTTTTCGGTTTACGAGGAAATTGTATATCCACCGTCCGATTTTCCCCGTTATACCTTTTGCTTTTAGTTTGTGGGCTATTATACCATGGTCACATTTATCAAATGCCTTAGCAAAATCGGTGTAAATGACATCCACGTTTTTCTTTTCTTCTAGCGCTTTAAGAATTTTGTCATAGTGTTCCAAAAGTTGCGTGAGACATGATCTTCCTGCTCTGAACCCATGTTGACCGGTGTTGTGTAGTTCATTTCCCTCCATGAATGTTGAGATTTTGCTTCGCAGGACTCGCTCGAAAACTTTAATGATGTGGGAGGTTAGAGCTACCGGGCGGTAGTTTTTTGGTAGTGCTTTACTCCCTCCTTTATGCAGTGGGGCAATTATTGCATTTTTCAAGCTATCTGGTATTTCACCAGTGTCTAGACTCCTTCTCCACATTATAGCCAGGGGTTTTGAGAGGTTTTCCTTACATTTCTTCATTAGGATCGAATTCCATGAGTCCGGGCCTGGTGCCGAGTGGGATGGCATGTTGGAAATGGCCTCTTCTATGTCTTTTGGACTGAAATCAATATCCAGCATCTGGGGGGTTTCCGTGGGGGAGGTTTCCATGAAAAATATATTTTGGTCTCTGATGACTTTTGTTTCATCAGGCTCACTGAATGCCATTTCATACTGCCTGCGTAAGAGTTCGCTCATTTCCTTTTTGTCCCCTGTGAAAGAGCCGTCCCCTTTGCTTAGTGGGCCGATGTTTGATGCTGTTTTAGCCTTTTGTTTGGCGTATGAAAAGAAGTAGGCCTATTTGGAATTTTCCTTTATACCTGCAATAGTTTTCCTCTCCTCTTCCATATGTTGTAGTTCATATGATATTCTTAGCCTTTGTTCAATTTCCACAATTTCTCTATCTATTTCGGCCTCTTGCCTATCCTGTAGATTTTGATGTGTGCGTCTTTGTGTGAGTAATTTTCTTCTGTGCAGCCTCCTCCTTTCCCGATCTTGTTTGCTTCTTCATCTTGTTTGTCTTGCAGGTATATGGTGGCTACAGATTTGGGTCATGGTTTCTGTTATTAGACTAGACATTCTGCTGGTGTCAGGTTATTCATTAAAACTTCCCAGTCTATTTAAGAACATAAGAAAATGGGAGTCTGCAGAAAGCCGATTGGCCTAAGCAAGGCAGATCCCTGTCCCACACAACCCCAATTACAAAGCCCAATTATAGGTTCAACACTCTAATACCCTGAGGATCATCTTACCAAAACGGTTAGAGATTAACGCAGGATTACGGGGGTCTGCAGAGCGCTGATTGGCCCAACCCGGCTGATCCCCCTTCACACCCAACCCTTCTCGTCCATATGCTTATCCAATTTTATCTTAAAGCTCCCTACCGTTTTTAATCCCACTATAGCACTTGGTAGTCCATTCCACCCATCTACAACTCTGTTACCAAACCAATATTTGCCTATATCTTTTCTAAAACGAAATTTATCTAATTTGAAACCATTGGTACGAGTTCTTTCGCTATCACTGAGCTTTAGTACATTTGTCATGTCTCCTTTGTTAATCCCACTGACCTACTTGAACACCTCTATCATATCCCCTCTAACTCTGCGTCTCTAACGAATGTAAACCTAATTTCTTCAACCTTTCTTCATACGGAAGATTTCTAATATTATGGATCATTTTTGTCATTCTACGCTGTACGCTCTCCAATGAATCTATGTCCATTCTGTAATAAGGACACCAAAATTGGACAGCATAATCCATATGGGGTCTCACTAATGACAAGTAAAGTTTTAAGATAACATCAGCAGTTCTGTTACTCACACTCCTAGAGATGAACCCGAGAATCCTGTTTGCCTTATTACGAACGCTTATACACTGTTTTCTAGGCTTCAAATCATTGCTAACAAACACACCTAGATCTTTCTCACAGTCTGAATTTTCTAATTCTAAATTAGCTAGTTTATATTTAACATTTGTTTGCATCTTCCCTATCTTTAATACCTTGCATTTGTCAATGTTAAACTTCATCTGCCAATTTACTGACCATTCATGTAAGGTATCTAGATCCCTTTGGAGGCACTCTATATCGCTATCTGAATCAATTGATCTCCCCATTTTAGTATCGTCTGCGAATTTACTTATCCTACTAGTTATACCTAAATCTAGGTCATTTATGTATATAAGAAACAACAGGGGCCTAATACCGATCCCTGGGGGACACCACTTTTGACTGCTCCCCACTCTGACTTGGTACCATTTATGGTGACTCTGTTTCCTACCAATTAGCCATGACCTAATCCATCCCAACAACGACCCTCCTATTCCATGTGCCTCAACCTTTCTCATCAATCTCTCATGAGAGACTCTGTCGAAAGCTTTACTGAAATCTAAATATATAATATCATATGACTTGTCACTATCTACTGCTTCATATACCTCTGAGAAAAAGCTAAGCAAATTAGTAAGGCAAGAACGTCCCTGAGTGAATCCATGCTGAGAAGAATTTATTAAGTTAAATTTTACTAAGTGGCTTCTAATTTTCCTAGCAATAATAGACTCTAGCAACTTTCCTATGATTGATGTGAGACTAATGGGACGGTAATTGGATGCTATCGATTTATCACCTTTTTTGAAGATCAGAACTACATTTGCAAGCTTCCAAGCTTCTGGAACTAAACCTGTTTCTAGTGACTTGTTAAATAAAAATGCTAATGGGCTACTTAACTCATCTCTGCATTCTTTTAATACTCTAGCATATACCTCGTCAGGACCAGGCGTTTTTTGAGGTTTCAGTCTGTCAATTTCCTTAAGCACATAATTTCTACTTATAGTAACTGTACTTAACATATTTTCTATACTATCACTATATACCATATTGACTTCTGGAATCTGTGCCAATTTTTCATTAGTGAAAACGGAACGAAACTGACTATTTAATGTACTGTACATTTCTAAATAATTTTCTGTTATTTCTCCTATTGAAGTTTTTAGGGGGCCTATTACATCTCTAACTTTAGATTTATATAGTTGGTAAAAAGCTTTAGGGTTATTTTTTGAGTCACTGGCTATCCTTATTTCATAATTTCTTTTTGCTTTCCTGATTTCCTTTTTGACCTGTCTTGATAGAGTCTGATAGTATATACCGGTATGTAAATTATTTTCGCCTTTCTTTATTTTTCTATATATTCCTTTCTTTTTTCCTATAAGATCTATTAGCTTATTAGTCATCCATTTTGGTTGGTTCTGCGTCTATCTAAATCTTCTTTTAGGGATATATTTATTTTGAGCATTGTGGAGTGAAGCCATAAACTGGTTATATGTAGGTGGCAAGTTTAACTCTGGCATATCCTGACTTAATTGCTTAACAATAGGGTCCACCCTTAAGTCTCTTCTTAGCCCACCATAATCGGCTTTTCTGAAATCTGGGATAAGTGTCGTATTCTCTTTAGCATTCCCTGTCCATTGTATATTAAAATAAATGGATTTATGATCGCTATTTCCTAGGTGGTCACCAATCTCTACATTATTTATCATATGTTCATTGTTACTGAAAACTAAATCAAGAATATTAATACCTCTATAGTCATCCTCCTATGAAATGAGCTACAAGGTGGAGTCCCTCGCCCTGTGCGATGTTGTCAAATATTCAAAGCTTTAACAACAAATGTTAGTTTTTCAGGCTATTAACAAATTAATTTGAGCTTTTATGACTATATATATATTATATTACAATTTTTAAAGGTTATGTGGTGTTAAGAAACATATCATTTTAAGGATATATAGAAGGAATTTATACAACATATGGCACGCTATTTAGAACATGCTGCCATTTTTCTGGAGACAGCTATAAATAGATTTAAGGAATGGTAGGATATGCGACGTTGCCAAGTAATGTCAATGCGGTTCTGTTGGCTACGCACACACTCACACACCCCTACAGATACACACACAAACACACACATACATACACAATCTCCAAAATGCAATATAGCACAATGTAATCCCATCAAAAGAGAGAGAGAGAGAGCTGGATACGAGTAATGGCAACGCTTTAAATGGCCTCAAACTACGACAACAACATCATCCAGGTCAGACGGTCACCAGCCCTCTTTCATAGCGCGACCACCATGGAAGGAAATACTCGCAAAAGTTACTCTCATCTTCATAGCCAGGCAAGGGAGATGCTGTACAATGTAAATAGGTATATACAAATATAGCCTACCTATTATTTCGTTTCTGTAACTTTTATACAAGAATACCAATAACCCTTCCAGACATAAAAACGTCTTTTACATTTATTTCAAGTTCCCCTTCTAAATGTGGTTTTCCTTGGTTTCCCGTTTTCTAAAAGGTTTGTTTTGGTCGACATGTGGCAACACCGCATAGGGCGACCTTGACCTCCTTGGAGCTCATTTCAGTTGAGTTTGACTATAGTCGGCGTATCTATGAATTGAAATAAAAAACTATCTTGTACTACCTCAATAAACTCTACTGAATCGGAGTCGCCTATTTGGTGCTGCCAATCAATGTTCGGAAAATTAAAATCCCCCATAATGCACACATTGCTAAACCTTGACGCTATTTTAATTTCCTCCCATAACGATGTTCCGCCATTTCTACTCATATTAGGCGGTCTATATATAACTCCAATAACTATGGTCTCACTACCTTCGTTAACCTCTACCCAAACACTTTCATTATCATTATTTAGTCTAATACCTGATTTAATACAGCTTTTTAATGTACTCCTGACAAACACTGCTATACCCCCGCCCCTCCTACTTGTTCGGTCATATTTAAACAAACTATATCCTGGAATATCAAATTCTGCTAAAAAAATGCCTAGATTCTGTATTAATCCAAGTTTCAGTTAGCGCTATTATGTCTATATTTTCTGTGCTAACGAGTGCTCTAAGTTCGTTCATTTTGTTACATAAACTCCTACAATTTGTATAATAAACCCTCAAACTATTACTTGTATTTGCAACTATTTTTCTATTGTTTTTTAACTAATTTATTTTTACCTGTTGAACTACTAGACCTAGACGGAAAATCTACGCTATCAGAATGGTCGTTATTACTATCAATTTCATGTGGCTGGGATTCTATTTTACTTACACACCTATGGTTTATTAACAAAACCCCGCAACAAACTTGTCGAGTGAGCTGGCTAAGGTCGAAACTCCTAGTCGAGAGAGATGTACTCCTCCATCCTGGGCATACAGTTCATCCTTACCATAGAAGAGGGTCCAGTTATCCAGGAATGGAATAGTATTTGCCTTGCAATAATTCTCCAGCCGGCTATTTACACCAATAACCCTGGAGGACCATTCCTTCCTTACCCCTCTTCTTGGTAGGATACTGTGTACCACAGGAACTCCACCCTTCTCCTTGATCCTCTCCAACATTTCCTGGTACATGGTGAGCAACTCCTCGGTCCTGCATTTCCAAATGTCGTTGCTCCCTGCGTTGAGGAAGATGATGGGGTCCTCCCCACTCGCTTCCATGACACCATCTAGCTTTTCTGCCACCCTCTCAACTCCGGCACCAGGCAGACAGACAACTTTACCAACATGTGTGTTAGTAGCCCTGCCAAGGTATTTAACCATTGAATCCCCTACAATTAAAATAGACTTAGCTGTTTTCTGTTGCCGGCCTGTAGCAGAGTAGTAGCAGCAGAAGTAGCTGCAGATTTCCTCCCCTCCCCTCTCACTGCCCCGCTGTAAGATGGGTCATCTCCTTCCTCCTTTCCCCCTTCACTGCCATCACACTCGTCATCCAGGGCGCTATAATTGTTTTTAACCGTCACATACTGCTTCTGGAAGGTTAATTTCATTCCTCTTGAAGATGCCACCTTCCAGGAAGAGTCCGGTTTTCCTACACCAGTGGCATTTTTCTTTTCCTCTAATGCCATCTTCAATGCTAAGTTCTCGTCCTTGAGAGATTGGACCTCGAGCTCAACATTCTCCAGCCTTTCTTGCAAAGCAAGACAAAGCTGGAGAACATGGGAAGAGGTGACAATCTCATCAGCACAAGCCATCACTAAGAATGTTCACCTCACTAGGGGATAAACAGGTATGTCACAAGCGGTCACTGGGTACGTCCTCACTGGTCAAAGGTCAGGAGCCAACTCCATTCCATTTCCTCCATTTCTTGATTTACCTCTTCCCATCTAATGTTTTGGTTATTGAAGTTAAATTTACTGAAGGGGCCGGTTTTTGTTCTCGATTCCGAGGTTGTCTGTACACTTGCTAAGGTTGTTTTGATCTCAATTAATTTATGATCTGAGTATGTTGTGTCCGATATGTTAATGCTGTGTACTATAGAGTCATTGTTAGTGAAGACCAGGTCTAAGATATTGTTTTCCCGTGTGGGTTCAGCAATATGCTGGGTAAGACTAAAAAAATCGCAAAGTTCAAAAAGCTCTCTCGTATTTGTATTTGCTTCTCCGGTGTTATTTGCCACTACCTGGTTTTCTAGTTGTCTCCATGTAATGCTTGGTAGGTTAAAGTCTCCTAGCCATATAATATTTGGTGTTGGGTTCCCCAGGGTTTCCACTTCTGATTTTATTTTGTTGAGCTGGGTTTTGAATTCTTCTAGGGATGAGTCTGGAGGCCTGTATGTAACAATAACTGCTAAACTTAGGGATTCTATTTTAACTCCAAGTATTTCCACCACTTCATTACTGTTATTTAGGAATTCAGTACATATCAGTGAGTCATGAATGTACAAGGCTACACCTCCATGTGATCTATGCGTTCTGTCTGCCCTATGTAGGTTGTAACCAGGAATCCATACCTCACTATCTTCCTGATCTTTAATGTGAGTTTCTGTGAGAGCCGCAAATATAGCGTTTCCTTCTTCTAGCAGGCCCCTAATAAATGGTACTTTGTTCGTGGTTCTATTTTTTAGGCCTTGGATATTTGCAAACAAGATTGGGGAGGGATTGTTTGGAGTACTATGTGCACCTAATAGTCTTCGGGATGTATTTGCCACTCTTGGGAGGCCAGGAGGTGCTCGAGGTGTTCTATGTGCTCTTCCATCTCCCTCAGTCTCTTCATCTTCATCTGCCATTTCCCTCCTTGTCTTTTTCCTCTGTCTCGTCCTCGAATAGCTAGAGAGTTTTTTTGGCTACCATTCGTGTTAGGTCTAGCATAATCTCCAAGTCCCTTTCATATGAAAAGCTGGGCATTTCATATTGTAGCAGGTCTTTTTCTCAAGTGATGTCTTGCAAAGGGATGGGTGGTGGTATTTGCAGATTTCACCAAATCTACATTTTCCATGACTGGTTAGGTTGTTGCAAATTTTGGGATGAGCAAATCTACATGACTTCCCATTATATTCGCCCTTTTGACCAAAGTAGCACCTTCTTTCCAGATAATATCTGCACACTGGTGTAGACAACCCCAGTAGGTGTGGCTGGGGCTGAGAGGGGTTATGTGGTGAGCTAAGTGTGGTTGTGGGTGATAGTGGGCTTGGTGTATGGGTGGGTGAGGCCTGCAGGGGGGTGGAGTTACGGGTCGGTTGTAGGTGGGCAGGTGTCAGTGGTGAGGGGGGAGGCGATGTGGAAGGGGAGCCTGATATGGGGGCTTGTTGCATCCTACGTTCATCCTGTAAATGTATTTGATCAACAGCAGTAGGGTGGTCAATGGCTATAGATGGGATTAATGTGGGGGATTTCTGGGTCTGGGGAGATGTGCGGCAGGGTTTGTGGATTTGTAGGGTGCGAAAGGTTGGTGTTCGGCAGGCGATGTGTGTTGATGTGTAGGAGGCAATTTGGGCTTTTGCATGGGAAGGTGTGCATGTGTGGGTTGTGATACTGGTATGGGCCCAGAGGCCCTAATAGTTCCCCATTTTCTGTGAAAAGTAGCTATGTCTTGGCTATATCTTGTAATGTTTTCTATAATCACTATTTTCTGTATGGATCCGATGATGGACATATTTTTCCTAAATTTCCAAAAGGCAGTCGATAAGGTGCAACTTTGAACATTGATAGATTAAGGGGGGTGACCTGCTTTTTGTTATTTCTGTCCTTTTCTCTCTTTCTCTGGCTTGTATCCATTCGGCCCCATTCAGCTAACTATTTTAAGACGTTTATCCCCATCTAGGTGTTGATTTCTTCCTGGCGAGCGAAAGCGACCAGCATTATATGAAGAAATCCGACTTCGCCGGAGACATTTTTCTATCGAAAAATTTACAAATTTAGCCTGCTGTCTAACAAAAATAAAAATATGCTGGCTCGCTACCGCTCACCAGTAAGAAATTGACACCTGGATGGGGATAAACGTCTTAAAACAGTAGGCTGAATGGGGCCAAACGGATACAAGCCAGAGAAAGATAGAAAAGGACAGAACCAAAACAGGTCACCCCCCTTAATTGGAGATGGTTAGTAGTATAGAGAAACAAGATAACAAGTTGGCTTACAAATATAAGGAAGAGAGTGGAAATAAATGGTGTAAATATAGGTGGGACTGTTTCTAGTAAAGTACCTAATTTTTGTTTTCTTAACCCTTTCTGTACCGGTGACATCCTTTTCATTATATTCTGGCAAATATTTATACGATTTTATTCAGGTTAGAAAGGATGTCTACCAATTAAAAGGCAGTAGACTATCTCAATTCATTCTTTTTGCTACCATATATCCTTCCTAAACTTCATGAAATCGTCTAATTGTAGCTAGCATAAAGTGTAATAAGACGTCACCGGTACAGAAAGGGGGTAATTACATCAATTATATTAATGTAGGACTAAACAACACTATCGCCGAGTTCACCATTCAAACACAATTATGACTGAAGGAGACAGAAATGTAATAATAAGATCTTATGTAAAGTCAAGTCGAGTCAGAACCCCCCCGGTAGATTACCTTTAGTTTTGAGAAATGTCATGTATTGTAAATTGTAAATAATATGAATATGAAATGAAAGTGCAATAAATATAAATTACAGCACTATTTGAGACCTGAGGATATTTTTATCTGAAAACCAATACACCTTTGATTATTGCGCAACAGCTGCAAAGAAGGCTAATAGAGTATTGAGATTCATTAAGTGAAAATGTATACATAAATAATGACATTATAGTGTCATTATTCATCTTGATTATGGCGTACAGTTTTGGTCGCTTTATCTGAGCAAGGACATTGAAAGACTCTAGTCGGTGCAACGTAGAGCAACAGAGCTGATACCTGTACCGTCATTAAGAAGCAAACCATATTACTTATGTATCTATGTATATACTCAGGCACATACCCCATGGTTGGAGGTGGCCAGCTCAAGACAGTAGCTCGAACAGAAAAACAAAAAAAAATATATAAAATAAAAATTCCTACACATCTACAGTAGGTCGTCCAGGAGAAGACCCAGAGACGAAGGCTCATTTGGGGTCCCCAGCAAAAGACTCCCAGGTCCTAGACCTCCCGGAGAGGTTCCGGTCTCAGCAGGCAGACATGCAGCAGAACGCACCAAAATGCCCGCCCACATCACATCCAGGCATGGCCCTACATGTATACACCGGCTCCCCGGGCTTGGCGCCTGACGGACTATTATCTAGTCTAGTCCAACTGGCACCCGACCCCCACTCCCTAACGACTGTGTTATCACTCATCTATTCACAACCATTCTCCATTCATTCCTATTTATCACCACTTTTCTTGTCTGTTCTTTAGTCATCTCTATCTTGCAATGCCCTTTTCACACCATCTCTCCATCTCCTCCCCTTAATCTACTTCCTCCCATTTCCGACTCACACATTCTCCTTGTAAGCCTTTCATCTCCCATTCGTTCAACATGTCCACACCAGCATAGCACCCTTCTTTCCACTGGCCAATAGGGGTTCCCGTTGTCCATATTACGAAACATTAACAAAATTACATTTGTTCCATAAGAGATTAAGAGGTTCTAGTGGTTTAAAATACTGAAAGGTTTTAGCACAATTTATGCAAGTACAATATTCACATACATACAAGTTTAAAGACCGTTTCGTCCACAGAGAGTGTATTTTCAGTGTTACGTTCTAAATGGCGGCTTTCCAGGACCCTGGTTTGGGCTGCCTTTGCTGTCAATTTCTTCATTTTTAGATCGGACCAAAGTCCCTGATCCCACGTCTTTCTATGTCTACCCCTACGCGCAGTTCAACCCACGTTCACGGTCTGGCATTTCTTTACCCAATTCTGATCATCCAGTCTCTCCGCGTGTCCAACTAACCAAGTCTGCTCGTGAGCATCACTTGACTGATACTCCTTATACCCAGATGCCTTCTTAGTTCCTGACTTGATACCCCATCCCTAAGTTTAACCCCACATATCCATCTTATCATTCTCTTTTCATTCCGTTCCATTTTATTAATATTTTTTCATTTTAACCGGTCACGTCTGAGAGTGGTAGTAAATGGTCACAATCAATAATAATGTTAAAACTTGCGGAAATAAAATTAATAAAAACCTAAATCCTAATGGGTAAACTTAGAGTTACAAACGTTTCATCACCTACGGTGTAGTGAACGAGTGAAACAAAATGTCAGAGAATGTGGACTTGTTACGTGGTGGAGAGCAATGCAGTTAACGTTTTCAAGAAGAGGCTAAACTTTTATCCAGAGAAGGTTGGAGTTTATTTATAGAAAAATAATAACACATGAAGTATTTGCAGTTTTGTTATATATATATATTTGTGTGTGTCGTCCTGTACTATTTTATAGATTTCCAAGTAGATATTTACTCAGTCTGATGTAGATTTATATATACAGTATATCTTAATAAATAAAGGTCAATGTTTGTCTGTTTGTCAGTTACCCGACCTTTGTTACTAAACTCCTCCCACAGTTTTGGTGCCAGGTGGGAGTGTGGGGCACCGTTGGAAAGCCCAGGCTTTGGAGATGGTTTTAGGCGAGTTTAGTGGAAATCAGAGACACTTTTGTTTAATAAAATTTCGGCAGAACTTATGTAGTATACGGGAGCGAAAAAAATGCGAAAAAATGGCCGTTTGGGGCAGAAGGAGGCCTCTGATCGAAAAGGTGTATGGAACGAAAGTTGTTCGCAGCTCCCCAAAATGGGGGTACGGATGAGGTCAGATCCAAAATCGGAGGTCATTGAGCGGCCGAAATCGAGGTCGCCGTTTAATGAGGCACAGGGAGGTTGAGGCCGGTGATTATGGTAGTAGTATTGTGATGATTGTGGTAGTAGTGATTGATGATGGTGATTATGGTAGTAGAATTTAAACCCGGGCAATGCCGGGTACCCCTCCTAGTATATATATATATATACTGTTCTTATTTGTATCTTTACTTGGTAGCAACTACTATTTAAATTTAAAACCGGGCTGCGTAGTCGGGAATGCAAAATGTGTGTGTGTGTGTGTGCGCGTGTGTGTGTGTGCGTGTGTGTGTGTGTGTGTGTGTGTGTGTGTGTGTGTGTGTGTGTGTGTGTGTGTGTGTGTGTGTGTGTGTGTGTGTGTGTGTGTGTGTGTGTGTGTGTGTGTGTGTGTGTGTGTGTGTGTGTGTGTGTGTGTGTGTGTGTGTGTGTGTGTGTGTGTGTGTGTGTGTGTGTGTGTGTGTGTGTGTGTGTGTGTTTGTGTGTGTGTGTGTGTGTGTGTGTGTGTGTGTGTGTGTGTGTGCGTGCGTGCGTGCGTGCGTGCGTGCGTGCGTGTGTGTGTGTGTCGTTTTGTTTGTGTGTTTTTTTTTACCTATTTGTAGTATACAGGAGTTGAGCTTTTAGGCTCGTATTGTCCCGCTTCCTGAGTTACAATTATCTAACTTTGCCTTAAAAATATGAATGTTTTTGGCACACACCACTTCCTCTTCCAACTGATTCCACTTACTTATACTTCTGTAAGGGAAACTATACTTTCTCACATCTCTTTTACATCTTCCTTTCATTAGTTTATATCTATGCCCCCTAGTTCTACCATTATCTTTCACAATATAACCCTTCTTGTCCAACTTTTCGAGTCCTCTCACACATTTGTACATCATAATCATATCGCCTCTCTCCCTCCTATCCATTAGAGATGGTAAATCTAATTTCTTTAATCTCTCCTCATATGGTAATTCTCTCAGTTCTGGTATCATCCTAGTTGCAGCTCTCTGAACCTTCTCCAGCTTCTTTATATGCTTTTTTAGATGTGGTGCCCACACCACTGCCGCATACTCCAGTCTTGGTCTCACCAATGTTTTTTATTATTTTCTCCAGCATCTCCTCGTTTATATAGTTAAAGGCTATTTTTATTCTGTTTAGCAGTCCATATGTTTCTCCCACTATCTTATTAATATGATTCTCAGGTGAAAGATCACTCCTAACAGTTATCCCTAAGTCTAGTGTTTTCTCCTAACTTATATTCCGTATGAGGCCTTCTTTTACTTACTCCCATTTCCACTACATGACATTTATTTGTGTTAAATTCCATTTTCCACTTCTTGCTCCATTGATCTATCCTATCCAAATCCCTCTGTAATTCCCTACCACTGTTTTCATCTTCTATACGCTTCATGATCTTGGCATCATCTGCAAACATATTCATATATGCATTTATATCCTTTGGCATGTCGTTAATGTATATTAGAAACATTATGGGAGCCAGCACCGCTCCCTGCGGAACTCCACTTGTGACATCTTTCCACGTAGAAAATGTATCTCTGATAGTAGTCCTCATCTGTCTCCCTGAAAGATAGTCCTCCATCCAATTTAACAAACTACCCTGAATCCCTCCATACTCTTTTAATTTCCACTTCAGCCTGCTATGCGATACTCTGTCAAAAGCTTTCTTCATGTCAATATATACGCAATCCACCCATCCATCTCTCTCTTGTAATATGTCAACCACTCTGTCATAAAAACTGAGTAGATTTGTAACACATGAGGTACCCTCCCTGAATCCAAATTGCCTGTTAGATAGTAGATTATTCTTTTCCAAGTAAATCATCCATCTTTTCTTAATTATTTTCTCACAGATTTTGCACACTATACTAGTAAGTGACACAGGTCGATAATTCAATGGATGTTCCCTGTTCCCACCTTTATAAATCGGTACAATGTTGGCTCTCTTCCAGTCCATTGGTAATTTTCCCACTTCCAGAGAGTATTTCATTATCTCATATAAGGGTTTCACTAGTTCGTCAGCACATTCTTTCAAAATCCATCCCGCTACATTGTCAGGTCCCACTGCTTTTTTCACATCTAGTCCTTTCATTATTTCTACTAGCTCCTCTGGGAGAAAATTAATCTCTCCCAGTTTATCACCAATTTCACCTACCGGTACTTCTTCAAAGTTATCACCTTTAGTATATACTGAGTAGTGTATTGTTCATAATTTCACACATATTCTGGTCGTCATCATAAGTGGTCCCTTCAACCTGACTATTCTATCCCTTACCTTCATTTTACTATTTATAAACCTATAGAACAGCTTAGGATCACACTTACATTTTTTCACAATGTTCTTCTCATATTCTCTGGCTTCTTGTCTCCTGATTGCAGCACATACATTTCTTAATCTCTTGTATCTGTTCCAAGTTTCTCTATTACACCTTTTTCTAGCTGCCTTCCACGCTTGGTCTCTCTTTTCCTTGGCTTTCCTACATTTTTCATTAAACCAATCCTTTTCCTTCGCTGACCTATTACCTTGTTTAGGGACATATTTATTAACTCCTTCTTCATATATTGTTTTAAATACTCCATACTTCTCGTCTACACTATTTCTCTGATGTATTTCACTCCAGTCAACATCTCTAAAGTATTGTCTCAGTGATTGGTAGTCTCATTTTGCATAGTCAAACCTAGTTTCCTTGTGCTCCTCCCTCTCCTCCATATTGGAATAACCCAATAGGATTTCTATATCCATTACAACGTGATCGCTCTTGCCTAAAGGTGGTAAGTATTTTATATCAGAAATTACATCTGGGTCTCTAGTAAACATTAGGTCCAATCTGGATGCTTCATCATTCCCCTTCTTCTTGTATTTTCCTTTATATTTTGCACTAATAAATTTTCTGTTACCATATCCAGTAGCCTATACCCCCACGAGTTCACGTTGCTGCCAGCTTCTCTCTGCTCCCAATCCACCTCTTTACAGTTGAAGTCCCCTACTATAATTAATTCATTGTTTCTACGAGTTAATTTTTCAATACAAATAATCATCTCATCTTTGATAAATTTGTATTCCTCCTCTTCCCAAGCCCCTGTGTAGGGCGGCATGTAGGCCACTACAATATCCGCCTTTTGATTGTCATCATCTGTCAATTCTACTGCTAATATTTCCGCTTTACTATTATTCAGATCAATCATTCTTGTTTTCAATTTATTATGTGTAAGAATTAGCACCCCTCCCCCATCTTGTCTTCTCTATCCCTTCTCCAGATATTATAGTTGTTCCATCCCATTCCCTCCAAACTTATCCCTTTATTTAGTTTAGTTTCACATAGACACAATATTAAGGGCTCTTCCTGTCTGATGTAATCATTTATTTCTAATTTCTTTGATAGCAGCCCATCCACATTGCTATAGACCATCTTGCACCTGTTGCTTTTACCATTATGATTGATATTCCCTGTCTTTATCCTACTATTTCCCCTTCCTGTTGCACCTCTCCCTCCAATCCTTCTTCCTGTACCACCACTTCTTTTCTCCCCCCCTCCGCCCCTATCCTCTCCCCCTTCTTCAGGTACCACTTCCTTACTTTCCCATCCATGTTTCTGTAGAAAAAAAAAACCCTTCTCCACTTCTGATCTATTATCGTTCTTTTCTTTGACTTCTCTATTTATTTCTCTAAATTTTTCCCTCTCTTCCGCATTTAAATCTTTCCTTAGTTTAACATTTCTGTATTCCCCCTCCTGACTTAACTTCCAGCTGGATCTGAGTACCTCCTCTGCTACTTTGGTTGACTTGAATCTAATCTTCATTGGCCTCATTTCTCCTTTCTTGTCTCCTTTGTCTCCAACAATCCTCTACCTCTCTCTTCCATCCCTCCTTATCTTGTCTATCTATCACATCAATCATCTTCTCAACTTTCTTCATCTCCTCACCCTTTCTCGTATTTCTATCTAATATTTCCCCTTCTACATCTCCAAACATAATTACACATCTCTTCTTATCAATAATATCACTGACCTGTTTCTCATTTTGTCTGATGGCATTAACTACCCTCTTGTTCAGGTTCTCCTCCTGCTGTCCCTTTTGCTCCTCAATAATTGCTTTTAGTTGTACCTCTGCTTCACCCACTCGATCACCCCAGACATTTTTCATTTGAGATACCTCTTCCTCCATTTTTTGTGTCCTGTCCTGATTTGTTTCCACTCCTTGTTTTAGCCTAGCATTCTCCTCCCTCAATTCACGAATCTCTCTCTCAGCCCTCTCCCTATACCCATCATCTATCTCTTTCACTCTCTCATTTAAATGTTCTTTGTATTCCTTAATCTGTTCTTTTAAAGCCACATTCTCAGATACCAATTCGTTGACCCTAGCAGTTAGATCATTTAAACCCTCCCCCGGGACACAGCTCTCTTCCACTACAGTCCCAATGGTCTTCCTCCACCCCTCCATTTCCTTTCTCCACTTTATCAGCCCCATCAGATTCCTGTTCAGGAAGATGATCTGGTCCTCCTTACCTTCAGGAAAGCCTGAATAATCCCCTTCCTCGTCATAAAAACATTCCCCACTCATATCCGTGGCTTCGATGTCAGCCATTGTTGTTGTCATGTGACGTCACCAGCCTTACCAGCTGATTTCTCAAAACAAACTCTCTTAAGTTTCGTTTAAACATTCATATTTTTAAATAGCTTTGACTGAACACTTTCCTGTAATAATATTATTAGCGGGACAATACACAATAATTTCCTGTATACCCCACTTTAGGCAAGTCAGATGGTAGTTTGAGGAGCGCCAGCCAACGACGTCCGCTCCCACTCGTCTCGTGTGTGTGTGTGTGTGTGTGTGTGTGTGTGTGTGTGTGTGTGTGTGTGTGTGTGTGTGTGTGTGTACTTAATCTAGTTGTACTTACTCTACAGTAGTTGTATTGCGGGAGTGAGCATGCTCGTTATTTCCCGCCTCCTATATGTGTAGGTGTTATATGTATCGTTGGAATGGCTGTGGATGTGTGTGTAGTCTGTATTTTTAGTCAATTGGCGACATCGGAAACGAAGGCTTAGGGTGGATCTGTATGGTACCATTCTCACTATAGACGGTACCGTC
>CM064487.1:93426545-93459045 GCA_032716605.1 Paralithodes platypus | reverse complement strand
GGTGTTAAAATCGCCAAACTAATGGGCCGAACGTCTTATATTCTCAAAACAAATAGGGGCTGAACACGAGGGAGAAAGGGGGCCAGAAAAGCGCCCCCCCCCCATCTCCCCTTAAACATCTAACTCGACTTAAAACCCTCATTTTCCCTCGATTATAATTATAGTCTACTGCGGTATACAGTATATATCACTTATAATTATGGTCTACTGCGGTATACAGTATACAGTATATATCACTTATAATTATGGTCTACTGCGGTAACAGTATAATAATCACTTATAATTATGGTCTACTGCGGTATACAGTATACAGTATATATCACTTATAATTATAGTCTACTGCGGTATACAGTATACAGTATATATCACTTATAATTATGGTCTACTGCGGTATACAGTATACAGTATATATCACTTATAATTATGGTCTACTGCGGTATACAGTATACAGTATATATCACTTATAATTATGGTCTACTGCGGTATACAGTATACAGTATATATCACTTATAATTATGGTCTACTGCGGTATACAGTATACAGTATATATCACTTATAATTATGGTCTACTGCAGTATACAGTATATATCACTTATAATTATAGTCTACTGCGGTATACAGTATACAGTATATATCACTTATAATTATGGTCTACTGCGGTATACAGTATACAGTATATATCACTTATAATTATGGTCTACTGCGGTATACAGTATACAGTATATATCACTTATAATTATGGTCTACTGCGGTATACAGTATACAGTATATATCACTTATAATTATGGTCTACTGCAGTATACAGTATATATCACTTATAATTATAGTCTACTGCGGTATACAGTATACAGTATATCACTTATAATTATAGTCTACTGCGGTATACAGTATACAGTATATATCACTTATAATTATGGTCTACTGCGGTATACAGTATACAGTATATATCACTTATAATTATGGTCTACTGCGGTATACAGTATACAGTATATATCACTTATAATTATGGTCTACTGCGGTATACAGTATACAGTATATATCACTTATAATTATGGTCTACTGCGGTATACAGTATACAGTATATATCACTTATAATTATGGTCTACTGCGGTATACAGTATACAGTATATATCACTTATAATTATGGTCTACTGCAGTATACAGTATATATCACTTATAATTATAGTCTACTGCGGTATACAGTATACAGTATATATCACTTATAATTATGGTCTACTGCAGTATACAGTATATATCACTTATAATTATAGTCTACTGCGGTATACAGTATACATATCACTTATAATTATGGTCTACTGCGGTATACAGTATACAGTATATATCACTTATAATTATGGTCTACTGCGGTATACAGTATACAGTATATATCACTTATAATTATGGTCTACTGCGGTATACAGTATACAGTATATATCACTTATAATTATAGTCTACTGCGGTATACAGTATACAGTATATATCACTTATAATTATGGTCTACTGCGGTATACAGTATACAGTATATATCACTTATAATTATGGTCTACTGCGGTATACAGTATACAGTATATCACTTATAATTATGGTCTACTGCGGTATACAGTATACAGTATATATCACTTATAATTATGGTCTACTGCGGTATACAGTATACAGTATATATCACTTATAATTATGGTCTACTGCGGTATACAGTATACAGTATATATCACTTATAATTATGGTCTACTGCGGTATACAGTATACAGTATATATCACTTATAATTATAGTCTACTGCGGTATACAGTATACAGTATATATAACTTATAATTATGGTCTACTGCGGTATACAGTATACAGTATATATCACTTATAATTATGGTCTACTGCGGTATACAGTATACAGTATATATCACTTATAATTATGGTCTACTGCGGTATACAGTATACAGTATATATCACTTATAATTATGGTCTACTGCGGTATATACAGTATACAGTATATATCACTTATAATTATGGTCTACTGCGGTATACAGTATACAGTATATATCACTTATAATTATAGTCTACTGCGGTATACAGTATACAGTATATATCACTTATAATTATGGTCTACTGCGGTATACAGTATACAGTATATATCACTTATAATTATGGTCTACTGCAGTATACAGTATATATCACTTATAATTATGGTCTACTGCGGTATACAGTATATATCACTTATAATTATAGTCTACTGCGGTATACAGTATACAGTATATATCACTTATAATTATAGTCTACTGCGGTATACAGTATACAGTATATATCACTTATAATTATGGTCTACTGCGGTATACAGTATACAGTATATATCACTTATAATTATGGTCTACTGCGGTATACAGTATACAGTATATATCACTTATAATTATGGTCTACTGCGGTATACAGTATACAGTATATATCACTTATAATTATGGTCTACTGCAGTATACAGTATATATCACTTATAATTATGGTCTACTGCGGTATACAGTATACAGTATATATCACTTATAATTATGGTCTACTGCGGTATACAGTATACAGTATATATCACTTATAATTATGGTCTACTGCGGTATACAGTATACAGTATATATCACTTATAATTATGGTCTACTGCGGTATACAGTATACAGTATATATCACTTATAATTATGGTCTACTGCGGTTTACAGTATACAGTATATATCACTTATAATTATGGTCTACTGCCAGTATACAGTATATATCACTTATAATTATGGTCTACTGCGGTATACAGTATACAGTATATATCACTTATAATTATAGTCTACTGCGGTATACAGTATACAGTATATATCACTTATAATTATAGTCTACTGCGGTATACAGTATACAGTATATATCACTTATAATTATGGTCTACTGCGGTATACAGTATACAGTATATATCACTTATAATTATGGTCTACTGCGGTATACAGTATACAGTATATATCACTTATAATTATGGTCTACTGCAGTATACAGTATATATCACTTATAATTATGGTCTACTGCGGTATACAGTATACAGTATATATCACTTATAATTATGGTCTACTGCGGTATACAGTATACAGTATATATCACTTATAATTATGGTCTACTGCGGTATACAGTATATATCACTTTTCCGGTTGTTTGTTAGTTTGTTTGTTTGGGTATTATCTGCTGGGTACAGTCGCGCTAATAAGTCATGTCCCAGCTGGCATTACGTTTGGCTTGCTTTGTTGAATAGGGTGTGCACGTGTAGGAATATGTTTGTATATTTCCCTCGATATGAAGAAGTGCAGCTTATATATTGCTGATACCAAATTATTGATCAAAACATACTTGGTACCGAGACATCACTTACTAGCGCGACTGTACCGTTGTGTCCTTCGTATAATATTATATAGGCACACCCTACTTCATACAGACATCCTTAAGGGGAGATGGGCCGTTTTTCTGGTCCCCCCCTTCTCCCTCATATTTAGCCCCATTAGTTTTCAGATTTTAAGACATTCGGCCCATTAGTTTGGCGATTTTAAGAGCTTTCGCCCCATTTCGTTTTCAATATTAAGACTTTTCGTGTCATTCAGGTGTCAATTTTATCCTGGCG
The DNA here is from genome assembly GCA_032716605.1 of Paralithodes platypus. Classification (NCBI taxonomy): domain Eukaryota; kingdom Metazoa; phylum Arthropoda; class Malacostraca; order Decapoda; family Lithodidae; genus Paralithodes; species Paralithodes platypus. The sequence goes on along the minus strand of CM064487.1, from coordinate 93,455,428 downwards.
AGCGAAAGCGAGCCTGACATTTTAAGAGGAAGTGGCCTGAGGATGGGAAATTTTTCTACCGAAAAATATAAAGAATTATCTTGAAGGGGGGTCTAGCGGGTGTTTTTTTAAGCTTGATGGATGCCTAGCGAGGAAACTAAGAAATAAAGGAATTATTAATAGACCAAAAAAACGGCCATCTCCCCTTAACCCTTGCTTCACATGACGCTCCTATTCAATAGAGTGTGATTAACATTATGCGATTTTACTCGGCTTTGCAAGGCTTTAGGGGTCGAAGGGACAATAATAAAAAAAAAATCCTCATACTCCCATATTTCACTGACACATGCACAAACACACACACACCATATTTTAAACGCACACACATACTCTTGTATTCATACACTCACCATGCCTATACACTTTGACTCTAATTCACACACACACACACACACACACACACACACACACACACACACACACACACACACACACACACACACACACACACACACCATTTTACATTGCATCACAAACGCATACAAACCACATCAAAACATACACAATCCAGATGCCAGAAACACACACTCACATACACCACACAGTTGTCATATGTGTTAATGAAAATATACTTTTATCTGCAGGTGTGAGATTTGGCAGACAAATTAGGACTGCTTAATCCTCTCCGGCATATGACGCGATTTTGAGCCTAATGGAGATACTTTAAAGCCTTTGTTACCATCAGGGGTATTTAGAAGCCTTTAGTTTATTTACTTCAACCTCTGCAGTTGTCTTTGAGTTAGCTGTGGGCAGAAAACTAATTTTGGAGAGGTAATTATAGGAGTGAGAGAACTCTATTTCTTATTGCTAATCTGGCAACCTCTGCGTCATAAATGCGTGAAAGGGTTAACCAAAATCCTATAGGCTACCGTGATAAGAAAACGTTCGATGTTAACCTACAGCAGGTTTTGTAATAGCTACTACGAAATATGTGGGTGATCAGATTTCAAGATTTAAATGAGGTACTTTTAGCCCACCAGATGTTAGCCGCATCACAATATCATGCTAACAGTGTCGGTGTTTTTCTGACATTGTGAGTCCATAAATCTAATATAAATATTGGGTTTTAGGTTCTCTGTAGAATGTCATCCCTAGCCCTCAACCTGTTACCTTACCTTTTGATACCTTTTGATGTGTTCGCCACTCTTCTAGCGGCACCAAGGAGCGCGACGCCCCTCGTTATGGGTGGTGATTTGGTGCAGTAGACTATTTGAAGCGACAGCTCGCTCCCTTGCGAGGATGGGCTCGTCTGGCACTTTTTGCAGTTCGACATCGAGGGCTCTCTTGAAGTTGTCTAACGAGACGTCCCTCATGTCTCTTACTCGCCGTGGGAGTTTGTTGAAGAGACGTGGGCCTCTGTGTGATAACCAGCCCTCTCGCAGAGAGCCCATAGCACCCCTGTTATTCATCCGGGGGATTTCGCATTCCCAGCCTCTCCTATCACTGAATTTCATGACTATCGGAGTATGTAGGTTTGGTACTAATCCCTCTGCGATTTTCCACGTGTATATTATTAGGTAACGTTCTCTTCTACGTTCCAGTGAGTACAGATTCAGTGCTCTTAAACGCTCCCAATAGTGTAGCTGTTTTATCGAACTTATAATTATGCGAAGTGAAATTTCTTTGTACACTCTAAGTCATTTATTTCACCTGCTTTGTATCAACCTATTCTCTCTAGGACAAATATGCTGACCCTTTCCGATTCTTCTAACAGCTAATATGAAACCCTGGAATATATATATATAAAATAGACAAATAATTAATGACATGCTTCAATTCACCACGAAGTAGCTTCGAAAACTCAAAAGCCAAGATTTATGTCCTAGACTATACAGTCAAGAACATAAATGGTGACGCACGCATTTGAATCAGTATCGAACGTAAGCGAGATAATACAGTGATTTAGTATATCCCAAATGCTCCAGAACTTGGCTAATAGGGGAGATATTATATATTTATTTAGTTATTTATTTATTTATTATTTTTTATAGCTTCTTCCCTAGATCTTCATCAAGCTTTGGAATATACCTACAAAACTCCCAGGTAAATTTGAGCATTTTTTGGTAGAGATATGGCCCGGCCAAAGGCCGGTTCCTCCCAAATTGCGGGCTTGCTATCGCTCGCCAGGAATAAATAAACACCTAAATGGCACGAAATGTCTTAAAATCGCCAAACTATTTGAGCGAATGTCTTATAATCTCAAAACTAACAGGGCTAAACACGAGGGAGAAGGGGATCCAGAAACCCCCCACCCCCCTCCCTCTTAAAATTTCAAAAATTCAAATTTGTGTAACTTAATTTCTGGCCACGACTGTACCTGTACTGGAACTAATCCTTACGGGCCCCAGTGTATGAAGCCTGGAGGTGCGGTGGGAGGATAGTAATGGCCACCTTACCTGTTACCACCACCTTACCTGTTAGTACCACCTTACCTGTCACCACCACCTTACCTGTTACCACCACCTTACCTGTTACCACCACCTTACCTGTTACCACCACCTTACCTGTCACCACCTTACCTGTCACCACCACCTTACCTGTCACCACCACCTTACCTGTCACCACCACCTTACCTGTCACCACCACCTTACCTGTCACCACCACCTTACCTGTCACCACCACCTTACCTGTTACCACCACCTTACCTGTTACCACCACCTTACCTGTTACCACCACCTTACCTGTCACCACCACCTTACCTGTCACCACCACCTTACCTGTCACCACCACCTTACCTGTCACCACCACCTTATCTGTCACCACCACCTTACCTGTCACCACCACCTTACCTGTTAGTACCACCTTACCTGTTACCACCACCTTACCTGTTAGTACCACCTTACCTGTTACCACCACCTTACCTGTTACCACCACCTTACCTGTCACCACCACCTTACCTGTCACCACCACCTTACCTGTTACCACCACCTTACCTGTTACCACCACCTTACCTGTTAGTACCACCACCTTACCTGTTAGTACCACCTTACCTGTTACCACCACCTTACCTGTTACCACCGCCTTACCTGTCACCACCACCTTACCTGTCACCACCACCTTACCTGTTACCACCACCTTACCTGTTACCACCACCTTACCTGTTACCACCACCTTACCTGTTACCACCACCTTACCTGTTACCACCACCTTACCTGTTAGTACCACCTTACCTGTTACCACCACCTTACCTGTTAGTACCACCTTACCTGTTAGTACCACCTTACCTCTTACCACCACCTTACCTGTTACCACCACCTTACCTGTTAGTAGCCTACCACCTTACCTGTTAGTACCACCTTACCTGTTACCACCACCTTACCTGTCACCACCACCTTACCTGTCACCACCACCTTACCTGTCACCACCACCTTACCTGTTACCACCACCTTACCTGTTACTACCACCTTACCTGTTAGTACCACCTTACCTGTCACCACCACCTTACCTGTTACCACCACCTTACCTGTTACCACCACCTTACCTGTTAGTACCACCTTACCTGTTAGTACCACCTTACCTGTTAGTACCACCTTACCTGTTAGTACCACCTTACCTGTTACCACCACCTTACCTGTTAGTACCACCTTACCTGTTAGTACCACCTTACCTGTTACCACCACCTTACCTGTTACCACCAACTTACCTGTTACCACCACCTTACCTGTTACCACCACCTTACCTGTTAGTACCACCTTACCTGTTACCACCACCTTACCTGTTAGTACCACCTTACCTGTTAGTACCACCTTACCTGTCACCACCACCTTACCTGTTAGTACCACCTTACCTGTTAGTACCACCTTACCTGTCACCACCAGCTTACCTGTTACCACCACCTTACCTGTTAGTACCACCTTACCTGTTAGTACCACCTTACCTGTTAGTACCACCTTACCTGTTAGTACCACCTTACCTGTTACCACCACCTTACCTGTTAGTACCACCTTACCTGTTAGTACCACCTTACCTGTTACCACCACCTTACCTGTTACCACCAACTTACCTGTTACCACCACCTTACCTGTTACCACCACCTTACCTGTTAGTACCACCTTACCTGTTACCACCACCTTACCTGTTAGTACCACCTTACCTGTTAGTACCACCTTACCTGTCACCACCACCTTACCTGTTAGTACCACCTTACCTGTTAGCACCACCTTACCTGTCACCACCAGCTTACCTGTTACCACCACCTTACCTGTTAGTACCACCTTACCTGTTAGTACCACCTTACCTGTTAGTACCACCTTACCTGTTAGTACCACCTTACCTGTTAGTACCACCTTACCTGTTAGTACCACCTTACCTGTTACCACCACCTTACCTGTTACCACCAACTTACCTGTTACCACCACCTTACCTGTTACCACCACCTTACCTGTTAGTACCACCTTACCTGTTACCACCACCTTACCTGTTAGTACCACCTTACCTGTTACCACCACCTTACCTGTTAGTACCACCTTACCTGTTACCACTACCTTACCTGTTAGTACCACCTTACCTGTTACCACCACCTTACCTGTTAGTACCACCTTACCTGTTACCACCACCTTACCTGTTACCACCACCTTACCTGTTACCACCACCTTACCTGTCACCACCACCTTACCTGTTACCACCACCTTACCTGTTACCACCACCTTACCTGTTACCACCAACTTACCTGTTACCACCACGTTACCTGTTACCGCTACCTTACCTGTTACCACCACCTTACCTGTTACCACCACCTTACCTGTTACCACCACCTTACCTGTTACCACCACCTTACCTGTTAGCATGATATAGTGCTGGGGTGACGATTAGGTGATTGGAAGTTTTCAAAGTGTCCTAGTGTGTCCCTTGTGGAAATGTAAGTGAAGGTTAATTGGTAGATTGATTGATTGATTTATCTGTAGCTGATTAGACACTTTGTTGGTTAGTGTGTGTGTGTGTGTGTGTGTTTTGTTTTTTTACATTAAGGATTTTGATGTTTTTTGCAATTTTCGAACTTTTTTCTTTGCCCCTAGATCCCCTTCAAGCTAAAAAAAAAAAAAAAAAAAAAAACTTACCGGTACTCATATTCCTCTCCAATTTAAAAAAAAGAAACGTTCCTCGGTCCCCCTTCAAGCTAAATTTGTACATTTGTTGATAAACAAATGTTCCAGCCAGAGGCCGGTTTCTTCTTAACTGTAGTCTCGATATTACTTACCAGGAAATAATCGACACCTGAATTAGGCGAATCACGTTTTATGATTATTGCCAAATTGCCATACTAATGAGGTGAAGCAGGGGGATCCTAAAACTCCACCCCACGAATTATATGCAATTAATGATTGTAAGTGACTTGGCGCCGGAAAACTAAAATATGTGCTGTACAGTCGGGATAAAAAATCATGTACTTCCTTGGAATCTTTGACTGGGGTTTTCTCTCGAGAGCAAAAGTAACTTCACCAAACACTTGAACAATATACTCGGTTACGTTTTGTTCTTGATTGATAATTATTTATTTAGTACAAGCCTAAAGATTAAAGTAGATTTGAAAATTGTTAGGAATTGCATGAGGTCATGACTGCTAATCCCCACAGGTCCCAGAGATGGTGGGCAGACAGTCAAACTGGATCAATTTTGTTTTAAGACTGGTATGAATATAAGGAATACAGTAACACTAACATTATATTATATATATTGTCTTGACTAATTTATAATTTCCGAGGGCATAATAAATTAGTACGAACTATGAATCATAACTTTAGTTTTTAATGTGTAAGACGGAGACAAAAGGCAAAGCTACCTGTATTGCGTGTCTACCCCCAAAAGAGTGACCGAGCCAAATTCAAGTTACGTTACAGTAAAAATGCCTTGACACACGGAGGTTGAAGGAGTTCAAGTCGTAGGATGAGGGAAATATGGATTTGGGGAGAAAGTTCCAGAGTTTATTTGCTGAGTGGAAGAAAGACTCGGTTGATCCGTGGGTTAGAGAGTTTGGAAAAAAATTGGGGGGAGGGGTTGATTGTGTTGATAGGTGGGTACCACCTACTTTGTAAGAAGGTATACACCGATAAAGCTCTGAAGAACATTGATTATTATAATTTCGGTAGGAGAGAGAGAGAGAGAGAGAGAGAGAGAGAGAGAGAGAGAGAGAGAGAGAGAGAGAGAGAGAGAGAGAGAGAGAGAGATGGAGATGGAACATTGCAGCGTTTAGCGAAAGATTGTAGAGAATTGGTAAGAGGGGAGAGTTGACAAGACGAAATGCTTTTTACTACCCTTTCGAGAAGTGCCGTGGAAGTGAGTGGAACCTCCCCACACATGCAAACAGTACTTGATACATTGGCGCACAGTACCCCTGTGCAGAGCAAGAAACTGTGCGGAGATGAAGAACCCACAGAAACAGTTTAGCACACCTAATTTCAGGAAAGTTGTTTTTAGCAAGAGTGGTAACATGGTCTTTCCAAGAAAGGAGGACCCCAAGATTATTGAGAGAGGATGAAGGGTTGACTTGTTTGTTGTTGGAGAATAAGGGATAATCGTGTGAAAGATTGTGATGGGTAGATAGATGGAGAAATTGGGTATTGGAATTCTTGAAAGCAACAAGGTTATCTCTGCCTCAACGGGAAATAGTTGATAAATCAGATAACAGGTGTGCTTGGCCTCATCAAATGAGTTTTGAAGTAACTACGGAGGGTCCCGGTAGAAAGATGGTTGAATAGTTTAAGGTGGAGTCTTCGAGACAACAGTGGATAAAAGCCTAGTAGTCTATGATAGAGAAGATCTCATCAATGAATAGAATTGGAGATAGGACAGAACCACGAGGAACACCGGAGTTGATAGGTTTAGGAAACGAGCGATGGCTGTCCACAACCGCAGCTATGGGTAATAACACATTAATATTATTATTATTATTATTATTATTATTATTATTATTATTATTATTATTATTATATTTTTATTTTTTATGGACTGGCTATGATAAATCTCATATTGCCATCCTGAATGTAAGGTTGATGAATGGGGATGTCCTCCAGAATATATACATGCGGTAATGCAATGGAAATTGTTGAAATGTAACTTGAGACCCTACAATGCAAAAAGTACCGTAAGAAGCGCCCAATATTGTTACCATTGTAAGGTAATGGGGGTGACATCTGGTGTTTTTTTAGTACCAATCATTTAGGCCGTGATGACTTTATCCCGTGGCTGTGAGTCATTTAGACCATTACCCATTAGGCCGAGTCTTACTCGGTGCATAATAGGCTATATTGAAATGAGTTTGTTAAATTTGTTAGATTACGTTGGTTTTGTTAGGTTAGGCAATTTGCTAACTAAATGAATGCTGAAATCCAAATTAATCAACTGATCCATTTGGGAAAAATCCAATAAAAATATGAGGATAGAATTAAAAAAACGTACTTATTTTATATGAATATACTGTCGAGTTAGGCCTATGGACAAAAATCGTTATATGTGATTTATAAGATTAGAAGAAAATAAAACCCTAATAGGTACCGGTATTCAATATATCGTCCTTAATCACAGCCTAACCGACCCACGGCCTAAACTACTCACAACAGAAAAATAGTCGCGGCCTAAGCGACACCAACTCGTGGTATTTTGTTTAGGAGTTTAACCAGCACGTGGAAGACAATAGGTTATCGTGTCTCATTAGTGATGGGTGTTATTTATATAATTACAGGCATCGTATGTGTACTAAGCTGTGCTATCTCCAACTGTAGATAAAACTAAAAAATGAAATATGATCATGAAGCAAAGGTTAAATAGAAGATTTGTTTCCATTGTAAAGACACGACAGTTTCGATTCACTTTGGAATCCCCTACACCTGCTATTCAAGATTCACTTTGGAATCCCCTACACCTGCTATTCAAGATTCACTTTGGAATCCCCTACACCTGCTATTCAAGATTAACTTTGGAATCCCCTACACCTGCTATTCAAAATTCCAGAAATAAATCCTATAAACAACAAAATCATGTTTGTCAACAAACGCAAATCATTAATATCCCTTCCCTAACAACACGACAATACAAAATATATTTAAAAAGCTAAAGCGGTCAATCTCCCTTCGTTTGGAAAATATTCTGATCTTGTCCAATTTTTTCTGTTTGGCCGCAGTTCTATAGGGACTGACAGGCGCCTTCAGCCAGTCGGACGTATAAAGGCGGAGTCACCCACATCTTGTACACTCAGTTTTAGGCAATAATGGGTATATTATGGATATATTTACATATATCGGGTACTATGTAACACAATGAAACGTATGCGAGATCCACGCTCTTCTATAAGCGACTTAAGTTACTAACTGGAATGCTTTCCTTTACACTAAGGTCCCATAGTTGGCTGATATACAAGGTGACTATTTGTATCCCGCTGTTGTCAATTGAGAGAAGCCAAATGAAGCGTATTTTACTTAGCAAAAGAAAACGAACTGATATTCAGTCCCCCTTTTTTCTGCTTGATACAAAGTGGAGTAAACAAATTACTATCAGGGCCATTTATTCAAAAAGCTTCTTTATTTGTAATATTTACAAAATCAAATCATGAATTTTCAATATTTGGGTAGCTTATACATATTTTGAATCCTTTGATTATTCACTAAATATTACATAGACATATTTGTAACTGGATATGTGATAAGTTATGAATGATATTTATAAGGTATATGACGCCTGAATAAGGTGCAAGCCCAAAAATACAGTAGTTGACTGAGAAAATTGACCTGCGTATTCATAACTCCGAACATTGAGCTTGCTATATCAGTTCAAAATGTTCCTATCCGTTCTCATTACTTGTACCTTATAATTGTTTTATAACGTTAACCCTATCAACTATAACGCTTATCCTGGTTTTAGTCTGGCTAGAATTTAACTATTGTATTCAGTTAACGAAGAATCTGTGAGTCAGAATATTAATTGATACATTTCATGTCCTTTTAATGCTTAGTGGTAATTTTGAAGTAGAATACATAGTTTAATGATAGCCAAAAGTTAAGGAAGAATTGCGTTATCATATATAGGAAGGGCTAACATCACCAAGGTGTAGACATTACAAAGGCTTCCATTTTTGTGTTGTATATCGATACAATTTCTCTATAGGAGTAATGAATTTTGGGAAATATTTGTAACTACTGAATATGGACCAGTGCCTTTGACATGTAGGGTAGAATACCGGTACCCAATTTGTGCGATTAAGGAGGGTCACCGTTTTTTTTTTTTTTTTTATCTTTCTCTCCTTTTCTCTCTTTCCCTGGCTTGTATCCATTCGGCCCCATTCAGCCAACTGTTTTAATAAGACGTTTATCCCCATCCAGGTGTCTATATCTTCCTGGCGAGCGAAAGCGAGCCAGCATTGTATGGAGAAATCCGGCTTCGCCGGAGAATTTTATCATCGAAAAATGTACTAATTTAGCTTGCTATCAAAACAAAAATATATTTAAGCTGGCTTGCTACCGCTCGCCAGGAAAATATTGACACCTGGGTGGGGTAAACGTCTTACAACAGTAGGCTGAATGGGGCCGAATGGATACAAGCCAAAGAGAGAGGGGGAGAAAGATAAAACAAAAGCGTGGTGGGCTCCCTTAACTGGGTTTTCGCGAGGAAAATGTTGTCCAATTTTGACAACAAACTTGGCTTCTGGTTTGTTTTGGCCGTTTTCGCGAGTGTGAATGACAAAGTGAACGTCAAGATTTGTCAAGATTACTTCTTAAGATTGCTTATGCTTTTCGGCTGAACTTGACTTCTCGATAATGTAAACAAACATCGTCAGAGGCTCTTCTGTTGAGATATGATTTATTTATAATAGATTATTATTTGTGAATTTTACTTTTATTAAATATATATTTATTATTATTTACACTTGTTGTTCGTTGCTTTGGTATGTAGTGTTGTGACTGAGGGCGATTTGGCTTGCGAGACTCATTGATTACAATTATTAGCAGTGTCTTTGAGACTGTTACTAAATTGGATTCAATTTTGGTTCAGATAATATATACACAGCCAACATTATTTTAGGAACCAGCAAAATAATTTTTTTTTTTTTTTTGTTTTTTTTCTATGTGATTGAGGGAGGCAAAAGGCATAACTGCCTATAGCGAGTGCCTCCCCCATAGTTGAAAGAGTGACAGGGCCAAAATCAAGGGACGTTCGAGCCAAAATGCCTGGACACACGGAGTTTGAAGCAATTTAAGTCATAGGAAGAGGGAAAGACTGATTCTGGGAGAGAGTTCCAGAGCTCAGCTGTTGAGTAGAAGAAAGTTTGAGAGTAACGTTTCACTCTTGGGTTGGAGAGTTGCACAAAGTAGGGTGGGATTGAGTTGCAAGACGGGTACCACGTGCCCTACGTAAAGGAGGTGGTATGCACTGGGATAGCTCTGAGGAACACTGATTATTATAGTAGCGATAGAATAGCGAGAGAGATGCAACATTGCGGCGGAGAGAGAGAGATTCAGAGAGTTGGTGAGTGGACGGGAGTTAATGATACGAAAGGCCTTCCTTTCAACTTTGTCTAGGAGAGCGGTGTGAGAGGAACCTCCCCACACATGTGAACAATACTCAATACAAGGGCGCACTATGCCCCTGTACAGAGCAAGAAGCTGTGCAGGGGAAAAGAACCCCCTAAGGCGGTTGAGCACACCCAGCTTCTGGGAGGCTGCCTTAGCAAGACTGGTAATATGGTCCTTCCAAATGAGAGCAGAAGAAAAAGAGACACCAAGAATATTGAGAGAAGATGAAGGGTTGATTTTTGTATTGTTGAAGAATAAGGGATAGTCCGCTGGGAGATCCTGACGGGTAGATAGATGGAGAAATTGGGTTTTGGAAGCATTAAAGTTAACAAGGTTTTCTCTGCCCCAATTGGAAATAGTATTTAGATCAGAATTTAAGAGTTCTATGGCTTCATTACGTTTGTCGTTGAGGGATTGCTGGCTGGGGCGTTCTGAAAAACTAATGGAGTAGTGTAAGGTTGAGTCGTCTGCGTATGAATGGATGGGAATTAAGGTACAGTTCAGGAGATCATTTATAAAAATGAGAAAGAGAATAGGAGATAGGACAGAGCCCTGAGGAACACTGGAGTTTATAGGGTGAGGAAGTGAACAATGGCCGTCCACAACCGCAGCTATGGAACGGCCGGAAAGGAAATTAGAGACAAAGGCACAGATGGAGGGATAGAAACCGAAGGAGGGTAGTTTAGAAATTAAAGATTTATGCCAGACTCTATCGAAGGCTTTCGATATGTCTAGTGCAATAGAAAAAGTCTCACCGAAGTCCCGAAAGGAGGATGGCCAAGAGTTAGTAAGATATGAAAGAAGATCACCAGTAGAGCGACCCTTAACCTCTGAAGTGCGCATGGGGGTAATTGGAAACGTCCCCCTGTGCTGACGTATTTGAGGTGTTTCCGTCACTAAAATATTCATTGTGCCATTAATAGCATTAATATTTATCCATATGCGCCTATTATGGGTTGATTATAAAGGTATTAACCTGAAACAACAATAAAACGAGTGAAAACAGCGTTTGGATGGTCAAAATCGGAGATATAGCCCGCGAGTTGTATAATGTATGGGTGAGGCAATCTGCTTTCCCGCCAATTTCCCCCAAGGCCACTGAGACGCAGTCGATCGATACTCTCTCTCTCTCTCTTGCACTCGCTTGCTATCAGTGATGACCACACCCTCCAATCGGATTTCTAATGTTAGCACGAAAATATACCTCAGAATAAGGGAATAACAGGGAAAATAGGTGATAACTGAAGGAGAGGAGGAAAGTGGGGAAGGAGGGGAGGTAGAGGACTGAGATTTTGCATGGCCCAGGGGCCAAAAAAAAAAAAAATATAAAAAAATCTTTTTTTTTCGATGTCAAAAGTTGATTTTTATTTTCTCTGACTCTTAAGAGTCTTCCCGCAGTGCGCCGGGGGAACTCTTAAGAGTCTCCCCGCAGCTCCCGGGTTAAGGAAGCCATACTGGCGATCTGAGAGCAGATTATGAGAAGAGAAATGCTTAAGAAATTTGGAAGCAAGAATAGTTTCAAAAACTTTAGAAAGACAAGAGATAAGAGCAATTGGACGATAGTTGGAGGGTTGAGAGCGGTCACCCTTCTTTGGGACAGGTTGAATGTGAGCAAACTTCCAGCATGAAGGGAAGACGTTAGAGGATAGACAGAGACGAAAGAGTTCGCCTAGGCAGGGAGTCAGCACGGAAGCACAGTTTTTGAGAACAACAGGAGGAACACCGTCCGGACCATACGCCTTATTAGTGTTAAGCCCAGACAGGGTAGAAAGTACATCTTTAGAAGAGATTAGGATATTAGGCATAAGTAAGAGAGAGGAGGGCGGAGAGGGAGGAATAGCACCGGAATCATCCAAGGTGGAGTTTCTAGCAAAAGTTTGAGCGAAGAGTTTAGCTTTGTCAGAGGAAGAAGTGATGGTTGTGCCATCAGAGTGGGAAAGGGGAGGGAAAGACGAGGAAGAGAAATTGTTGGAGAGGTTTTTGGCTAGATGCCAGAAAGCTTGGGAAGAGCTAGAGTTGGATAGTTCAGTGCATTTATTATTGATGAAAGAGTGTTTGGCAAGTCGAAAGAACAGATTTGGCTTGATTCCGGGCAGAAACATATGAAGAATGAGAGTCTTGAGTTTTAAGGCGTCGGTACCGTTTGAATGCTTCCTCCTTATTGCGGACAGCAGTAGAACAGGCGTGAGTAAACCAAGATTTTTTAGCATTAGTCTGAGAGAAAGAGAATGGAATGTATGCTTCCATGCCCGATAGGATTACCTCGGTAATGCGTTCAGCACTCTCCGAGGGTCCTCGGCCATGGAAGCAGAAATCATTCCATGGGAAATCAAAGAAGTACTGCCGAAGAGCCTCCCAGTCGGCAGCGCCAAAGTGCCACAAGCGCCGCCGGCTAGGAGGATCGGGTGGCTGTACTGGAGAGATAGGACAGGTAACAGAGATAAGTTTATGGTCGGAGGAGCCCAAAGGAGAGAAAAGATCGACAGTATAAGAAGAAGGGTTAGAAGTTAGAAACAGGTCAAGAATGTTTGGCCGATCTCCGATGCGATCCGGGATACGGGTGGGTTGCTGAACTAACTGCTCTAGGTCATTTAGGATAGAAAAAACGTAGGCTTGTTCACCAGGTGGATCAGTAGTGTGAGAGGAGAGCCATTGGCGGTGGTGAACGTTGAAATCTCCTAAGATGGAGATTTCTGAGAAAGGAGAAATGGATAGAATGTGTTCCACTGTAGAGTTTAGATAGTCAAAGCTTAGTATTGAAGAATTTTTTTATACAGCATAATACGATGGTAGATTGGTACAAATTGAAGTCAACATATATTTTACTCTCAAGTATCGCGAAAACCCATAAAAAAACCCTATTATAATTAGATCAATACATTTAGTAACAATATGTAGTCACCAAGATATGAAATTAGCACACATTATGAAACAAGATAACGAATGTGATGTTATACCGGTACGCTATTTATAGTTTGAAGGCGGATTTGTGAGTTGAGCTCTCTGTAGTAATGTTGCTATATATCCACAAGACCTCTTATTCCCATTAACACAACGGTATTAACCCTTTGAAGATTATGACGCATTTTGACAGTTTATTCTGGCTATCATTTGACGATTTTATGCTGGTTATGAAGGATCTGTGGGAATTATAAAGGTATAAACACTATTTCAATTAACCCTCTGACTTCCATATACCCTTCCTAATCTGAATAAAATCGTGTAATAATAGCCAGAGGGCATACAGTAGATGCGTCACGGGTTCTTGTAAGGGTTAACCGGAGACAAGGCTGTGACCGTGGAGTGACTGTTCTAGTAATCCTTGAACACCTACAACAATCAATAACGGTATACAGTAAGGGCAGGTTTTACTTTACTACCTAGACCTTCATCAAGCTTAATAAAAATACCCCCAAGACCCCCATTCGAAATAAATGTGTACATTTTTCGGTAGAAAAATGTCCCGGCCAAAGGCCGGTTCCTCTTACATTACAGGCTCGCTATCGCTCGCCAGGAAAACATCGAAACCTAAATGGCACAAAAGGTCATAAAATTTACGGACATTGGGCGAACGTCTTAACATTTCAAAGCTAATGAAGCTAAGCATGAGGGAGAAGGGGGTCCAGATAAATTACACTAAGAGAAAATCTGCCCTTAACCCGTCGTGGTGGTCAAATGCAGCCAAGGTTTTGCAACATTGGTACCAGGTTTATTTGCCCCCAACTGTACCGTACCTTAACTATCCTACAGTTGGCCGCAGGAGTTTGTATACTCTCTCTCTCTTTGCTATGAAGCCATTAATTGGTCATATTTAATTACTGTGCAAGAAAATTCACTTATAGTTCAGTAATATTTAGTTTCCTTCCATACATAAAATCACCGCATGCACGCTAATTCATGTCGGCATCTGTACATCTTGATACCGGTACTAAATGTATTAAGCTAAATCTTATATCCTGGGTTCGAGTCCACGGACTGCCACATGTGTTTGTAAATTTCATTAATCGATTTTAGGAGTATGGTTGGTTGTTGGAAGGAACATAATAATTGATATTGGTTCAGGAGTAATTTATCGAGAGGACTTCCCTAAGTGGTTAAGGCCCCATTAATTGCTCTTTCCATTCACATATGCATAGCCTACGTGAGTTGCAGTTGGGATGTGTGTACATGCTTAGATTGATATGCAGGATTCGAAGTTGCATAATAAATCGTAGGCAGTGTCCACCAACCTTTAACTGTCTTCGTGGTGCGATGTATAAGGTGTTGATTTTCGGTGTGAGCATCCTGGGTTCGAGTCCACGGACTGCCACATGTGTTTGTAAATTTCATTAATCGATTTTAGGAGTATGGTTGGTTGTTGGAAGGAACATAATAATTGATATTGGTTCAGGAGTAATTTATCGAGAGGACTTCCCTAAGTGGTTAAGGCCCCATTAATTGCTCTTTCCATTCACATATGCATAGCCTACGTGAGTTGCAGTTGGGATGTGTGTACATGCTTAGATTGATATGCAGGATTCGAAGTTGCATAATAAATCGTAGGCAGTGTCCACCAACCTTTAACTGTCTTCGTGGTGCGATGTATAAGGTGTTGATTTTCGGTGTGAGCATCCTGGGTTCGAGTCCACGGACTGCCACATGTGTTTGTAAATTTCATTAATCGATTTTAGGAGTATGGTTGGTTGTTGGAAGGAACATAATAATTGATATTGGTTCAGGAGTAATTTATCGAGAGGACTTCCCTAAGTGGTTAAGGCCCCATTAATTGCTCTTTCCATTCACATATGCATAGCCTACGTGAGTTGCAGTTGGGATGTGTGTACATGCTTAGATTGATATGCAGGATTCGAAGTTGCATAATAAATCGTAGGCAGTGTCCACCAACCTTTAACTGTCTTCGTGGTGCGATGTATAAGGTGTTGATTTTCGGTGTGAGCATCCTGGGTTCGAGTCCACGGACTGCCACATGTGTTTGTAAATTTCATTAATCGATTTTAGGAGTATGGTTGGTTGTTGGAAGGAACATAATAATTGATATTGGTTCAGGAGTAATTTATCGAGAGGACTTCCCTAAGTGGTTAAGGCCCCATTAATTGCTCTTTCCATTCACATATGCATAGCCTACGTGAGTTGCAGTTGGGATGTGTGTACATGCTTAGATTGATATGCAGGATTCGAAGTTGCATAATAAATCGTAGGCAGTGTCCACCAACCTTTAACTGTCTTCGTGGTGCGATGTATAAGGTGTTGATTTTCGGTGTGAGCATCCTGGGTTCGAGTCCACGGACTGCCACATGTGTTTGTAAATTTCATTAATCGATTTTAGGAGTATGGTTGGTTGTTGGAAGGAACATAATAATTGATATTGGTTCAGGAGTAATTTATCGAGAGGACTTCCCTAAGTGGTTAAGGCCCCATTAATTGCTCTTTCCATTCACATATGCATAGCCTACGTGAGTTGCAGTTGGGATGTGTGTACATGCTTAGATTGATATGCAGGATTCGAAGTTGCATAATAAATCGTAGGCAGTGTCCACCAACCTTTAACTGTCTTTTTGGTGCGATGTATAAGGTGTTGATTTTCGGTGTGAGCATCCTGGGTTCGAGTCCACGGACTGCCACATGTGTTTGTAAATTTCATTAATCGATTTTAGGAGTATGGTTGGTTGTTGGAAGGAACATAATAAATGGTACAATTTTTGTATGGGTCGTTACTGTAATTTGTCGTTATTATATATGCTGTTACTTAGCGATGTTGTTTCATTCACTTGCACATACAAACGTGGAAATTAATATCTAAAATTGATACCGGTAGTATAGAAATGTCCATTTCCAATAATGTACTGTAATTACGTACTTTTCGTTGTGCTCTCTGTACCTCTAGTGCAACTTAACTGATGAAATCCTACAACGATACTGTAACACAAACAGGGCACTGTATATACCATTATTTCAGTATTGTTAACCCCCTCTCCTCAAAAAAGAAGATAATAAATATATATAAAAAAATTGGTAACAATCCCCATTTGTGTTGGGCATGACCCATCTGTGTTTCACGACCATTTGTGTTGGGCATGACCCATCTGTGTTTCACGACCAACCAAAGCTTGACAAGACACATCAAAGTTTAACAAGACTCACCCCAGTTTGACACCACTAGTTTGATAAGACCCATCAATGTTTGACAAGATTCACCTGAGTTCTAGTCATTGATGACTTGTCATTTGCCACAATAATATTGCTTGATTCAGTAATGATCTTGAAACATGTGCAACACTAAATAAGACTTTCTTCCACTCAACAAGTATGCTCTGGGAATCTTTTACTCAGTACCTTAAATTTGGCTCTTTATCACTTATTCAATTAGAAGGGACGCTCGTAACAGGCAGCTTTGTCTTTTGTCTCCTAAGATACAAACAAAACAAAAAATAAATTGACACATTATTTTGCACGATGAATTTCTGAAAGCGCTCAGGACAAACACGTACACACATAATATTAAAAATAGCTGTTCCATACCATGGTTATTGTACTGTATATTGGTATAGGCAAAACGACTGAATACTACACAAGAATGGTCTGTAACTGTACAGCATCTTGTAACTATTAATCAAGAATTATATATATAATAAATTTAAGAGGTGTAATTCTTGTGGTGATATATAAAACGTAATATACATACACACCAGGTGCATGTTTAGCAAATTTGAAACACTGCGCAATAGAGAACGGGTAAATATTCACAAATCTTTGTTAAGTTGTGGTTTAAATTAAGTTTCCTTATTTTTTCGTAAGGCAAGGTCATCTTTGTTGACTTTATAAAAAGGCATTATATTAAACTTAGGTGAGCAATTTTTAGCACATTCAGATGTGTGAGTGCTTACATGAAGGCCTTTGTTGTGGGGGATATGGTCTCCAAAACACATTAAAAATAACAATCCTTTTAACTTGGCACGAAGAATTTGCACAATAGTTTCTGAACCAGATTTAAAAGAGACTAGATTAAATGAACTGCAATGCTTCCTTTCACAACGTAAATACCCAAACGGTATAATAAAGCACGGCATTGAACGAGCAAAGCGAATCCCTATAACCACCTTACGCAACACAAGTAATACTAAATCTCATAACATATTACCTTACGTAACCACTTACAACCCCAATTATGACGATTACTTTAAAGAAGTTACATGCACATTAAAACTTTTACAAAGATCGTCGGAAACTAGCGATATATACCGGTATAAGGATATGGCATTGATTAAAGCAAAACGACAACCAAGCAATCTTTAAAAAACTTCTAACTAAAGCCAAAATCCATAAAATATCGAATTATAAAGTAACCAAATGTGGTAATTCACGATGAAAAATGTGCATCAAAATAATTGAAGGCCGCGAGTTAAAATTTACAAACATTAATTATACCTTTAAAGTTAACTACAATATGAGCTGTTCTACACTAAATTGTATATGTGATTCGCTGCAATGGCTGTAAAGAACTCTATATAGGCGAAACATCAAACCTGAGATTCGCTGCAATGGCTGTAAAGAACTCTATATAGGCGAAACATCAAACCTGAGATTCGCTGCAATGGCTGTAAAGAACTCTATATAGGCGAAACATCAAACCTGAGATTCGCTGCAATGGCTGTAAAGAACTCTATATAGGCGAAACATCAAACCTGAGATTTCGAACTAACCTCCATCGAGACCACATCGCCCACAACAAAGGCCTTCATGTAAGCACTCGCACATCTGAATGTGCTAAAAATTGCTCACCTAAGTTTAATATAATGCCTTTTTATAAAGTCAACAAAGATGACCTTGCCTTACGAAAAAATAAGTAAACTTAATTTAAACCACAACTTAACAAAGATTTATGAATATTTACCCGTTCTCTATTGCGCAGTGTTTCAAATTTGCTATACATGCACCTGGTGTGTATGTATATTACGTTTTATATATATATATATATATATATATTATATATACCGGTATATATATATATATATATATATATATATATATATATATATATATATATATATATATATATATATATATATATATAGTATATATTATCTGTTACCATAATTCCTCCTGTATTCAACAGTGTCCGACAGGACTCCACATTGTTTTCTTGACAGGATCCAATAATGTATTTCTGGACGAAACAATACCTTGACTGGTCCAACACTGTAGGTACCGATCACCGTTATTGTCCACCATGGTTCAAATGTATATAATAGTGAACATTGTTGTGACTCACGACAAGCATTAAAACGATATTAGACAACATAGTAATACCGAAACCTAACACAAATTATATTTGTTTCATCGCCTCTTTTGCAAGGCTGGGTATCCCAAGCTTAATTTTTTTTTTCTCGATCCAACAAAATGTGAAAGGGGGCCTTTAGGTGATATCTGCAGTAGATAATTTCCAAGTTCATAACGATATATAACTAATATCCTGTCCTCAGGTAACCGTGGTATTTTTTAGGGTTGGGTACGGTATACAATTTTGACGTTTCATTGATATGGTCATGTGTAAGAATTCTAGCCATCTACTTGCTAAATTGCAGTTCAATAGCTCAACAAATACTGCGACATATCATTACTGTTTTAGCCACGTGTGACCTCTATTACCCAACAACAACTAAGTCGATTTGTAAGTTCTACGTCTTCGACGCAGAAAATAAAAGATGCCCAAGTAGCCGAGTCGCCGACCGGCCAACACGCCTCTCTCTCTCTCTCTCTCTCCGACACTCAATATCGATTATTGTGTTTCTTTGCGGTCGGTTGGGAAGTCGCCCACGTCTTCCGCCGGGGAAGACGTGGGCGACTGGCACGGGGAGGTTTTGTATTATTATATTTTTTATTTTAGTTTTGGTAGGTAGTTTTATTTTGTGTGTGTGTGTGTGTGTGTGTGTGTGTGTGTGTGTGCGTGTGCGTGCGTGTGCGCGCGCGTGCGTGTGCGCGCGCGCGTGTGTGCGCGCGCGCGCGCGCTTACTCTAGTTGTATTGCGGGAGTGAGCATACTCGTTATTTCCCGCCTCCTATATGTGTAGGTGTTATATGTATCGTTGGAATGGCTGTGGATGTGTGTGTAGTCTGTATTTTAGCCAATTGGCGACATCGGAAACGAAGGCTTAGGGTGGATCTGTATGGTACCATTCTCACTATAGACGGTACCGTCTCGCCCGAAGGCAGCCATCAGCTTAGGTGAACCATATGATACCCATCTCGCCTTGTACCATTTTTGCCAACCCCAGATGGGACGTCACAACGTCGTCCACTTATTCCAGGTACCTATTTACAGCTAGGTGAACGGAGGCTAACACATCAAAGGAGACAAACCCAATTTGTCTCCGCCCGGCCGGGGATTGAACCCCCGACCCCTCGTGTGTGGGACGAGAGCTCTACCTACTAGTGTGTGTGTGTGTGTGTGTGCGTGTGCGTGTGTGATTATTGAGTAATTTCCATTCACATATTCATAGCATCCGATAGTGCAGTTGGAATGATTGTACATGCTAAGATTGGTATGCAGGATTCGAAACTGCATAATAAATCGTAGACTTATGCAGCATTCTTTAACTGTCTTCGTGGTGCAATGCATAAGTGTGTTGATTTTCGGTGTGAGCGTCCTGGGTTCGAATCCCCGGACTGCCACATGTGTTTGTTAATTTCATTAATCGAGTTTAGGAGTAAAGTTGGTTAGTGGAGAGAACATAATAATTATGTACCTTATAACACATTACTAAGGAACACATAATTAATACATAATATAATAAACAAATTTTTTTTTTTTTTTTTGTTAAAGCCCTCCGTCTACGTATTGTGAAAAACCTGTTGTCCTCTGGCAAATTGTGGGGTTGAGTGAGTGAAGGGGGGGACAGTGAATGAAGGAGGATACATGTTTTTCATAATAGGTGTTGCTAGCCCCAAACGCGCGAGCAACTGTGGCTTTCAACCATCCGACACATCCCCTTTTATGTATGTGCATCACACATGTTACATACAAATAAAGTTTATGTTTTGTTTTACCCTACTGTGGAAAGACTACGGATACACCACTCCTGCCCGGGCCTCACACAGTGGCATGACTCAGTCCAGTCGAACTGAGCTCATGACGCTGGTGGCATTGCCCCGGAGGATAGCCATCCCTAGTCTTTGCTTGAGCCAGAGGGTTTCCCGGGGTTCTCCTGAAACTTCTCTGATTTTACGGCCTATTTCATTCACCATCTTAAGGGTGGTAGGGCCGAAGACTCCTGAAGTTTCGAATGCCAGGGGCTCGAACTGATGATTTCTGGCGATGGCTTGATATTTTTCTCGCTTTTTATTTTCTGCTATCCGGGCGGCTTCACCTGCTTCGTCGGCGTTTCTGGCGATGTTGGTTGTGGAGAAAGTGTCAACACATGTGGCATCCCACACGAGGCACCGGCCATAACAACTGTGTGTGTCTGTCTACATTATTTTCTTTTGCAGTTTTTAATAAGTAACACAGTATGCTTTCTTTTGACGTGGGAACCAACAGACATAGACATGGCGCATTATTATTATTGATATATAATGGTAGTTATCTGTTATTCACATGAAACTTTTTACTTTTTTGCACATATATTATAACTTATATAGGCCTAGTGCCGTGTAACGTTTATGTTGCTGCGCCATGTTTTCTATCACCTAATCAATCTATATAATTATGGCATCTGTTTTACGTATTGGGTCTGAAAGAGAACGTGGGTGAATTATTTTAGAGAATTTGTATATGCATACTTCTAGAGGAGTGGTTCTTAAAGTTGTTCAGCCCCGATACCCCAAAGTTCAACTCCAAGTCAACCTGATACCCCCTCTCCAATATTAGCCTACTACTCCCGACTTTTAACTTTTATTTTCCTGTAAAAAAGAGAAAACAGGACAGCTGAATTCTATGGACTCTTTTATTTTCAGTAAATAAATGAATACAGTATAATTCTTACACAAAATATTTCCTCACTGACTGTGTCCTCCCACTCACTCACTCCCACTTGTAGTTGCCAGTTAGTCACTCCCTACTCGTAGTTGCCAGTTAGTCATAGTCACCATTCAGTGCACGAAATTATTAATTTAATATTTTCCAGGATGCCTTTTTGGATACCCCCAAGAACCGGTTTCGATACCCCTTGGGGGTATTGAGGCACTACTTTAAGAACACCTGTTCTAGAGCCTTGTTTTACCAGTCATATTGTCCTTATGACGTGAGCGACAGGAACTGACATATATTGTCCTTATGACGTGAGCGACAGGAACTGACGTATATTTAGTGTGTTTGAGAGAGTTTAGAGCGTAGGGAATATTTTGATGAGAATACATATATTTTTTAAAGTATATATTTTTTGTTTTAATATCTACAATTTATGTTTTAACTGTCTTGGTGTAATGGTTAGACTCGTTAGAGTTTTTAAAAATCTGTGTGTGATAACCCAGGTTCGAATCCCGGTGGATCACATATATACTTTCATTAATTTCATGGGAGGTGTTTGGAGTTGGGGTGATATTGACAAAATATAGATTATACGACGTGGACAATCGGAACTCAGCCACCATGTATTTTGTTTTACATACGGTATATTTTTTAGTTTCTATTTATGGTGACTAACATATAGCTATTGTATGTTAGAGAGTGCAGGGGTCTATTGTATGTAAGAGGGTGAAGAGGTGTATGAATGTGTTGGAGAGAGTATACAGAACAACAAAAACAAGTGTGTGTGTGTGTGTGTTATTTTTAAATTTTTCATTTTTAGTTGTGGTGTCTGTTCTACGTAGTGTGTGTGTGTGTGTGTGTGAATGCGTGAATGCGAGTACATAATTATCTTAATTGTTTAGTAAGTTATGTTTCCTTATGACGTAGGGTACCGGTAGATAGAAGCCTAGTATTGTTGGTGTATTATAATATCCTGTGTGTGTGTGTGTGTGTGTGAGTGATCTTTATATAGAAGCTATATATCTGTACATTTCCTGAATCTGAGCCACTGACAGTTATTGTTTAATTAATCTATGTCATGATGATGCGATTAATCCGTAATACACCAAATTATGTTGTATTCTTGCTACCGGCAGGCGATTTTATTAATCTTGGGAAGGACCTGTTTAAGTGGTATCACACGGTGTTTTTCGGTGTTTCTAGTCAGCATCCGATTTGGGTTTGTGATTCATGGATATAAATTCCGAATTCAGTCACATAAATCCATTAAGGGGGGTCACCTGATTTTGTTCTCTCCTTTTCTCACTTTCCCTGGCTTGTATCCATTCGGCCCCATTCAGCCAACTGTTTTAAGACGTTTATCCCCATCCAGGTGTCGATTTCTTCCTGGCGAGCGATAGCGAGCTAGTATTGTATGGAGAAATCCGGTTTCGCCGGAGAAATTTTTCTATCGAAAAATGTACAAATTTAGCTTGCTGTCAAAACAAATATATATATATATATATATATATGCTGGCTCGCTATCGCTCGTCAGGAAAATATTGACACCTGGATGGGGGTAAACGTCGTACAACAGTAGGCTGAATGTGGCCGAATGGATACAAGCCAAAGAGAGAGGGAGAGAAAGAGAAAACAAAAAGCGAGGTGGGCTCCCTTAATTGACCGATATGTTAAATTGGTGCGGTAGCTTTTGTCCGGAGCCGATTGTTCACAAATGACATAATTGATAATAAATGATGACCAGAATTAGTGACGGGCTGGGGGGAAAAAAAAAAAAATAAAAAAAAACCGCTGGAAAAACGGTTAGTGTGACACCATCTTGAACTCCTTCTGTACCGGCGACGCCTTTTTAATTTTATTTCAGCTACATTTAGACGATTTTATGCAGCTAACGAAGGATATATGGTAGCAAACATGATTAACTGAGATAGTCTGTAGCCTTTGAATGGGTAGACGTCCTTCCTAAGCTGAACAAAATCGTCTAATAGTTGCCAGAATATAATGAAAAGTACATCACCGGTACAGAAGGGGTTAATTGAGTTAGTTGGACCCATTGGTATATAGAGGTCTTTCCTTAGTTGAATACTATCATCTGGCAGTCGCATTAATTAAGGGGAGGTTTTTAGTTTGGTCCCTAGATATCCTTCAAGTTTAAGATTACACCCCCTTGAGCCCCTTTCAAGATAAATTTGTACATTTTTCGGTAGAAAAATGTCCCGGCTGAAAGCCGGTTCCTCTTAAATTACAGGCTCGCTATCGCTCGCCAGGATAAAATCGACACCTAAATTGCACAAAAGGTCTTAAAATAGACAGAAATGGGTTGAAAGTTCTTAAAATCGTCAAAATAATGGGGCAAACGTCTTAAAAATTAGAAAAAACAATGGGGCTAAACATGAGAGAGAAAGGAGTCTAGAAAAAAATCCCTCAAGTGGAAATCTCCCCTTAAGGGGTAGTGTTTGTGTTTTGGTATACCGTATATATTTATGTTTATATTTATTTTTGAGTTTCCTTGCTAGACCTCCTTCAAGCTTAACAAAATTCCCCCCTACAGCCCCTTTCAAGATAAATTTGTACTTTTTTCGATAGAAAAAATGTCCTGGCCGAAAGCCGGTTCCTTCTAAAATTACAGGCTCGCTATCGCTCGGCAGAAAAAAATCGACACACAAATGGCACGAAAGTTCTTAATATTGACAATTGAATGGAGCGCAAGGTTTCAAAATCGACAAACTAATAGAACGAACGTCTTAAAATCTCAAAATCTAATATGCTAAACATGAGGGAGAAGGAGGTTCAGAAAAAGCGACCGCCTCCCCCTTAAGAGAGTATTTGTCTGGTTGAAGGGTAGTTGGTAACCCGCCGTATGTGTTTCTCGTTTGCATCATACCATAATACACCATAGGATAACGTAACATAATAATTATACCAGAGCATACTGTTACATACATTAAGGCCAGATTTTTACTTCATTAGTTTTCAGATTTTAAGACGTTTGCCCCATTATTTCAGTGATTTTAAGACCTTTCGCCACATTTGTCTCACCTTTCGTGCCATTTAGGTGTCGATTTTTACCTTGCGAGCGAAAGCGAGCCTGTAACTTTGGAGGAATTGGCCTTCGGCCAATGCATTTTTCTACTGAAAAATTTACACCTATATATCTTGAAGGGAGTCTTGAAGGTATTATTTATAGCTTAATGGAGGTCTAGGGAGCAAACTAGAAACCTCCCCTTAACAGAATATACTATAGCACATCATCATATCACAACTTAACATAATGATATAACTTAAAATACCATTGCCACAATATAACATAACATAACGTAACATAGCCACAGCATTACATGGCATGGCATACCGTACCACAATATAACATAACATAACGTAACATAGCCACAGCATTACATAGCATGGCATACCGTACCACAATATAACATAACATAACATAGCCACAGCATTACATAGCATGGCATACCGTACCACAATATAACGTAACATAACGTAACATAGCATGGCATACCGTACCACAATATAACATAACATAACGTAACATAGTCACAGCATTACATAGCATGGCATACCGTACCACAATATAACAACATAACGTAACATAGCCACAGCATTACATAGCATGGCATACCGTACCACAATATAACATAACATAACGTAACATAGCCACAGCATTACATAGCATGGCATACCGTACCACAACATAACATAACGTAACATAGCCACAGCATTACATAGCATGGCATACCGTACCACAATATAACATAACATAACGTAACATAGCCACAGCATTACATAGCATGGCATACCGTACCACAATATAACATAACATAACGTAACATAGCCACAGCATTACATAGCATGGCATACCGTACCACAATATAACATAACATAACGTAACATAGCCACAACATTACATAGCATGGCATACCGTACCACAATATAATATAGCGCAACGTAACTATAATATTATAGCATAACCTAGCATAGCATACCATGCCATGCTACAACATTACATAACATACCGTACCACAATATAACATAACATAACGTAACATAGCCACAGCATTACATAGCATGGCATACCGTACCACAATATAATATAGCGCAACGTAACTATAATATTATAGCATAACCTAGCATAGCATACCATGCCATGCTGCAACATTACATAGCACACCGTACCACAATATAATTTAGCGCAACGTACCGGTAACTATAATATTATAGCTTACCATTTTTTATATATATATTCAACTACTCCCTCTCGGGCATAGGCTGAAAGCCTGTATATTCCACCGCTTAACACGGTGAAGCCCGTGAGGTCATGTTCCAGTCTGTCCCACTCACGGCTCGAAGCAGCCCCATCTCTGAAGCTGCTTCGCCTTTCGTGCTTCATCGTCTCATCCCCTAGACTCGGACCCTCACTCTCAGAACACCACATATTGAGCAATTAGCTCACTAGGCATTGCCCCCTGTAGGCTCTTTTGAAAATGGGAATATTCTTACAGTGCTATTTAGTCAGGGAACAATGAGGGTTTGTCAATAATAATACCGTACGTTAATTTGTATCATTAAATTTACTTCAGAAAATTATGATAATATTTTTAGGATATTACTCTGTTTTCATTATACCGCCGCGAATGAATATTATGGTGTATATATTCTTTTCTTATAACTGTCTCGATGGTGTAATGGTTAGAGCGTGTAAGTTCTGCATGTGGTGTCCTGGGTTCGAATCCTGGGAGAATCACATTCTTTCATTAATTTCATTTGGGTGGTTATTGGTGTTAAGAACGATGTTAAAAATAATAGTTCGTTGTAAGAGTTGAATACCGGTAATTAACCTTTCCCTATAATTAAACAGAACTGATCATATATACGGTGTAAATATCGGAACACGCTGATACACGTGTGCCTATGTACTGTCTACTAATATGTGAACTATGAAAGAGGCTTATGACTGCACCACAAACTGCTGAAAAGTCCTGTCGCCTGGATTAATAACACGCCAGAGAGAAGACGAGGGAATCACTAGGCTTTGGGTGAGTATTGGAACAGCCTTTGTACTGTGTAAAGATAGAGGATGTTAAGGGAGCTCAGACGGTATTGTGCACCATAATTTACTGGTTCGGCTCAATGGTTTAAGGAGGAGGTTTAGTTTGCTCTCTAAACCTCCATCAAACTTAAAAAAAACACCCACAAGACCCCCTTCGATATGAATTTGTACATTTTTCGGTAGAAAAATGTCCCGGCCGAAGGCCGATTCCTCTTCAAATACAGGCTTGCTATCGCTCGCCAGGAAAAATATCGACACCTAAATGGCAAAGGAATGGGGCAAAAGGTATGAAAATCGCCAAACTAATGAGGCGAATATCTTGAAATCTCATAACTACTAGGGCGAAGCATGAGGGAGGAGGAGGACCCGAAAAACCAACTGCCTCCCCTTAACTTTTTAAAATGATCTAGGATGGTATTTATAATTTTATGTCGGGTATTATTAGAAGATGTTATGCAGTTTAGACAGGTTCTCTAGGATTCAACGGGGACAATTCTATCTCATGTAATCTATCTTATCTTATCAATCTTATCTATCTTATGTAATCTATCTTATCTATCTTATGTAATCTATCTTATTTATCTTATCTTATCTTATCTATCTCATGTAATCTATATTATTTATCTTATCTATCTTATTATCTTATCTTATCTATATTATCTATCTTATGTAATCTATCTTATTTATCTTATCTTATCTATCTTATGTAATCTATCTTATGTAATCTATATTATGTTATCTATCTTATCTATCTTATGTAATCTATATTATGTAATCTATCTTATTATCTTATCTATCTTATGTAATCTATCATATTTATCTTATCTTATCTATCTTATGTAATCTATCTTATCTATCTTATGTAATCTATCTTATGTAATATATATATCTTATGTAATCTATCTTATGTAATCTATCTTATCTATCTTATGTAATCTATCTTATCTATCTTATGTAATCTATCTTATGTAATCTATCTTATCTATCTTATGTAATCTATCATATTTATCTTATCTTTTCTATCTTATGTAATCTATCTTATCTATCTTATGTAATCTATCATATTTATCTTATCTTTTCTATCTTATGTAATCTATCTTATCTATCGTATCTTATCTATCTTATGTAATCTATCTTATCTATCTTATGTAATCTATCTTATCTATCTTATGTAATCTATCTTATGTAATCTATCTTATGTAATCTATCTTATTTATCTTATCTATCTTATGTAATCTATCATATTTATCTTATCTTTTCTATCTTATGTAATCTATCTTAACCGTCCTGGTGGTGTAATGGTTAAGGTGGCAAAAATATGTGTGTGATAACCCGGGTTCGAATCCCGGTGGATCATATATACTTTAATTAATTTCATTGGGGGTGTGGTGGTGAGATTAATAAAAATAATATTATCTTATCTATCTTATGTAATCTATCATATTTATCTTATCTTTTCTATCTTATGTAATCTATCTTATTTATCTTATCTTATCTATCTTATGTAATCTATCTTATTTATCTTATCTATCTTATGTAATCTATCTTATCTATCTTATCTTATCTATCTTATCTTATCTATCTTATGTAATCTATCTTATTTATCTTATGTAACCCCCCATAAGACCACCCCCGTTGTTTGGTGCATCTGCTATTTGGCTTCCGATTCCGGTGCAACAGATCCCAGCAATGCTTCATGACAAATGTTGACCCATCGAACATTGACAACACAAACTGATCTATGATACCTTCTTAAGGGAACGCACCTCGTTTTTTTCCTCTTTATCTCCCTCTCTCTTTGGCTTGTATCCATTCGGCCCCATTCAGCATACTGTTTTAAGACGTTTACCCCCATCCAGGTGTCAATATTTTCCTGGCGAGCGGTAGCGAGCCAGCATATATATATTTTTGTTTTGCTAGCAAGCTAAATTTGTAAATTTTTCGATAGAAAAATTTCTCCGGCGAAGCCGGATTTCTCCATACAATGCTGGTTCGCTATCGCTCGCCAGGAGAAATCGGGGGCACCCTGGATGGGGATAAACGTCTTAAAACAGTTGGCTGAATGGGGCCGAATAGATACAAGCCAGGGAAAGAGAGAAAAGGAGAGAAAGATACAAAAAAAAAAAAAAATCGGGTGAGCCCCCTTAAAGGCTCACTAACAGCAACTGAGTTAGTAGATTTTACACACTTGGAAATAAAACAAGTCCATTATATAGTATGCTTCTTACAGCTGTGTTAGATTAGCTAGTATGGCACATCAAGATTGGTATAACTAGTTTATTCGCTGTAAGTAGGCGAGAAATCATGACCTCTATTCT
>CM064487.1:93411061-93426445 GCA_032716605.1 Paralithodes platypus | reverse complement strand
CACACACACTCTCTCTCATTACTACCCTCACCCCCTCTTTCTTTGCACAGACACCCCCTCTCTCCCATTACGACTCTCACACCCTCTTTCTTTCACAGACAACCCCCCTCTCTCTCATTACTACTCTCCTCACCCCCTCTTTCTTTCAGACACACCCCTCCCTCTCTCTGAGTACTACCCTCACCCCCATTCTTTCTTTCAGACACCCCCCTCTCTCTCATTACTACCCTCACCCCCTCTTTCTTCACACGACAACCCCCCTCATCGCTCATTACTAACTCTCACCCCCATTCTTTTCTTTTCAGACAACCCCCCTCTCTCTCATTACTACTCTCACACCCGCATTCTTGCGTTCAGACACACCCCCTCTCTATCATTAACTACTCTCAACCCCTCTTCTCTCTTTCAGACACCCCCCCTCTCTCTCATTACTGCACTCTCACACCCTCTTTCCCTTTCAGACACCCCCCTCTCTCTCAATTACTACTCTCACACCCTCTTTCTTTCCGACCACCCCCTTCTCTCTCATTACTACTCTCACCCCCTCTTTCTTTCAGACCCCCCCCCCTCTCTCCTCATTTACTCTCTCACTCACCCCCCTCTTTCTTTCAGACCAACCCCCTTCTCTCTCATTACTACTCTTATCCCCTCGTTCTTTCAGACACCCCCCCTCCTCATCTCATTACTAGTCATTACTACTCTCACCCCCTCTTTCTTTCAGACACCCCCCTCTCTCTCATTACTACTCTCACACCCTCTTTCTTTCAGACACCCCTCTCTCTCATTACTACTCTCACACCCTCTTTCTTTCACACACACCCCTCTCATTAGTCGATGAAAATGGAGAATACACCAAAGACGAAGTACAAATGAGTAATGCCCTCAATACCTTCTTTGCATCAGTTTTTACAACAGAAGACCTCAGTGATATCCCTACACCATCGCCGATTCAGATTGATAATTCAGATGTTCTAAGCAATATCACCGTTACAGAGAGAGAAGTATTGAATTGTTTAGATAAACTCAAGGTAAATAAAACGCCTGGACCTGATACAATCTCGCCTAGAGTTCTAAAGGAAGCTAAGGATGAGCTCTCCAAACCACTGACATTACTATTCAATAAATCCTTGCAGTCTGGAACTATGCCTGATCAGTGGAAGATAGCCAACGTAACACCGATATTCAAAAAATGCAGCAAATCCCTACCCAGTAACTATCGTCCAATTAGCTTTAACCTCAGTTGTATGTAAAATGCTAGAAACGGTCAGAAGAGACAGACCTCGTAAATCACTTAGAGAAAATTCACAATACTTAAAGATACTCAACAGGTGACGGCTTTCGTAAAAAAACGTGTTCCTGTTTAACAAACCTCTTTCGACTTCTACTTTCTTTCCACGATATCCTCCACCTCTACGATGTGAGTAAAGCTGTAGATATTATATACCTTGATTTTTCAAAAGGCCTTTGACAAAGTTCCTTTCCCCACAACGTTTACGGCTAAAACTAAAAGCTGCATGGAATACAAGACGGTGTGGTTGAAATGGTTAGAAATATTGGCTCAGCGACAGAACGCAATGAGTAGTCATAAACGGTAAGGCCACTAAATGGAACCAATGTACGTATCCGGGGTACCCCAGGGATTGGTCTTAGGACCAATTCTTTTTCTAATTTACATCACGGACATAGATGAGGGGCTCACCTGTACAATCTCAAAATTTGCTGACGATACAAAAATTGCAAATAGCGTATTCTCAAAACGATCAAGTTTACGATAATGCAACACCATCTAGCTAAATTGTCACATTGGGCCCAAATTTGGCAAATGAGTTTCAATGCGGATAAATGTAAAGTACTACATATCGGATACCTAAATGAGAAAGCAAACTATTCGATGAATGGCACTCAGCTTAAGATTGTAAACAGAGAAACCGATCTGGGAGTAACAATATCGAGTAACCTAAAACCGCAGTTCCACAATGTTTCATAAGTTGTTAAGAAGGCAAACCAAATATTTGTGCTTTATAGGCAGATCATTTGAGCATAAATCCAAAGACGTAATCCTAACCCTTTACAATTCCTTAGTCCGCCCTCTTCTGGAATAGACTGCGTTTCAATGCTGGTGCCCCTTATTACCAAAAAGACATAAACAAGCTAGAAACGAGTTCAAACTTAGAGTTTACCAACATGATACCTATCCTAAAGAACAAACCATAGGACGAAGAGCGTCTTAGAGAATTAAATCTATTTCCTTTAACCCAGCGCAGATTAAGAGGTGACTTAATTCAAGTGTTCAAAATCATCAAAGGCATCGAACACATGAACTGTTATAAGTAATTTCACTATCTACCAATCTAATTACACGCGGGGAAACGGTTGCAAAAATTATTGGTAAATCTTTTAACTCACACGAATCTAAGAATTTCTTCTTCCATCCAGTTGTCAACTTGTGAAATTGGCTTCCCCCGAGGGGGGAAAACGTTATAGACTGCATCACCGTTGATTTCATTTATATCCTCCCCGCCTAGACAAATATCTCGCATCAAACCCGCGTCTGACTGCGTTTGTAAATGAATAACTTTATTTTATCCTCCCCTCAGTTACTAACCCATATGTCCCCTACTAACTTCCTAGTCCTGCCACGTTAGTGGCAGGGCAGTAGTTCCCTTTCCAATGTTCCCTTACCCACTCTAAACCACTGTTTGGACACTTGATCCTCAGTGTTTTGGAGGACAAGCAGCCTAGAAAAGGGTCACTAGACCTATTGTTGCTTGATTTCCTTTGTACTCCTTTGTACTCCTTTGTACTACTACTCTCACACCCTCTTTCTTTCAGACACCCCCCTCTCTCTCATTACTACCCTCACACCCTCTTTCTTTTACAGACACTCCCCTCTCTCTCATTACAACTCTCACACCCTCTTTCTTTCAGACACCCCCCTCTCTCTCATTCTAACTGTCACCTCTCAACCCCTCCTTTCTTTTACCCCCCCCCCCTCTCTCTCATTACGTACTCTCACAAACTCTTTCATTTTCAGTCACCGTCAGACACCCCGCCTCTCTGCTCATTACTACTCTCACCCCGCTCTTTCATTTTTCACAACCACCCCCCCATCTCTCCTACATTACTCGTCTTCACCACCCTCTTTCTTTCACACACCCCCCTCTCTTATTTCTCATTTACTACTTCTCACCCCCTCTTGTCTTTTTACAGACACCCCCCTCTCCGCTCCATTACTACTCGTCACCACCCTCTTTCTTTCACACATCCCCCCTCTACTCATCATTTACTACTCTCCACAACCCTCTTTCTTTCAGACACCAACCCCCCTCTCTCTCATCTACTTACTCTCACCACCCTCTTTTCTTTCCACAGTGACACCCACCCACTCTCTACTCAATTAACTACTCTCACACCCTTTTCTTTC
Organism: Paralithodes platypus; assembly: GCA_032716605.1. Classification (NCBI taxonomy): domain Eukaryota; kingdom Metazoa; phylum Arthropoda; class Malacostraca; order Decapoda; family Lithodidae; genus Paralithodes; species Paralithodes platypus. Next base: position 93,423,021 of record CM064487.1, on the reverse strand, counting down.
ACCACCCCACCTCTCTCTCATTACTACTCTCACACCCTCTTTCTTTCAGACACCCCCTCTTCTCTCATTACTACCTCACACCCCCTCTTTTCTTGTTCCAGACACCCCCCTCTCTCTCAATTACTACTGTCCACCCCCTACTTTCTAATTCAAACAACCCCCACCCCCTCTCTCTCATTTACTACTCTCACACCTATTTTTTCTTTGCCACACCCCCGCTTCTCTCTCATTAATTACTCTCACCCCCTCATTTCTTGGTTACAGACAACACCCCCCTCCTCTCTCATTACTACTCTCACACCCTCTTTCTTTCACCCACACCCATCTCCTCTCTCATTACTACGTCTCACACCCTCCTTTCTGATACACAGACACACCCCCTCTCTCTCATTACTACGCTCACACCCCCTCTTTCTTTCACACCCCCCTCTCTCTCCATTACTACTCTCACCTCCTCTTTCTTTCACACACGCCCCCTCTCTCTCCTACTATACTACTCTCCCACCCTCTTCTTTCTTCAGGGACAGGACCCCCCCTCTCTCTCATTCCTACTCTTCACCCCCTCTTTCCTTTCACACCACACCCCCCTCTCTACTCATTACTACTCTCACACCCTCTTTCTTTCAGACACCCCCCTCTCTCATTACTACTCTCAACCCCTCTTTCTTTCAGACACCCCCCTCTCTCTCATTACTACCCTCACACCCTCTTTCTTTTACAGACACTCCCCTCTCTCTCATTACTACTGTCACCCCCTCTTTCTTTTACACCCCCCCCCCCCTCTCTCTCATTACTACTCTCACACCCTCTTTCTTTCAGACACCCCTCTCTCTCATTACTACTCTCACACCCTCTTTCTTTCACACACACCCCTCTCTCTCTCATTACTACTCTCACACCCTCTTTCTTTCACCCCCCCCTCTCTCATTACTACTCTCACCCCCTCTTTCTTTCACAGACACCCCCCTCTCTCTCATTACTACTCTCACACCCTCTTTCTTTCAGACACCCCCCCTCTCTCTCATTACTACTCTCACACCCTCTTTCTTTCAGACACCCCCCTCTCTCTCATTACTACTCTCACACCCTCTTTCTTTTACAGACACCCCCCTCTCTCTCATTACTACTCTCACACCCTCTTTCTTTCACACACCCCCTCTCTCATTACTACTCTCACCCCCTCTTTCTTTCAGACACCCCCCTCTCTCTCTCATTACTACTCTCACCCCCTCTTTCTTTCAGACACACCCCCCCTCTCTCTCATTACTACTCTCACACCCTCTTTCTTTCACACCCCCCCTCTCTCTCATTACTACTCTCACACCCTCTTTCTTTCACAGACACCCCCCTCTCTCTCATTACTACTCTCACCCCCTCTTTCTTTCAGACACCCCCCTCTCTCTCATTACTACTCTCACACCCTCTTTCTTTCAGACACCCCCCTCTCTCTCATTACTACTCTCACCCCCTCTTTCTTTCAGACACCCCCCTCTCTCTCATTACTACTCTCACCCCCTCTTTCTTTCACAGACACCCCCCTCTCTCTCATTACTACTCTCACCCCTCATTAATATCTACCTGCATTCTGATTTTTCCCTATTACCCCCACCCAACACCACTTTTTCACCCCTCCCTCTCTCCCCACTATTATAAGTACCCCTTCTTTCTTTCTGGTTTCCCCCGTGTTTTTCTCTCACGTCTCGAAATCCGTCAGTCTTATTTTTTTTTCATTTGGCAAAGTCCCTCCCTCACATTTTTCTACTTGTAGTTCTTCCGTTTTCTTATATTTAGTTTCTTTTCTGTTAATTGTGTGATATTTTTTTTTTAGTTCTTAGTCTCCTCCATATTCTACACGCGTTACCCCCCCCCCCCTCTTTCTTTCACACAACCACCCCCCCTCTCTCCATAAACAAAAGAATCTGTTCGCGTACCTCCTTACCTCTCTCTCTCTCTCTCTCTCTCTCTCTCTCTCTCTCTCTCTCTCTCTCTCTCTCTCTCTCTCTCTCTCTCTCTCCTCTCTCCTCTCTCTCTCTCTCTTTCTCTCTCTCTCTCTCTCTCTCTCTCTCTCTCTCTCTCTCTCTCTCTCTCTCTCTCTCTCTCTCTCTCTCTCTCTCTCTCTCTCTCTCTCTCTCTCTCTCTCTCTCTCTCTCTCTCCCGGCGTCACACAAGGGAGTTCTAGTAGATCATTGTATCGGAATCACAGGAGTAGATTTAATGTTTCGCAGCTGAGTATAATAGGCTTCTACCCTTCCTTCCCTCTCTCTCCCTTCGTAATTTTATCTCCCATCCCTCCCTTCTTTTCCTATCTCCCTATTTCCCACTTACTTTCGTCCCTTCGTAGCTATTCCTCTCTCTCTTTCCCCTTTCTCCGTTCCCACTCTCACTTCCTACCTGCCCCCCGCCACCTTCCTTCCTCTACCTCCCTCCTTTTCCTACTTCCTTCGTATCTATGCTTTCCCCCCTCTTATGTCTCTCCTCAAATCCCCCTTCCTCCCTTGCCTCTCTCCCTTCCTACCTGTTCCTCCCATCTCTCCCATCCTACCTGTTTTTCACTTCCCTCTCCCTCTTCTTTCCTCTACGTCCCTCCTTTCTCTATCCCCCCTCCCTTCCCTCCTGTTGCTCTCCTCCTCTCTATATTTCCCCCTTCCTTCCTTCCCCTATCTCCCCTATTGCCGCATTCTTTCCTTCCCAATCCTCCCTTACCCTCCCTACCTCCCCCAGTGTAACGTTACCTCCCCCAGTATAACGTTTCCTACCTCATTAGTCAACGATCACCGTCACCGTCACGATCGTTAAGAGCAGATTTTCACATGAGTTTTTTGTGGACCCTCTTCTCCCTCATGTTTAGCTCCATTAGTTTTGAGGTGCGATTTTTTCCTGGCGAGCGAAAGCGAGCCTGTATTTTTAGGAAGAACCAGCCTTTGGCCGGGACATTTATCTACCGAAAAATTTATAAAATCATCTCGGAAAAAAAGAAAAAAGAAAGAAAAGAAAACAAAAATATATATCTTGGAGATATTAAAAAAAAAAAAAATTGATGGACGTCTAGAGAGCAAACTAAAAACCTCCCCTTAAACATTGTACCACGAATATCTAACTGCAATATCTCCTCCCTTCCATCCTTCCTTACCTCTACCTCCCTTCCTCCTTCCATCCTTCCTTACCTCTACCTCCCTTTTTACCTCTCTCCCTCTTTCCTTCCATCCTTCCTTACCTCTACCTCCCTTTTTACCTCTCTCCCTTCCTCCTTCCTTACCTCTACCTCCCTTTTTACCTCCCTCCCTCCCTCCTTCCCTCTACCTCCCTTTTTACCTCCCTCCCTTCCTCCTTCCATCCTTCCTTACCTCTACCTCCCTTTTTACCTCCCTCCTTCCATCCTTCCTTACCTCTACCTCCCTCCCTCTTTCCTTCCATCCTTCCTTACCTCTACCTCCCTTGTTACCTCTCTCCCTCCCTCCTTCCATCCTTCCTTACCTCTACCTCCCTTTTTACCTCTCTCCCTCCCTCCTTCGTTACCTCTACCTCCCTTTTTACATCCCTCCCTTCCTCCTTCCATCCTTCCTTACCTCTCCCTCCCTCCTTCCATCCTTCCTTACCTCTACCTCCCTTTTTACCTCTCTCCCTCCCTCCTTCCTTACCTCTACCTCCCTTTTTACCTCCCTCCCTTCCTCCTTCCATCCTTCCTTACCTCTACCTCCCTTTTTACCTCCCTCCCTTCCTCCTTCCATCCTTCCTTACCTCTACCTCCCTTTTTACCTCTCTCCCTCCCTCCTTCCATCCTTCCTTACCTCTACCTCCCTTTTTTCCTCCCTCCTTCCTTCCTCCTTCCTTACACCTCTACCTCCCTTTTTACCTCTCTCCCTCCCTCCTTCCTTACCTCTACCTCCCTTTTTACCTCTCTCCCTCCCTCCTTCCATCCTTACCTCTACCTCCCTTTTTACCTCTCTCCCTCCCTCCTTCCTTACCTCTACCTCCCTTTTTACCTCTCTCCCTCTTTCCTTTCTAACTCTCTCCCATTCCTGTTCCATATATCCCCTCCGTCTATCTCCCCTTCCCTCCCCTGCTCACCTTAGACTCTCCACCCTTCCCACCTCCTCGCTCACTTATACCGCCATATATTTATTTCAGTGGTCTCAAATATATTCATTGGATCTTGTTTACTCCCTCCATCTCCCCTTCTCACCATCATTTCCCTTCCTCTCATATCGCCCCTTATCTTCCCCTTTCTTCCCTTCTCCACACTCAGTTTCCCTCGCCTCTCCACTGCCAACCAATATATGAAATACAATATAAAATAAATACAAAGTGCACTCACTCATGTTCTGCCTATAAATACAAAGTGCACTCACTCATGTTCTGCCTATACTTGCAACCATTTCAAAAAGTTATAACTGGATTTTTTTTTTTTTTTTTTTTTTTTTTTTAAATCTGCATAGAAGGCCGAAGATTTATGAGTGATCGACTTTGGTGTTGTTATTGCTGTGTTTGTTGGGAAGCGCTGGTGCCGGGTGGATAAGACTAAGATGTTTTGTCACTGCATGTTTTTAGATGTTGAGCTGAAATTTGGTATGCTGATAGATATTGCTTACCGAAAATGGGTAATATATCTTTGTTTTCACATGTAAGAGCTTTTCTACCTGGAATAAACTTCACACGAGGCTGTAAATAGCGTTTAAGTATAGCAGTGGAAGAAAGTAGTAGATAGTATGTTGCACACTTTGCAGTGAAGGTTCTGCATCATTAGTTGCCCCTGCAATAGACTGCAAGGGCTTGGAGATACGATCTATTCCTTGTAACTCCGTGTATTTCTCTCTCACCTCCTTTCTCGCCTCTTCACTTGCCCTCCTCCATTAATTCTCCTTCACTTTTAGTCTCTCTCTCTCTCTCTCTCTCTCTCTCTCCTGGTAGAATTAATCCTTGTCAACCATGTTCGGATTGTAACCACTGTATAGCCAATATATCGATATAAACTTAAATAATAACATACCTCCCTCCCTCCCTTCTTCCCCGCCTCACTCCCTCTCTTCTTATTCGGCCCCCGTTTTCCTGGAACCAACTACCCTCGGAGGCGGTAAATAGTTGTTCAGTGGAGCAGTTTAAGAAGAGAGTAGGTAGTATGTTGCCGGCGAGAGAACTGCACGATACTATCACTATTTTCGTCTGGAGTGTGTCCCTGGAATAGACTGCAATTTTCCTGATATTAATTCCTTTTAGAACCTTGCAAAACATACATTCTCTCTCTCTCTCTCTCTCTTTAAAAAAAAAAATAAAAAAAAAATAAAAAAAAAAAAAAATAAAATATATATATATATATACACACACACACACTCTCCCACCTTCCCTTCCTACCCCCGTTCCTCCATTTTTCATTTTCATTCATCTTCCTCCCGCCTTACCCCCCTTGTCTCCCACCCCCTCTCTCCATCTTTCATTTACCTCCTCGTCCTGGTCTCATCATCTCTCTCTTGTATCGACTTTTTGCTCCCCTCATCTACCCTTTCTCTCCCTCAGACAAGAGAGGCCCTCCCCGCACCTCCACCTTCTCCTCCATCACCCTCACAATCCTCCTCCTCCACCACTTCCTTTACCTTCTCCACCTCATCACCCTCACTACATTCCTTCTCCACCACTACCTTTACCTTCTCATCCACCTCTCCAGCACTCTCACTACTTTCTTCCTCCACCACTACCTTTTCTCATCCACCTTCTCCTTCACCCTCACTACATTCCTCCTCCACCACTAACTTTACCTTCTCCACCACCACTACCTTTACCTTCTCCATCACTGCCACTACCTTCCTCTTTGTCCACCTCCATCACCACCACCACTACCCTCCTCCTGTTTGGACACTTGATCCTCAGTGTTTTGGAGGACAAGCAACCTAGAAGGGTCACTAGATCTGTTGTTGCTTGATTTCCTTTGTACTCCTTTGTACTCCTCTTCCACCACCACTAACTCCTCCATCCCCGCCACTAGCTTGCTGTTCTTCTTCCTCCACTACTTTCCTCTTCCTATTTCTCTACATTCCTCCTCCTTCCTCAGCTTGACCCTCACCATAATGTGGTGTCGCTCTTCACCACTGAATATACATTTATTCTGTATGCATCACTAAACTCACCATCACTGCATAGTTAGGTATCGATTTTTTCTTGGCGAGCTATAGCGAGCTTGCAATTTAAGGGAAACTGGCCTTTGGCCGGGATATTTTACTACCGATGTAGGTTGATTTTTTTATTTTATTTTATTAAGTTCGTACTTGCCAACGGCCATACCACGTTGAATGCACCGCTTCTCGTCCGATGTAGGTTGAAGGAGGGTAGGGTGTTCTGGGGGTGGGGGGAAGGGGAGGGGGAGGTGGGCGTCCTTTTAGCTTGAAGGGAGTATAGCCTATACATTATATGTTCTTCCTTTACCATCATATAGCTTCTCTCATCTCACACACTTATACAGGGCGTCTCAAAATAGGTGTGCTAAACTTCAGGGTTAGGTTATATGACAAAACTCAAGCATAAAATGTTTTATAAGCAAAATTCCAAATCTCAACCGTGTATATCCCATGTATTTCCCCAAAAGGCTTGTCCAGCGGTCATAAGGCCTATCACACACTCACCTAAATGTATTTGCTTGACCATGCTATAATAATGATATATTTATTTTATGAGTTATAGACTAATTATAGGCCTTGTAGCTCGCATTGGACCTGTAGGAAACCGATAACCACGGAAGAGCCCAGTATAGTGGTGCGGGGGAAGACAATATCATTATGAAACAATCAATATCTCAATAACGGTAGAGATTTAAAAAAATACAAATATATAACGTTTTATCCTTAGAATCGTTTAACTTTATATAGGCTAATCATATCCTGAAATTTGGGATACCCTCTATATCGACCTTTCTTCCGTTCCTCTTCACCAGTGAATACAATGTTATTCTGTATTTAACACTACCACCATCATCACTGCATCTGCTAATTAATTCCCCTTTTAGTGTACGATAACGTCTTTTTATATTTTTGCTAGCAATAGACGATTTTATTAAGTTTAGGAAAAACTTGTGGCAGTTGGAAGGTTGAGATAATTTGTACGTCTTTATATTTCTATTCTAGCTATATTTAGACGATTATATGCAGTTTAGGAAGGATCTGTGGTAGTTAAGAGGGTTGATTGTGGCAGTTGGAAGGTTGAGATAATTTGTACCTCTTTATATTTCTATTCTAGCTATATTTAGACGATTCTATGCAGTTTAGGAAGGATCTGTGGTAGTTAAGAGGGTTGATTGTGGCAGTTGGAAGGTTGAGATAATTTGTACCTCTTTATATTTCTATTCTAGCTATATTTAGACGATTATATGCAGTTTAGGAAGGATCTGTGGTAGTTAAGAGGGGTTGATTGTGGCAGTTGGAAGGTTGAGATAATTTGTACCTCTTTATATTTCTATTCTAGCTATATTTAGACGATTATATGCAGTTTAGGAAGGATCTGTGGTAGTTAAGAGGGTTGATTGTGGCAGTTGGAAGGTTGAGATAATTTGTACCTCTTTATATTTCTATTCTAGCTATATTTAGACGATTATATGCAGTTTAGGAAGGATCTGTGGTAGTTAAGAGGGTTGATTGCGATAATTCGAAGCCCTATAATTGCTAGAAATCCTTCCTAAACTGCACAAAATCGTCTAAATGTAACTAGAGTAAAAATAAGAAAGACGTGACCCGTACAGAACGGGTTAATTTACACCAGCATCTGTCTCCCCTTCAACATACAGATCTACCAATCCCTTCACACAATATGTATCTCTATTTGCTTTACGTTGCTTAATTTGGTGTATTTTTTTCTTATATGTATAGTACTAACATGCCTATATTTATTTGTACTCCTCACTATATCACCACAAAGTCCGATTGCATTTCACAAATATTCAAATACATTTTATCTATAAACATTCGTTTCAACACAACACGTATCTACACTTTTCTCTCACTATTTGTATCCCCCCCCCCCAATATGATTCCCACCAATACTGTACTTGTTGCATGCACACTATTAAGACTATTGCACTGAAATAATTAAGTATTTCCTGTGTTCTCCATCTTTGCCATTCTCAATAATTTGTTACATACACACTTCAATACTAATATATTTTACTACTGACTATAAGCGCATTTTCAGCTGACCTTCCTCCAACTATCACTCCCATTACTACTTGTTGTACAAACACTTACTATACTATTGCTAAACTACTCGGTATAAATATATTCACCTCAACTCCGTTATTCAATCATATCATTTGTGTTCCATACATATAATCACAAGGAGGGTACGAAATCACATGGTCAACTGTAGTATCCACCCATATCACCCCCACCACTATATTCCCAACCACTATCACCCCCACCAATATCATCCTCACCACTGTAACCCCCACCACTGTAATCCCCACCACTATCGCCCCCCACCAATATCATCCTCACCACTATCATCCCCACCCATATCACCCCCATCACTATATCCCCCCACTGTAACCCCCCCCCCCACTATCACCCCCACCAATATAATCCTCACCACTATCATCCCCACCACTATATCCTCCACCACTATCATCCTCACCACTATCATCCTCACCACTATCATCCTCACCACTATCATCCTCACCACTATCATCCTCACCACTATCATCCTCACCACTGTCATCCCCGCCCATATCACCCCCACCACTATCATCCTCACCACTATCATCCCCGCCCATATCACCCCCACCACTATCATCCTCACCACTGTCATCCCCGCCCATATCACCCCCACCACTATCATCCTCACCACTATCATCCCCGCCCATATCACCCCAACCACTATCATCCTCACCACTGTCATCCCCGCCCATATCACCCCCACCACTATCATCCTCACCACTATCATCCTTACCACTATCATCCCCGCCCATATCACCCCCACCACTATCACCCCACCACTATCATCCTCACCACTATCATCCTCACCACTATCATCCCCGCCCATATCACCCCCACCACTATCATCCCCGCCCATATCACCCCCACCACTATCATCTCCGCCCATATCACCCCCACCACTATCACCCCACCACTATCATCCTCACCACTATCATCCCCGCCCATATCATCCTCACCACTATCATCCCCGCCCATATCACCCCCACCACTATCATCCTCACCACTGTCATCCCCGCCCATATCACCCCCACCACTATCATCCTCACCACTATCATCCCCGCCCATATCACCCCCACCACTATCATCCTCCCACTGTCATCCCCGCCCATATCACCCCCACCCGTACCTGTTGCATATACACCATTATGCACCAACTGTATCTGGTTCCAGGCGGCCCTTTTTAGAACCTCATTATCGCTATTAGTTTGGAGATTGAGACATTTGTCTCGATGTTGTTGTTTTTTCCATTAAGCTTGAGGGGGGCCTAGGGAACAAACTAAAAATCCTGTTTTGTCGTCGTAATGCAGTCAAATTATGCTAATGCATTGGTCTATTACGCCTCATTTTTTCCGTTTATGGGCATGTTATGACATAGCTATGAAGTATAAAGCTTTTGTCATTAATCTGTTACGTCTTATTGTTCCGCGTATGGGCAAGTTATGACGTCGCAATGAAGTAGAAACCTGTACATTATTTTGTTTTGTTTTGTTTGTACGTATTTGTTTTATTATTATTATTATTATTATTATTATTATTATTTATCTCCATGTCGTAAGAACTAACTGTTAAGATTATCCGGGCCCAAACAGCACAGTTTTGCTCGTAACTAGAGAGATTACCAAAGTTGATATTATGGAGGTAGGACTTGACTTAAGACCGTGACTGTACAAGCCTCACGTGGGATTCGAACCCACTGCAATCGAGCGTACCCTAAGTGTTAATTCCCCATTGACCAAGCTGACTGAGGGTAGCTTTTGTACGCTAGGTCGTCAATATTGCTCTCTCTCTCTCTCTCTCTCTCTCTCTCTCTCTCTCTCTCTCTCTCTCTCTCTCTCTCTCTCTCTCTCTCTCTCTCTCTCTCTCTCTCTCTCTCCTTCTCTCTTCTCTCTCTCTCTCTCTCTCTCTCTCTCTCTCTCTCTCTCTCTCTCTCTCTCTCTCTCTCTCTGAAAAATGGGCTTGTGTTTTAGAATGAACGTTTAATATTTTCCCTTTCATATTTCATTCTGGCGTGTGATATGAATAACACCTGGCACGTGCACAGGTGAATGGTGGAGTATATGTGTCTGTAAAGCATGTGTGGTGGAGGAGTAGGTATATAATGTGTTGTAGGTGTATATGTAAAGCATGTGTGGTGGAGGAGTAGGTGTGTGATGTGGGGCAGGTATATGATGTGTTGTAGGTGTATATGTAAAGCATGTGTGGTGGAGGAGTAGGTGTGTGATGTGGGGCAGGTATATGATGTGTTGTAGGTATATATGTAAAGCATGTGTGGTGGAGGAGTAGGTGTGTGATGTGGGGCAGGTATATGATGTGTTGTAGGTGTATATATGTAAAACATGTGTGGTGGAGAAGTATGTGTGATGTGGGGCAGGTATATGATGTGTTGTAGGTGTATATGTAAAGCATGTGTGGTGGAGAAGTAGGTGTGTGATGTGGGGCAGGTATATGATGTGTTGTAGGTGTATATATGTAAAGCATGTGTGGTGGAGAAGTAGGTGTGTGATGTGGGGCAGGTATATGATGTGTTGTAGGTGTATATGTAAAGCATGTGTGGTGGAGAAGTAGGTGTGTGATGTGGGGCAGGTATATGATGTGTTGTAGGTGTATATGTAAAGCATGTGTGGTGGAGAAGTAGGTGTGTGATGTGGGGCAGGTATATGATGTGTTGTAGGTATATATGTAAAGCATGTGTGGTGGAGGAGTAGGTGTGTGATGTGGGGCAGGTATATGATGTGTTGTAGGTGTGTATATGTAAAACATGTGTGGTGGAGAAGTATGTGTGATGTGGGGCAGGTATATGATGTGTTGTAGGTATATATGTAAAGCATGTGTGGTGGATAAGTAGGTGTGTGATGTGGGGCAGGTATATGATGTGTTGTAGGTATATGTTTTGTGGGAGGTATATATATGTAAAGCATGTGTGGTGGATAAGTAGGTGTGTGATGTGGGGCAGGTATATGATGTGTTGTAGGTATATATGTAAAGCATGTGTGGTGGAGAAGTAGGTGTGTGATGTGGGGCAGGTATATATATGATGTGTTGTAGGTGTACCGGTATATGTAAAGCATGTGTGGTGGAGAAGTAGGTGTGTGATGTGGGGCAGGTATATGATGTGTTGTAGGTGTATATGTAAAGCATGTGTGGTGGAGAAGTAGGTGTGTGATGTGGGGCAGGTATATGATGTGTTGTAGGTGTATATGTAAAGCATGTGTGGTGGAGAAGTAGGTGTGTGATGTGGGGCAGGTATATGATGTGTTGTAGGTGTATATGTAAAGCATGTGTGGTGGAGAAGTAGGTGTGTGATGTGGGGCAGGTATATGATGTGTTGTAGGTGTATATGTAAAGCATGTGTGGTGGAGAAGTAGGTGTGTGATGTGGGGTAGGTATATGATGTGTTGTAGGTATATATGTAAAGCATGTGTGGTGGAGAAGTAGGTGTGTGATGTGGGGCAGGTATATGATGTGTTGTAGGTATATATGTTTTTTTTTTCTGTGTTTTTTTTTTCTATATTCCAACTACTACTCCCTCTCGGGCATAGGCTGAGAGCCTGTACATTCCACCGCTCAACACGGTGAAGCCCGTGAGGTCTTGTTCCAGCCTGGGGAGCGAGACATGTGAAGCATCCATCATGGCTCGAAGCAGCTCCATCTCTGAAGCGGCCGGTTGCTTCGCCCAAGCGCTTCACCGTCCCACCCTCCAGACTCAGACCCTCACTCTCAGAACGCCACCTATTGAGCAGTGAACTCACTAAAGCACATGTAAAGCACATA
>CM064487.1:93388561-93406061 GCA_032716605.1 Paralithodes platypus | reverse complement strand
AAATATCACTTGACTGTGACCCTAAAAATATATAGTCACAATAGATTATGAATCTCTTATACTTTCCACCCTCCGACATCCTAACATATCCTGAACCAGCCCCTTGCTCTCTGTGGCAGCCCTTCTTACCCAGTCCTTTCCCTTCAACAAGTGGCCTATTGAGGATCACTAGATATCTTGTTGCTTATTTTCCTTTGTAAGAAAACTTATCGGAAGTTAGCCTAATTTACACTGCAAGTTAAAATTCCGTGTAACGGGCAATCACACACCTAAGCCCATTGTTGTAATGCATGATGTTCGGGCTAGGTCTTAAAAAAATAGAGTGGCGAGTATATTACTATTTTATCGCATTATAATTAATTTACTTAATCTTAATCCTCTCAGTACGACGATGCTTTTCTTCATCTCATTTTGACTGTCAACAGACGATTTATTCAGCCTAAAAAGTACTATACAAACTATCGCAATTAATTCCTTAACTCCAACAGGTACTCCCTAAAGTGAATAAAATCGTCAAATAACGACCATAATAAAATGAAAGAATGCTCCGTTGTGTATTGAAAGGGTTACTAATTCGCGTTTACAATTATTATAAATAATATCATTGACCCCTCCAATCAGACGACCATTTGTATTTTTTATTCATGCTACAACCAGATTAATTTATATATACCAAGAAGAACCTCTATATGAAGTAGTTAAAGCACGGTATATCTAAATGAATCCTGTAAGAGGACTCTGGCAGGTCTTTGTGAGTTAAATATAATCGTTTATTGGTATCCATAATATACCATAACATAGCATGATATAACACAACATAATATAACATTGCATAGCAGGATATAACAACCGAACTTCATATAGCATAGCATAGCATTACACATTATATTATATATATTATTCGTTCGTGGCCACCCCTTCGGGGATCACGGCATCAGGCAATAGATAGATAGATAGATAGATAGATAGAGTATACCAACATAGCATAGCATGACATAATACAGCACCATAACATAATAACTTACGGTTATATTAAGATATATATATAATATATATATGAGATATATATATATATATATATATATAGATATATATATATATATATATATATAGTATATTATAGTATATATATTTATATATAATATATATATATATATATATATATATATATATATATATATATATATATACAATTATATATACAATTATATATTCTTCTATTTTAGCTTGCTCCCTAGACCGCTATTAAGCTTTAAAACACACCGCCGTGACCCCCCCCATTTGTACAAAGACCGGTTCCTCCTAAATTACAGGCTTGCTATCGCTCTACAGATAAATTGCCTGAAATGTCTTAATATAGGCAAAGAAATGGGGCAAACAGTCTTAAAATCGTCAAACTAATGAGTGCGAACATCTTAAAATATCCAAGCTAATGTGGCTAAACACGAGGGAGAAAGGGAAGCCCAGGAAAACTCCAACATCTCTCTCTAAACTAAGGTATAACCGAGGTCAGGATATCCGGTGACAAGGACTGGTGATAAATGTTACAGAGTTGGTGGGGGGGGGGGTGGAAAGCGGTACATATTATCATAGTGTAACTTGATATAACTTAATGGAACGTTAGTATATTTATGTATATATATTTGTTTTATTATTTCCTGTATATATATTTGTTTTATTATTTCCTGTATATATATATTTGTTTTAGTTTGCTCCCTAGACATAAACAGAAACACCAAAGACCTCCCTTCCAGATATATTGGTCCATTTTTCGGTAGAAAGGGTGAAGGGCGGTTTCTCCTAAATTACAGGCTCGCTGACGCTCGCCAGGAAAAACTCGACACATAAATGACACGAAAGGTCTTAATATTGACAAAGAAATGGACGAAAGTCTTAACATTTTAAAACTAATGGGGCTAAACATGAGGAAGAAGGCAGTTCAGGAAAATACAAATACTTACCCTTAACATGACAGTCTTAGGTAACATGACATAGTATACATAGCATACATTAAAGGGGGATGGTTCACTTTTTGGCGATTTTTGCATGTATTCATTATTTGTCTAGTTTCCTCCCTATACCTCCATCAAATTAAACAAAAACATCCATTAGATCCCTCTTCTAGATTAATTTGTAAATTTTTCGGTAGAAAAATTTCCCGGCCAAATGCCGGTTCTTCCAACATTACAGGCTCACTATCGTTCGCCAGGGAAAAAATTGACACCTAAAGTAGCACGAAAGGTCTAAATATTGACGAAGAAATGGGGCGAAAGGTCTTAAAATCGACTAACTAATGGGGCAAACATCTTAACATCTGAAAACTAATGGGGCTAAACATGAGGGAGAAAGTGGTCCAGAAAACCGGGCCATCCCCCCTTGACATAGTAGGCGATTACCGGTACTTAAGGGGAGGCAGACCGTTTTTCGGGACCCCCTTTTTTTTCTTCTCCCTAATGTTTAGCCCCACTAGTTTGAGAGTATAAGACGTTCGGCCCATCAGTTTGGCGATTTTAACACCTTTCGCCCCACTTCGTTGTCAATTTTAAGACCTTTCAAGCCATCTAGGTGTCGATATTTTCCTGGCGAGCGATAGCGAGCCTGCAATTTTAAGAGCAAGCCGGGACATTTTTCTACCGAAAATTGTACAAATTTATCTTGAAGGGTGTCTTCTAAGCTTTGATGGAGGTCTAGGGAGGAAACTAAAACAATATATGAATAAATGAATTAATACACCAAACAAATGGCCAGTGTCCCCTTAACATGACAACATAAAATAACAATATTATAAAGAAATACATAGCATAACATACACGATATAGAATAACATAGCATATCATAATAGAAGTAATATAGGATACCTCAACATAAGATAGGTACCATAGCATAACATACCGGTACACGATATAGGGTAACATAACATAATAGAGGTAACATAGGATACCTCAACATAAGATAGGTACCATAGCATAACATACCGGTACACGATATAGGGTAACATAACATAATAGAGGTAACATAGGACACATTAACATGATATAGCACAATAACATAAGATAGGTAACATAGCATAACATACCGGTACACGATATAGGGTAACATAACATAATAGAGGTAACATAGGATACCTCAACATAAGATAGGGTACCCATAGCATACGTAACAGATAGGTACCATAAGTGGAGCTAACGGTACAATATAGGGTAACATAACATAATAAGGTAACATAGGATACCTTGACATGATATGACACAATACCATGCTATAGATAACATAGCTTAACATAACATGGTATTTGAAATAGCTTCGATGATATGGCGGTATTATATCTTTTGTTCTAGCTACTGCCAAACGATTTTGACCTGTATTAAAGGACTAATATTATCCCAACTATCTCTAGTATCCCTGCAGATGATTTCCAAGTTCAGTAAAATCGTCTGGGGGTAACTAAGGTACAATTGAGAATTGACAATTATGTCAGTAATAAATACCGTCTGTATGTCTCTATGTAAGTGAAATTATATTTACAATATTTGTATATGTATATAATATAACATAATAGACTGTATGAAATTAACGTTGTTTTGTTTACTTTCTAGGTAAGTGTTGTGAAGGTGTGAGGACCTGAGACAGACCCGGTATGGTGACTGGTGGTTGCTGGTGGTAAATATTGTGCTGGTAATAAGTACTTTGGGGGAAGCTCCAATGGTGATATAGTGTGGTGAACTAAAGTCTATTTACTATGTCAAGGCGATAAATATAGACCTCTAGCCTCTTGTGACTCAGGGAGAGTGAAGCAACCTGGCTGTACATTTCCATGCCTATCTTTCCAAATGGTAGAAATTATCAGTTCGATTGCTCAAGTCCTATTCTAGTTATGAGGCCGTGATTACTAGCCTTGCCATATTGCATTGATTATAGGGTAAAGTATCTAGACACACAGGACAGTTTCAAACGCTCAGATTTTTTTTTTATTCTTCTATGTTGTCACTTCGTTCGTAAATCATAGATATATATTTTCAATAGCCAATGTGCAGTATATATATATATATATATGTTGGTAAAGCCAGGTAATAAATTTTCTTTAATACATACGAGGTTGAAAGAAATGGCAATTTCTGCGTTGGAAATTTTATTATTCAAAGTTTCCAGGTCTCTGATGAGTTTTCGCTGGGTTGCAGGAAGTAGATGAAGGAGATGAGCAAAATTCATGGTGGTACAGGGTTACATTACAGTACATGAAGATACAGGATATACGACGCGTTTCACTGGACAACCAGCATTATCAAGTAAGGAAGGAAATGAGATAAAAGGTAAACAGGAAGGGTAGATATAGAGGGTGGAGGATCCAGAGGAGGCGGAAAAGCAGGGGCAAAAGTCTGCTATTGTGGAAGGGTAATATAGGAGAGAGAAAGGGTGTAACCGATCTCACGCATGCGCACTGGCATGCGGGATGGTGGATCGGTTTTAGGTGGGGTCGAAAGCTGATTGGCTGCAGCGTGTCGAGGGGGGCGTGGCCTAAGTTTTGTGTGGCGCATGCAGAAGACCGAAGCTGAAGGATGGGTAGCGCGGGGTGGCTGCGATAGGGCACGGGCGGGGGGCGAGGAGGGGTGTTAGGTCCCTGTAGGGTTGTGCCTTTGGCATAAGGAAGGAATCTCGAAGGTCCGAGTTTTGGTTGTTTGATGTTGGGATGTAAGGCTTGGATATACTAAATGCTTCGAGTATTGGTAATCTCCTTGGTCACTTTCTTTATCGAGTATGGTGGTGTGTTTCTCTAACTCGTTGCGTGTGAGTGTGGGGGTCGGTTAGGGGTGAGATAGTGGTCTTTGATGGCTCCAGCTGATGGTGAAGAGTTACCTGAAGTGAAAGACGAGAGTCGTGCGTCATGCCAAATAGAGGAATGAGGTCCACAAGTCCTCATAGTACAGGTATGTTGGTAAATGACGTGCTCGGTCGGTCATACGGGCCTCTTTATCTTGGTGGAAGCTGGTGTTGTTGCGGCGGAGAACGAGTTGGTCGGGATTTGGTCTTATGGGGGATTTGTAATAAATTATCTAATTGTGATTTTGTTTTCCGGGTTGGTTGGGTGGGAACATGCTTGGAGATTATTTTTTTAAGACACCTCGTCATTTTTGTGTTCAGAAAGGACAATCAAATTGCGGTAGAGACGATCTTAATTTCATTGGGGGGGCATCAATGTTGGGCGGGCTTTGGGTGTACATTTTTCAAGAGGGTGGTTGATGGTGCTGGAGATGTCCGGAGTTGGAGTATCCATTATTCACTAAACTTGGGATAGTCTTGCTATAGTTCATGGTGGTGTCGGCCCCAGGTAGAGCGTGCGTGAGGGCTCTCCTTACATAAGCGGAGATGGAACGATAGAAGATAACGGAGGGGGAACATTTCACTATCGCCGTTGAGGCATTGTCCTGTGTTAGTTGGTTTAGTGTGGACGGTGGTTTTGAACCCATGGTCGTTCAGAGTACGGAGGATGTAGAGGAAGGGGAGTTGTCCATTGTTGTGATTTTTTCAAAGGTCGAAAGAGTTAAGTTCGGAGGAGGTCATGAAGCGACGCTAGAGTTCCTGTAGTTCTGGAGGGTCCTTGAATTTGCACGAAGATGTCATTCGGTTCTACAGTAGACGGCGGTGTCGTTGGGCAAGCTAAGGAGCTATTCCTCGATGGTACCACTAAAAAAGTTCGCAAAACGAACTCCTAGGGGGCTGCCATTAGCCACACCGTCTATCTGCTTGTACATGTTGCAACGGGGGCAAAGGAAGGGGGCCTCCTGGTACATAGCTCAGTAGTGTTTTCAGGGCCTTCTCCGGGAGTATCCAGTGTTGGTGTATCATGGCAATCGGTAAAATTCGACGTAGAATCATGTCAATGGTCCTATCCAACGGGCACGTTGGTGAACAGGCTTGGTCTACGTCGAGGGAGTGCGATTGTGTGGTTTGTTGTTCCGGGGGGCGTCTCTTAAAATTTCCACGAAATCGTGGGCTGAGTTAAGGGTGTATGGGCTGGCAGTGGTGCACGTAGGGGCAAGTGAGGAGGTTGTTCAGGGCTTTTTGGCGATCTGGGTAGGTGGCCATGTGGGGATCTGGGAGTGATGGGGCGGAGGGGGTTCCCAGGTTTGTGTGTTGATGGTTCTACGTAACGCATAACCAGTGGGTGTGTATTCTCCGACGAGTTTTTTAAGGTGGACCCCCTCCTTGTTTGGCGAGTTGATGGTGGTGATGGTGGTGTTGGCAGTACGTTGATTTCGTCGGATTGGGTTGCGGTGTGATCTTTTTAAATTTGGTGTTGTCACCCATTACGATGACGTCCATTTTTCTAAGATATTCTCCTCCTTGGCATGAATCACGAGGCAGGAAGCTTTCTACGCACGACGGATGATGATGTTGGGGTTGTCTCTTCATTGTTTGGCAGCTTGGAAGTGTTGTTTGTTGAGGATTTTGCTATGGTGAGTTCCTCTGGTTTTGGCGGCGTCAGACGAGGAGGAGTAGGTTGTAGGGCGGGAGTTAGTAGTGGTGACCTTGCCATCTTCTGAGTCGTAGGATGTCGTCAGGAGGATTTCCGTTTCTAGGCGGCGTTTCTGTTTCGATGGGGGGCCAGGTTTGGAGCTGTAGTGGGCAGTGAGGCCTTTGTTGAGGAGGTCTTCTGGTCCAGGGGTCAGAATGGTGTTAGTCAGGTGATGTATCCTTTGGTTGGTTTGGGAAGTTTTATGTTTCCGCCATAAAGACGGGCAAGCTTTGTATGGTTGGGGGTGTTTTCAGCTTGTCTTCTGTGTTGTTCAAGGAGTTGTTCGAGGGCTGTGTTGATTTCGGCTTTGTAGAGGTCGCTGGAGGGGTTCGTCTTCCCAAAATCTGTAGAATTTCCGTAGAAACTCAGCCCCAAGATTTCTTGGAAATTTAAGAGACGCCCCCGGAACAACAACCACACAATCGCCTCCTCGACGTAGAAAGCCTGTTCCACCAACGTGCCAGTGGTGGATTGGACCATTGACCTGCTTTCTACGTCGAATTACCATTGCCACTGATACACCAACACTGGTATCCCGGAGAAGGCCCTGAAACAAACACTATGGAGCTATGTACCAAGTAGGCCCCTTCCTTTGCCCCCGGGGCAACACCGATGTACAAGCAGATAGACGGTGTGGCGTTGGGCAGCCCCCTAGAAGTTCTTTTTGCGAACTTTTTATGGGTACCATCGAGGAAGAGCTCCTAGCTGCACAATGACCGCAGTATACTGTAGATACGTGGATGACATCTTCGTGCAAATCAAGGACCTCCACGAACTACAGGAACTCCAGCGTCGCTTCATGACCTCCTCCGGACTTAACTTCACCTTTGAAAAACCAAACAATGGACAACTCCCCTTCCTCGACATCCTCGTAGCTCTGAACGACCATGGGTTCAAAACCACCGTCTACACTAAACCAACTAACACAGGACAATGCCTCAACGGTGATAGTGAATGCCCCCGCCGTTATCTTCTATCCTACATCTCCGCTTAAGTAAGGAGAGCCCTCACGCACTGCTCTACCTGGGCCGACACCCACCAGGAACTAGAAATACTATCCCAAGTTTTAGTGAATAACGGATACTCCAACTCCGACATCTCCAGCACCATCAACCACCATCTTGAAAAATGGTACACCCAAAGCCCTCCCAACATTGACCCCCCCAATGAAATTAAGATCTTCTACCGCAATTTTATGTCCTCTGAACACAAAAATGACGAGGCCGTCTTAAAAGAAATAATCTCCAAGCATGTCCACCCAACCAACCCGGAAAACAAAATCAAATTAATAATTTATTACAAATCCCCCAAGACCTCCAACCTCGTTCTCCGCAACAAACCAGCTTCCACCAAGATAAAGAGCCCGATGACCGACGATCACGTCATTTACCAACATACCTGTAATTATGAGGACTGTGGACCTCATTCCTATATTGGCATGACGCAGACTCGTCTTTCATGTCGGTTAACTCTTCACCTTCAGGCTGGAGCCATCAAAGACCACTATCTCACCCCTAACCACCCCCACCTCACACGCAACGAGTTAGAGAAACACACCACCATACTCGATAAAGAAAGTGACCCAAGGAGATTACCTATACTCCAAGCCTTACATCCTAACATCAACAACCAAACTCTGGACCTTCAGATCCTTCCTTCTGCCAAAAGGCACTATCCTACAGGACCTAATGCCCCCCTCGCCCCCTGGTGCCCTTGACGCAGCCCCCCGCTACCTCCTTCAGCTTCGTCTTCTGCCGGCGCCACACGTACTACGCAACTTAGGCCACGCCCCTCGACACGCAGCCAATCAGCTTTGACCCCGCCAACCGACCACCACCTTCCCGCATCCAGCGCGCCTGCGTGAAGCGGTTCTCTCTTTTGCACTCCTAGAATACCCCTCCACCAATAGCAGATTTTTGCCCCCTGATTTTCGCCTCCTCTGATCCTCCACCCTCTATATATACCCTTCCTGTTTACCTTTTATATCATTCTATCCTTACTTGATAATGCTGGTTGTCCAGTGAAACGCGTCGTATATCCTGTATCATCATGTACATTAATGTAACCCTGTAACACCATGAATTTTGCTCATCTCATTCATCTACTTCCTGCCACCCAGTGAAAACTCATCAGAGACCTGGAAACTTTGAATTATAAAATTTCCAACGCAGAAATTGCCATTTCTTTCAACCTCGTATGTATTAAAGAAAATGTATTACCTGGCTTTTCTAACATATATATATATATATATATATATAGTATATACTGTATATTCCTAATGGTTCTATTCTCAACCTGAGCAAATTAAGTGATGATAGTTGCATTAAGAGTGTGTGCGGAGATGGTGATGATGTTGAAAAGGGTTGAAAAAAAAAAAAAGGACATTTGATGATGTTTGAAGTAATGATGGTAGTGATGAGGGTTATGGAGATTAGTAAGTGTAGATTATGTGTTGGTAATAGAGATAATGGTGAAGCTAGCGGTGATGGTGATGTTCGTTTTTACTTATAGCAGCATTTTGTCCAAGTTTTCATACAAAGTTACATACTGTTTGCAACATTGTGTAGCATTTTGCCAATAATGCAACACCTACAGTATATTAGTCAACCTAATCTAAAAAAATAAACTAAATTTATTTCCTATCTTAGTAGGAAGCAATAAAATAGCTTAAGTATGGACAATAGGTGGGGCGTGGTAGTTGTAGATTAGTGCTCCTGAGGTGAATGAGTGTAAAAGGAAATTGTCTCGTGTGGGCCTGGGACGCTATAGTATTGTATAAAAACAGTAGCCAACTTACTTAAGGAACTATTATCTGATTGGCTGTTGGATTTAGGATCTCATTATATATCTTAGACATCGTCATGTGTTTTTCATGAGCTTGGCTTAGTCGGCCCAGGAAACTTTCAACATTCCATTTCATCAGTTTTGAAAAATTTCTGAACTTCTTTACGAATAACATATTGTATTGTGAGATATATATTTAAGAAAATATGAAACACACTATTTTATACTCTTAATTTTGGATCTCTTTGTGGGTCAGTAGTTTATTTATTTATTTATGTAAGTATTTATATATTTGTTGTTGTCCCATACTGTACTTGTGAATATTGAGTATAAACCACAAAACCCAACTGTTGAGCGTGATTTGTGTGACTGTAGGAAGTGAAGATGATAAAGAGCGATGTTGCCACATGTACAGCATCTACCCAAGCCCAGTGGGGGAATATGTCTGCTCTCGTGTAAAGCAGATTAGTTGTAATTTTGTTTACCTGCGTCGAAGACAAACACCTATGAATGGTCGACTTTGTTGTTGTTGTTCTTCGGGATTAGAGACAACATTGATTTGTATCCATATTTATTAAGATACTTGATTTATAATGCCATGAACATAGATATGATCCACCAAATATCCTGTCCCATTATACAACTAATAATATTGCATGTTGAAGCTTGAGAAATCCACGGTGGGCTGTGGAGAATTCAACTATAATTCATCGCCATATTTATTGAGATAGTTGACTATTTTAACAACCATATAATTATATAGTGTATGGATTACGGAAGGTCCACATTCACTTTATGCTGGAAAAGAAAACTTCATTCCAGACCTTACAGAAATGGGTAATAATTAACATTTTGTGTTTATAAACGCATTTGTTGAAATAATGAGCTGAAATTTGGAAGCCAAATATAAATAGACCACTGGAAGTACCCTATTACACTTGTTATTTTATTTGATAAGAACACTGCATATCTATTTTTTTTGTTTTTTTGTTTTATTTTTTTTTTTAGACAGCATTTGTAGAGACACCAAGCTGAAATTTAGCATCGATATACTTATGACCCACAGAGAGCAAGCCATCTATTTTGCTGGATAAATTAACTATACCAAACTAAACATGAAGGGGGTATACACTATAATGATTTATTGCTATAATTGTTAAGCTACAAAGTTGACAAATGGTATCCATATTGATATTACCTTGTCAATAATTATATTTATTGCGAATATTTAGTATATATCTAATATTTGAAAGTGTATACAATTCTCACAATAATTTTTTTAGATTTAATTATAATTACAAATAAAATCTTTCACTAAAACAGAGATTATGAAGAGTATTTCAATTATGTGTGCCATATTATGAAACCAATAATAGCGATGATATTGTTCATTCAAATATTAATTTGTTCTAAATAATTTTCACCATCTCGGGATTTCTATAGCTGTGGCCCTAACACGGCAATCAAAATTTGACTGGGAGGATTTAACTAAACAAACATTTGAAATGGTAATGAGTGATTGATTTGGTTGTTCTTCCTGGGGAACATGAAATTAGCTGTGGGCAAACAATATTGATTAGCTATCGTATTGTAGGTACCAAAAATAAATATAAAATGCAAATAGGTATCAGTCATAGAAAGTTTCCCAAATAAATGTTGTTGAATAGGAGTATTGCACAGCAATCCTCACACAACTGAGGGATACCACTATTATGATTTTTTTGTATTTATACAGACAATTAACATAATTATAGGCAGTCATAAAGCAAGGAGTAGAAGTTAAACATATAATTTTGATTTGGCACGGTGTTATTCGATTCAGCCTAAGAAAGGTTTCTAAACATCAGTAGAGTAGAACTTTTCCCAATATCAACTTTTTGACTGACATAGGCGTGAGCTGCATAATATCGTATATTGGTAGCCAGAATACATACCGGTACTGTTCAGTTAAACTTGGCTTGTGACGTCAATTTATTCCTTTCAGTACGATCACGCATTTCCTTAGAATATCCTGGTCAGCAGTACGCTATTTTATTAATTTTATGAAGGATCTGTGGAAGTCAGAGAGTTAATTCATGTATTTTATGCCCTTTTGATTCATGCTTATAATCCCAAAGCAGAATATAACCTGCCATCGACTGGTATCATAACAAGTATGGTTAGGGTAATTAAAGTGCCCATAATAATTTAGCGTTTAAAGAAGTATTGGTAGTGATAAACCCGTTCACTATAGAATTAGAAGATGGGATGGCAGAATAATAATAATCAAGAAAAATAGTAATAATAATTATAATGATAACTTTTTCTTATACTACTACTACTACTACTACTACTACTACTACTGATAATTGAGATACGGTGGTTGTGACTTCAGCACGTGACTGTACATATACCCCAGGCTCAGCACGTATATATATATGTAAATGTACAAACAATGGCCAAGGGCATCTTTTCTGCATCTGGGAAAGTGAATTTTATTTCACATCCCCTCCGTTGTTGTTGTTGTTGTTGTTGTGGTGGTGATAATGGAGGTTGTGAGAGGGGCTGACTGTGTTTGTTGTTGCTGCTGTTGTGGTGGTGTTGGTGGTAATAGAGGTGGTGAGAAAAGCTGACTGTTTTTGTTGTTGTTGTTGTGGTAATGGAGGTGGTGAGAAGAGCTGACTGTTTTTGTTGTTGTGGTAATGGAGGTGGTGAGAAGAGCTGACTGTTTTTTGTTGTTGTTGTTGTGGTGGTGGTGGTAATGGAGGTGGTGAGAAGAGCTGACTGTTTTTGTTGTTGTGGTTGTGGTAGTGGAGGTGGTGAGAAGAGCTGACTGTTTTTGTTGTTGTTGTTGTTGTGGTGGTGGTAATGGCGGTGGTGAGAAGAGCTGACTGTTGTTGTGGTTGTGGTAATGGAGGTGGTGAGAAGAGCTGACTGTTTTTGTTGTTGTGGTTGTGGTAATGGAGGTGGTGAGAAGAGCTGACTGTTTTTGTTGTTGTTGTTGTTGTTGTGGTTGTGGTAATGGAGGTGGTGAGAAGAGCTGACTGTTTTTGTTGTTGTTGTTGTTGTGGTGGTGATAATGGAGGTGGTTAGAGGGGCTGACTGTTTTTGTTGTTGTGGTGGTGATAATGGAGGTGGTAAGAGGAGCTGACTGTTTTTGTTGTTGCTGTTGTTGTTGTTGTGGTGGTGATAATGGAGGTGGTAAGAGGGGCTGACTGTTTTTGTTGTTGTTGTTGTGGTGGTGGTGATGATAATGAAGGTGGTGAGAGGGGCTGACTGTTTTTGTTGTTTATGTTCTTGTTGTGATAATGGGTGGTGAGAGAGCTGACTGTTTTTGTGTTGTTTGTTGTTGTGGTGGTGGAGGAATGGTGAGGGGCTGACTGTTTTGTTGTTTGTTGTTTGTGGTGGGTGGTGAGAGAGCTGTTTTTTGTTGTTGTGGTGGTGGTGATAATGGAGGTGGTAAGAGGGGCTGACTGTTTTTGTTGTTGGGTGGTGGTGGTGGTGAGGTGGTTAGAGGGGCTGACTGTTTTTGTTGTTGTTGTGGTGGTGATAATGGAGGTGGTTAGAGGGGCTGACTGTTTTTGTTGTTGTGGTGGTGATAATGGAGGTGGTTAGAGGGGCTGACTGTTTTTGTTGTTGTGGTTGTGGTGGTAATGGAGGTGGTGAGAAGAGCTGACTGTTTTTGTTGTTGCTGTTGTGGTGATAATGTGAGGTTGTTGGGTTGTGGTGGTGGTGTGGTGACTGTTTTGTTGTTGTTGTGGTGGTCATGGAGGTGGTGAGCGGGGCTGTTGTTGTTTGTTGTTGTTGTGGTGGTGGTGATAATGGAGGTGGTGGGCTGACTGTTTTTGTTGTGTGTGGGGTGGAGGTGGTAAGCTGACTGTTTTTGTTTGTTGTTGTTTGGTTGTGGTGGTGATGGAGGTGGTAGAGGGGCTGACTGGTTTTGTTGTGTTGTTGTGATAATGGTAAGGGGCTGTTGGTGTTGGTTTTGTTGTGGTGGGTGGTGGTGACTGTTGGGGGTGTTTTTGTTTGTTTGTTGTGGTGTTGTGTGGTGGTGGGTGATGGGTGTTGCTGTTTGTGTTGTTGTGTGGTGTGTGGTGAATGGAGAGGGGCTGACTGTGTTGTTTTGTTGTTGTTGTTTGGTGGTGGTTGTTTGTTGTGGTGTGGTGTGGTGATGGTGGCTTGACTGTTTTTTGTTGTTGTGGTTGGTGTGGGTGTGGTGATTTGTGTTGTGTTTGTTTGTTGTGGTGGTGGTGAGAGAGACTTGTTCTTGTTGTAGTGGTGGTGGTGGTGATGGTGGAGATGATTGGTTGTGGTTTTGTGTGTTGGTGGTGGTGGTGGTGGTGGTGAGAGTGTGGATTTTTTTGTTTGTGTGTGGTGTGGTGGTGGTGGTGAGAGTGACTGTTGTTTTTGTTGTATTGGTGGTGGTGATAATGGTGGATGGTGAGTGGTTGTTGGTGGTTGTTGTTGGTAGTGTTGTGGTTGTTGTTGGTGGTGGTGAGAGTGACTGTTGTTCTTGTTGTTGTATTGGTGGTGGTGGTGATAATGTAGATGGTAAGAGTGTTGTGGTTGTTCTTGTTGTAGTGGTGGTGGTGGTGATGGTGGTGGAGAGAGTGACTGTTGTTCTTGTTGTAGTGGTGGTGGTGGTGATGGTGGAGATTGGTTGTGGTTGTTGGTGATGGTGGTGGTGGTGATGGTGGTGGTGAGAGTGACTGTTGTTCTTGTTGTATTGGTGGTGGTGATAATGTAGATGGTAAGAGATTGGTTGTGGTTGTTGTTATTGTTGTGATGGTGGTGGTGGTGATGGTGGTGGTGAGAGTGACTGTTGTTCTTGTTGTATTGGTGGTGGTGATAATGTAGATGGTAAGAGATTGGTTGTGGTTGTTGTTATTGTTGTGATGGTGGTGGTGATGGTGGTGGTGAGAGTGACTGTTGTTCTTGTTGTATTGGTGGTGGTGATAATGTAGATGGTAAGAGATTGGTTGTGGTTGTTGTTATTGTTGTGATGGTGGTGGTGGTGGTGAGAGTGACTGTTGTTCTTGTTGTATTGGTGGTGGTGATAATGTAGATGGTAAGAGATTGGTTGTGGTTGTTGTTATTGTTGTGATGGTGGTGGTGGTGATGGTGGTGAGAGTGACTGTTGTTCTTGTTGTATTGGTGGTGGTGATAATGTAGATGGTAAGAGATTGGTTGTGGTTGTTGTTCTTGTAGTGGTGGTGGTGGTGATGGTGGTGGTGAGAGTGACTGTTGTTCTTGTTGTATTGGTTGTGGTTGTTGTTATTGTTGTGATGGTGGTGGTGGTGATGGTGGTGGTGAGAGTGACTGTTGTTCTTGTTGTATTGGTGGTGGTGATAATGTAGATGGTAAGAGATTGGTTGTGGTTGTTGTTGTTGTGATGGTGGTGGTGATGGTGGTGGTGAGAGTGACTGTTGTTCTTGTTGTATTGGTGGTGGTGATAATGTAGATGGTAAGAGATTGGTTGTGGTTGTTGTTATTGTTGTGATGGTGGTGGTGATGGTGGTGGTGAGAGTGACTGTTGTTCTTGTTGTATTGGTGGTGGTGATAATGTAGATGGTAAGAGATTGGTTGTGGTTGTTGTTTGTTCTTGTGTTGGTGGTGGTGTGGTGATGGTGGTGGTGAGAGTGACTGTTGTTGTTGTTGTGGTTGGTGTGGTTGTGGTTGTTTGTTGTTATTGTGGTGGTGGGTGGTGATGGTGGTGGTGAGAGTGACTGTTGTTGTTGTTTTGTTGTAAGAGATTGGTTGGTGGTTGTTGTTGTATTGTTGTAAGCGTGATTGGTTGTTGTGGTGTGCTGTTATTGGTTGTGGTTATGGTGGTGTGGTGGTGAGAGTGACTGTGTTGTTCTTGTTGTATTGGTGGTGGTGATATAATGTATGGTGGTAATTGGTTGTGGTTGTGGTGGTGGTGAGAGTGACTGTTGTTCTTGTTGTATTGGTGGTGATAATGTAGAGTAGCGGGAGGTTGTTGTTGGTGGTGTGTTGTTATTATTTCTCTTGCTGCTCTTGTGGTATGAAGGTGATGTGCAATCAGTAGTAGTAGTAGTAGTAGTGGTGGTGATGGTAGTAGTCGTAGTAGTAGTAGTAGTAATAGTAGTAATAGTGTTGTTGCTTTTGTATCGGTGTTCTAAGTCTGGCTACGAAGGTCAAGATGAGCGGATGTAAGGATCATAACAACCTTGGTATTATAATTAGTCTAGTTCTGTTCTGCCCAGTGTGGGAGGTGTCATGCGGTATGATGGGTAAGGGTGGGTATATTTGTTGATCGATATATTTATTTATTTAATCTATTTTTAGTTTCCTACCTAGACCTCCATCAAGCTTAAAAAAAAACATCCCCATCTTGATAGATTGGTACATGTTCGGTAAAAAAAAAAATTGCTGGCCGAAGGCCGGTTCCTTCTAAACTAAGAGGCTCGCTATCGCTCGCCAGGAACAAATCGACAGTCGTTAAGGGGATAGTGGCTGTATTTGTTTGTCTATTATATTCAGTTATTCATATAATATTTATTTTCCTCGCTAGACCTCCAGCAAGCTTAAAAGAACACTCCCTAGACCCCCTTCAAGATAAATTTGTACATTTTTCGATAGAAAAATGTCCCGGCCGAAGGTTGATTCCTCTTAAAATTACAGGCTCGCTATCGCTCGCCAGGAAAAAATTGACACCTAAATGGCACAAAAGGTCTTACAATTGACAACGAAATAGGGCGAAAGGTGTTAAAATCGTCAAACTAATGGGCCGAACGTCTTAAAATCTCAAAACTAATGGGGCTAAACACGAGGGAGAAAGTGGTCCCGAAAACCGGTCCATCTCCCCTTAATGGCTGAGTGGACTAACACGCTTTATGAGTCATATAGAAGTAAGAGGGGATGGGACTATTTATGAGTCATATAGAAGTAAGAGGGGATGGGACTATTTATGAGTCATATAGAAGTAAGAGGGGGTGGAACTATTTATGAGTCATATAGAAGTAAGAGGGGATGGGACTATTTATGAGTCCTATAGAAGTAAGAGGGGATGGGACTATTTATGAGTCATATAGAAGTAAGAGGGGATGGGACTATTTATGAGTCATATAGAAGTAAGAGGGGATGGGACTATTTATGAGTCATATAGAAGTAAGAGGGGATGGGACTATTTATGAGTCATATAGAAGTAAGAGGGGATGGGACTATTTATGAGTCATATAGAAGTAAGAGGGGATGGGACTATTTATGAGTCATATAGAAGTAAGAGGGGATGGGACTATTTATGAGTCATATAGAAGTAAGAGGGGATGGGACTATTTATGAGTCATATAGAAGTAAGAGGGGATGGGACTATTTATGAGTCATAGAAGTAAGAGGGGATGGGACTATTTATGAGTCATATAGAAGTAAGAGGGGATGGGACTATTTATGAGTCATATAGAAGTAAGAGGGGATGGGACTATTTATGAGTCATATAGAAGTAAGAGGGGATGGGACTATTTATGAGTCATATAGAAGTAAGAGGGGATGGGACTATTTATGAGTCATATAGAAGTAAGAGGGATGGGACTATTTATGAGTCATATAGAAGTAAGAGGGGATGGGACTATTTATGAGTCATATAGAAGTAAGAGGGGATGGGACTATTTATGAGTCATATAGAAGTAAGAGGGGATGGGACTATTTATGAGTCCTATAGAAGTAAGAGGGGATGGGACTATTTATGAGTCATATAGAAGTAAGAGGGGATGGGACTATTTATGAGTCATATAGAAGTAAGAGGGGATGGGACTATTTATGAGTCATATAGAAGTAAGAGGGGATGGGACTATTTATGAGTCATATAGAAGTAAGGGGATGGGACTATTTATGAGTCATATAGATGTAAGAGGGGATGGGACTATTTATGAGTCATAGAAGTAAGAGGGGATGGGACTATTTATGAGTCATAGAAGTAAGGGGATGGGACTATTTATGAGTCATAGAAGTAAGAGGGGATGGGACTATTTATGAGTCATATAGAAGTAAGGGGATGGGACTATTTATGAGTCATATAGAAGTAAGAGGGGATGGGACTATTTATGAGTCATATAGAAGTAAGAGGGGATGGGACTATTTATGAGTCATATAGTAGTAAGAGGGATAGGGACTATTTATGCGTCATAGAAGTAAGAGGGGATGGGACTATTTATGAGTCATATAGAAGTAAGAGGGGATGGACTATTTATGAGTCATATAGAA
>CM064487.1:93311061-93383561 GCA_032716605.1 Paralithodes platypus | reverse complement strand
GTGAGGCCCGTGAAGTCTGTTCCAGTCTAGGGAGTGAGACATGCGAAGCACCTACTCACGGCTCGAACCCAACTCCATCTCTGAAGCTGCTTCGCCCCTGTGCTTCACAGTCTCACTCCCTATGCTCGGACCCTCACTCTCAGAACGCCACCTATTGAGCAATTAACTCACTAGGCATTGACCCCCTGTAGCATATTTTGAATATGGGAATATTCATACAGTGCTATTTAATCAGGGAACAATGAGGGTATTTTGTTTTGGCATTTCGGTGTGCTGTGGTAATGCACTGAAACTAGGTACAGCTCAAATTCCATCCCAATAATATCTTCCCATTGACATATTGGGATTCGAACCCGGGTCCATTGGATTACCAGTCCAGTGGCAAGACCACTCTGCCTCACCTCCCCTTTACTGTATGTATTACTTTGAAACGAACTTACGAGTAAGAGTTAGTACTGATTCAGAGTATAATGGTTAATGGTATAAATAAATATATTAAAGCCGAATGCAAAACGTTACGGTAAGTTGAAGTTAATGACCTATAGTCTATTTTTTGCACTTGGAGGACAATTCAATTCTATGGAAGATGACTTCTCGATAAAAAAACATGAAATGAATTTATGATTTCTCGATAGCCTATTGCTTTAGAAAAATATGAAACTACTTTGTCTCTGCATCATATTAGTATCAAGTTTTCATAATTAACAACATACTGCATTTCGCTACTAAATCTTCGTAATAGCTGAGTAACGAAGATGAGGACTTGACAATTTACCAAGAGCTAAACACACATAATATATAGTTGATACTGAATGTGGTAGTGTAATGATGAGAAGAGAGGAGCTACGGTGTCTTAAAGGGGATACAGTATAACCCTGTCACTCATTATACAATTACGCTTTTGTCCTTATATTTTGGATAACGTTAGACGATTTTATTCAATTTTAGAAGGTCTTCAGGGAATCGACGGGGTAAATTTAATCTCAAATAACCCTTTGACTCCCATAATTCATTCCTAAGATAATGAATAACATAAATAGTAGATAGCTAGATAAATAAAATAAATATAAATAAATATAAATAAATTAAAAGGGTGAACATTGTTATTGTATAAGTCGAGGGTGCAGGTGAACGCAAATATTGAGTCCATTGACCTAGTTAGTATTAAGTAGGATAGTGTATAATGACGGAGAGGATAGAGAGGCTTGGCTGTCATAATCATGTCGAACCCGGGGTGGCTTTTTTCAATTCCCCATTTCACCCCATTAGGTTGGTGATTTTAAGATGTTTCGCTTAAATAGTTTAGAGATGATTGAGCCCATGCAGGTGTCGATTAATTATTTCTTTGGCGAGCGATAGCAAGCCTGCAATTTAGGAGAAACCGAGATATTTGCACCGAAAGAAAAGAAAAGAAAACAAGTACAATTATAACTTGAGGGAGGTCTAGGTATAGTTAGCTTGAAGGGGATCTGGGGAGGCCTTTTTTGGGCAAAGGGGTAAGCTATAAATATATTGCTTGACATTGGCTTACAGCATCAATAATAATAATATTAGAGCCCCACACAATAGCCCCCCAGAAGTCCATTGACCTAGTGTGGTCGTGTATAATGACGGTGAGGAGAGAGGCTTAGGGGTCACCAGCCTTTTTGTTATCTCCTTTTCTCTCTTTCTCTGGCTTGTATCCATTCGGCCCCATTCAGCCTTCTGTTTTAAGACGTTTATCCCCATCCAGGTGTCGATTTCTTCCTGGCGAGCGATATCAAGCCAGCATTATATGGAGAAATCCGGCTTCGCCGGGGAAATTTGTCTATCGAAAAATGTACAAATTTAGCCTGCTGACAAAAGCATTAAAAACATATTCTTGCTCGCCGAAAAAATCAACACCTGGATGGGGATAAACGCCTTAAAACAGTAGGTTGAATGGGGCCGACTGCATACAACCAAGAGAGGTAGGAAGAAAGAGAGAACACAAACGAGGCTTGGCTGTCTTAAAGGGGAAACAGTAGCCCCCTCAGTATACCAGCCCGGTTGTTTATTTCTACTCGGGGTAACGTTGATCGATTTTATTATTATTCTGGGTAATATTGAACGTTTATGTTTTTATTGTGGGTAACATTGAACGTTTATATATTTATTCTGTGTTACATTGGACGTTTACATTTTTATTGTGGGTAACATTGAACGTTTACATTTTTATTGTGGGTAACATTGAACGTTTACATTTTTATTGTGGGTAACATTGAACGTTTATATTTTTATTCTGGGTGACATTGAACGTTTACATTTTTATTGTGGGTTTCATTCAGTGGTGGGCACAGCTAACCAAAAAGTTAGCTGAGATAACCGATAATCAGCTAACTTAGAACGTTAGCTTCGATAACGCTGAATCGCTAAATTGCTAAAAAAAATAGTGGAAGCTAACGATAAAAGTTAACAGCTAACTTTTATCATAATGAATTTAGGATTGGTTTGATTTTTCCCTCTTAAACCCTTCAACACAAACCTAGAAAGCTAAAACTATGATATGCATTAGGTTGTAAACAAAAAAATAGTTGTAGTTTATTGCTTAGACACAGCTTTCCAAAACATAGGCTAGAAGAATCATAGAATGCCAAGATCAGATGATTAATTAATGTGCATGTGCATCCTTTTTTACATAAATCATACAATGAACAAATTAAGTAAACATTAGCTTACAATCAAATGTATGTGCATACATTAATACAAGACTGTTCAATATTACTACTGTATCTCAATATTTACGGACACTGTTAATCAAAACTAAATTCAATATATTAGCGAGTACCGGTAGCTAAAATTAAAATATAATGTTTCTCGTGAGTTATGTATAACAGTTTGTATGCAATATCATAAGAACGATAAGATATTACCGTACTAGATAGTAAATAATAACAAAAATATAGTAATTATGATTGATTATTTATGATTATGACTTATTACTCATTACTCATTAGTCATAACTCATGAGCTATGTAACGACACTTCTGTCGAAGAGATCTTTTTTATTGAGTTAGAAAACTTAAATGACTAATATGTAGTCAGAGTCAGTCAGAGAGGAGGGTCACGTCCGTCGCGGTCCGGGATTTTTCGACTATCCCGCGGGATACTGGTGATTAAACTTGCAAAAAATCACACACAAAAACAAACGTAGTGTCGTGTCGCGGTCCTGTGAAGTGCAAAATCGAACCGATTGATAAAATATCTGGAGAGATATACGCGTTTTGGAGAAAAAATCCGTTAACTCCTACAGCAGTGCCACGGCGCTGGTCTAGGACAGGCCTAGGGCAAGGCCCATAAGGCGGGTGGAAAGAAGAAGGGAAAGAAAAAACCGTTACGTCCCAAAGCAAAGTGTTAGCTATATAGCCCTATGAAATCAAACAGGGCTATGGGAAAATAGGAAGCCTAAGTTAAAAGTGATAGTGAACATCGTATATCACGTAAATAAACTAGGAAAGTATAATACAGAGAATTAAAGTCAGGGGAACTTTTAACTTTGAGCTTGGGAACAGGACGTATGCTGTAAACAAAATACCCTCGGTGACCGCAAAGACCATAAACACATATATCCCCTCGCTCTCCTGGACACGTCCCCTCCCCTCCCCCTATACGATTTTACCAAAAGCGAAACTTAACCTCGACAGGAAAGGGTACCGACAAAACAAATTCGTAAATAATAGCAAACAGAGAAAAACAATATATAAACAAATTAAATCAGTGCAGATTATTTCTCGACCATATCGCAGGTTAGTAGTGACGTTATTGGAGAGAAAGATCTCCCACGCAACCAAATGTGGTGAAAATTCGAACCTGAGCAGTGTTGAATCAAGTTGATAGTAAAATATGAAAATTAAAATAGATGCTATATATAGGTAGCCTGGAAAGTTCGTTATTTTCCTAGAGTGCCGTATATTCCGCTAAACGGTCGACCAAAAACGGGAAAAGTGGTTAGGGCAGTGAGAATTCTGTTTCATAAGATAATTATTGAAAGTGTTACTTAAAGTTACTTAAAGTTTAAACATAACGAGTGGCACTCCCCCCCCCCAAACCGCGTAACAAACACCTCCTTTTCCTCCAAGCCCCCCCCCCCCCCCACTCTCTCTCTCTCTCTCTCTCTCTCCCCCCCATGTAAGGGCGGGTGGAAAAACAAAAACAAAAACAAAAACAAAAAAACAAACAAAAATGTTTACCAGAGACAACTGTACGAGTTGTAAGATGAATATACACATGCATAAAGGCACCGCATGTCGGATATGCAAGCAACCATACCACTGGATTTGCATAGGATTGACACCAATAAATGAGGCGTACAATACAAGAGGGAAGAACCTCCATTTCTGCGATAGTTGTTTCGATATCACATGGCAAGTCATACAGACTGTAGAAAATACAGAAGTACAAGATAGACTGAAATATAGCCAAGACATAGCTACCTTTCACAGAAAATGGGGAACTATTGGGGCCTCAGGGCCCATACTAATATCACAACCCACACACGCACACCTTCCCATGAAAATGCCCACATTGCCTCCTGCACATCAACACACATCGCCTGCCGAACAACAACCTTTCGCACCCTACATATCCACAAACCCTGCCGCACATCTCCCCACACCTCCCCAGACCCAGAAAACACCCACATTAATCCCATCTATGGCCATTGACCACCCTACTTCTGTTGATCAAATACATTTGCAAGATGAACGTAGGATGCAACAAGCCCCCACATCGTCTCCCCCCTCACCACTGCCACCTGCCCACCTACAACCGACCCGTAACTCCACCCCCCTGCAGGCTCACCCACCCATACACCAAGCCCACTATCACCCACAACCACACTTAGCTCACCACATAACCCCTTGCAGCCCCAGCCACACCTACTGGGGTTGTCTACACCAGTGTGCAGATATTATCTGGAAAGAAGGTGCTACTTTGGTCAAAAGGGCGAATATAATGGGAATTCATGTAGATTTGCTCATCCCAAAATTTGCAACAACATAACCAGTCATGGAAAATGTAGATTTGGTGAAACCTGCAAATACCACCACCCATCCCTTTGCAAGACATCACTTGAGAACAAGACCTGCTACAAATATTATGAAATGCCCAGCTTTTCATATTAAAGGGACTTGGAGATATGCTAGACCTAACACGAATGGTAGCCCAAAAACTCTAGCTATGCGAGGACGAGACAGAGGAAAAAGGCAAGGAGGGAAAGGGAAGATGAAGATGAAGAGACTGAGGGAGATGGAAGAGCACATAGAACACCTCGAGCACCTCCTGGCCTCCCAAGAGTGGCCAATACATCCCAAAGACTATTAGGTACACATAGTACTCCAAACAATCCCTCCCCAATCTTGTTTGCAAATATCCAAGGCCTAAAAAATAGAACCACGAACAAAGTACCATTTATTAGGGGCCTGCTAGAAGAAGGAAACGCTATATTTGCGGCTCTCACAGAAACTCGCATTAAAGATCAGGAAGATAGTGAGGTATGGATTCCTGGTTACAACCTACATAGGGCGGACAGAACGCATAGATCACATGGAGGTGTAGCCTGATATGTACTGATATGTACTGAATTCCTAAATAACAGTAATGAAGTGGTGGAAATACTTGGAGTTAAAATAGAATCCCTAAATTTAGCAGTTATTGTTACATACAGGCCTCCAGACTCATCCCGAGAAGAATTCAAAACCCAGCTCAACAAAATAAAATCAGAAGTGGAAACCCTGGGGAACCCAACACCAAATATTATATGGCTAGGAGACTTTAACCTACCAAACATTAAATGGAGACAACTAGAAAACCAGTTAGTGGCAAATAACACCGGAGGAGAAGCAAATACTAATACGAGAGAGCTTTTTGAACTTTGTGATTTTTTTAGTCTTACCCAACATATTGCTGAACCCACACGGGAAAACAATATCTTAGACCTGGTCTTCACTAACAACGACTCTCTAGTACACAGCATTAACATATCGGACACAACATACTCAGATCATCAATTAATTGATATCAAAACAACCTTAGAAAGTGTACAGACAACCTCAGAATCGAGAACAAAAACCGGCCCCTTCAGTAAATTTAACTTCAATAACAAAAACATTAGGTGGGAAGAGGTAAATCAAGAAATGGAGGAAATAGACTGGGAAGATTTAATGGATAACTTGACACCAGCAGAATGTCTAGTCTTAATAACAGAAACCATGACCCAAATCTGTAGCCACCATATACCTGCAAGACAAACAAAACGAAGAAGCAAACAAGATCGGGAAAGGAGGAGGCTGTACAGAAGAAGAAAATTACTCACACAAAGACGCACACATCAAAATCTACAGGATAGGCAAAAGGTCGAAATAGATAGAGAAATTGTGGAAATTGAACAAAGGCTAAGAATATCATATGAACTACAACATATGGAAGAGGAGAGGAAAGCTATTGCAGGTATAAAGGAAAATTCCAAATACTTCTTTTCATACGCCAAACAAAAGGCTAAAACAACATCAAACATCGGCCCACTGAGCAAAGGGGACGGCTCTTTCACAGGGGACAAAAAGGAAATGAGCGAACTCTTAAGCAGGCAGTATGAAATGGCATTCAGTGAGCCTGATAAAACAAAAGTCATCAGAGACCAAAATATATTTTTCATGGAAACCTCCCCCACAGAAACCCCTCAGATGCTGGATATTGATTTCGGTCCAAAAGACATAGAAGAGGCCATTTCCAACATGCCATCCCACTCGGCACCAGGCCCGGACTCATGGAATTCGATCCTAATGAAAAAATGTAAGGAAAACCTCTCGAAACCCCTGGCTATAATGTGGAGAAGGAGTCTAGACACTGGTTACATACCAGATAGCTTGAAAAATGCAATAATTGCCCCACTGCATAAAGGAGGGAGTAAAGCACTACCAAAAACTACCGCCCGGTAGCTCTAACCTCTCACATCATTAAAGTTTTCGAGCGAGTCCTGCGAAGCAAAATTTCAACATTCATGGAGACAAATGAACTACACAACACCGGTCAACATGGGTTCAGAGCGGGAAGATCATGTCTCTCACAACTTTTGGAACACTATGATAAAATTCTTAAAGCGCTAGAAGAAAAGAAAAACACGGATGTCATTTACACCGATTTTGCTAAGGCATTTGATAAATGTGACCATGGTATAATAGCCCACAAACTGAAAGCAAAAGGTATAACTGGGAAAATCGGACGGTGGATATACAATTTCCTCGTAAACCGAAAACAATCGGTAGCAGTAAACCAAGTCACTTCTGAGCCTTCGGATGTCAAAAGCTCAGTGCCCCAAGGAACAGTGCTAGCGCCCCTTCTGTTCCTCATACTAATTTGTGACATAGATACCAACACCAGACACAGTACGGTGTCGTCTTTTGCTGATGACACAAAATTAAGCAAGATAGTAAACACACAAGAGGACACAGGCCGACTGCAGGAAAACATGAATGTAGTGTTCCAGTGGACCAGGGAAAACAACATGCAATTCAATGAGGAAAAATTCCAATTAATACGGTACGGAGATAATAATGGTGTTAAAGAAATTACAAATTACTTAACAGAATCTAACCACATAATAGAACGGAAAGACAGTGTGAAAGACCTTGTGGTATTAATGTCTGAAAATATGGGTTTCAAAGTACATAACCAGGTCAAAGTGGCGGCTGCAAAACGTCTAACGGGTTGGATTCTGCGTACTTTTAAAACACGCGGTGAATTGCCTATGATAACGCTCTTCAAATCTCTAGTGCTACCGCGGCTTGAATACTGTAGCGTATTAACATCCCCATACAAAGCAGGTGAAATAAATGACGTAGAGAGTGTACAAAGAAATTTCACTTCGCATATAAGTTCGATAAAACATCTACACTATTGGGAGTGTTTAAGAGCACTGAATCTGTACTCACTGGAACGTAGAAGAGAACGTTACCTAATAATATACACGTGGAAAATCGCAGAGGGTTTAGTACCAAACCTACATACTCCGATAGTCATGAAATTCAGTGATAGGAGAGGCTGGGAATGCGAAATCCCCCGGATGAATAACAGGGGTGCTATGGGCTCTCTGCGAGAGGGCTGGTTATCACACAGAGGCCCACGTCTCTTCAACAAACTCCCACGGCGAGTAAGAGACATGAGGGACATCTCGTTAGACAACTTCAAGAGAGCCCTAGATGTCGAACTGCAAAAAGTGCCAGACGAGCCCATCCTCGCAAGGGAGCGAGCTGTCGCTTCAAACAGTCTACTGCACCAAATCACCACCCATAACGAGGGGCGTCGCGCTCCTTGGTGCCGCTAGAAGAGCGGCGAACACATCAAAAGGTATCAAAAGGTTAAATAGGCATAGCCAGTAGAACAAAATCAATAAGCTTAACCCCTAACGTTCAGTTTTATATCCTAGAAGTAGATCATAGGCTAAAGAAAATCATCTATTGATAACTAGAATATAATGTAAATTACATCATGGTGCTGAAGGGGTTAATAATTATGATAATCTATTTATTAATTATTGTTAATCAACAATTAACTAAAATGCATTTGAGACTGTGGTTGCCTGGGAAACAAATTTACTTTCTAATATTGGAACTTATATAGCAATAAATAAATACAAATATATACCCAAATAGATCTATGGTAACATTTTGAAAATGTTAATGTCGTAGTTTTTCTGTAGCGAATTTCTCAAAGTCGGCGCTAAGCTCACGACACGTTGTGACGTTCATGTCATAACATGACTCATGAGTCTTGTATTGTGTACTGTACATGAGAATGTGACGTGATATAGTCAGTGTAATACTGCCTGTTGCAATGTTGCAATTCTCCCTACCAATAAATGCCTACAGTGGCCGATAGATGCGCTGAACGCAAGGTTTACCGCGGTGCATTGTGGGAAATGGGCGACATCGCGGAGCTATCCACCCTTCCTCTACTTCAACAATTCTATAATATATGCAGTTAGTCGAAATTTCTGTAGCTGACACATACTTTGGTCTATGCATTCTTTTGATTTATATATTTTAAAATCACCCATATTCATAAATAACGTATATTTACAATGACAAGTCAGCAGGTATTTTCCAGCCAATTTTGTTACGATAATTAATCAGCTTATAATTATGTTTGTAGTCATTATCAGCTGCATATGGACTTTCCCTTTATTACTATACTATATGAGCACGTATACTGTATAATAAAAACGTGTAGAATCACAAAAAAATTGAGATAAACTGTGCATATCCTAGGTGTTGGGTATAGTGATGTCTACAGTCGTAGCTCTGGCGCTAGTTCAGAAGCGTCCACCAGAGGTCTCAAAGGAATTGTTGGTAGGGAGAATCACATACTCACATAAATATGTGTAATTTTAGGGGCAAACGTTTTTGACCAATTAACTTTTTTTTTACCAGCGAATACACATTAGCTGATTAGCTGACTTACAGTTAGCGGCAGCAAATTTATCGGAAGCTAATCGGTCCGCTAACGATTTTCAAAGTTAGCTTAAAAGCTAACCAGCTAACGAAATATTTAGCTTCGCTATTAGCTGATTAGCGGAAATCGTGCCCACCACTGGTTTCATTGAACGTTTACATTTATATTCTGGGTAACATTGAACGTTTACATTTATATTGTGGGTAACATTGAACGTTTACATTTCTATTGTGGGAAGCATTGAACGTTTACATTTATATTGTGGGTAACATTGAACGTTTACATTTTTATTGTGGGTTTCATTGAACGTTTACATTTATATTGTGGGTAACATTGAATGTTTACATTTTTATTGTGGGTTTCATTGAATGTTTACATTTATATTGTGGGTAACATTGAACGTTTACATTTTTATTGTGGGTTTCATTGAATGTTTACATTTATATTGTGGGTAACATTGAACGTTTACATTTATATTCTGTGTAACATTGAACGTTTACATTTATATTCTGGGTAACATTGAACGTTTACACTTTTATTGTGGGAAGCATTGAACGTTTACATTTATATTGTGGGTAACATTGAACGTTTACATTTGTATTGTGGGTAACATTGAACGTTTACATTTATATTGTGGGTAACATTGAACATTTAAATTTTTATTGTGGGTAGCATTGAACGTTTACATTTTTATTGTGGGTTTCATTGAACGTTTACATTTATATTCTGGGAAACATTGAACGTTTACATTTATATTCTGGGTAACATTGAACGTTTACATTTTTATTGTGGGAAGCATTGAACGTTTACATTTATATTGTGGGTAACATTGAACGTTTACATTTTTATTGTGGGTAACATTGAACGTTTACATTTTTATTGTGGGTTTCATTGAATGTTTACATTTATATTGTGGGTAACATTGAACGTTTACATTTTTATTGTGGGTTTCATTGAACGTTTACATTTATATTGTGGGTAACATTGAAGTATATTTTTATTCTGTGTAACATTGATCGATTTTGTTTTTATTCTGGATGTTATTGGTCGTTTTTATATTATTCTGGATAATATTGATCGTATTTATATTATTTGGGTTAATATTGATAAAAAAATATATATTCTGGATAACATTGAACGATTATATTTATAATCTGGATAACATTGAACGATTTTAAGTTTGTTCTTGATAATATTGAACTAATTTAGTTTTGTTCTGGTTAATATTGAACGATTTTCCTTTGTTCTGGATAATAATGAACGATTTTATTTATATTCTGGATAACATTAAACCAGTTTGTTTTTAATCTGGCTATCATTGATCCATTTTATTGCTATTCAGGATAACATGGGCCGATTTTATTTTTATTATGGATAACATTGAACGATTTATTTTTTATTCTTGAATGATTTTAGTTTATGCTGGATAACATTGAACGATTTTGCTTATTTTAGGAAGAATCTCTAGGAAGTCGACCTACCTTGGAGCCTGTTGGCCACACTGCTAGTGGCACCGAAGAGCGTGACGCCCCACTTTGACTCCCACAGACCCTTTCAAAGCTGAATAAAAGCGTCCATTAATGCCAAGAATGATACACTATACCTACAATTATTGTCCCGCCAAATTCAAATGATTAATAGTCCCTATCAACTCCACGCGGCAATAAAATTCCAGCCAAAATAAAAGATGTGGAGGCTTGGCAATTTCATTATATTGGTAGAAATATCCAAATGGAATGAAGCCGTGTGAAGTCGAATCCGAAAAAGTGTATTCTTTTAGCTATTGTCTATTAACTGTAATGAGGCGAGGAATCTCAACCATCAACCACATAATTATGCATAGGGATAGAGCAATGGAGCGGACATTATCACCATTCGAGTTTAAGGGGGAATAGGCGTATTTATTTGCTCATATATATATATACCGGTATATATATATATATACCGGTATATATATATATATATATATATATATATATATATATATATATATATAAATATATATACGGTATATATATATATATATACCCGGTATATATATATATATATTTTTTTTTTTTTTTTGGTAGTTTCCTCCCGAGATCATTATCAAGCTTAAAGAAACACCCGCCCAAGGCCCTCCTTCAAGATAAATGTGTAAACTTTTTCGATAATTTTTTTTTAAATTACAGGCTCGCTATCGCTTGCCAGGAAAAAAAAATACCTAAATGACACGAACATTCTTATTATTGACAAAGACATTGGGCGAAAGGACTTAAAATCGCCAAACTAATGGATCGGATGTCTTACAATCTGAAAAATAATGGGGATAAACATGAGGAAGAAGGGGGACCAGAAAAGCGACCCATCTCCCCTTAACCTAGAAATAGGTTTGGATCTTTACAGCCATTTAGCTCCAGCGCCCCCCGTCCCCCCCCCCCCCCCCCTGAGTTACATGCAGCTAGGGATCATCACAATATCTCGCCACACCATAGTCAATATACTTTTAGGTAATGCTTTGTTCCGGGTATGGTAAGAAAAAAATAAAATAAAAATAAAAAACATAAATGGTTTTCGATGTTTTAAAGGAGAATATTGTTAGTGTTCTGTTCTCATAATATACAAAGAGTCAGCAAAATACACATGATTAGTAGAATTCCTTTAAGTTCGTCCAGTTAGATTTGTCAAAACTCCAATTTTGTGATATGGGAAATTCTTGATAAATAATTCATGTTATTTGAAGAATTCACGCTAAATTCAGGAGACTTGGGGAGAATTCCAGGCAAAATGATGCAATTCAGACCATTCCCTCGAAATTTATGAGGTTTGGAGAAATCCCACCAAATTCCTGTGATTAGTCGAATTCCAGCTACGCTCAGGCTCAAAAGATTGATCATCTGGAAATAGTTGTGTTGACCCCAATCATATAGGTTAACATTTAAATATACTGCTACTTTAATAATTACGGTATGTCTGTTTGATAAGATTATTGAATTAAGGAATAATTCATAATACTTTACACATCTTTTGGCGAAAGGAATGGGTAAAATATTTGTATTTAATTTGTATTTATTTCATTTATTCAATTATTATTTGTTTTTGTTATGCACCATTCTCACACATTTGTTTGACGATATGAGATGACTATAACAAATTTGATGTTCTTATATATTAAGTGAAACGAATGATTCAGGCATAATTACATTAAGTTTTCGTTTGTCGACACGAAGTATTGGTGGAAAATAATAATGCATTTTTATGTTTGCCGAAGAGTTTAAATATATACTGTATGTACAGTATCCTACGCAAGTTCCTATAATGTGGACATTGGAAGTAGTATTAGTGTGATTTAATTAAGAATACCGGTCCGGTAGTTTGCTATGCCCTCGTTAATTCATCTGATTTAGTGAACTGAAAATAACAAACCACAATCATATGGAAGAACAGAGCTTGTGTAGGAGACTCTACCTATTTACTGACACAATATTATTTTTAGTTAAACATGTGAAGAAACCCATGACTCAAGGGGAGGTGTTTAGTTTGTTTTCTACTCCTCCAGCAATCTTAAAATTTCACCCCCTTGACCCTCTTTCAAGATAAATTTGTACATTTTTCGGTAGAAAAATTTCCCGGCTGAAAGCCGGTTCCTCTTATATTACAGGCTCGCTATCACTCGCCAGGATAAAATCGACACCCAAATGGCACGAAAGGTCTTAAAATTGACAGAAATGGGTCGAAAGTTCTTAAATTCATCAAAATAATGGGGCGAACATCTTAAAATTAGAAAAGCAATGGGGCTAAACATGAGGGAGAAAGGAGTCAAGAAAAAAATCCCTCAAGTGGAAATCTCCCCTTAATAATCAGTTCTCTACAATGCAAAACTAAATTTCAGAATTCATGTATACCTAGACCAACCTCTCTCTGGAATTCACTATCCCAGACTAGCTTTCCAGCAACCTTCAATTCACAACAGTTAAAAAAAAAAAAAAAAAATCATAAAATATATCATGGATGGAGGACACCATTAAGTGCATGATATAGTTTTCATTCATTGTGTTTCTCTTTTGTATATTTTTTATATATTAAAGCTATATTAACTTCAGTATTTGAGGATGCATTTGTATTTTGTAATATAGTTATCATTAGACGCTTTTATGCAATTTGGGATATATCACTAATATAATCAAGGGGGTATAAACTATCTTAAGTAACTCTAGATATCACAAGTTTTTTCTAAGCTGAATACAATCGTGTAATTATAGCCAGAATAAACTACCAAAGCGCGTCATAGTCTTCGAGTGGTTAATATTTGCGTATTACCTAAGCATGTAATTATTATCTTTATTTACACATATAAAATATATAGAAATTCATTTACTGAATTTATTAAGGCACATTCATTTGTAAAGTAAGTACCGGTAGTAACCAATAGCCTACAATGGTAACTTAATCAGATTTACATAATATTATACTATATTAACGTGCATGAAGTAAGTTTAAATGTAATACTTTTTATGGGAATATGTCAAAATAAATAAATAAAGATGAAATAATATTTTTTTAATAGGTATAGCAAGATTTACTATTCCCGACTTTTGTTTCCTATTTGTGAAATGTAATGTTATAATACAGTAGGGTGTTTTGAAGCATAATATTGCACTCTAATTCCTAGAGATCCTTTATAAGGACCCATTGTGTATATGTATGCTTCAATAATTATGTTTTAGGCCTGCCTAATCGTCTTACAGGTTTCCAATTTACCACAATGGCATTCTTCACAACGTTCACAATCCTGTCATCCTCACAATACTTGAAAGACTAGCTGAGTAACATTCATAGTGGCATTGAAAGACTAGCTGAGTAACATTCATAATGGCATTGAAAGACTAGCTGAGTAACATTCATAGTGGCATTGAAAGACTAGCTGAGTAACATTCATAGTGACATTGAAAGACTAGCTGAGTAACATTCATAGTGGCATTGAAAGACTAGCTGAGTAACATTCATAATGGCATTGAAAGACTAGCTGAGTAACATTCATAGTGGCATTGAAAGACTAGCTGAGTAACATTCATAGTGACATTGAAAGACTAGCTGAGTAACATTCATAGTGGCATTGATAGACTAGCTGCGTAACATTCATAGTGGCATTGAAAGACTAGCTGAGTAACATTCATAGTGGCATTGATAGACTAGCTGAGTAACATTCATAGTGGCATTGAAAGACTAGCTGAGTAACATTCATAGTGGCATTGAAAGACTAGCTGAGTAACATTCATAGTGGCATTGAAAGACTAGCTGAGTAACATTCATAGTGGCATTGAAAGACTAGCTGAGTAACATTCATAGTGGCATTGAAAGACTAGCTGAGTAACATTCATAGTGGCATTGATAGACTAGCTGAGTAACATTCATAGTGGCATTGAAAGACTAGCTGAGTAACATTCATAGTGGCATTGAAAGACTAGCTGAGTAACATTCATAGTGGCATTGAAAGACTAGCTGAGTAACATTCATAGTGGCATTGAAAGACTAGCTGAGTAACATTCATAGTGGCATTGAAAGACTAGCTGAGTAACATTCATAGTGGCATTGAAAGACTAGCTGAGTAACATTCATAGTGGCATTGAAAGACTAGCTGAGTAACATTCATAGTGGCATTGACAGACTAGCTGAGTAACATTCATAGTGGCATTGAAAGACTAGCTGAGTAACATTCATAGTGGCATTGAAAGACTAGCTGAGTAACATTCATAGTGGCATTGAAAGACTAGCTGAGTAACATTCATAGTGACATTGAAAGACTAGCTGAGTAACATTCATAGTGGCATTGAAAGACTAGCTGAGTAACATTCATAGTGGCATTGATAGACTAGCTGAGTAACATTCATAGTGGCATTGAAAGACTAGCTGAGTAACATTCATAGTGGCATTGAAAGACTAGCTGAGTAACATTGATAGTGGCATTGAAAGACTAGC
This sequence comes from Paralithodes platypus, assembly GCA_032716605.1. Taxonomy (NCBI): domain Eukaryota; kingdom Metazoa; phylum Arthropoda; class Malacostraca; order Decapoda; family Lithodidae; genus Paralithodes; species Paralithodes platypus. Next base: position 93,368,138 of record CM064487.1, on the reverse strand, counting down.
TGAGTAACATTCATAGTGGCATTGAAAGACTAGCTGAGTAACATTCATAGTGGCATTGAAAGACTAGCTGAGTAACATTCATAGTGGCATTGAAAGACTAGCTGAGTAACATTCATAATGGCATTGAAAGACTAGCTGAGTAACATTCATAGTGGCATTGAAAGACTAGCTGAGTAACATTCATAGTGGCATTGAAAGACTAGCTGAGTAACATTCATAGTGGCATTGAAAGACTAGCTGAGTAACAATCATAGTGGCATTGATAGACTAGCTGAGTAACATTCATAGTGGCATTGAAAGACTAGCTGAGTAACATTCATAGTGGCATTGAAAGACTAGCTGAGTAACATTCATAGTGGCATTGAAAGAAGCTGAGTAACATTCATAGTGGCATTGAAAGACTAGCTGAGTAACATTCATAGTGGCATTGAAAGACTAGCTGAGTAACATTCATAGTGGCATTGAAAGACTAGCTGAGTAACATTCATAGTGGCATTGAAAGACTAGCTGAGTTACATTCATAGTGGCATTGAAAGACTAGCTGAGTAACATTCATAGTGGCATTGAAAGACTAGCTGAGTAACATTCATAGGGGCATTGAAAGACTAGCTGAGTAACATTCATAGGGGCATTGAAAGACTAGCTGAGTAACATTCATAGTGGCATTGAAAGACTAGCTGAGTAACATTCATAGTGGCATTGAAAGACTAGCTGAGTAACATTCATAGTGGCATTGAAAGACTAGCTGAGTAACAATCATAGTGGCATTGATAGACTAGCTGAGTAACATTCATAGTGGCATTGAAAGACTAGCTGAGTAACATTCATAGTGGCATTGAAAGACTAGCTGAGTAACATTCATAGTGGCATTGAAAGACTAGCTGAGTAACATTCATAGTGGCATTGAAAGACTAGCTGAGTAACATTCATAGTGGCATTGAAAGACTAGCTGAGTAACATTCATAGTGGCATTGAAAGACTAGCTGAGTAACATTCATAGTGGCATTGATAGACTAGCTGAGTAACATTCATAGTGGCATTGAAAGACTAGCTGAGTAACATTCATAGTGACATTGAAAGACTAGCTGAGTAACATTCATAGTGACATTGAAAGACTAGCTGAGTAACATTCATAGTGACATTGAAAGACTAGCTGAGTAACATTCATAGTGACATTGAAAGACTAGCTGAGTAACATTCATAGTGACATTGAAAGACTAGCTGAGTAACATTCATAGTGGCATTGAAAGACTAGCTGAGTAACATTCATAGTGGCATTGAAAGACTAGCTGAGTAACATTCATAGTGGCATTGAAAGACTAGCTGAGTAACATTCATAGTGGCATTGAAAGACTAGCTGAGTAACATTCATAGTGGCATTGAAAGACTAGCTGAGTAACATTCATAGTGGCATTGAAAGACTAGCTGAGTAACATTCATAGTGACATTGAAAGACTAGCTGAGTAACATTCATAGTGGCATTGAAAGACTAGCTGAGTAACATTCATAGTGGCATTGATAGACTAGCTGAGTAACATTCATAGTGGCATTGAAAGACTAGCTGAGTAACATTCATAGTGGCATTGAAAGACTAGCTGAGTAACATTGATAGTGGCATTGAAAGACTAGCTGAGTAACATTCATAGTGGCATTGAAAGACTAGCTGAGTAACATTCATAGTGGCATTGAAAGACTAGCTGAGTAACATTCATAGTGGCATTGAAAGACTAGCTGAGTAACATTCATAATGGCATTGAAAGACTAGCTGAGTAACATTCATAGTGGCATTGAAAGACTAGCTGAGTAACATTCATAGTGGCATTGAAAGACTAGCTGAGTAACATTCATAGTGGCATTGAAAGACTAGCTGAGTAACAATCATAGTGGCATTGATAGACTAGCTGAGTAACATTCATAGTGGCATTGAAAGACTAGCTGAGTAACATTCATAGTGGCATTGAAAGACTAGCTGAGTAACATTCATAGTGGCATTGAAAGACTAGCTGAGTAACATTCATAGTGGCATTGAAAGACTAGCTGAGTAACATTCATAGTGGCATTGAAAGACTAGCTGAGTAACATTCATAGTGGCATTGAAAGACTAGCTGAGTAACATTCATAGTGGCATTGAAAGACTAGCTGAGTAACATTCATAGTGGCATTGAAAGACTAGCTGAGTAACATTCATAGTGGCATTGAAAGACTAGCTGAGTAACATTCATAGTGGCATTGAAAGACTAGCTGAGTAACATTCATAGTGGCATTGAAGACTAGCTGAGTAACATTCATAGTGCATTGAAAGACTAGCTGAGTTACATTCATAGTGGCATTGAAAGACTAGCTGAGTAACATTCATAGTGGCATTGAAAGACTAGCTGAGTAACATTCATAGGGGCATTGAAAGACTAGCTGAGTAACATTCATAGGGGCATTGAAAGACTAGCTGAGTAACATTCATAGTGGCATTGAAAGACTAGCTGAGTAACATTCATAGTGGCATTGAAAGACTAGCTGAGTAACAATCATAGTGGCATTGATAGACTAGCTGAGTAACATTCATAGTGGCATTGAAAGACTAGCTGAGTAACATTCATAGTGGCATTGAAAGACTAGCTGAGTAACATTCATAGTGGCATTGAAAGACTAGCTGAGTAACATTCATAGTGGCATTGAAAGACTAGCTGAGTAACATTCATAGTGGCATTGAAAGACTAGCTGAGTAACATTCATAGTGGCATTGAAAGACTAGCTGAGTAACATTCATAGTGGCATTGATAGACTAGCTGAGTAACATTCATAGTGGCATTGAAAGACTAGCTGAGTAACATTCATAGTGACATTGAAAGACTAGCTGAGTAACATTCATAGTGACATTGAAAGACTAGCTGAGTAACATTCATAGTGACATTGAAAGACTAGCTGAGTAACATTCATAGTGACATTGAAAGACTAGCTGAGTAACATTCATAGTGACATTGAAAGACTAGCTGAGTAACATTCATAGTGGCATTGAAAGACTAGCTGAGTAACATTCATAGTGGCATTGAAAGACTAGCTGAGTAACATTCATAGTGGCATTGAAAGACTAGCTGAGTAACATTCATAGTGGCATTGAAAGACTAGCTGAGTAACATTCATAGTGGCATTGAAAGACTAGCTGAGTAACATTCATAGTGGCATTGAAAGACTAGCTGAGTAACATTCATAGTGGCATTGAAAGACTAGCTGAGTAACATTCATAGTGGCATTGAAAGACTAGCTGAGTAACATTCATAGTGGCATTGAAAGACTAGCTGAGTAACATTCATAGTGGCATTGAAAGACTAGCTGAGTACATTCATAGTGGCATTGAAAGACTAGCTGAGTAACATTCATAGTGGCATTGAAAGACTAGCTGAGTAACATTCATAGTGGCATTGAAAGACTAGCTGAGTAACATTCATAGTGACATTTGGAAAACCATTCACAAGATGTTCACGACAACAATCATTCATCATCACAATTCATTATGTGTACCTCACTTATTCATTACCACTACAACTACTATCACCACTGCCACTACCACCACTACAGTAATCATCACTACTAACCCACCATCTTTACAACCACTTTCTCCACTACCATCATCATCATCATTACTTCCGCCTTCACCATCATCAAACAATCAGTACAATCATGATGAGCACCACCAGCATTACCATACCAAACACCATTCACACTTTGCTTCATCATGCCACTGGTAACACTGTGAGTTGGCTGAGGCTGGCAAGGTGGGGTGGGAGGTGTTAAAGGTGATGATGAGTGGTCAGCTGTTCTTCTCTTATCTCATCTTTATTGCCTTCATCATAAGCACCTCCCGCATCATCACCACTTCCATCACCACCACTATCCTAACCACCTCCACTTCCCCTACAACCACCACCATCAAGTCCACTACCGGTCACCGTTAACTACCACCTCACTATCACTATCTGCCAACAAGAGGTGAAATTATTGTGATTTTGTCCGCGTCTGACTGTTAATCAGAGTGTGTAGTTGTCGACGCTACAGCATTAACAAAAATAATGATAAGTAAATAAATAAAAATAAATACATTAAAAGGGCCGAGTAACAAAATATGCTATCTACCTCAAAAATATTGACTTGTAGTTAAGAGGATTCAGACCGTTTTTCTGGACCCCCTTCTCCCTAATGTTTAGCCCCACTAGTTTTGAGATTATAAGACGTTCGGCCCATTAGTTTGGCGATTTTATCACCTTTCGCCCTATTTCGTTGTCAATTTTAAGACCTTCGTGCCATTTAGGTGTCGATTATTTTCTGGCGAGCAATAGCGAGCCTGCAATTTTAAGAGGAATCGGCCTTCGGCCGGGATATTTTTCTACTGAAAAATGTAAAAATTTATCTTGAAGGGGGTCTAGGGGGGAAACTATAAAAATATATGAATAAATTAATTGATAGATCAAACAAACGGCCAGTCTCCCCTTAAGGTTTGATGACTTGCACCCAGTCGTCCCCACGCCCCATCCCTCTTTAACCACGCCTCTCACCGCTACTCTCAACAATAACAATGGCAAGTCTTTGTTCCTTTTGAAGGAAATTCATTGTGGTATTTACTTTTATATTGACACATTTAACCACCAAAACAAATTGCCCATTTGACGGAGATGCGTGAAATACTAAAACCCAATTGTACCCTATAATTTAAAAGATGTGCAATGCGCTTAACTTTTTCAATATGATAGCGTAATTTGTATCTTATGTCAGCTTACATCAGACGATATTAATCAGCTTAGGATCAAAGGTGGCAACAACTATTCCTATTGACCGTCTGACTTCCGAAGGTATTCCCTAAACAGCATACAATATTCTAATGATAACCAGAATATAATGGAATTACCGTCATCGCATATTAAATGGGTTACAGTACGTCAAGATATTTCACAACTCAAAGCAACGAACTTGGTAGAGAGGAACTGATAACCCAAATAGCAGATTCTTCCCAACATTTCACCACTCCTCCTTTACCCATCACAATTGGTTTTAATCGGGGACTCACAGAAAGTTCTTCTAGCGAGCGGTGTGAGATTAGGGAATATGATCGGGTAATTTATAATTAGTATAGTTTCCCTTATCTGACGTCGTATCGTAAATCTCAAAATTAATAGCAAACATGAAGGAGAAAGGTTTCCATAAAAACCCTATACCCCCCCTTAAACAAATATTCACAGGGCTGGCAGAACTATTGTCAACTTAATACCATAATTTGAATGATCATAAACCTCCCTAGCCATCAACAGTATAATTATGAACCCTTTTAGATTCTGTTTTCTGGCTATTATTAGACGATTTTATTCAGATTAGTACAAAGGAGTACAATGGAGTACAAAGGAAATCAAGCAATAATAGGTTTAGTGACCCCTCTAGGCTGCTTGTCCTCCAAAACACCGAGTATCAAGTGTCCAAACAGTGATTTAGAGTGGGTAAGGGAAAATTGGGAAGGGAATTACTGCCCTGGAACTAATGTCCGTTGCAGGATTAGGAAGTTAGTAGGGGACAGATGGGTTAGTAACATAACACAGTTATAAGTGATCTTTCGTATATCTGGGAAAAAGAGAGTAACGTCTTAGTAATATATATACGCAATAATCCTTGATGAATCTGAGGGAGGAATATAATAAAACTGAGCTATGGCTGGCGAGGATCGTTAATCATTTAAAAAAAATGTAAGAACTAGCAATGCAGATCGCCTGCAAACTATACAGGCTTACTATATTTCTCTCACTTCACCCTCTTTAACTTCTACTAATAACCTTATTTCCCACAAGCTTTACTATCCCTTGAATCTGAGGGGGGGGGGGATAAAATAAAGTTATTCATTTACAAACGCAGTCAGTCGCGGGTTTGATGCAAGATATTTGTCTAGGAGAATTTTTAAAGAATCAACGGTGCTGCAGTCTATAATGTCTCGGGGAAGCCCATTCCACAAGTTGACAACTCGATTGAAGAAGAAATTCTTAGATTCGTGTGAGTTAAAAGTTTTACCAATAATTTTTTAACCGTTTCCCCCGCGTGTAATTAGATTGGGAAGTGAATACTCTGCTAAAAAAGTCTGTCTTCCGTATTGAGCCAAGATTCTGTTACCGTATGCCAATAACATCGTAATTTTCTGTAAACACTAGTTCCTCTAAATCTGAAAATGTATTGCGTATGCTACGAGCATTTGCATAGAAAACCTTTAATGTTGTGGATTAAGAATTCACGGAACGCGCTTTAATAAAATTCTTGGTTCTGGTCGGATCTACATTTATATACCTGTCTGTCCACGGTCCTCGCTGTCCTCGATCATCGTCTCTGGTGATTCTTGGTCCTCCCTGTCCTCGATTGTCGTCCCTGGTCGTTCTCGGTCCTCGATCATTGTCCCTGTGGTCCACGGTCCTCGATCCTTGTCCCTGGTGGTCCTCGGGCCTCGCTGTCCTCGATCCTCGTCCCTGGTGGTCCTAGGTTGGCTCTGCTTCTTTTCCGACAATCCTTTACTGCGTCAGGAAGCAGGCGGCCAAATCTTGCTGCTTCCACCTGGTTCAGATTAACTCCATCCGCTGCAAACAGATGATCTTCACGGTAAAAGGCATCCCAGGTATTGATGAATCAAACGTTTTCCTCCCTGCAGAGGTCAGCCAGTCATCGATTTACGCTAGTGGCTATGTTGAAGAATCGGCTCTTCACACCGATCCTGGGACCGATCCCTGATATGATGACTCTGCGTGACTTTTCCTTATACGTCTGAATCAGCTTCCGGTACTTCAGCATGAGGTTCTCCAATAGGGTCCGCTGCACGTCATTAGATACGACGAGATGGAATACAAGGCAATTAACATAATTAACATTGTGTTGGTCCTTTTATCACATAATATGAACTATAAACCATATTTGTAGCTATACAGTACATATACAATAATAAATACTCGGCTTTCGTTTGACACCCTGTTCACTTCCTTCCCTACCGCCAGTACTACTCCATCCTTTCCTACCACTCCCTCCTATGCTCTACTTCTTTTGAACTGACGGTAAATTGCAAAGTTCCCATCAAGATTTATCAGTTATTATAAAGATGTAGTAGTTAAGAATGGTGCTAATTATATAAACTTGGTCTTAATATGATGCAGAGACAGAGTAGTTTCATATGTTTTCCATTAAGTATCGATAAATTCGCTGCTAAGGGATTTCATTTATCGTCAGTTGAAAAGAAACGGAGTATAGCGGAACACTATTCCCACCACTATAAATGTTTCCTTCCTTAAAACCACTACCACCATATCAGCGTCATAACCACTTCCTGTCACTACAACCACCACTATTCCATGTCACCTCCACCATCACTGCCTCCTTCATTCACCATCACCACCATTCCTATCCCCTCAACACCACCACCAACATCACTCCTTCCCCAATCACCACTACTACTCCATTCCTCACCACTACTCCCTTCCTCCCTCATTCACTAATACCTCCTCCTCATCATCATCACTAGCTTACCATCACGACTCCTTCATCATCTATATTCCCTTATCACCACTACCACTCATCAGTCATCACCATTCCCCCAATCACCACTACTACTACTACTATCATTCCCCCATCACCACTACTACCACTCATCAACATTCCCCCATCATCACTACCACTAATACCATTCCCCATCACCACTACTACCACGCTTAAGAATGTAAACAGAGACACCGATCTGGGAGTAACAATATCGAGTAACCTAAAACCGAGTCAACAATGTTCAGAAGTTGTTAAGAAGGCAAACAAAATAATTGGCTTTATAGGCAGGTCATTTGACCATAAATCCAAAGACGTTACCCTAACCCTTTACAAGTCCTTAGTCCGCCCTCTTCTGGAATACTGCGTTCAATGCTGGTGCCCTTATTACCAAAAAGACATAAACAAGCTAGAACGAGTTCAACGTAGAGTTACCAAAATGATACCTAGCCTAAAGAACAAACCATACGAAGAGCGTCTTAGAGAATTAAATCTATTTCCTTTAACCCAGCGCAGATTAAGAGGTGACTTAATTCAAGTGTTCAAAATCATCAAAGGCATCGACAATATGAACTGTAGTAAGTACTTCACTATCGACCAATCTAATTACACGCGGGGAAACGGTTGCAAAATTATTGGTAAATCTTTTAACTCACACGAATCTAAGAATTTCTTCTTCAATCGAGTTGTCAACTTGTGGAATGGGCTTCCCCGAGACGTTATAGACTGCAGCACCATTGATTCATTTTAACTCCGCCTAGACAAATATCTCGCATCAAACCCGCGACTGACTGCGTTTGTAAATGAATAACTTTATTTTATCCTCCCCTCATTTACTAACCCAAGTTATTCCTCAGTCCTTTACTAACTTCCTAGTCCTGCCACGGACATTAGTTCCAGGGCAGTAGTTCCCTTTCCAATGTTCCCTTACCCACTCTAAACCACTGTTTGGACACTTGATCCTCAGTGTTTTGGAGGACAAGCAGCCTAGAAGGGTCACTAGACCTGTTGTTGCTTGATTTCCTGTGTACTCCTTTGTACTCATCACCATTCCCCCATCACCCCTACTATCACTCATCACTACCATCTACTACCATTCTCCCATCTACTACCATTCCCCCATCACCATTACCACTGCTACCACTCATCACCATTCCCCTAGCACTACTACCACTCATCACCATTCCCCCACCACCACCACCACCACCACCATTCCCCCACCACCACCTACACCATTTTAATCCCCAGCCAACATCTCGCTTCCTTTAATTTTAACATACTGTATATATATTTTTACCTACCAACCATTTATTTATATTCCAGTCACCACCAGTATGTCCAGAACTGATGCCTGAATATTTTGTGGATGTATTTTTGGGGAGGCTATTCAAAGACGTTAATTCTCTCTCTCTCTCTCTCTCTCTCTCTCTCTCTCTCTCTCTCTCTCTCTCTCTCGCATCCTCCTCCTCTCTCAATCTCTCTCTCTCTCTCGTCTCTCTCCTCTCTCTCTCTCTCTCTCTCTCTCTTCTTCCTCTCTCTTCTCTCTCTCTCCTCTCTCGTCTCTCTCTCCTCTCTCTCTCATCTCCTCCTGCTCATCTCTCTCTCTCTCTCCATCCTCGCTCTCGTCTCGTCATCTCTCTCCCTCCCCCTTTCTCTCTCTTTCTCTCTCTCTCTCTCTCTCTCTCTCTCTCTCTCTTATATAGATTCACGGGACAGACTGGATTGGACTGATTTCTATAATTAGAATAATCAAGCAAATGGCCCTCTCCGAGAGAGAGACAAAAGGGGGGGGGGATGTATTCAGTTAGTCAATCAGTAGCTAATCCGGAAATCTGTTAACATTGTACCTATTTTGATTAATGGTGATATTTATAAACAATAATAACGTCAACACCATAATTGTCATAACTCACCATATTTCATCATTAATAATTTTTGGAAGCTTCAATATTTTAAGGGAGCCCACCTCGCTTTGTTTTCTCTTTCTCCCTCTCTCTTTGGCTTGTATCCATTCGGCCCCATTCAGCCTACTGTTTTAAGACATTTACCCCATCCAGGTGTCAATATTTTCCTGGCGAGCGGTAGCGAGCCAGCATATATATTTTTTTGTTTTGACAGCAAGATAAATTTGTACATGTTTTGATAGAAAAATGTCTGGCGAAGCCGGATTTCTCCATACAATGCTGGCGAGCGATACATCGACACCTGGATGGGGATAAACGTCTTAAACAGTTGGCTGAATGGGGCCGAATGGATACGAGCCAGGGAAAGAGAAAAAAAGAGAGAAAGATAAAATAAAAACCGGTGATCCCACTTAAGGCTACACTTGATGTGTCCATGTGTTGTAATTACATGAACATGTATTTTTGTATACATGATGGCCTTACTAAATAAGGGTTGATATTGTTTTACTATTTTATTGTAAATATCCATTGTAATTTTCTCAATCAGCATAACGTTACCTGTTACCTGTTACAGGTAACGTTATGCTGATTGAGAAAATATTGATAGTATTGTTTGTTTTATTTGTGATCAATTAGAGTTTCTGACATATTTTTGGTAATTTCTAGGTCCACTTCTGCAATATATATATAAGTAAAGAAATATTGTTCGGACCAAGCAAGCATTGGTGTGTGTTTCTCAGATTAGGGTATGTGTTGATATTAATTTGACGCATCACTTTCGGTGGGCCATGCAGGCTACTTTATAATATTATATCCTTATCAAATTTTAGATCGGTGTCTCAAAAACTACGATAATATATCAAAATATTTCTTATCCACTGGCCACCTTTGATGATCCTCAACATCTCAAACAACATCAAACTTTATCATTCATAGGCCTTCGTGTTCGACGCCGGTAAAAGCAACAAACAAACCCCTCCTGTCATTGTTTTGAGTGACCACGTAACAATTACCATTCAGTGAGAGTTTATCATGGCGGTGATGGGATGAATATGCAGGACATTTATTGTTGTGTTAGGCTCACTCTGTCCAAACACACACGCACGCACGCACGCACACACACACACACACACACACACACACACACACACACACACACACACACACACACGAGAGAGAGAGAGAGCATGGTACACGCATATTGTAGATGAAGATTGTTTTGTACCGCATTCATGATATCATACTGTATGTAAGGGAAAGGAATCAACACTCATACTTCTGTATAGCAATACGATGGTAGCAAAACACTTTTGATTGGGATATGTCCCACTTTCTTCTTATCTCAAAGAGGAGAGGAGAGGTGAGATAAAGTAGAAAGAACATGATATAGATAGATAGATGGCTAAATAGATAGGTAGAGAGAAAAGCTGGAGATGTTGGGGGACAGAAAAATGGAAGAAGAGGATGAGAGAGAGAGAGAGAGAGAGAGAGAGAGAGAGAGAGAGAGAGAGAGAGAGAGAGAGTGAGAGGAGAGAGAGAGAGAGAGAGAGAGAGAGAGAGAGCGAGAGAGAGAGAAGAGAGAGGAGAGAGAGAGAGAGAGAGAGAGAGAGAGAGAGAGAGAGAGAGAGAGAGAGAGAGAGAGAGAGAGAGAGAGAGAGAGAGAGAGAGAGAGAGAGAGAGAGATAGAGAGAGAGAGAGAGAGAGAGAGAGAGAGAGAGAGAGAGAGAGAGAGAGAAGAGAGAGAGAGAAGAGAGAGACAGAGGAGAGAGAGAGAGAGAGACGAAGAGAGAGAGAGAGAGAGAGAGAGAGAGAGAGAGAGAGAGAGAGAGTGAGTTTACTCTGCTGTGATCGTGCGGACCTCTTTAACCTGCCGCGTATCCCCACTCACTTCCTTCCTTCATTCCTGCGGCGTAGTGAATGATGCACGTGTTAGGTCGATGACGTGGCCCTCAGATCCTATAATAGCAAAGATCGCCCAACCCCCGACATCTAGGTGCCACTGGTCATATATTCCTCTCTTACAGGTTATTAGAAGTTATGCAAAAACAAAGTTCTAATTTTAGTCTCTGTTCTAACTGGAATGAAACCAAGCATGGTGTTACTCTCCCTTATAGTTATCATAACACTGACTCACAAATACAAGAGAGTAACCAGGTGCCTAGAAATAATAGATATGAAGTTAGTGCATGGCAGGATTATCCACATAGGCATAGGCATGAATATAACCATAGAGAAGGACCCACAAATCAAGGACACTATACTGATAGGCACAATAGAAATGACTATCACTCATCAAATGGTACTAGAGAAAGACCACAAATACCGTATTCCACACAAAGAGGGTGCTACAATTGTGGGGAGTATAATCACAGACAAGCTAACTGTAGATATGACTATAAATTAAGATGCTCTTCATGTAACAAACTAGGTCACAAAAGCCGATTATGTAATCATTATAGCAAATAGGAACTAGGCCATGAAGAAACTGCCGGAAGAACTTTACCAAAACACATGGATCACTTAACCATAGAACATTTGAATGCTCAGTCACTCTTAGCAAATTTTGATGAAATATTATTGATGATCAATGAACGAAACTTGGACATTCTCTGTGTTAGTGAAACATGGCTTTCTTCTAATATCCCAGACAGTTTTGTAAATATTAATGGCTATAGTATATACCGAAATGATAATGGTAGGGGAGGAGGTGTGTGTATATATGTAAGAGATAATTTACAAACTAGTAAAATAACTATGAATATAGATCAACAAAGTGGAGTAGAGGATATCTGGCTCAGTGTACAAATTCGAAAGTTACCTACAATTTTCATTGGTTGTATGTATCGTCACCCCAAAGCTCCTGTGTCGTCATTTGATTATATCCAAGAAGTGTTAAAGTCTGTTTGTCTACGTATTTTTTTTTTCTTTTAGGAGACTTAAACGATGACCTGTTTTTTAGTACAAATAAGATTAGTAAAATTGTAACTACCAATCATCTCCATCAGCTTATTCAGAAACCCACAAGAATCACTTCTCACTCTAGCACCCTATTAGACGTCATAATTACTAATAACCTTAACATAATACACTATGCAGATGTTGTATCACGCTCAATTGGAGATCACGAACAAATTATGGTGGCAGTAAATGCTAGAAAACCCAAACGTCAACCCGCAATTAAGACTTTTAGACAAATGAGTAATTATGATAAAGATAATTTTTGTGACTTGATTATGGGTGAAACTGATAGCCTAAATAAGATAATGGATACTGATGATGTAGATAAACAGGTAGAAATATTTACAACTGTATTTATAGAATGTCTCGATAAATGTGTTCCAATAACTACAAAGGAGATAAAAAGGCCCTCTGCCCCTTGGATAAACAACACCATTAAAACCGCAATAAGCGAACGAAAGGAATAAGCTACAAGCTGCATTAAAACACGATAGACAAAACAGAGATCTAGAGTCAAAGTATAAAACAGAAACAACGAGTCAAGTCTCTCATAGCAGGAACAAAAAGTAAATTTTACCATGACCAATTTAATAATTGTAAAGGTGATACAGCATCAACTTGGAAATTAATAAAACAAATAGTTCCCAGTAATAAGAAGTCTTCAAGTATCCAATCCTTTGATAACACGATAGAAAAAGTAGACAAATTTAACGATTTCTTTGCAAATGTAGGCAAATTATCGTATGAGAAATCACAAAATAACATTACACAAGACACAGATGAGAATACCGACCAACGATATGAGACTTCTACAACTGCTAACAATCTTTTTAGACTAAAACCAATTGACACAAATACTATAATTCTAACATTTAAGCAGCTTAAAGACACGAAAGCTTGTGGTTCTGATGGGATTTCTCTTTAGATGTTAAAAGATGCATTGTATGTTACAATATCTTACTTAACCTGTATAATAAACACCTCGATAGTAACTGGTAAGTTCCCGAAAATGTGGAAGCATGCTATAATTAAACCAATATATAAAAATGGAGACAAAGATTGTGTTGGTAATTATCGACCCATTTCACTTCTCCCAATATTATCAAAAGTTTTAGAGAAATTCGCCACAAATCAGTATATGTCGCACTTGGAAAACAACAATCTGCTTTCTATAAGTCAACATGGTTTTCGGCCAAATTTATCAAAGGAAACAGCCCTCACTTTATTAACTAATAAAATATATACTAATATGGATAACAAAAAAGTGTCTTTACTGACACTGCTTGATTTGTCTAAAGCTTTCGACAGTGTCAGTCATCAAATATTGTTAGAAAAATGCAAAAAATTAAATATTGACTCATTCTGGCTTATGAATTACTTGACCGATAGGACACAGGCTGTGCAGTTGGGTGATACAGTCTCATCTACTTTACATGTAACATATGGAGTGCCTCAAGGCTCTATTCTAGGACCCATTCTGTTTATTATATTTGTCAATGATTTGCTAAACTATGTTAGGGATTGTTTGCTCATTCAGTATGCTGATGATACACAGATACTTCACTCAGGCACTCTGGATGAACTAACTAATGTAATTAGCAAAGCAGAAAATACACTCAAAATAGTGAAACAATATTTCCAGAGAAATGGTCTTATGTTGAATGCAAATAAAACTCAATGCATTTTCCTTGGCACTAGACAGCTTTTATCTCAAATACCCTCAAATGTATGTATACAACTCGATGATCATAAAATTATACCTTGTACACATGTAACAAATTTAGGTCTACATATAGATTGTAACATGCTTTTCAACAAACACACAAGTGAACTGAACAAGAAAGTCATGGGAACGTTGATGTATGTGAATCGTATAAAAGGTAATTTTGACAAAGCTACTAGGGTCATTGTGATTCAATCGCTAATTTTAAGTTTGATAAATTATTGCATAATGATATGGGGTTCAACTAATTGCACTATATTAAATACTGTACAAAAAATGCAGAATTTTGCTGCAAAGGTAGCAGTGGGTGGAGCAAACAAATACGACCATGTAACTCCGATAATAAAGGAATTAGAGTGGCTAAAAATAAAGCAAAAATATATATGATACAGCTATTGCGGTGTATAAAGAAAGGCATAAGCTAATTCCAAACTTGCTAATACACTTTCCTATTGTTAATGAAATCATAAATAGTAACACAAGACAGCAAAACCATCTATATGTACAGAGAACAAACACCTTTTATGGTGAACGATCGCTTTTCGTAGCAGGTCCTAAAATATGGAATAGGTTGCCGAGATCAGTAAAGGACACAAATAACCTAAACACGTTTAAGCATATATTAAAAGATTATATTCTGAAACATGAAATGGATCTATAAACAAAAAATGTAATAATACTGTAACTGTTTTTTTTTTTTTATAGATATTGAAGACTGTCCACAGTAACATACTAGAGATGTTTCTTATTGTAAATATGTATATATATAATGTATGTATTTTAATATTTTTTTTAATGTTTTATGTGAAGAACCATTGTAAATTGGAAAAATAAATATTCTGATTCTGATTCTCTTTACACTCTTATATCTCCATACCCATAATAAACATTTGGGAATATTGGGTTTGGATATTTCATTTGATCTTTCGATATATATTCTACAGGATCACATATATATATATAAATAAATCCTCATTCCTTGATAAGTGAGGCACCGAAATGACGTCCAAGGAATACAGTGGACACTCTCTCTTACTACAGAATCTCTAACGTGGGGTAGTCCAGGGGTCACGGGAAAAATTGGTGCCATTGCAGAGCGCCAGTGTTTTTTTGTTTTTTTTTCTATGTGAGTGAGGGAGGCAAAAGGCAGAACTGCCTATAGCGAGTGCCTCCCCCATAGTTGAAAGAGTGACAGGGCCAAATTCAAAATGCCTGGACACACGGAGTTTGAAGCAATTTAAGTCATAAGAAGAGGGAAAGACTGATTCTAGGAGAGAGTTCCAGAGCTCAGCTGTTGAATAGAAAAAAGTTTGAGAGTAACGTTTCACTCTTGGGTTGGAGAGTTGCACAGAGTAGGGGTGGGATTGTGTTGCAAGACGGGTACCATGTGTCCTACGTAAAGGAGGTGGTATAGCCTACACTGGGAAAGCTCTGAGGAACACTGATTATTATAGTAGCGATAGAATAGCGAGAGGGATGCAACATTGCGGCAGAGTTGGTGAGTGGACGGGAGTTAATGATACGAAAGGTCTTCCTTTCAACTTTGTCTAGGAGAGCGGTGTGAGAGGAACCTCCCCACACATGTGAACAATACTCAATACAAATTCGCACTATGCCCCTGTACAGAGCAAGAAGCTGTGCAGGGGTAAAGAACCCCCTAAGGCGGTTGAGCACACCCAGCTTCTGGGATGCTGCCTTAGCAAGACTGGTAATATGGTCCTTTAGCATTATTATCTATTTGACATGACTCCTTTGGTGTGGTGATATTATTTTTAGGACATAACGTTTTTCAGTGAGTGTATGCATCGATTAGTAGCCGGGTATTGGAGTCTGTGTTGATAATTTGTCCCTCAAGAGTAGTACCGATTCTTGACATTTCAGGATCTGGCTCATGAACCTGCTAGGTCGCTATTTCCTTAGATTTGGGTCGAGCTTTTTTATTTCAACTGAAAACTATCCTTCACACAAATGACATTTTATCTGAAGTAAGTGATCAATTGAGACTATTCAAATCAGCAGGTACAAACAGTAAAGGATATTGGATGACGTCGATGAGCCTCTGTGCTCCGTTGTTACCTGCTGATCACTTGTTTGAGAAAATATGAATATATATATATACACACGCACGCACACACACACACACACACATACTGTATATATATATATATATATATATATATATATATATATAATCCGGTATTGTGAAGGTACTCTCTAGGTCTAAGGAGTTTGTACAGTTGGCCAAAGTTCCTGAACCCCCACCTACATATAGTTTGTTTTCCTCCGCTGACGGTAAATTGCCATGTCATGTTAATTACTCGGCTGTTACGAACATTTTGTTGTGAAATAAGTTGCTAATTATGAAAACTGCATTAAAATAACACCGGGACATAGTAGTTTTATAGTTTTCCATTACGTATCGACAAATTAGTTGCCAAGAGATTCAGCTTACCTCCAGCTGAAATAAAACCGACTATAGTTATACTGACAATAAGGCTGTATGTAATTGTGATTGTGGTTGGTTACGGTGATCCAGCCATCTTAATTCACCAACTACAATTCATGAGAAATACAGCCTTGTTTTATCAAGTAATGATAGGTAAGCGATTAAATCAAGTTATAGCAACTTTGGCCTATTGTACTGTACATATGAGAAACCTGAGCCTCATGTGACCTGACTCCCTACATAGCCCCTATTTTGGCTGTTTCTCGTCCCCTTTTCCTTTGCATTTCACATATCCTTTTCTATCTCACATTTCATACCACACCCTATGCCTCTTTTTATTTATTTTTTTATTTTTTTATTTGAAATTCAATTTGAAATGAAGTATATGTGTCAATTTAAGTGTGTGTATGTTTACACATTATTGTGGGTATTTGAGTTATGTGTTGTCTAAGAATAGGGCAGTTTCGCCTTTTCTTCAGTTTCCTCCTGCAGAGTACCGGTACTCAAGCTAGGAGAGGCATAACTGTCGTGTTTCTACAAACAAAACTTAGTTCGTCATGTAGATTTAGTTTTCTTTATTGACCAATTCTCTGTTCTGTTGTTTATCATTGCTCCTTGCTTTCACTTCTAATTAATTTTCCTCCTTTCTTCCTTTTGCCTCCTCCTATCTCCTCCCCTCCTTCTTCTCCTCATCTCCACATTTCTAGTTTTTCCATCATCCACTTCTTTCCTGCTCCTTCCATTCTACTTCTTATTTCTCTCATTATCTCCTCTCTTCCTTCTTTGCTTTGTATTTCTGGAGTGGGACTGCATAATGTTTTCTTCTGCATAACAGTATGTATTTATATATAGATAAATACACTAAATTGATAGGAGATAACATAATAAATATGATTGTGCAATGCCCTTTTATTTTGTAAATGTATTGTGTGTAAGCGAACTTGGACTTATCATATCTTTTGTAATGGTCCCTTTTCATAATATACATAAAATCAAATAAATGTTTCTTCTTATACCGGTACTTTTTGTTTTCCTGCCTTCCCCTCCTCCCCCACCCCTCTTCGCTTCCCCTCCATTGCACCACATTAAACACAGCCTCCCTCCAACCCCATCCTCCTCCTCCCATTCCTTATCCTTCTCTGCCTTTCCTCCCTATTGATCCACATTCCTCTTTACCTTCTTCCTTCCCTATATCCTCCTTGTCTGGTCTTATTATATTCCCTGCTTCCTGTTCTCCAAGTTATCTCATTCTCTTGCAAACACTTTTAGTATTATTGTGTACACATATCCATTTGTTCTAGCTCATACTAGATGTTTTTATTCATCTTAGAGAGGAATTAGGGGACAAACACTATCTCACAGACCCTATTTGCTCCCAAATATTCTTCATAATCTTATTTAAACTGTCTAATGATAGCCAGAGCATTTAAAAGCGCTTTCGTACTGAAATTATTAGTTAATGCCTTTCTCTAATTCCATGCGTTTTTCACTAGTGTTCATTCTAGGTTAGCTAGAAGAGTAGGTTTATGCATAAAATTACTTCCAATCCTATAACAAAAACACATCTCTCTCCCAACCCTTGCACACCATGTTGCCTAAGAAAGCCCCTCTGCGGGTTCCTCAACGAGCTGAATTGAGCTAAATTCAAGTTTATATTATTTTGTTCTATTTCCTCTCTATATTCAACCTTGTAAGCTATTATTTACGATATGAACACACACACACTCCCCCCCCCACCCTCTCTCTCTCTCTCTCTCTCTCTCTCTCAGACGATGCGAACATACCTTCTTCGATCTCTTTGCCGCATCCAAACACATCTGTGTTTCCTTCGATCTTATGCCAGCTTGAAGAGAGAGTGGGAGAGGGAGGGGGTAATGTGTGTGTGTGTGTGGTGAAAGTGATCGAGGTGATGAGCTAATGATGTTTATTGTAATGCTATTGATGATGATCATCATCGATGCTGTACTGATAAGTTTTATGGTATTGGTAATAAATGGGAATGTGGTGGTGTTTGTGATTGTGGTTATGATGTTTGTGTCATGATGACGCATATGATGGCGATATTGGTTATATTTGTGATTGTTGTTTTTTTGTTTCGTAGCGCAATGGATAAATGCACTGAATTTCGGTTTGAGCATCCTAGGTTCGAATCCCTGGACTGCCACATGTATTTGTTGATTTCATTAATTGAGTTTAGGAGTAAAGTCGGTTGGTGGAGGTAACATAATAATAGGTGATGGTAGTGAAGCTATTTGTGATGAGGGTATTAGGATATTAGACAGTTACAATGGTGGTGCTGTAAGTGATGTTGGTAATAGTGATGTGGATGTTGGAAGTGGAGACTGTTTTTTTTTAGGAGTGATGGTATTGGTAGGGTTGATATTTGTGATGATGAGGTGATAGTGGTCAGTGTGAGTGAGATAGTTACATTCGCTTCAGTAATATTGATGTTGGTGGTGATTTTAATGATGGTGGTACAATGAGGAGGGTGAGGTGTCGCTTGTGGTGATGACATTGGTAGCATGATGGTAATGATGTTACTGAGGGTGGTGGTGATATTAGTAGTGATGATGTTGCTGACGGAGCAGACAATTAGTGATGCTAATGGTGATGTCGGTAATAATGATGTTAGAGGAGTAATTATATTAGTAAGGATGATATTGGTGATGGCGATGATGGTAATGCTAGTGATTACGGTGAAATGATTATGCATTAAGGGGGGGGGGGGTCTACTGACATTATGGCGTAATAGTGGTGTTGCATAGTTATTTGTGTTATGATGGTGTTTAATAGTTATAGTGTTATGATGGTGATGTTGTTGTTGTTGTTCCCCAGGCTGTCTGGCCGAACAGCCTCAAGGTCTTGAGCAAGGCCAAGGCCATAAATGAGCGCCCCCACAAAACCCTCCCTGCTTACCACTAACAAAGCCCGGGTGACCGAAGCCACTCCAAGGCAGGGAGCTGAGGAGGGTGCGGAAATGCCCGGGAAACCAAAGCCCCACCCAAGGCCCTGTGCCCCTCAGCAATTATGAAGGAAAAGTTGAGGGGCAAGGGAAAAATGTGACGCTTTGGCTCCCAATCTGCCAACTTCTAGGTTGGCAGTAGGGAGGTCAATCCACGGAAAAGACGCCGTCACTTGAGATCTAGAAGATATATAAGTAAAAGGAACAGTCAGAGTAAGCTATGGGTATGGCAGAGATCGCTCAGCTCTCACTCTGATAGACCAGACCATCATCACATGGCTAGAACCCAATCCTCTTAGCATCAGCTAGGAAAGGCCCTAGAAAGCCGCCTTTGGCGGGGGGATAGCTCCCCTGTTTCAACTCCTTTCGGGGTTTGGCACCCGCCATGATGGTGATGTTATTGGTGATAGTGGTGTTTGGTAGTTATAGTGTTATGATGGTGATGTTATTGGTGATAGTGGTGTTCTGGGTGAGGATACTGATGGTGGTAGTGACGTTATTGGTGTTCTGGGTGAGGATAGTGATGGTGGTAGTGACGTTATTGGTGTTCTGGGGGAGGATAGTGATGGTGGTAGTGACGTTATTGGTGTTCTGGGTAAGGATAGTGATGGTGGTAGTGACGTTATTGGTGTTCTGGGTGAGGATAGTGATGGTGGTAGTGACGTTAGTGGTATTCTGGGTGAGGATAGCGATGGTGGTAGTGACGTTATTGGTGTTCTGGGTGATGATAGTGATGGTGGTAGTGACGTTATTGGTGTTCTGGGTAAGGATAGTGATGGTGGTAGTGACGTTATTGAAGTTCTGGGTGAGGATAGTGATGGTGGTAGTGACGTTATTGGTGTTCTGGGTAAGGATAGTGATGGTGGTAGTGACGTTATTGGTGTTCTGGGTGAGGATAGTGATGGTGGTAGTGACGTTATTGGTGTTCTGGGTGAGGATAGTGATGGTGGTAGTGACGTTATTGGTGTTCTGGGTGAGGATAGTGATGGTGGTAGTGACGGTATTGGTGTTCTGGGTAAGGATAGTGATGGTGGTAGTGACGTTATTGATGTTCTGGGTAAGGATAGTGATGGTGGTAGTGACGTTATTGGTGTTCTGGGTGAGGATAGTGAAGGTGGTAGTGACGTTATTGGTGTTCTGGGTAAGGATAGTGATGGTGGTAGTGACGTTATTGGTGTTCTGGGTGAGGATAGTGATGGTAGTGGTTATTGGTGTCGTTATGGTGGTAGTGTCGTTATTGGTGTTCTGGGTAAGGATAGTAATGGTGGTAGTGACGTTATTGGTGTTCTGGGTAAGGATAGTAATGGTGGTAGTGACGTTATTGGTGTTCTGGGTAAGGATAGTGATGGTGGTAGTGACGTTATTGGTGTTCTGGGTAAGGATAGTAATGGTGGTAGTGACGTTATTGGTGTTCTGGGTAAGGATAGTGATGGTGGTAGTGACGTTATTGGTGTTCTGGGTAAGGATAGTGATGGTGGTAGTGACGTTATTGGGGTTCTGGGTAAGGATAGTAATGGTGGTAGTGACGTTATTGGTGTTCTGGGTAAGGATAGTGATGGTGGTAGTGTCGTTATTGGTTTTCTGGGTAAGGATAGTAATGGTGGTAGTGACGTTATTGGTGTTCTGGGTAAGGATAGTAATGGTGGTAGTGACGTTATTGGTGTTCTGGGTGAGGATAGTGATGGTGGTAGTGACGTTATTGGTGTTCTGGGTGAGGATAGTGATGGTGGTAGTGACGTTATTGGTGTTCTGGGTAAGGATAGTGATGGTGGTAGTGACGTTATTGGTGTTCTGGGTGAGGATAGTGATGGTGGTAGTGACGTTATTGGTGTTCTGGGTAAGGATAGTGATGGTGGTAGTGACGTTATTGATGTTCTGGGTAAGGATAGTGATGGTGGTAGTGACGTTATTGGTGTTCTGTGTGAGGATAGTGATGGTAGTAGTGACGTTATTGGTGTTCTGGGTAAGGATAGTGATGGTGGTAGTGACGTTATTGGTGTTCTGGGTGAGGATAGTGATGGTGGTAGTGACGTTATTGGTGTTCTGGGTAAGGATAGTGATGGTGGTAGTGACATTATTGGTGATAGTGGTGTGTGATAGTTACAGTGTTATGATGGTGATGTTATTGGTGATAGTGGTGTTATTCTGAGTGAGGATAGTGATGGCGGTAGTGACGTTACTAGAAGGAGGTGGAGGAGGCGGCTGAGACACCTTTGAACTTTAAGTGGGAGGAGAAGCAGCTGCCTCTCACACCTCTCTCTTTCTCTCTCTCTCTCTCTCTGGTTGTCCTCCAGTTCCTATCACTCTTTGTTTCGCTGTCTGTGTTTATCTGTCTCGCTGCCTGTCTGGCGTCGTTTTTATCTCTCACTCTGATGCTCACTCACTCACTCACTCACTCACTCACTCACTCACTCACTCACTCACTCTGTCTCTCTCTGTGAGTTTGTTTTCGTCAGTGTCCTGCTCGTTCTTCACGCTCTGTCTGTGTTGCCTTTGATGTCTGTTGCTGTCTCTCTGGTTGTTTTCCCGGTGTGCTGTCTGTGTCTCTATCAGACGGTTTTGTTGTGGTGTCCATAACGTGACAAATGTACCCAATATGCAAGATGCATGTAAGCCACATTTTTTGTTATTTATGTATTTATTGATTAGTAAAATAGTACCATGTTGCATTATTGAAGTTTTTCAAATTATTGTTTTGCATTATATATCAGTCACAAACACTCGACTTACAGTATATAGGTTTTAAGATATGATACTTTACTTTGATTATGTATGCTTGCCCTCTGTGTATACTCAGCTAAGATAGACATAATTAATATCCATGGATGTAACTAAGCACATGACCGGTGTTCTTCACATTATTGTATTGTTTTTACATTAGTCATAAACATAGATGAAACCAGACGGATGCTGTGGTTTCAGTAGAATAATGGGTATGATGTATCGCTTTACTAGTGATTGTCCCCTAACAAGATGGGGAGCGCTGCTCAATAAACTCTGCCTTCGTGGCATATACTGTATATGTATGTATATACTGTATATAATTATATATACTGTATATATTTGACTATATCGTTCTGTGTTTATCCCAGTGTGGCTCACTATTTTGTTTACATGTCTGTATATTGCTCTGTCAGTGAGATTATTTCTCCTCTTCGACTGCCTAGTCCAGTTTAAAGGTGAATTACATAAGCTGCATACCTCGTAAGATGTATATTTTGTATGCATCAAAACATATTAAGGATGCTCAGGTTTGTGTATAATAAAATAAATTTACTTCAGTAAAGAAAACAAAAATTAAACAGTTAATATCTGGCGGCGTCTGATAGTTGACTGTCTTGCAAATTTCCCGCCTTCCAGTATTGTGATGACGTCATAGATCCCGATAGTTGTCAGGCAACAGAAATTTACCTTTAACTTGACCCTATTTATTGTATATGTTAGGGGCAAACTCAGGGTTATTCCCAATAATGGTGTAATACTAGAGCATTTAACGTTCTGCTAGATAACTTACCTCACTTTTTTATCATCTTTGTGTAATTCACCTTGAAATCCCACCTTTTATAAGGTGATTTCAGTAAACAACTATGCACAACATTACTTAATGTGATATATCCAACCATATCGTGTCTCTATGGCCCTCTTCTACAATGAGGTAATATAGGTAATAAGCTGCAGTGAACTATTGTGGTAAAGATATATTCGTGTTCAAGGTTAATATTACTCGGTGAACTATATGAATTAGCCCATCAGAATTTTCCTATTCTGTGACGTACAATTAAATGAGAATCACGTTTCTCGTTTTCTGATGGATGGCAGGATGTGTAGGTGTGTGTGTGATATATATATATATATATATATATATATATAGAGAGAGAGAGAGAGAGAGAGAGATACGTGAGTGAACCAGTGAGTATGTTTGTGATTGAGTGAATGGAAAGTTGTTTGTGATTGTGTATCTCTTTGTTTACAATTTATGCGAGCATGCATCAGCATATTTATGCATCTACGGTGTGTGTGTGTGTGTGTGAATAAATTGGTGTATGTACAGTATATCTGTGTCTGCGTGTGAGTGGTGTGCGTCTGTGTCAGACTGTAGCTGATGAGCTTCTTTGTTGCTAGAGCTGCTGTAGGGATAAGCATGTGAGGCACTGATAGTAAATGTGGGGTGGTGAGAGTAGTAGTAGTGTTATGGTGTTGTGGTGGTGTTTATGGTGTTGTGGTTATGGTGTTGTGGTGGTTGTGTTATGGTGTTGTGATGGTGTTCATGGTGTGGTGGTGGTGTTTATGGTGTTGTGGTGGTGTTCATGATGTGGTGGTGGTGTTTATTTATTTTTTTATTTGTGTCTATATTCCTACTACTCCCTCTCGGGCATAGGCTGAGAGCCTGCACACTCCACCGCTGAACACGGCGAGGCCCGTGAGGCCTTGTTCCAGTCTAGGGAGTGAGACATGCGAAGCACCCACTCACGGCTCGAAGCAGTCCCATCTCTGAAGCCGCTTCGCCTCCATGCTTCACCGTCTCATCCCCCAAACTCGGACCCTCACTCTCAGAACGCCACCTATTGAGCAATTATCTCACTAGGCATTGCCCCCCTGTAGCATATTTTGAATATGGGAATATTCATACAGTGCTATTTTAATCAGGGAACAATGAGGGTATTTTTTTGGCATTTCGGTGTGCTTTGTGGTAATGCACTGAAACTAGGTACAGCACAAATTCCATCCCAATAATATCTTCCCATTGACATATTGGGATTCGAACCCGGGTCCATTGGATTACCAGTCCAGTGGCAAGACCACTCAGCCACACCTCCCCTAATGGTGTGTTGGTGGTGTTTTATGGTGTCGTGATGGTGTTTATGGTGTGATGGTGTTTATGGTGTGGTGGTGAGAGTAGTGGTTGTGTTATGGTGTTTATGGTGTTGTGATGGTGTTTATGGTGTGGTGGTGGTGTTAATGGTGTTGTGATGGTGTTTATGGTGTGGTGGTGGTGTTGATGGTGTTGTGATGGTGTGGTGGTGAGAGTAGTGGTTGTGTTATGGTGTGGTGGTTGTGTTATGGTGTGATGGTGGTTATGGTATTGTGATGGTGTTTATGGTGTTGTGTTGGTGTTTTGATGGTGTTCTTATGGTGTTGTGATGGTGTTTTTGGTGCTGTGAGTGTGTTTATGGTGTTGTGATGGTGTTTATGGTGCTGTGATGGTGTTTATGGTGTTGTGATGGTTTTTATGGTGCTGTTATAGTGTTTATGGTGTTGTGATGGTGTTTATGGTGTGGTGGTGGTTGTGTTATGGTGTTGTGATGGTGTTTATGGTGTTGTGTTGGTGTTTTGATGGTGTTTATGGTGTTGTGATGGTGTTTATGGTGTTGTGATGGTGTTTATGGTGCTGTTATGGTGTTGTGATGGTGTTTATGGAGCTGTGATGGTGTTTATGGTGCTGTGATGGTGTTTATGGTGTTGTGATGGTGTTTATGGTGTGGTGGTGAGAGTGGTGGTTGTGTTTATGGTGTTGTGATGGTGTTGTGATGGTGTTTATGGTGTGTAGGTGGTTGTGATGGTGGTTGTGATGGTGTTTATGGTGTTGTGATGGTGTTTATGGTGTTGATGGTGTGTTGGTGTTTTGATGGTGTTTATGGTGTTGCGATGGTGTTTATTGTGTGGTGGTGAGAGTGGTGGTTGTGTTATGGTGTTGTGATGTGTTTATGGTGCTGTGATGGTGTTTATGGTGTGGTGGTGAGAGTGGTGGTTGTGTTATGGTGTTGTGATGGTGTTTATGGTGTTGTGATTGTGTTTATGGTTTGGTGGTGAGTGGTGGTTGTGTTATGGTGTTGTCATGGTGTTTATGGTGTACATGGTGTTGTGGTGGTGTGTATGATATGGTGATGGTGTTTATGGTGTGGTGGTGGTGGTGAGACTGGTAGTAGTGTTATGGTGTGGTGGTTGTGTTATGGTGTTGTGGTGGTGTTTATGGTATGGTGTGGTGGTGAGAGTGGTAGTAGTGTTATGGTGTGGTGATGGTGTGGTTATGGTGTGGTGATAATTATGTGGTTATGAGAGCATGTAATTTAGGACGAACTAGCCTTCGGCCGGGACATTTTTCCACCGAAAAAATGTACACATCTCGATGAGGTGTCAGGGAGTATTTTTGTTTTAAATATTGATGGAGGTCTAGGGAACAAACTAAAAACCTGCCCTTAAGTGTAAGGTATGGTTTTATGGTGTTACGGTGATGATGGTAATGTTGTTGGTGGTGGTGGTAATGGTGATGTGCATTAGGTTAAGGGCGGAGGAGGGGGGTTTACTTAATACAACTAATGGGTGTGAAAAGGTAATTCATGTGTCCATAATAATCTACTCATTAAGGGCAGATCTCCACTTGAGGGATTTATTTCTTGACTCCTTTCTCCCTCATGTTTAGCCCCATTGCTTTTGATATTATAAAATGTTTGCTCCATTAGTTTAGCGATTTTAAGAACTTTCACCCAATATTAAGACCTTTCGTGCCATTCAGGTGTCGATTTTATCCTGGCGAGCGATAGCGAGCCTGTAATTTAAGAGGAATCGGCCTTCGGCCGGGACATTTTTCTACCGAAAAATTTACAAATTTACCTTGAAAGGGACTCAAGGGGGTGTAATTTTAAGCTTGATGGAGGTCTAGGGAACAAACTAAATACATCCCCTTAAAAGGTATGCTGGTGGTAATAAACCCATTAAATACAAGGATTGAAAGGTAGATCAACATCAATATACCCAGTAAGTGTATATACCTTTTTTATATAGTTGATAATTTACAGTGTAGAGAGTGACACATGCCAGCAGTACGTATTGTTGCAGATATTTGTTGTTATTCAATTGTAGTTTTTTGTGTAGTAATGACAACGAAAATATAGAACATAATGTTTGCATATGATTGTAAGTTCTGTTAATGTATTTGCTTGTCATTTACTAATATAGAGCCAATGTACCATAAATAGATGTACAGTAGCTTTGTACCAGTTATATATGTTGGTGGCTGTACATGGTGTTATTGGAGAGTGTGAAGGTGATGTTGGAGAGTGTGAAGGTGATGTTGGAGAGTGTGAAGGTGATGTTGGAGGTTGTCGTACTGATGGTGATGGATGGGACTCGTCAGCCTTGGTCGGCAACCTGTCTAGGGGAATAAACATTACGCAATACACTGGAGGGCGATGCGCTCATCGGAGGGTATAGATGTTGGTGATGGTGG
Source organism: Paralithodes platypus (assembly GCA_032716605.1). Taxonomy (NCBI): domain Eukaryota; kingdom Metazoa; phylum Arthropoda; class Malacostraca; order Decapoda; family Lithodidae; genus Paralithodes; species Paralithodes platypus. The sequence continues at coordinate 93,341,375 of CM064487.1, read as the reverse complement.
TGGTGTTAGTAATGGTATTGGTCTCAGTGATATTGTTAGAGTTGATGGAGGCGGTGGTGAAGGTGATAGTGTTATAGGTGGTGATAGTGATGATGATGGTGTTAGAGGTGGTGGAGCTGATAGTGTTATAGGTGGTGATAGTGATGATGATGGTGTTAGAGGTGGTGGTAAAGGTGGTGGAGGTGATAGTGTTATAGGTGGTGATAGTGATGATGATGGTGTTAGAGGTGGTGGAGGTGATTGTGTTTTAGGTGGTGATAGTGATGATAATGGTGTTAGAGGTGGTGGTAAAGGTGGTGGAGGTGATAGTGTTATAGGTGGTGATAGTGATGATGATGGTGTTAGAGGTGGTGGTAAAGGTGGTGGAGGTGATTATATTGTTTTTAATGATGGTGGTGGTGAAGGAAGATTGGGGTTTTGATGGTGGTGATGAAGGTGAATATGGTGGTGGTGAGGGTAAATATGGTGGTGGTGGTAGTGATGGTGAAGCAGGTAGTAGTGGTGGTGGATTAAGAATGGTGGTGGTGGTGATGAATGTAGAGATGATGGTGGTGGAGGAGGTGGTGGTGAAGGTGGGCGGGGCAGGCATCTCTGCTTTAAGACCTCCTCCCTGTGTGTTTGGGGGCTTGTGGTGTGTGGCTTGTACGATCCTAGTGGTGCTGTTATGGTGGTGTAGGTGTTATTGTGGTGCAGGTGTTATGGTGTACGTGTAGGTGTTATTGTGGTGTGTGGCTTGTACGATCATAGTGGTGGTGTTATGGTGTAGGTGTTATATTGGTGTAGGTGTTATGGTGGTGTAAGTGTAGGTGTTATAGTGGTGTAGGTGTAGGTATTATGGTGGTGTGTGGCTTGTACGATCATAGTAGTGGTGTTATGGTGGTGTAGGTGTTATCGTGGTGGTGATGGTGGTACTATGCTGGTGATGGTGTTATTATGGTGGTGATGGTGGTATTTTGGTGGTGATGGAGTTTTTATGGTGGTGATGGTGTTATTATGGTAGTGATGGTGATTGTATTTTGATTATTGTTATGGTGTATTATTTAATTAGGGTGTATTGTGATTTTTTGGTGGTGGTGATAAAGTGTAAGATTATTTATGGTATATATACTGTGTGTGTGTGTGTGTGTGTGTGTGTGAACTAGCGAGCAAGCGACGGTAGGAATGCGATTAGAGAGAATAGTTTTATGATTAATCACAAAATTGAGAAACTTTTCCTAAATGACATGAAACTCTGCGGAGTTTTCAACCCACATTTGCTTACCTAATTGAACATTATGATAAAGTAATTCAAGCATTAATTTTAATTCTAGGAACGAAAATCTTGGGTCTTTTTCATGTGTGTTTTTGCTGAAAAAACCGGATGATATATATATATATATATATATATATATATATATATATACAGTATATGCTGTATATATATAGGCCTAATTAGCACATTTTTGTTTTCTGAAAACATGTCCACCCACATATTGTAAATACATATCTGCATGTACAGTATTGTACTCAAACTAACATACACCATATATACTATATGTATAATATACTGTATGTACACGTACAGTATAATATACATATAAGAGAGAGAGAGACTCACTCTACTGACACCATAACCCTAGCCTGTCACACTAGGGCTGCCAAGTGAGCCATATGTGTCGCTCAAAACGCTCATGTTGATAGCATTTATCACCGGTATTCGCTCGACTATCATTGTTAGGAATGGGTTTTGTTCTGTCAATGTCTAAAGGTGGGTCCCTCATTCAGAAGTTTGAGTCCTTCTAGTAACACCGCTTTACCCCTTCTGTACCGTCTTATTAATGTTACCATATTCTTGCTACTATTAGACGATTTTATACAGGTTAAACAGTGCCTCTCGCAACTAACAGGCTTCGAACTATCTCACCTAACAACAACAACTACCCTTTTTACTGCCACATATCTGTCTTAAGCTGCACAAAATCGTCTAAATATAGCTAGACTCAAATTAATAATACGTCGCCGGTACAGAAGGCGTTAAGGGGAGGTGTTTAGTGTGTTTCCTAGACTTCCATCTAACTTGAAATTACACCCCCATGACCCCCTTTCAAGATAAATGTGTACATTTTTCTGTAGAAAAATGTCCCGGCCAAAGGCCGGTTCCTCTTAAATTACAGGCTCGCTATCGCTCGCCAGGAAAAAATCGACACATAAATGGGACGACAGGTCTTAAAAGTGATATAAATGGGGTGAAAGTTCTTAAAATCGCCAAACTAATGGGGCGAACGTCTTAAAATCTCAAAAGCAATGGGGATAAACATGAGGGAGAAAGGTGTAAAAAAAAATCCCTCAAGTGGAAATCTCCCCTTAAACATGATTTTTTTTTTTTTTTTTTTTTTTTTTTTTATGGTCTGAGTACCGGCAGCAGTATTACCAAAATAATACCGTAATTTGTTCAGGTCACAAATATACCTAACCATTACAATCGACACCTGGTTGGGGATAGCCTAAACGTCTTAAAACAGTTGGCTGAATGGGACCGAATGGATACAAGCCAGAGAAAGAGAGAAAAGGAGAAAACAGAATCAGGTCACCCCCCCTTAAATGGTGTTATACCAGTAACTGCTGACTGCTTGCCGTATATTAGCTGGTATTTTACCGGTATTTGTAGACTGTTTGTAATATACTGACTAGTGTTATATATACCAATATATGCAGACTGCTTGTAGTAGTGTTTGTGATATAGTAATTTGTGTTACACCGGTACCTGTAGACTGCTTGTGAGCCAAGAAGGCGAGGAAAGCGAACGTGCCTTCACTGCTCGTACTAGGGACCTTAATTATTCATCACACACACACACCACACCAAACACACATCACACCTACACCACACACACATACCACATCACACACATCACACCACACCACACCACACAACACACACAAGGGGAGAGTAGGCTAAGGTGGAGGTGGCGGGGGGAAGGTAGCCGTTGAAGTTAAACAAATTTGCGCGCCCCCCCCCCCCCCCTTCCCCCTTCTCTCTCTCTCTGTATGTATGTATGTATGTATCAATCATGTATGTATGTATGTATGCATATACAGTAGGTAGGTTAATTATTCCCCACTCATACAAGAAGAGCTGATGAGGTTTAGGATGGGGGAGGAGGTGGGGGATAGTTTTTGCCGCAGGTGTAAAAGAAAATTGGGAAACTCTCTCTCTCTCTCTCTTGTATGTGTGTGTGTTCGTGTGTGTTCGAGAGTTTGCTATTCACCTGTTACTTTGGTGTAGCTTTTTATAGCCTGCATGTGAGTTCAGTTTTTATATTCCATGGAGGCGAGCGTGCATGCATACATTTATGTGTGTGTGTGTGTGTGTGTGTGTGTGTGTGTGTGTGTGTGTGTGTGTGTGTGTGGCACTAAGTACGTTTCTTGTCCATGTGTGTGTGTGACTGTCTTCCCCGTGTAGGTTAAAGTTTTATTCGCGTTGCTTTCGTCGTATATGCATGAAGGTATATTTTATTTTGAGAGAGAGAGAGAGAGAGAGAGAGAGAGAGAGAGAGTTTTCATCATGATCCTGTTCTTTGTTGATTCCCGTGTTCCCAAGAGTTGTAATACCGGTAATCACAGTATCGACCCACCACCCCCTAGAGAACCTGGCCAAAGAGAGAGCGGACACCTTTCTCTTTCCACTTTTTTTTCTGTCGATTTTTTCCTGGCGAGCGATAGCTTGCATGTAATTTAAGAGGAATCGGCCTTCGGCCGGGACATGTTTCTATCGAAAAATTTACACTTTTATCTTGAATGAGGGCCCTGGGTTTTTTATTTTTTTTTTGAAGCTTGATGGAGGTCTAAGGAGGAAACTAAAATAAAAAGTTATAACAAGATACAAAGAGAGAGCGGCCACCTTTTTTCTTTCGGCTCCATTTTGGTGCCGTAATTATCAAACAACGAGGTATTTTTTATAATTTTGATCATGTAAAGTTACGATCCGAAGACCAAACTATATAATTATGGACCATTAAATGCCTGATTGATATTATGGGTTTGGGCTTCTGTGAGTGTAAAGAGAAAGTAATGGCATACGGGGAGCCAGTATGGTGGAGGTTGGCCGATCTCTGTTACTATAGGGTCTCTAACCATCCCCCATTACTTTGCGCATGTCTTATCAGCCTTAGGTTTTTTCCACTCACTTGAGCACACCTGACCCAACTACAGGTACAATATCAAGCCATAATCATTATACTTAATTTTAATCTGTATCTAACCCATAGAGTTAAGAAAGTTCTTTATCATAGCTCGAATGCTTGAGAGTTGAATAAGCGTTCAAAGATTCAGATGGGTGTATACATATTGTTATGGAAAAAAAAAAATGGGCACTTTCTTGGTAGCAACAACACTGCCTGAGTTCCTTATTAATCCCACCAAAAATCATGAACTCAGGGAAAGCGCCGTATATAACATACAACCGGGGAATATTAAACAACAGAACAGATCTTCATTCGCCGAGTTTCTTGCCTTGCCCTTAACATGCCGCAGCTCGTTACTTCCTTACGGTGCCATAAATTGCTTATATTCGGTAAACCAGTTGTAAGTTTGTCCCCTAACGTGGGGTTCGCCACTCTGAGGAGTGGCACCGAAGAGCGTACCGCCCTTCGTTGTGTCAACAATTTGGTCCAGCAAATTGTTCGTAGGGGAGGAGCGTTCCCCTGCAAAGATATTCTCATCTGGTTCGTTTTGCAGTTCGACATCGAGGGCTCTCTTGAAGCTGTCTAACGAGACGCCCCTCATGTCTCTTACTCGCCATGGGAGTTTGTTGAAGAGACACAGTCCTCCATATGATAACCTATCCTCTTTTGCAACGAGCCTCTAGCACCCCGATTTTTCCTCTGAGGGATATCGTATGCACAGCCTCTCCTATCACTGAACTTCATGACAATAGGGGTGTGTAAATTTGGTACTAAACCCTCTGTGATTTTCCAAGTATATGTTATTAAGTAACGTTCCCTTCTACGCTCCAACGAGTACAGCTTCAGTGATATTATACGGTCCGAATATTTTAGCTGTTTTACTGACTTTGTATGTGATGTGAAGTTCCTTTGTACACTCATTAAATAATTTATTTCACCTGTTTTTACAGTACGGTATGCTAGCCGCGGTAGCACCAGCGATTTGAAGAGCGTAGAATCTAATATGTTAGCCGTTCGTAGTTGCAACTTTGACCTGGTTGTTTTTTAATTTCATATATTCAGACACTACCACCCACAGGTCTTTCACACTGTCCTTACGTTATGTTATGTGGTTGGATTCTGTTATGTAATTTGTGTTCCTTTATTGTCTCCGTATCTTATTAACTTAATTGGAATTATTCTTCATTAATCTACCCCCATAATGAAGTGTTTTGAGAATCGTTGGTGCGAGAGTTACGACGATAGCTGTTATAGTCATAGGAAGATGTGACGTTTGAGAATCTGGAACCAAGTCAAGGATTTTCAAAATACTTACGACTTTTGTTGTTCTCATGGCCGTATCCTACATTCCTACATCATAATTCTAGCGTCATTATTACAAAAAGAAGTCATAACTGGGTACTATAGCACAGTAATGTATAGTTTAAGTCATAACTGGGTACTATAGCACAGTAATGTATAGTTTAAGTCATAACTGGGTACTATAGCACAGTAATGTATAGTTTAATATAACTGGGTACTATAGCACAGTAATGTATAGTTTAAGTCATAACTGGGTACTATAGCACAATAATGTATAGTTTAAGTCATAACTGGGTACTATAGCACAGTAATGTATAGTTTAAGTCATAACTGGGTACTATAGCACAGTAATGTATAGTTTAAGTCATAACTGGGTACTATAGCACAGTAATGTATAGTTTAAATCATAACTGGGTACTATAGCACAGTAATGTATAGTTTAAGTTATAACTGGGTACTATAGCACAGTAATGTATAGTTTAAGTCATAACTGGGTACTATAGCACAGTAATGTATAGTTTAAGTCATAACTGGGTACTATAGCACAGTAATGTATAGTTTAAGTCATAACTGGGTACTATAGCACAGTAATGTATAGTTTAAGTCATAACTGGGTACTATAGCACAGTAATGTATAGTTTAAGTCATAACTGGGTACTATAGCACAGTAATGTATAGTTTAAGTCATAACTGGGTACTATAGCACAGTAATGTATAGTTTAAGTCATAACTGGGTACTATAACACAGTAATGTATAGTTTAAGTCATAACTGGGTACTATAGCACAGTAATGTATAGTTTAAGTCATAACTGGGTACTATAGCACAGTAATGTATAGTTTAAGTCATAACTGGGTACTATAGCACAGTAATGTATAGTTTAAGTTATAACTGGGTACTATAGCACAGTAATGTATAGTTTAAGTTATAACTGGGTACTATAGCACAGTAATGTATAGTTTAAGTCATAACTGGGTACTATAGCACAGTAATGTATAGTTTAAGTTATAACTGGGTACTATAGCACAGTAATGTATAGTTTAAGTCATAACTGGGTACTATAGCACAGTAATGTATAGTTTAAGTCATAACTGGGTACTATAGCACAGTAATGTATAGTTTAAGTTATAACTGGGTACTATAGCACAGTAATGTATAGTTTAAGTCATAACTGGGTACTATAGCACAGTAATGTATAGTTTAAGTCATAACTGGGTACTATAGCACAGTAATGTATAGTTTAAGTCATAACTGGGTACTATAGCACAGTAATGTATAGTTTTCCTGAGTATGAACAAGTTATGCCGTCGTGGACAAGGAATAAGCTGTTGTAAACATTGTTTTGTTATGCCCCTCAGCTCACCGTAACTTAAGGGGAGATTTATATTGATGTGTTTATTTACCTATTATTTGTTTTAATATCCTCTCTAGACCTCCATCAAGCTTCAAAAAGAATATCCCCAAGATCCCCATTAGAGATAAATTTGTGAATTTTTCGGTACAAAAAATACCCTGGCCGAAGTCCGGTTCTTCCTAAGTTGCAGGCTTGCCATCGCTCGCCAGGATAAAATCGACACCTAAATGACAGGAAAGGTCTTAAAATCGCCAAAGTAATGAAGCAAAATACTTAAAATCTCAAAAAAATAATGGGGCTAAATATGAGGGACCAGACCCCCCCCCCCCAACCTCTCTCTCTCTCTCTCTCTCTCCCCCCCCCCCCTTAACCGGGACTGTATTTGTGGACTGGCACTAAATGAGGATAGGTATATTGAGCCCTTGGTTAGAGGTATAAGGTGTGTTTACTCCTACGGACCTTGTGTTTGGACACCGTTATATTCTCATGCCAATTAGCCTCGTCTCTTAAGGGGAGGCAGACCGTTTTTCTGGACCCCCCTTCTTCCGAATGTTTAGCCCCACTAGTTTTGAAATTATAAGACGTTCGGCCCAATAGTTTGGTGATTTTAACACCTTTCGCCCCATTTCGTTGTCAATTTTAAGACCTTTTGTGCCATTTAGGTGTCGATTATTTCCTGGCGAGCGGTAGCGAGCCTGCTATTTTAAGAGGAACTGGCCTTCGGCCGGGAAATTTTTCTACCGAAAAGTGTACAAATTTATCTTGAAGGGAGGTCTACGGGGTGTTTTTCTAAGCTTGATGAAGGTCTAGGGAGGAAACTATAAACATATATGAATAAATGAATTAATAGACCAAACAAACGGTCTTCATCCCCTTAAGGGGGGTGTTCTGGTCCCCCTTCTCCTCCATATTTAGCTTGCAATTTAGGAGGAACCTGCCATCTGTCTACCAAAAAAATACCATAATTTATCTCAAACGGGAGTCTTGGGCGTATTTTTAAATCTTGATTGAGGTCTATGGAGGAAATTAAAGAATATTAAATAAATTAATTAATTAATAAATAAGTACATGAATAATTACGTAAACATTATTCTCTCCTTAAGGGGAGGTATTTAGTTTGCTCCCTAAAATTTCCATCAAGCTTAAAATTACACCTCCTAGACCCCCTTTCAAGATAAATGTGTACATTTTTCGGTAGAAAAATGTCCCGGCCGAAGGCCGATTCCTCTTAAATTACAGGCTCGCTATCGCTCGCCAGGAACAAATCGACGCCTAAATGGCACGAAAAGTCTTAAAATTGACAAATTGGGCGAAAGTTCTTAAAATCGCCAAACTAATGGGGCGAACGTCTTAAAATCTCAAAAGCAATGGGGCTAACCATGAGGGAGAAAGGGGTCAAGAAAAAAATCCCTCAAGTGGAAATCTCCCCTTAACGCTATTAGGTGCAGGGCGGGCCATTTTGGATCCTCCCAGTTTTACTCCATTAGCTTTGAGATTTTAAGACGTTTCCTCTCATTAATTTGGCGATTATATGATGCTTCAACCCAATAAGGTGTCGATTTTTCCTGGGCGAGCTATAGCTAGCCTGCAATTTTGGAGAAACCGGCTTTTGGCCGGGACATTTCTCTACCGAAAAATGTACACATTTAGCTTGAAGGGGGTGTGGGGGAGTTGTTTTTAGTTTGAAGGGGGACTGGAGAGGCGTTTTTCAAAGTCTAGGGGGTAAACTAAAAACACATTGTTCTAAAATGGCAAAAGCAACTAAAACCCTCAATAATAATTAAACAAAAACATCATAATAATCCCCAAGACGTTGCACCAGATAGTGTTAATCCTTTCAGTAGTGTGCCGCCTTTCTTCAGACCCTTGTAGCTAACATTATGCTATTATTATTAGCCTAGGAAAGATTTGTGGGGGGTTTCGAGTTACTTGTGATAGTTTGCACTAGAGGTAGACCGGATATCCGTATCCGCATCCGCATCCAATAATGCGGATATAGTGCGGATATTTTCGTAACTAATAAGTCATAAAAACTTATTATATTTACACTTTTACAGAATAACTAATTAACTATTAACCCCTTGAAGCTCTGACACATTTTAGCAGTTTATTTTTGCTATCATTAGACGATTTTATGCTGCTTAGGAAGGATATGTGGGTATTAGAGGTGGACCGGATATCCGTATCCGCATCTGCATCCGCGGATATCCGCATCATTTTGTACATCCGCATCTGCAAATACTGAAAATAAATATCCGCATCTGCATCCGCAAATATCAAGAAATCAATATCCGGTCCACCTCTAACTTTGCACACCATTCAATTCCGTTCTTAAGGGGAGATATCCACATGAGATTTTTTTTTTCTTTACCCCTCTCCCTCATGTTTAGCCCCATTGCTTTTGAGATTTTAAGACATTCGCCCCATTAGTTTGGTGATTTTAAGAACCCTCGCCCCATTTCTGTCAATTTTAAGACTATTCGCGCTATTTAGGTGTCGATGTTTTCCTGGCGAGCGATAGCGAGCCTGTAATTTAAGGGGAACCGGCCTTTGGCCGGGAATTTTTTCTACTGAAAAATGTACAAATTTGTCTAGAAAGGGGATCTAGGGGGAGTAATTTTAAGCTTGATGGAAGTCTAGGGAATCAACTAAAAACCTCCCCTTAAACTGAGAAAATACAAAATAAATAAATAAATAAGCCAATAAATGCGCCCATCCCCCCCTAAGTAAATGTCTCTTTATACATACGTTGTAGAATTAACTTCATTCCCATTACGTCTGGAAAGTAAGTATTCTTATTTATTCACCAACCCACCAATTAACTTACAAATAAACCTAATTAATGAAATCAATGAAACTAATGAATATATGTGGTACTACAAGGACTCGAACCTAGAATACTCACACCGATTTAGATAGATTTAGATATAGATTTGTTCTGGCTGTTGCACTTGTTGCAGAGTAAGGCATTCCTGTTTGTCAGTTTAACTCGTTATAGTAGTCAATCCTTCTCTCTCTCTCTCTCTCTCTCTCTCAATGTGGTTATGAGGTAAATCTATTAAGGATTTGGATGTGTGTTTGTGAGAGAGAGAGAGAGAGAGAGAGAGAGAGAGAGAGAGAGAACTGACGAAGAAAAACTAGGTTGTGAGCGACTGGGTGAGGATCGATCGTCAAGAATGTTGGAGTGATAGGCCTTGATTGAGAGAGAGAGAGAGAGCGAGGGAGAGAGAGAGAGAGCGAGGGAGAGAGAGAGAATAAGAGAGAGAGAGAGAGAGAGAGAGAGAGAGAGAGAATAAGAGAATAAGAGAGAGAGAGAGAGAGAGAGAGAGAACTGACGAAGACAAACTAGGTTGTGAGCGACTGGGTGAGGATCGATCGTCAAGAATGTTGGAGTGATAGGCCTTGATTGAGAGTACAAAGGAAATCAAGCAACAACAGGTCTAGTGACCCTTCTAGTCTGCTTGTCCTCCAAAACACTGAGGATCAAATGTCCAAACAGTGGTTTAGAGTGGGTAAGGGAACATTGGAAAGGGAACTACTGCCCTGGAACTAATGTCCGTGGCAGGATTAGGAAGTTAGTAGGGGACAGATGGGTTAGTAACTGAGGGGGGGATAAAATAAAGTTATTCATTTACAAACGCAGTCAGTCGCGGGTTTGATGCGAGATATTTGTCTAAGCGGAGTTTAAATGAATCAACGGTGCTGCAGTCTATAACGTCTCGGGGAAGCCCATTCCACAAGTTGACAACTCGATTGAAGAAGAAATTCTTAGATTCGTGTGAGTTAAAAGATTTACCAATAATTTTGCAACCGTTTCCCCGCGTGTAATTAGATTGGTCGATAGTGAAGTACTTACTACAGTTCATATTGTCGATGCCTTTGATGATTTTGAACACTTGAATTAAGTCACCTCTTAATCTGCGCTGGGTTAAAGGAAATAGATTTAATTCTCTAAGACTCTTCGTATGGTTTGTTCTTTAGGCTAGGTATCATTTTGGTAACTCTACGTTGAACTCGTTCTAGCTTGTTTATATCTTTTTGGTAATAAGGGCACCAGGATTGAACGCAGTATTCCAGAAGAGGGCGGACTAAGGAATTGTAAAGGGTTAGGATAACTTCTTTGGATTTATGCTCAAATGACCTGCCTATAAAGCCAATTATTTTGTTTGCCTTCTTAACAACTTCTGAACATTGTTGACTCGGTTTTAGGTTACTCGATATTGTTACTCCCAGATCGGTTTCTCTGTTTACATTCTTAAGCTGAGTGCCATTCATCGAATAGTTTGCTTTCTCATTTAGGTATCCGATATGTAGTACTTTACATTTATCCGCATTGAAACTCATTTGCCAAATTTGGGCCCAACATGACAATTTACCTAGATTGTGTTGCATATCGTCAACTTGTTGTTTTGAGAGTACGCTGTTTGCAATTTTTGTATCGTCAGCAAATTTTGAGATTGTACAGGTGAGACCCTCATCTATGTCGTTGATGTAAATTAGAAAGAGAATTGGTCCTAGTACCGATCCCTGGGGTACCCCGCTACTTACATTGGTCCATTTAGATGCCTTACCGTTTATGACTACTCTTTGCTTTCTGTCGCTGAGCCAATTTTCAATCCATTTCAACACACCGTCTTGTATTCCATGCGCTTTTAGTTTTAGCAGTAAATATTTGTGGGGAACTTTGTCAAAGGCCTTTTGAAAATCAAGGTATATAATATCTACAGCTTTACTTTCATCGTAGAGGTTGAGGATATCGTGGAAGAAGTCTAAGAGGTTTGTTAAACAGGAACGTTTTTTACGAAAGCCGTGTTGAGTATCTTTAAGTACGTTATTTTCCTCTAAGTGATTTACGAGTCTGTCTCTTATGACCGTTTCTAGCATTTTACATACAACTGAGGTTAAGCTAATTAGACGATAGTTACTGGGTAGGGATTTGCTGCCTTTTTTTAATATCGGTGTTACGTTGGCTAGCTTCCACTAATCAGGCATAGTTCCAGACTGCAAGGATTTATTGAATAGTAATGTCAGTGGTTTGGAGAGCTCATCCTTAGCTTCCTTTAGAACCCTAGGCGAGATTGTATCAGGTCCAGGCGTTTTGTTTACCTTGAGTTTATCTAAACAATTCAATACTTCTCTCTCTGTAACGGTGATATTGCTTAGAACATCTGAATTATCAATCTGAATCGGCGATGGTGTAGGGATATCACTGAGGTCTTCTGTTGTAAAAACTGATGCAAAGAAGGTATTGAGGGCATTACTCATTTGTACTTCGTCTTTGGTGTATTCTCCATTTTCATCGACTAACGGTCCAACAGTTGAAGTAACTACTTTTTTCTTTCTGATATAACTATAGAATTCTTTCGGGTTTGTTCTACTTTGATTCGCAACATGTAACTCCACGGTCTTTTTACTTTGCTTAATTAACTTTTTGGCTTTGCGTCGTAGCTCTACAAATTTCACCCGTTCTTCGTCATTTTGTGAGGATTTTAATCTATCATTAGCAAAATGTTTAGCAAGCAGACAGTCTGAAATATCTTTATTCCACCATTTGGGCTTATCATTATGGCCTGGATGCCGTATTTTCGATGGTATGCAGTATTGCACTGCCTTTAGGTAAGTGGTTGTGAAACACTCCCAAGATGTATTTATGTCGTTATTGTTAGTCAGAGAGAGAGAGAGAGAGAGAGAGAGAGAGAGAGAGAGAGAGAGAGAGAGAGAAAGAGAATAAGAGAGAGAGAGAGTACAAAGTACAAAGGAGTACAAAGGAAATCAAGCAACAACATATCTAGTGACCCTTCTAGGCTGCTTGTCCTCCAAAACACTGAGGATCAAGTGTCCAAACAGTGGTTTAGAGTGGGTAACGGAACATTGGAAAGGGAATTACTGCCCTGGAACTAATGTTCGTGGCAGGATTAGGAACTTAGTAGGGGACAGATGGGTTAGTAACTGAGGGGGGGATAAAATAAAGTTATTCATTTACAAACGCAGTCAGTCGCGGGTTTGATGCGAGATATTTGTCTAGGCGGAGTTTCAATGAATCAACGGTGATGCAGTCTATAACGTCTCGTCTCGGGGAAGCCCATTCCACAAGTTGACAACTCGATTGAAGAAGAAATTCTTAGATTCGAGTGAGTTAAAAGATTTACCAATAATTTTGCAACCGTTTCCCCACGTGTAATTAGATTGGTCGATAGTGAAGTACTTACTACAGTTCATATTGTCGATGCCTTTGATGATTTTGAACACTTGAATTAAGTCACCTCTTAATCTGCGCTGGGTTAAAGGAAATAGATTTAATTCTCTAAGACGCTCTTCGTATGGTTTGTTCTTTAGGCTAGGTATCATTTTGGTAACTCTACGTTGAACTCGTTCTAGCTTGTTTATATCTTTTTGGTAATAAGGGCACCAGGATTGAACGCAGTATTCCAGAAGAGGGCGGACTAAGGAATTGTAAAGGGTTAGGATAACTTCTTTGGATTTATGCTCAAATGACCTGCCTATAAAGCCAATTATTTTGTTTGCCTTCTTAACAACTTCTGAACATTGTTGACTCGGTTTTAGGTTACTCGATATTGTTACTCCCAGATCGATTTCTCTGTTTACATTCTTAAGCTGAGTGCCATTCATCGAATAGTTTGCTTTCTCATTTAGGTATCTGATATGTAGTACTTTACATTTATCCGCATTGAAACTCATTTGCCAAATTTGGGCCCAACATGACAATTTATCTAGATTGTGTTGCATATCGTCAACTTGTTCTTTTGAGAGTACGCTATTTGCAATTTTTGTATCGTCAGCAAATTTTGAGATTGTACAGGTGAGACCCTCATCTATGTCGTTGATGTAAATTAGAAAGAGAATTGGTCCCAGTAGGGATCCCTGGGGTACCCCGCTACTTACATTGGTCCATTTAGATGCCTTACCGTGTATGACTACTCTTTGCTTTCTGTCGCTGAGACAATTTTCAATCCATTTCAACACACCGTCTTGTATTCCATGCGCTTTTAGTTTTAGCAGTAAACGTTTGTGGGGAACTTTGTCAAAGGCCTTTTGAAAATCAAGGTATATAATATCTACAGCTTTACTCTCATTGTAGAGGTTGAGGATATCGTGGAAGAAGTCTAAGAGGTTTGTTAAACAGGAACGTTTTTACGAAAGCCGTGTTGAGTATCTTTAAGTATGTTATTTTCCTCTAAGTGATTTACGAGTCTGTCTCTTATGACCGTTTCTAGCATTTTACATACAACTGAGGTTAAGCTAATTAGACGATAGTTACTGGGTAGGGATTTGCTGCCTTTTTTTAATATCGGTGTTACGTTGGCTAGCTTCCACTAATCAGGCATAGTTCCAGACTGCAAGGATTTATTGAATAGTAATGTCAGTGGTTTGGAGAGCTCATCCTTAGCTTCCTTTAGAACCCTAGGCGAGATTGTATCAGGTCCAGGCGTTTTGTTTACCTTGAGTTTATCTAAACAATTCAATACTTCTCTCTCTGTAACGGTGATATTGCTTAGAACATCTGAATTATCAATCTGAATCGGCGATGGTGTAGGGATATCACTGAGGTCTTCTGTTGTAAAAACTGATGCCAAGAAGGTATTGAGGGCATTACTCATTTGTACTTCGTCTTTGGTGTATTCTCCATTTTCATCGACTAACGGTCCAACAGTTGAAGTAACTACTTTTTTTCTTTCTGATATAACTATAGAATTCTTTCGGGTTTGTTCTACTTTGATTCGCAACATGTAACTCCACGGTCTTTTTACTTTGCTTAATTAACTTTTTGGCTTTGCGTCGTAGCTCTACAAATTTCACCCGTTCTTCGTCATTTTGTGAGGATTTTAATCTATCATTAGCAAAATGTTTAGCAAGCAGACAGTCTGAAATATCTTTATTCCACCATTTGGGCTTATCATTATGGCCTGGATGCCGTATTTTCGATGGTATGCAGTATTGCACTGCCTTAAGGTAAGTGGTTGTGAAACACTCCCAAGATGTATTTATGTCGTTATTGTTAGTCAGAGAGAGAGAGAGAGAGAGAGAGAGAGAGAGAGAGAGAGAGAGAGAGAAAGAAAGATAATAATAGAGAGAGAGAGTACAAAGTACAAAGGAGTACAAAGGAAATCAAGCAACAACATATCTAGTGACCCTTCTAGGCTGCTTGTCCTCCAAAACACTGAGGATCAAGTGTCCAAACAGTGGTTTAGAGTGGGTAACGGAACATTGGAAAGGGAATTACTGCCCTGGAACTAATGTTCGTGGCAGGATTAGGAACTTAGTAGGGGACAGATGGGTTAGTAACTGAGGGGGGGATAAAATAAAGTTATTCATTTACAAACGCAGTCAGTCGCGGGTTTGATGCGAGATATTTGTCTAGGCGGAGTTTCAATGAATCAACGGTGATGCAGTCTATAACGTCTCGGGGAAGCCCATTCCACAAGTTGACAACTCGATTGAAGAAGAAATTCTTAGATTCGAGTGAGTTAAAAGATTTACCAATAATTTTGCAACCGTTTCCCCGCGTGTAATTAGATTGGTCGATAGTGAAGTACTTACTACAGTTCATATTGTCGATGCCTTTGATGATTTTGAACACTTGAATTAAGTCACCTCTTAATCTGCGCTGGGTTAAAGGAAATAGATTTAATTCTCTAAGACGCTCTTCGTATGGTTTGTTCTTTAGGCTAGGTATCATTTGGTAACTCTACGTTGAACTCGTTCTAGCTTGTTTATATCTTTTTGGTAATAAGGGCACCAGGATTGAACGCAGTATTCCAGAAGAGGGCGGACTAAGGAATTGTAAAGGGTTAGGATAACTTCTTTGGATTTATGCTCAAATGACCTGCCTATAAAGCCAATTATTTTGTTTGCCTTCTTAACAACTTCTGAACATTGTTGACTCGGTTTTAGGTTACTCGATATTGTTACTCCCAGATCGGTTTCTCTGTTTACATTCTTAAGCTGAGTGCCATTCATCGAATAGTTTGCTTTCTCATTTAGGTATCTGATATGTAGTACTTTACATTTATCCGCATTGAAACTCATTTGCCAAATTTGGGCCCAACATGACAATTTATCTAGATTGTGTTGCATATCGTCAACTTGTTCTTTTGAGAGTACGCTATTTGCAATTTTTGTATCGTCAGCAAATTTTGAGATTGTACAGGTGAGACCCTCATCTATGTCGTTGATGTAAATTAGAAAGAGAATTGGTCCCAGTAGGGATCCCTGGGGTACCCCGCTACTTACATTGGTCCATTTAGATGCCTTACCGTTTATGACTACTCTTTGCTTTCTGTCGCTGAGACAATTTTCAATCCATTTCAACACACCGTCTTGTATTCCATGCGCTTTTAGTTTTAGCAGTAAACGTTTGTGGGGAACTTTGTCAAAGGCCTTTTGAAAATCAAGCTATATAATATCTACAGCTTTACTCTCATCGTAGAGGTTGAGGATATCGTGGAAGAAGTCTAAGAGGTTTGTTAAACAGGAACGTTTTTTACGAAAGCCGTGTTGAGTATCTTTAAGTATGTTATTTTCCTCTAAGTGATTTACGAGTCTGTCTCTTATGACCGTTTCTAGCATTTTACATACAACTGAGGTTAAGCTAATTAGACGATAGTTACTGGGTAGGGATTTGCTGCCTTTTTTTAATATCGGTGTTACGTTGGCTAGCTTCCACTAATCAGGCATAGTTCCAGACTGCAAGGATTTATTGAATAGTAATGTCAGTGGTTTGGAGAGCTCATCCTTAGCTTCCTTTAGAACCTTAGGCGAGATTGTATCAGGTCCAGGCGTTTTATTTACCTTGAGTTTATCCAAACAATTCAATACTTCTCTCTCTGTACGTTCGGTGATATTGCTTAGAACATCTGAATTATCAATCTGAATCGGCGATGGTGTAGGGATATCACTGAGGTCTTCTGTTGTAAAAACTGATGCAAAGAAGGTATTGAGGGCATTACTCATTAGTACTTCGTCTTTGGTGTATTCTCCATTTTCATCGACTAACGGTAGAGAGAGAGAGAGAGAGAGAGAGAGAGAGTACAAAGGAGTACAAAGGAAATCAAGCAGTGACCCTTCTAGGCTGCTTGTCCTCCAAAACACTGAGGATCAAGTGTCCAAACAGTGGTTTAGAGTGGGTAAGGGAACATTGGAAAGGGAACTACTGCCCTGCCACTAACGTGGCAGGACTAGGAAGTTAGTAGGGGACATATGGGTTAGTAACTGAGGGGAGGATAAAGTTATTCATTTACAAAAGCAGTCGCGGGTTTGCGAGATATTTGTCTAGGCGGAATTTAAATGAATCAACGGTGCTGCAGTCCATAACGTCTATCTCGAGAGAGAGAGAGAGAGAGAGAGAGAGAGAGAGAGAACTGTCGAAGAAAAACTAGGTTGTGAGCGACTGGGTGAGGATTGATCGTCAAGAATGTTGGAGTGATAGGCCTTGATTGAGAGAGAGAGAGAGAGAGAGAGAGAGAGAGAGAGAGAGAGAGAGAGAGAGAGAGAGAGAGAGAGAGAGAGAGAGAGAGAGAGAGAGAGAGAGAGAGAGAGAGAGAGAGAGAGAGAGAGAGAGAGAGAGAGAGAGAGAGAGAGAGAGAGAGAGAGTAAAGTGAGTGAGTGAGTGTGAGTGAGAGTGAGTGAGTGAGTGAGTGAGTGAGTGAGTGAGTGAGTGAGTGAGTGAGTGGTGAGTGAGTGAGTGAGTGAGTGAGTGAGTGAGTGAGTGAGTGAGTGAGTGAGTGAGTGAGTGAGTGAGTGAGTGAGTGAGTGAGTGAGTGAGTGAGTGAGTGAGTGAGTGAGTGAGTGAGTGAGTGAGTGAGTGAGTGAGTGAGTGAGTGTGAGTGAGTGAGTGAGTGAGTGAGTGAGTGAGTGAGTGAGTGAGTGAGTGAGTGAGTGAGTGAGTGAGTGAGTGAGTGAGTGAGTGAGTGAGTGAGTGAGTGAGTGAGTGAGTGAGTGAGTGAGTGAGTGAGTGAGTGAGTGAGTGAGTGGTGAGTGAGTGAGTGAGTGAGTGAGTGAGTGAGTGAGTGAGTGAGTGAGTGAGTGAGTGAGTGAGTGAGTGAGTGAGTGAGTGAGTGAGTGAGTGAGATATACTACACCACCCTCCAGTGAGGTATTAAATTTGGATGCTTTTAAATTGGGGATTCATTTAAAGGTGTTTATAAAGTTTTTTTATATTAAGAGATCGTTCCAAAGATTGTTTGATATCCTTTATTAAAAGATTCTTCCCAAGATAGTTTGAAACCTTTGATATTAATAAATCCTTCCTAAGCTAGTTTGACACCATTGATATACATAGATTCTTCCTACGATAGCACTGCTGGCTAGGTAGTGTAGTGGAGAATTTCGTGGCATCCCACCCAGGAGACCTGAGTTCAATACCACACTGGCTTGAAGGTTACTCACATACACTGGTAGTCGGTACCATTTCCCTTGAGCAAGGGAAGTTGGTAATAGTGTCTGGTAATAAACTTTGATCGAGTGCTATTGAATCTCCTTTGCGAGGGCTAGAGAGTGCGCTTAAGAAGTAACCGGAACATTATTGTTATTATTATTATTTAGATAGTTTGAAACCATTGCTATAAAGAGATTCTTCCTAAGATAGTTTGAAACTTTTGATATGAAGAGATCCTAACCTGAATAATTCCTTGTGAAAGTAACGAACAAGAATTGTGATTGATGGATAATTTTTCTACTCTATCAATGTTATCCATCACACCTCTTTCAAACCAAG
The DNA here is from genome assembly GCA_032716605.1 of Paralithodes platypus. Classification (NCBI taxonomy): domain Eukaryota; kingdom Metazoa; phylum Arthropoda; class Malacostraca; order Decapoda; family Lithodidae; genus Paralithodes; species Paralithodes platypus. The sequence goes on along the minus strand of CM064487.1, from coordinate 93,322,824 downwards.
GAAACTCAGTCTTTGAAGTGCATGTACGGTATGTTTTATTTATACTTGTATATGAAATAAGTCATACATGGCATAAAACGATACACTGGTTAGGTAGATTTGTTTTTTGTGAATAGTGGACAGATTAGGTCTTGCAGATTTTAGGTGAGCAGTCCCGCCACAAGCCTCCGAATTGAGCTTCCACTACACTCTCCAGTCTTCTCTGATGGGGAGGTGACGGTTCAAGACTCTTAGGATGTTTCGGGCTTAGACGGTGGTGAAGGATCTGACTTGGTGTTATCTGTAGAGGAGGGTGTAGATAGCTAGTGCTAATGGCCTTGTCCAGTAGCCCTGTGCCGTACTCTAATTCCTCTTTTTTTTCTAGGAGTGGCACGGCTGGAGACTGGTCCCAAGGTGATGATGTTGGGCACCTCATGTGTCCCTCAGCTGTTCATGCGCACTTAATGTGTTGCTTTACTGGTGAGCACTTCATGTGTCACTCGGCTGTTCTTGCACACTTAATGTGTTGCTCTGTTGATGTGCACCTCATGTGCCACTCTGCTACTGTGCACTTCATGTGTCACTTGGCTGTTCATACTCACTTCATATATCGCTTTGCTGGGGTCAATGGTGTATTGCACTTTATGGTTCACTGGTAGAGGCCTACTTGTTTGCTGTTTGTTTCCAGGGTTCTATAGGTGTTTGTACTTTGACAGTTGGCGACACTGACCTACTGATGGTTGAAGATGTGGTAGTCTTGACTTTTGTGGAACCCTAAGTAGTAGTGGTGATTGGTGGTAAAAGGGTAGCCGTGACTGGGGGAACAAGTGTTTGAGGTGCCCTTCTAGCTTGGAGCAGCTTCCAGGACAAGAGTGAGGATCTCTGGGACCCTGGCAATGCTGCAACAAGGTGTCGCCCATCTCTGGTATGGCTGCGTTAAAGGATTCCATTTTCCGTGACATCATTAATGTTACATTTTCTTTGTTAAGGAGGGTGGGGTGACTCTTCTAAATGTCCCTCTTGATGACCTTCTAGCTAGGAAGATAATTCTATGTAAGAATATATAATAACTTCAATACATCCACCGCTAAAATTGCTTGTGTAAAATTGCTTGTGTAAAATTGCTTAGTAAAACTTTAGGGCGGGGTCGATGAATATATGACCAACTGCATGTCTCACAACATTTATCTTATTTGCGAGAAGTCCATCTTAAACTGAATGAATTAATGTTGTCTATTCCTTTACTTATAGGAATCGCTTCCTTTGATTAATAAAATCGTCTTGGTGTTGCTTGTACATAATATAAATGTAATGGTACTGAAGCACTTAATGTATCTATTTCATGTTTATAAACATACTCTTAACAAAATGTATGTATTTGTAAAAGCACTAATTTCGTTATGTTTGTATTCCTAATTACAGTTTTCACAGTACGGTACTGTGAATATATGTCTGATCATTACTAACTAACCAATTTCGAAATAACATGAGTTAAAATTCTTTATAATCACAATATGATAGCCTAACTGTACGGTAACAACCAATACATGTAATCAACGAGACAGAAATATTGAAATTCACCACATTATCAACACACGTGTTACAATTATTTCAATGGTACTGGTAGTATGAATGAAAGTAAATAAATGGAATGTGAATAAAAGAGTTAAACCAGCCAGCTTATTAATAACAGTGTTAAAAATAGTGTGGTGGGGGGAGGGGAGGGGAGAGGAGAGCGCAGTAGTTTACCATTTTTGTAGTTGTGGTTCCCAGGCTGTGACGGGAATTATGAATGAGGCTGTGTGCGTGTCTGCTAGTTCTGTGTGTGGGGGGGGGGAGAGTTTTTCACACACTCACAATCACACACTCGCTAACTTATGTATACAATACCAGTATATATATATATATATATATATATATATATATATATATATATATATATATATATATATACAGTATATATATATATATATATACATACATACATACATATATATTGTATAACTACGCACATACTTCTTTAGCTACGCATGAAAGGCATACACAATATTGTGTATTGCAGCATTTCAATGGTCACAGAGAGATAACAATTATATTTGCCTTACTTTATACCTTTTAAAACTAAATGTAATTTACTGTATTATGTATTTTACTTTATTTTATCAAACCACCTTAATTATGCAGATTTTAATTCCTGGTTATACAAGTAATTGTAAGAGTATGGTTTATTACATCTGTTTTCCGATAATCTATTGCCACTATTTTGAATTAGTTGTATGATCAAAATAATATAGTATAAACTATTTGGCTCACGGTAGGCTTGGTTCTATAGTTTGTTTATTCTTAGTTGGCGGTAAAGTGTAAAGTTAATCCCTTAGCAACCGATTCCATACTTACTAGAAAATATGAAACTCTTATGTTCGTGGATCTTATTAAAGCACATTTTTCATAACTGAAGATCATATTTCACTGCAAAATCTAATAAATAAGAGTAACCTAGATGGAGGCATGGCAATTTACCACCAACTTCAAGCAAACAGACTATACAAAGCTATAATATCAGGCTAGATTTATTTTATATTATATAGGTGTACTAGGTTATATTGTGTTCAGGGGGGCCCCACCTCGCTTTTTTTTTATCTTTCTCTCCCTCTTTCTTTGCCTTGTATCCATTCGGCCCCATTCAGCCTACTGTTTTAAGACGTTTACCCCCATCTAGGTGTTAATATTCTCCTGGCGAGCGGTAGCGAGCCAGCATATTTATATATATATATATAATTGTTTTGGCAGCAAGCTAAATTTGTAAATTTTTCGATAGAAAAATGTCTCCGGCGAAGCCGGATTTCTCTATACAATGTTGGCTCGCTATCGCTCGCCAGGAAGAAATCGATACCTGGTGGGGATAAACGTCTTAAAACAGTTGGCTGAATGGGGCCGAATGGATATAAGCCAGGGAAAGAGAGAAAATGAGAGAAAGATAAAAAAAAGCAGGTGACCCCCCTTAAGTTATACTATCATCAAGGTGAAATATTGTCTGTATTCCAAAGCATCGCTAATGTATACCAAACATGCACACTCCTTATGAACTGTACCCACACACACACACACACACACACACACACACACACACGCACGCACGCACGCACGCACGCACGCACGCACGCACGCACGCACGCACGCACGCACGCACACACACTCACTCTCTTTACCAGCCCAACCATGCGTAAGTTGAAAAATATTAGATTAGATATAGTTTTATCATTTGAAGAGTTATGAAAATGACTATTATTGTAAGGGGCGATATTGTTAATTGTGGAACATTTGGATTGCTTGTGGTTGTAGAAGAATAGTTTTGTATGAAGTAGTGATTGTGTTTACCTAGTCAATATTAATTGGAGGACAGTAAATGTGTGTGTGTGAGAGTGTGTGTGTGTATGTGTTTGAGTGTGTGTATGTGGGAGAGGGGGGGGGGGGGCTAATGATTGAATGACCCAATTGAGTTTTTTGGACTTGACTCTTAAAATCTTTATGCTTTTACCTCGAAATTGCATTTTTTATTGCAATTTTGTGACTACATTCAACTCGCATATGCCCATAAAGACTATGGGCCAAATCGGCCGCGAACCAAAGCGACCGCTGATTAAACTGGACGAGGACTGAAATTGCTGCAGACAAAAATATCCAACGAACAAAAATGGCCAGAGACCAAAATAAACCTTTATATTAGACCCCTTTGCCCATATCGGCTACTGACTATTTAAGCAACAGAGCTACTAGCTTGAACCAACTCGACAATAGACCAAGTTGGCTGCAGACCAAAATGTCCAGATACCAAAATGGCCATACAGCTTTGAGCCCTTGGCCCATATCGGTCATGGACTAAATCAGTCACGGTTAATATGGTCACTCGGAGAATACTGATGGAATAGATTTGACCGCTTAGCTCTGCCCATATTGGCAACGGACTAGTATTATCCCCAGAACCAAATCAACCAAGGACCGAAATAGCCACGGATAGGTCGAATTTTAATGATGCCTACTCTGCTTTGCTCGTATGGCGGAGATGTGTGTTCTACTTTCCACGCCTTTTATCTGTGTAGTAGTAGTAGTAGCAGCATAAAAGGAAGGTGTAGGAGGCGAGGTAAACAGGCTCAATACTTGTGTGTAGATGAATCGAGACGTGTGTGTTCAGGAGAGAGAGAGAGAGAGAGTATGAGTATGAAAGAAGAGTGAGGGAGGCGAGGTATATACAGTATACGTCTAGTGCTTGTGTGTGGCTGAGTAGACGCGTGTGTAGTGATGAAAGGAAGAGAGGAGCGTATCTGGGAGAGAGGGTGTGTGTTGGTGGGGGGTAGAAAACAGCGTAGGAGAGGAAAGCAGAGTAAGTCGAGTAGAGAGAGAGAGAAAGAACTTGAAAGAGAGGTTCTAGGAAAAAGTGGAGGTTGTTTTTTTTATTAATGAGTGAAGCTATTGTTTGTTAGGTATGCTTTTCTGTGTGTGTGTGTGTGTGTGTGTGTGAGAGCGAGCGAGAGCGGGAGGGAGCATATGTGTGTGTGTGTGTGTATATAAATATGATTATATGTATATGTATATAGTAAAATGTGAAAAGAGGGACAAGAGAAGAAGAAGAAACACAAGCAGAGGAGAAAGTGTGTGTAGCCTCCATCCAAAAAGGACTTAAGTGCACCCCCTACCCCAGGCCCCTATGCCACGTAAGTTGCCAACCCAGGTTGGGCTCGCCGCAGCGGGGTCTTCTCACAAGGAATAAAATGTGGGCAATACTCAAGGTGACGTTCTTGCCCTCAAACAGACCAACAGTGACCACTCAACCAAAGTTGAGTCTACCTCAGCCAAATCACTGGAGATGAGGCAAGGTTAGAGTGGGGTATAGGCCCTTTCCACTACAGCTGATTGAGTAGGGGCTCTCAGTTGAAATAACCACCCTCCCCCTCTCTAAACTACCCAAAGTAACTGTGTTGAGCTCGGCCAAGCAGTGATTTAAGTAGTGCGGATACCACACTGGTTGTGTAACCTGAATGCGTTGATCTCGGCCAGGCATTCAGAGATAAGCAAACAGGGAGTCCTGCTTGTCAGGCTAACCACGGTACATTAAGTGAGGTGTACAGGCCCACAATCTTATTATACACAGGACAATACTATTCAACCTCAGTATTCGGTTGAACTCGGCCAGCGACGGAAAGGTAGTCTCGGTTGTTTATACAGGAGTGGCATTTAGAAAGCTGTGTTGAGCTCGACCAGCCAGTTTCCTAAAAACCTTTGGTGCTTTCTTTCCTAAGCCAAATAACAGCTCGCAACAGTGTGCCGGTACCTGAAGTGCCTGCCCTAGCCTCAGAACCTCTACCTGAGCACCATCTACCACGCTGCAAAATCCAGGCCAGGACCAAGCCGCCATCCCCCAGACATAGATGCCGGAACCCTCACTAAGAAAAAGTGTTAGCTTGATTGAAGGCTGTTTTACATACCTCCCTTCTCATTGCGTAGGCATCTTTTGTATGAGGACACAAACCACACGTTCTATCTTGACAAGTCTAGATCAGTATTAATGAAGCATGATGATTCAGTAGCACGTAGGGGTGGACTTAGAATGACGTGTGCTCAGGTACTCCGGTCCAATCTCAAAATAAAGAACTTGACAACAGAGGCAGCCCTTGACAGGGCCGCCTGGAAAGCCGCCATTTAGGATGTGAGACTGTAACCACATTCTCTGTGGACAAAACGGTCTTTAAACTTTTATGTATGTTGATGTATGTTGTATTCAGTAGCGTTCAATAGAGGATCGGTTAATCGCAATAGCTCTATTGAACGCTGTAGCTTCGCCACCGATCCACCGATTGCTATCAAAGCAATCGGTTCGAGGAGGTGGTTATAGGCATCACTGAATAATACCCACAAGAAGAAATGATTGGGGTTTACAAACCACTATATGGCCATCACGGCTCACAATTGGACAGCCACACAAGTTAAGGTCTTCGGTCAACCAGGTAGTGGCTGCGTTATCAGGAAGTACAATAGGCAAACCCCAAATTACCCATCCCCTTGCTCAAGTGAGACAGTAACAACTCGCAGTGATGTGAAAAGAACTTCTCTCGCTTTGATCAGGCGCAATCCTAGGATCACCGAGGTGGGACTCCGAAGACACTATGTACTCCACCAGCGAGTCTTTTAAGAAACTTACTAAATTATGAAACAAAATCTACAAATCCTTGATGTCATCGCTTGGCCTTATACCGACCTTAATTCGCGAATTTACAGATATTATTATGCAACATTTTGATTCTGAGCCGAATGTCTTTAGAATAATGGCCTCCACCATTACACGTAGGCTACACCTAAATAATTCGATAATGTCCCTTTCACATCTGTGGACATCACCGTCATTTGTAAAAGCTGCCGGAGGTGACTTGCCAATCAGAGACGAGAATCTGCTATAGGCATCGGGTGTGTTCAAAAGAGCAATCAAAATACCTATCTGTCAATTACTATTTAACGAATCGCCGATCGATGTACTGAACGCTGGTCTGGTGAGTCCAGTATTAGTGATACAGGTGACATTGGCTGAGACAGGGTAAGACACGGTGGGACATAGACTAAGGCAGGGTGTGTGGAAAATGGTGTAAGACAGTGTATTAGACAGGGTGTTTGATATAGGCAGGGTGTTAGACAAGGTTAGACAAGATGTAAGCAGAGTGTGAAATAGAGTAAGGCAAGATGTGAGACAGGAAGACAAAGAGAGGGTATGCGACAAGGACACAGGATGAAACACTGAGAAAGGGGATGTAAGTCAAAGTGAAAGACAGATGGGTGTGTGAGACAGGGTGTGTAACAGAGGGTGCAACAGGGAGGCAAGGTGTGAGGAAGGGGGCTGGGTGTGTAAGACAGGAAGGCAGGGTGAGAGAGACGGGTCGATGTTAACACTGCAGGGGTTCAGTGCTGACTCAGACAGGGCCCCACTTCAATGTCTGTGTGTGTGTGTTTTGTATGTGAGTGTGTGTGTGTGAGAGAGAGAGAGAAAAAAAAGCTACATAATTATATCCACAATACTTTGCATTATACAACAGTGTTGGTAACGCTCATGCATTGTAACTCGAAGGACCCGGGTTTAATTCCTACTCGGCCATCGAGAATGTGTATACTTAAAATTAATGGAGCTCCATGATCATTATGTTCGTGAAACTTTCACCTGTGAGAAGTTTTTTTTTAGTGTGTGATTCGTAACACCACCCCTCCCCTCCTACTGTAAAGAAGACTAACCATAACGAATACATATATATATATATTTCAACTAAATCTACCATGATCAATTCTATTGTAATAAAGGACACATGCCTTCAAATTTGAAGCTAGATACATACGTTTTAAAGTTACTATACATGCTCACTTAATGTTTTTCATTGCCTTTAGCTATACTATTTTAATTGATATTTGTTGGCGCATCTGTTTTATTGGCCAGCTTTGAGGCATCATGGACATATTATAAGATAATTATATTAATTATGTTATAATAATTTTACAGGAACAATATATATTTTGTTAGCCTAGTTATATGACTAAGTACCTTCATAATGATGTTAGTGGTAATAAGATAATGATAAATTCAGGTAGACCGTGCGTATTTGATTAGGCCTATATGATTTTTGTTTTCAATAACAAAAATCTAAAGAATACCGGTTTTTTTCTAGACTAGCCAATGTGTCTATTAGCATTTGATCATGTTAATATAAATCTTATAGTTGTTTGCCACGGAATTTGTGCGTGTGACCCCATCATTGTACAAGATTATCTTTTATAAATTTGAGGATGAGACAAGGGAATATATATTACTCAAACGTGATCTCAATATCAATGAGCAGCTTTGAATGTTATTAGGCACATTTAATTTGGTATGCAGGCTGTTGGTAATATTTGTAAGAATGTATGTATTTTATAACAAATCTTTAAATATATTGTAATTTCCTGATTTTTTTTTTTTTTTCTTCTATATTCTAACTTACTTCCTCTCGGGCATAGGCTGAGATCCTTAACATTCACCGCTTTACAATGAACAGTGAAGCCCGTGAGGTCTTGTTCCAGTCTAGGGAGTGAGACATGTGAAGCACGTAGAGTACAATGAGCACCTGCCATCTTGCCTTCACATGAGGCACGGTGCTCACTCATGGCCCGAAACGACCCCATCTCTGAAGCCACCTCGTTCCCGTGCTTCACTGTCTCATCCCCTACACTCGGACTCTCACACTTACACACACACAACGCCACCTGTTGAGCAGATAACTCACCAGGCATTGCACCCCTATAGCATATTTTGAGTATGGGAATATTCATACAGTGCTATTTAATCAGGGAACAATGAGGGTATTTTATTGACGTTTCGGTGGGCTTGTGGTAATAGTAGTCTACACTGATCAGTAATAGAATACTAGTTTGAACATTTTGTACTTCCTGTTTGACGAAGTCTTGTAATGTGATATAATTTCTCTCAGGTTTAGCTATATTGTAAAGAGAAAATAATCTTATTGTTAGGTGTTTCATATATTAATGAACATTAATGAAAACTACCGATATCACAAACATATTGAATTTGGCGAAACAGTTGAATGAATATTTAATATATAACTGCATGGTACGCTTATGTTTTATACGAAGATGATCGTAAGATACTTTGGATTATTTTTTATTTAAGAGTCATTCAAAGTTAAAGAGTATAGAGTAGTCGGATATATTACAGCTAGCGGTAAACTGAATCCCTTAGCAACTGATCTATCGACATTTAATGGACAAAATGAAACTCCTATGTCTCTGTGTTATATTTATGTTAAGTTTTCATAAATGTTGAGGGAAAAAGCACTTGTGTGATACCGGATTAAAATAGATAATTCGCCTACAACCTTGCTTATAAAATTTGCAATTTTAAGTTCGATTCCCTTGACAGTACTCACGTGTTTCTAATAGTTTGTTGTAATACCCTGTTCCAAATAAGTAATCCAAAACTCTTGAATATTTACCTTTATAACTCTCAAAGAACTAGTATAATTGAGCTAATAATTCTACCATTTGAGAAGGGTCAGCCAGGGAATAAATGTGGAAATTTACAGCCCATTTACTCAAGCCCGTTTTGAGTTACAGAAGTTAGGGTTCACGATTTCTGCCCTACCTATTTGGAACAGGGTATAGCACTATTGTTTTCACGTCGTAGTAGTGTCGATTAATGTCGTTCTGTCTTGATTTGCTCAAATTATGATGATCAAGGTGTTCGGTGAGCAATGGATTTTGGCGCTACAGTACACAAGGTATATACAGGGTGTTAAACGAAAGTTCTATTTATCTATCTATTGCCTGACACCGTGATCCCCGAAGGGGTGGCCACGAACGATACGCCCCATGCACCTCTGTCCCCAGTCAGTCGACGCCCCTCCTCCCAACCAGCACCGCCTTCATCCATATACTTCTTCACTCCATCCTTCCACCTCTCTTTCGGTTTACTTCTCCCTCTCTGTCCTTCCACCTCGCTCTCGTACATCCTGTTAGTCATTCTCTCACTTCCCATACATTCCATATGGCCGAACCATCTCAAGGTGTTCCTTTTCACACTTTCCAGCACATTTACCTCCACACCACACCTCCTTCTTACTTCCTCATTCGTCTGTCTACGAAAGTTTTTATTCTTTATTATTGTATATTTAAAGATAAAATTATTGCCTATAGTTCAAACTATGTCTTTTGAAGTGATACACTGGCCAAAAGAATGCTACCATACGTTATTTGTTTGTATTCCTTCTCATATTAACCCGTACAGCCCCAGCGACGCGTCTGGCGCGTCGGCGATGTATGTAACGCACAGCCCCAGAGACGCGCCTGGCACGTCACCCTAATTGCGCCGACCGTAACCTCAGGTGTAGCCACTCAAGAGGACTCAGATTTGTATGGGAACTGTGTACGTATCCCACGCAACCGTGCCGATGGTTGAAAACTCTCAAAGTCCACGTGCGTGCGCGTGAGCGCGCAATAACCTGGTTTTTGGGGGTAATTGCCTTCAATTTTTTACTCTTGTAAAACACGTTTTCGGGGGCTCTGTAGGACCATTCTTTAAGATTTTTGAGCGGTTTTTCATGGTTTTTCCTTCATTCCTAACCCATTCGCTATTGTTTCTGGAATAAAACCATTTTTTGAAAACCGGCCGGGTTCTGGTGAACAAACATTACAAAACTAGCCGGGGCTGGACGGGTTAATTAAAGTCTTAAAACAAATTTGCTCCGTTTTGACACTCAGGGTATGTACAGTACTCCACAATGCACAACAGCTTCACCCTTTTCACCTTTTCTACTTTATCGAGGTGCAGATTGAAGCTCTATTGAAGGGAGTAAAACGCGGGCGAGCTGTTCTTGAATGAGGTAGGATGTGTATAGCCAGGGTTCTGAAAGGGAAGGTGAAGCTGTATTTGTTGGGCTGTTAAGGGGAAGGGGGAATCAAAGGTACACTGATACGACTCGGTATTTTTGTTTAAGTACATTCCCGTTCACAAGTTGAGATACAAGTCCTTTCAATGTTTACCTCCGCCCCTTCTCTCTCACACACACACACACACACACTCTCTCTCTCTCTCTCTCTCTCTCTCTCTCTCTCTCTCTCTCTCTCTCTCTCTCTTTCTCTCTCTCTCTCTCTGTCGTCTTAGCTGTAGCGTAAAAGGAAGGGAGTCATCAAAGGGAAGCTGATATACAAGGACGAGAAGGGAGTGTTGTTTACATTTTGGTGTAGAGTCAAATTCAAAAGTCGTTTCCTAGCTCATTAACCCTCTCAGTATACAATGTTCTTTCATTTTCCTTGCCTGTCAATTGCTGTGCTTTAATCTGGGCCAAATTCGGTTCAGTTTACCTATATATCTTTTAAGATTCGCAATTGTTCAGCAAGTTTGTGGTTGACCTATTGAATCGGTATAGTTGGCTTGAGAAGTTTCCTTACCCAACATCATACACTGTTTCTCAGACATTTACTATGGTGTAGCTTTAATGTCACTGCTACAGTTACTTTTCTTAGTAGTAACCTTGAACTCCATGGGGGTAATAATATGCGTATTATTGTTGAGATAACTTGGAAAAGTTGACAGAATGATTATAAACACCATATGAGGAGGAGCACTTTATTGACAACGTTTCGCAGATAGCTTCTTCAGGTCACTGACTGCTTATTCATGCTTATTATTATTTGTCAACCCACATTTCCACTTAAGTAATGTAATATGCTCAATATAGATTGGGTTGAGTAAAGCAACCTCTTCTCCAACTGCACCTTGTTAGCCTATGTGACATCCAGCACGTATGTACTATACAGCATACTAAACTCGACTAAGTTATTGTGAGGGTGTTTTCCAATTTATTATGTACACTATACTGTATATATTTACGTGTGCATATATATATATATATAAACCTGACAATTAAATTTGGTCACTTTGTACTACAGAACTCTTCTTAGAGGTGATTGGCTAAAAACAAAAAAAATACACAGTACCATAAACCAATCCGCTGGAATCGGAGTTCTCTAGTTTAAAGGGACCAAGTACGAGTTCTCTTGGTTAAATGAAATAAACAAAAGAAAGACAAAATACTGTAGTTAACATTCGACAGGCACTCCTGCTGTGAATAATGAGCAAAATATAGGAGTCACTTTATTCGTATGCAACGAAAGTAAGAAATAATTTGAAAACTATTTGTCACTGATATAGCGATATTAATAGACAAGTGTTTCTTTTTCTTCAATCAGAGATATTCC
>CM064487.1:93156061-93306061 GCA_032716605.1 Paralithodes platypus | reverse complement strand
ATATAACTTGAGTTATTTGTTGTACCCTGTAACATACTGTATACTGAATATGGTAAATAAACGTATGAAACATGAATTATACATTAAGAGTAAGATCTATTATATGATTATTGAATGCACAATGTGTTAACCTAATTTAGATACAATTATAAAATAGCTTAAATAGTTGGGTGAAATAGGTATAACATACGTTCTAAATCAATAATGGAAAATAGGAAGATAAATGATTTAAATGGTTAATGAAACGAATGTTGATAACCATATAATACACTTTCTTAATAAAGAATGTAACTGATATTGATACTAATATCAATTAACCGATTGTTACGATAATCATTTGAAGTCCCATTTGCTTGAATGACTATATAATAATATCCAATAGGGTTATCATATAAATATTGAGTTAATATTGAGATAGTTAATACCCCATTCGATCCCTAGCTGCCCTTCCTAAGCTGAATAAAACTATTTAACGTTACCCAGAATACAATATAAATAGCGTCTTCGTATTCTGAAAGGGTTAAATAATTGGCAATCAGGGCGGCTAGTAATCAGAGTAAGAGAGATGACATATATAATTGATGAAACTATTGGGTAGAGCTGGGCTGATGAGACACTGGGAGATGCAAATGATACAAATGAAGCGATGTCGTAACTCCAGCTCAATGTGTATTGCCATTGCTTACACGGAGGAGAGGGAACGAGAAGGCAATCAAGTTATTTATGGTCTTATTACATCTGAGAGAGAGAGCGATAATGTGTATTGCCATTGCTTACACGGAGGAGAGGGAACGAGAAGGCAATCAAGTTATTTATGGTCTTATTACATCTGAGAGAGAGAGAGAGATAATGTGTATTGCCATTGCTTACACGGAGGAGAGGGAACGAGAAGGCAATCAAGTTATTTATGGTCTTTCTTACATCTGAAGAGAGAGAGAGAGAGATAATGTTTATTGCCATTGCTTACACGGAGGAGAGGGGAACGAGAAGGCAATCAAGTTATTTATGGACTTATTACATCTGAGAGAGAGAGAGCGATAATGTGTATTGCCATTGCTTACACGGAGGAGAGGGAACGAGAAGGCAATCAAGTTATTTATGGTCTTATTACATCTGAGAGAGAGAGAGAGAGAGATAATGTGTATTGCCATTGCTTACACGGAGGAGAGGGAACGAGAAGGCAATCAAGTTATTTATGGTCTTATTACATCTGAGAGAGAGAGAGAGAGATAATGTGTATTGCCATTGCTTACACGGAGGAGAGGGAACGAGAAGGCAATCAAGTTATTTATGGTCTTATTACATCTGAGAGAGAGAGAGATAATGTGTATGGATTCATTATAAAGACGAATAATTGGAGAGGATATGATAGAGATGTTTAACTGGATGAAAGGTATCGGTACGGGGCACATTTATGAAGTATTAAAGCTGAATAACTGCATGATAACCCGTACAATTAGTTTCAAATTACACAGGTTTCGCTTTAGAAATTATACAGGTATATGCAAATACCTGTTTGCAAATAGGGTTGCATATAACGTGGAATAGTTTAATTTGGATAGTCATATGAATGACATAGGATGGGTGTGAATGGGATCTGCCTCGTTTAGGCCAATCGGCGTTTTGCAGATTTATGTGTGTGTGTGTGTGTGTGTGTGTGTGTGTGTGTGTGTGTGTGTGTGTGTGTGTGTGTGTGTGTGTGTGTGTGTGTGTGTGTGTGTGTGTGGTGTGTGTGTGTGTGTGTGTGTGTGTGTGTGTGTGTGTGTGTGTGTGTGTGTGTGTGTGTGTGTGTGTGTGTGTGTGTGTGTGTGTGTGTGTGTGTGTGTTTACCTGTCCGTGCGTGAACATATAAATACATGTTTTAGTATCATCCCACTAGCAAACATAACGGTAACAGTGCTTACATTAACCAGGTTTAATTTCAAATAATAATGTATTGTCAATACCAAGCATCTTCAGAACCAATTACCAAAGACGGTCATAACGAGATGCAATGTCATAATTACTTTTAAGTATTACGGCCCCCCCCCCCCCCCCCCCCTCTCTCTCTCTCTCTCTCTCTCTCTCTCTCTCTCTCTCTCTCTCTCTCTCTCTCTCTCTCTCTCTCTCTCTCTCTCTCTCTACTCTCTCTCTCTCTCTCTTCTCTCTCTCTCTCTCTCTCTCTCTCTCTCTCTCTCTCTCTCTCTCTCTCTCTCTCTCTCTCTCTCTCTCTCTCTCTCTCTCTCTCTCTCTCCTCTCTCTCTCTCTCTCTCTCTCTCTCTCTCTCTCTCTCTCTCTCTCTCTCTCTCTCTCTCCCCAATGCTTGCTTCCAGGAATGAGGCAGGACTGAAGGGTAATCACGTTATTGAACTTGCATGATTATATTTGCATTATATCACAAGCATAATGGAATATCGCTCCCTAACGAAGACACTTGATTGTTCCTCTTACAGTTAACGACGGTTATTCTGTAAAACAATTACTATATTCATCCATGACTCGATGGTTCAAAGATGGAAGTTGATTATATTTATTTGAAGGTGCTTGAAGTTGCAATTCTTTATCCATTTGTATAGCCTAATAATAAAATGTTTAATAACAATAATGATAAATTTTTTATTTCCACTTAAAAGTGGTTATTCTGTTCATAAATTACAATAACAAAGTGTACATTAGGTTTTAAATAGGTATAGACTTAGATTGTACATTATGCATTCAGATGCATATATAGTAGTACTTATATACACACAAATAATACATATATATATATATATATATATATATATATATATATATATATATATATATATATATATATATATATATATATATGCATGCGTGTGTCACACTCGAGCGCGTGCGTGTGTGCGTGCCTCATCAATATCCTTTGCGTATTACGTATTACTATATATATTATACATAACGTGAAATGTGGAATTAGCGATGATTTAAGGAACAATTTCACCTTTGTAAGTTTAGTCTTCCTACCTGTCTTACCAAACTAATGTACACCGTACACAATTAACATACAGTAGTTGAATGGAACTAACAGCACTCTGTAATCCTAACCTATTTTCACCTTAGACTAACCTAATTTGCCATAATTTAACTAAATATGATTTTACTTATCTTGATTTACTTCATAGTAACTTGTAATTTTCATTCATATCTTATAGTGTATTTATTTGAATAGGATCTAACTTAATTTATTCTTTACTTGACCTACTTTACCGCACTCTAATTTAATGGTGGCCAATCAGACCATTTTGCATATACCTTAATATTGTCTAACATACTTGACCTAATTTAAGTTAATCTGCCCTTTATTATATTTATTTACTTCATTTTATCGTTGAATGTCAATCAATTTGTTCTTGATGTAACTTAATTTGCCCCATATTAAGTTAATCTATCTTTAATCATTTACTTCAATTTCAACCAAACCTCTTACTCTCTTTCTCTCCTGTTTTCAGAGTGTGCTGCGGAAGTAGTGAGGTAGGGTGGAGTAGTAACAGTAGTTATAATAGTAGTACATAGCGGCTTGCTTGGGCATAATCTCAATATATTTATGGTCATACTGGACTGGCTCCATTAACACAACTAACTGGTATTTGATTTTGTTCACCCCTTCCATCACATAACTATATATATATATACTGTATATATATATATATACTGTATATATATATATATATATATATATATTTATTTTCTCGCTAATGAAATGATGATTTTATTTGGCCTAGGAAAGACCTCCATAAATCAGAAGGTTTTGCATGCTCTTATTACGTACACGATATCAGCGCCGTGCTGTGGTATATAAAATCTAAGGTAAATGCAACCACAGTTTTGGTGAAAACACGAGCAAAGCTTGGGAAAGAAAAATAATAAAATAAGAATAAAAACAAAGTAATTCTAGGTTGGGCATAATCGCCCAGTGTTTTAAAGCATGCTTGCCATTTTGCCGTGTTTTATTTACAAAATTATGCATCATCAATAAAAAACAAACAATAAAGGGGCTAACCCTCTGATTCTGAGAGGTAATTCCTAGTTAAATTAAGTCGTCTAAATGTATCTAAAATATATTACAAATGTTGTCACTTGACTAAAAATATAATGCTAAACTAACTTATTCACAGCTTTCTGAAGTAAACCTATGATCGTTATTGTTATGCTCTATTGCAGAGTCTGTGTGTATGTGGTTCAAATATGAAAGTGTAGTTGGCAGACCCAATTTAAATACGGTTTAATATATTTATATACTGTATGTATATTTATATATATACTGTATATATATTTGCTGTATTTTACATTATCTCTTTTGTTTGCTTGTTTATCATCAGATTGGTCGTGAGTAAAAGCTAAGGACAATTTGAGCTACGAACCAATACTACCCGAGAAACCTTTCCTAACAGTAACACTACGGTAGTTAACATGAACCATTATGTTACAATACCTTATTAACAGTAACACTACGGTAGTTAACATGAACCATTATGTTACAATACCTTATTAACAGTAACACTACGGTAGTTAACATGAACCATTATGTTACAATACCTTATTAACAGTAACACTACGGTAGTTAACATGAACCATTATGTTACAATACCTTATTAACAGTAACACTATGGTAGTTAACATGAACCATTATGTTACAATACCTTATTAACAGTAACACTACGGTAGTTAACATGAACCATTATGTTACAATACCTTATTTGATTAAGGCATATAGCTAAATAATAATGTCTTAACCTTTTTATTATATATATATATATAATTATATATATACTGTATATATATATATATATATATATATATATATATATATATATATATATATATATGTATATATATATATGTATATATATATTATGAGAAACCTGTGGAGATCAAAGGGTCAATTAATTTAGTTATTGCCCCTTTGATTGCTAGAGACCTTAAACATAGTAAAATTGTCCAATGGTACCTGAACTATAACGAGAAAGGTATCGTCTTAATGAAGAATGTATAATGATGCGCCTTCTTATAATATATGGATCTTAAGACGCTAACATTACGTACATAAACCATCTTCGCAGAGAGAGAGGTGTATGTATGTATGTATGTACAGTATGTACGTAATGAATGATATGGGTACTACAGTTTCCAACCGTACAGACTTAGTTCGAGTATATCTTACCTCTCCACAGTTTTTTCGTTTGGCTTTAGTTGAGACCTGATTGTGGATTATCACTCAAAACTGAGCTTTATGTTAACCAAGCTAATCCTAACATAATCTGACCAACCTAACTTGATATACAAGTCAGAGATACAATCGCTAAACAGATAACATTGCATAAACCCTCACTGTATAAATTAAAGATAATACAAATTAGGCTATATGAATAATTCAAGCTTGGTATATTGATAGTGGTTTACCTTTTATTATTTGATATACCTTTCTATTTTGATGTTAACTGGGATTATTACTACCAATATTCATTTATTGGATATGTTTATGGACACTTTAATTACTCATTGCATATTTTCTATAACCTCATAATATTTACATTGCAAATGATCCTGAATGAATTTCTATTGCCATTACTGTTTGTATAAATTTGTGGCTAGCTTTTTTTTTTTTTTTTTTTTTAGCTTGACACTATGCCTTTTGCGACTTACGCTTCCCATGGTTAGCCATATAATAATGTTATGTTCTTGTTCTTAACCTCTACTGTACTGGCGACGACTTTTTAATTTTATTCTAGCTATGTATAGACGATTTTGTCAACTTAAGAAGAATCTGTGATAGTTAAAAGGGTTGATTGAGATAGTTCGAAACCTTATAATTACTAGAAATCCTTCCTAAACTGAATAAAATCGATTAGTACTAGCCAGAATAAAATATAGAACACATCGCCGGTACAGAAGGGGTTAATCTTGGCAGTCTGTCTGTACAGCTAATGACAAATGTTCGTGAGCTCTCGCGATTTTCTTCATGCAATTGCCGACTTGCGAGTTTCGTTTTATAAGGAAGTTGGAGCTGTAGACAAAGATATTTAAAAAAAATTACAGCTAAAATACGGTCGTACTACATTTATAAATACATTAAACCCATCTAACATACCATTTATCCATCAGAAACTTACATTATTCTTGCATTTCTGTTTAATATCGGTGTTCACGGTTCCAACTTCCTTATAGCCTGAAACTCGCAAGTGGTCAATTGTGTCCATTTGGATTGATGATCAAATAAGCTAGTTATTTATAATCATATTATGTATTTATCAATATATAGCTGATTGTATCTGAACATCAATATAAATGGATATAATTGCATAACATTGCAAGATTACGACCATTGCTATAAACACATTTTTGTATAGTATATAGTTGTACAGTCGCACACATAAGGTCTTTCTCTCTCACTGATTCAATGCATGAAAGTAATTATATTGTTATTAACTTAAAATTATAGTTTCGTATAAAGCAGTTAATTGATAATTCTAATTAAGTATTACAAAGCAATCCACACTCTTAATGAATTGTTGCACATTTTACTGCTTAACAAAATAGAAAGAACCTATGTACGCAACCGACTGTACTGTCGTGAACATTATTAGCGATGCATCCATTTGAATTTGCATCGCAATCCAGTGCGTAATTATATCCCAGATGCTTCGAAACTTAGATTTAAGGGGGGATGGTTCACTTTTAGGGCGATTTTTGCATGTATTCATGATTTTTCTAGTTTCCTCCCTAGACTTCCATCAAATTAAAAAAAACATCCATTAGATCCCCCTTCTCGATTAATTTGTACATTTTTCGGTAGAAACATTTCCCGGCTGAAGGCCGGTTCCTCCAACATTACAGGCTCACTATCGTTTGCCAGGGAAAAAATCGACACCAAATAGCACGAAAGGTCTAAATATTGACGAAGAAATGGGGCGAAAGGTCTTATAATTGACTAACTAATGGAGCTAACATTTTATCATCTGAAAACTAATGGGGCTAAATATGAGGGAGAAAGTGGTCCAGAAAACCGGTCCATCCCCTCTTAATAGTTCATTGATTCAAATGGGTACATGCTTGTTAGCCCCTTGAGGATTTTGACGCATTTTAGCAGTTTATTGTGTCTGTCGTTGGAGGATATTAGGAAGGATCTTTGGGAGTTAAGGGGAGGCAGACCGTTTTTCTAGACCCCCTTCTCCCTAATGTTTAGCCCTACTAGTTTTGAGATTATAAGACGTTCGGCCCATTAGTTTGGCGATTTTAACACCCTTCGCCCCATTTCGTTGTCAATTTTAAGACCTTTCGTGCCATTTAGGTGTCTATTTTTTTGCTGGCGAGCGATAGCGAGCCTACAATTTTAATAGGAATCGGCCTTCGGCCGGGACATTTTCCGGGGTGTTTTTCTAAGCTTGATGGAGGTCTATGGAGGAAACAAAAAAATATGTGAATAAATTAATTAATAGACCCAACAAACGGTCAGTCTCCCCTTAAGGATTTAATTAAGATATGTTGTATTCCTATGATGCCTAAATGTCCTTCCTAAACCGCATATATTAAGTCTACCGATAACTTCCCAAAATCAAGAAATGCGCTCTCCAATACACGAACATGTATACTGGCTTCATGTATTGGGGGCTTGAATTCGCTTGAAGTCGTTTTATTATATTTTGTATGTGTTTTCGCTTAGTATTCTTTTATGTAATTGGACTATGCTCGATTAGGAGCTCTAAGATACAAACTACAGTTATATTAAGGGGAGGTTTTTAGTTTGTTTTCTACTCCTCCAGCAATCTTAAAATTTCACCCCCTTGACCCTCTTTCAAGATAAATTTGTACATTTTTCGGTAGAAAAATTTCCCGGCCCAAGGCCGGTTCTTCTTAAATTACAGGCTCGCTATCGCTCGCCAGGATAAAATCGACACCTGAATGGCACGAAAGGTCTTATTATGGGGTGAAAGTTCTTAAAATCGCTAACTAATGGGGCGAACGTTTTATAATATCAAAAGCAATGGGGCTAAACATGAGGGAGAAAGGGGTCAAGAAAAAAATCCCTCAAGTGGAGATCTCCCCTTAATTAATATATACCGGTAAGCAAAATAAAATGGTTCATAAATGACGAATACCTCCGTAGGACACAAAATGTCGGTTGGCCAGTCTATTTATAACTATTGGATCTCTAGGACACAATGGCTACGATACATCCGCAATACATATTGCGATAGAAATATATTTTGTATTATTCTTACGGGGCCGTACCAAATCTATACAAAATTGTCTAACGGTAACCTGAAATAAATGTAAGAATGTTTCATTCAACTAAAAGGGCTAACTTCTTCAGTCTATGTCATTTTTATTTGATCTTGGGTATCGTTAGATATATTTTGTTTAGCTATTTGATGACATTTATAAATCAGTGGGATAAGAACTATTTTACTTAAGACTGATTTGTACTGGTCCTTTGTAATTGAACTCAATATTATTTAAATTTATAAACTAACCGCTAAGAGGCTTCATCGTAGTTATTGTTATTGTTGTTCCCTAAGCTGCCTGGCCGAACAGCCCCGAGTCCCTGAGGAAGGTCATGGCCACGATCGGGCTTTCCCACAGAGCTCTCATTGAGTGTAGATTGTGTTGTTGGCGTAAGTGGTTGTGTGAAATGCAGTCTTCTATGATGTGTTTAATGGTATGGGGTGCTGTGTTACATCCCGGGCAGGCGTCGACAACGGAGTCATCCAGTCTCTTCTGATAGCTCAGGAGAGCTGGATGGTGTCCGCATCTCAGCCTGGCCAGGTGGACTCTGTCCTCGCGAGGAAGGGAGGATTCGGAAGGATGGATTTCGGGAGGTCGTTCATGCAGCTGCGTGTTGTCTGTGAGTGAGTGGATGGATCGGCGAGAGATATGAGTATGGATGTGCTTCTGGAAGTTGGTTCGGGGTGAGCAGGGAGGGAGAGAGGACAATAATTGTGTGTGATACCGTGTGCTGAGTGTTAGTTTTGATATTTCTTGGTGTCTGTGGGTGTGTTGCCATGTAGTTTAGTGGGTGGTCTTGGTTCGTGGAGGCTTCTGCCAGGAATTGAGTGCCTCTCATGTCCAGATGGTCTTTGACTTTGAGGATTTTGGTTTCTTGATGTAGGTGATCTGTGGGTGCAGTAGCTGTGCAGCCTGTAATGATCTTCAGGGCTTTGTTTTGAATAGTCTGTAAGGTCTTATGATGTGTTTCAGCTAGGTTAGAAGCCCAGGCTGGGCTTGCGTATTCCATCACTGATCTTATGTATTGTTTATATACTGTGGTGGTAGTTTCTTTGTTGTGTCCAAATTTTGTGTGAGCAAGTGACCTAAGGGCGTTAAGTCTGGGTGTCAGTTTTTTTTTAATGTTTGTGGTGTGCTGTTTGAATGTCATATGAGTATCATATGTTACTCCTAGGATTTTGGGTGTGTGTGTATGTGTTAGGGGTGTGTTGTTTATGGTGAGTTGAGGGATGTATTCGTGTTCTGCCCAGCTTGTGAGCAGGGTTGCGGTGGATTTGGCTGGGGCTAGATTAAGTCTGTTTGTAGTGCACCAGCCATGTTGAGATAGGGTTGAAGGAGATCTGTTGCTCTTTTTGGGTCATGGTGTGTGCATGTGAGTGTTATGTCATCTGCATAGGAGGCTAAGTTTATTTGGGGCGTATTGGGTGTAGTTATATCGTGCATGTACAGATTGAAGAGTGCGGGCGATAGGACGGATCCTTGTGGGACTCCGTTTGGAAAGTTTCTGATTTTAGATGACTGACCGGCAAAAGATACGTGTGCACATCTGCCTGCTAGGAAGTTGGCCAGCCACCTTTTTGTGTTGTTGTGCATGTTTGTGTTGTAGATTTTGTTTGTTAGGTTGTGGCGGGGGATGGCATCGAAGGCTTTACTAATGTCGAGTGTGGCTATAGTGATCTGTGTGGTGGTCTAGCTGAGTTGATGCCGTCAAAAGCTCTTTGTGTAAGGTCTGTGAGAAGAGTGTTTGTGGAGTGCAGTGGCCTAAAGCCATGTTGTGTTGGAGCTAGGGGTAGGTCAGGTGTAATTAGTTGTAATACTAGGCGTTCCATGACTTTGGAGGGGGAGCAAAGGAGTGTGATGGGGCGGTGCGAGGAGGGTAGCGTGGGGTCTTTGTTGGGTTTGGGGAATGTGATGATGATACCATGCTTCCAAATGTCTGGTATTGTGTTGTGTGAATAGCTGTAGTTTGATATGTTAGTGAGTGCTTGTATGCCTTGTGGTCCCAGATGTCTGAGGTGTATGTTGCTTATGTTGTCTAGGCCACAGGCGGGTGAGTGCTTGAGATTGTTGATGATATGCTTTGTCTGGTGATTGGTGAAGGGTGTATAGTCAGGGTCTGTGGGGAATTGTCTCTTACGTCGGATGACACGTCGGTCGTCTTTGTGAGGTTTTAGGTGGCTGACATGTGAGAAGTGATTGATGAGAGTGTTTGCTTGTTGTTTACATGAAGGAGTCGAGTCTGTTGTTGTGATTGCAGCATGTGATTGTGTTGTGTTGCTGTTGGAAAGTGTGATGCTGTTTAGTGTTTTGTAGAGTTTTTTGGGGTTTGTTTTGTGATCAAGTGTTTGTAGGAAGTCATCGTAGTCAAAAGTTTTTCTTGAACCCCTTTTCCCTCATGCCTAGCCCCATTAGTTTTGAGATTTTATGACGTTCACCCCAATAGTTTGGCAAATTTAAGACCTTTCGTGCCATTTAGGTGTTGATTTATGTTCATGGCGAGCGATACCGAACCTTTATCTAGGAGTGATTTTTTTTACATAAACATTTACATACTTATCTGGAAGGGGGGATCTTGAGGGTGTTTTTTGAAGCTAGGTGGAAGTCTAGGAGGTCAATTTTAAAAACTCCTTGATATATATATATATATATATATATATATATATATATATATATATATATATATATATATATATATATACAGTATATATATAATGTTTGTGTACTAACAAACTTGACGGTGTTGTTTTATTTATAATTTCCACTACACAAAGCTAGTCTGGTTTGTTTATCCTAACTAGCATACAGTGGCGTTGATAATAGTATTGGATTTGTCAAGACTTTAAGGAAAGATGTTTATTTATTTGTTTATTTACATATTTAATAATTATATTTAATTTTCCTCCCTAAATCTCCATCAAGTCTTAAAAAAAATACCCACCAGATCCCCCTTCGAGATAATTGTGTGTATTTTAGTAGAATACTGCTCCGGCAAAATACCCACCAGATCCCCCTTCGAGATAATTGTGTGTATTTTAGTAGAATACTGCTCCGGCAAAATACCCACCAGATCCCCCTTCGAGATAATTGTGTGTATTTTAGTAGAATACTGCTCCGGCAAAATACCCACCAGATCCCCCTTCGAGATAATTGTGTGTATTTTAGTAGAATACTGCTCCGGCAAAATACCCACCAGATCCCCCTTCGAGATAATTGTGTGTATTTTAGTAGAATACTGCTCCGGCAAAATACCCACCAGATCCCCCTTCGAGATAATTGTGTGTATTTTAGTAGAATACTGCTCCGGCAAAATACCCACCAGATCCCCCTTCGAGATAATTGTGTGTATTTTAGTAGAATACTGCTCCGGCAAAAGGCCAGTTCCTCTTAAATTGCAGGCTCGTTAGCCGCGCCCCAGGTAAAAGTCGACAGTTAACTGGCACGAAAGGTCTTAAAATCGCCAAACTAATGGGACGAATGTCATAATATCAAACCTAATGGGGATAAGCATGAGAGAGAAGGAAGTCCAGAAAATTCCCCTTAGCTAGAAACCGTAGAAATATTTACTAATATTTTGTTTTATGTGAGTGAGGGAGACAAAAGGCAGAACTGCCTGTAGCGAGTGCCTCCCCCGAGTTGAAAACGTGACAGGGCCAAAATCAAGGGGCGTTCACTGTATGTAGTTCCTCAATTGCTTATGATTGCTCTTTATTTTATTCTTACAATGGCCAGAATAACACACACACACGTGTGTGTGTGTGTGTGTGTGTGTGTGTGTGTGTGTGTGTGTGTGTGTGTGTGTGTGTGTGTGTGTACTTTGGATGGTCAATAATTACTCTTCAAAACATAATTAATGTTACCAACTTGACATTTTATTCGCATTCTCTGACATTAATTAATAATTGTGTTTTTCATACTTGAATGAACGGGTGAGTTTTGTGTTTAGATTTATCCCAATTAGGACATATTTACCAATGTTAATTTAACTACACCCCTAATCTGCACTAACATTATATATATTTGTTTATAATCATTCGTGAGCTTCAGTTATTTGTTTATTAATTATCCCTTGGTTACAATTGGACATATTTTCAGCGGTCACAGAGTAAATTTAACCTCTTCAATATCCGATGACGCTATATTTATTGTGGCTAAACATTAGACTATATTATACAAATTAGTAGGGGGAGGTATATAGTTTGCTCCCTACACCCCCATCAACCTTTACAAACTACCCCCAAGACCCCCCTACGAAATAAATGTGTGCATTTTCGGTAGAAAAATGTCCCGGCCAAAACCTGGTTCTAACCAAATTAAAAGCTCACAATCGCTCGTCAGGAGTAAATCGACACCTAAATGGCATGACAGGCTTTAATAATTATTAACAAAGAAATGCGGCAAAAGGCCTCAAAGTTGCCAAACTAATGGGGCGAACGTCTTAAAATCTCAATATTAATGGGGCTAAACATAAGAGAGAAGGGGGTCCAGAAAAATATAAACCTCCCTTAAGTCCTTGTAGGGTTAATTGAGTTTGTAGCTCCTTCCTTCCTTTGTTGTATATAATTGTCCAAGGATAAGCAGAGTATTAATGAAAGAATGCGTCACGGTATACGGAAAGAGTTAGGGGAATTTTTTCGGGACCCCCTTCTCCCTCATGTTAAGCCCTATTAAATTTGAGATCTTTAGACGTTCGCCCCATTAGTTTGGCTATCTTAAGACCTTTCGCTCCATTTCTTAGTCAATTTGAAAACCTTGAGTGTCATTTAGGTGACGATTTTTTTGTTTTGCCGAGCTGCAATTTATGAAGGCATTTATCTACTGGAACATGCACACATTATCTCGAAGGAGTGTCCGGGGGGGTATTTATTTTAAGGGGAGGTATTTAGTTTGTTCCCTACGTTTTCATCAAGCTTAAAATTACACCCCGTAGACCCCCTTTCAAGATAAATTTGTACATTTTTCGGTAGAAAAATGTCCCGGCCAGAGGCCGGTTGCTCTTAAATTACAGGCTCGCTACCGCTCGCCAGGAAAAAATTGACACCTTAATTGCACGAAAGGTCTTATAATTGACAGAAATGGGGCAAAATGTCTTAAAATGTCCAAACTAATTGGGCGAACGTCTTAACATCTCAAAAGCAATGGGGCTAAACATGAGGGAGAAAGGGGTCCAGAAAAAAATCCCTCAAGTGGAAATCTCCCCTTAAGCTAGATGGAGGTCTAGGGAGGAAACTAAACAGAATAAAAGTAATCATAAATATATAAATAAAAATTAAATTAAATTATTAAACTAAAACAAATATAACAATACAAATTTTGTCCTTGAAACCCCCCCCCCCCCCCCCCCCCCCCCCCCCCCCCCAACCCCCACCACCCCTATCACCACCCCACCACCCTCCCCCCCCCCTCCCTCCCCACTCCCCACCCCCACACCCCCCCCGAAACACTGAACCCATTGTTTATTTAGCTTCTTTACCGATCTATAGCGTACACCCCTTGACGATGTTGTGTGTTTACCTCAATGACCAGAGCACAGGTGGAGGCTCTTGTGTAACCCTATATAATATAATGCTCCTACACTCTCATAAAATTGTCTGTTCAAATCTAAAAATAAACATACATACACAAGTGTTTCAATTGTTTACGTGTTCAAATTGGTTGCCATAAACGATCGGAACATTTGTTATGTGTACTATTGAGTTACGTTTGAACACACATTATTTACAGTGTACTTAGTTATCGTTTTGCTAGTGTTGTTTTATTTACTCAACCCTCGCTTGCTTTACAATTATTGTATTACTACATTATTTATAATTTTCCTGATTTGCATATATATATTTTTATTTATACATCCCTCGATTTTCTTACCAGTTTTTCATTGTTTTGTTCCTTACGTTGACCAATCTACTGTTGTATACCATTAATTACATATAACTGTAGGCCCTATCGAATTACATATAACTGTAGGCCCTATCGAATTACATATAACTGTAGGCCCTATCGAATTACATATAACTGTAGGCCCTATCGAATTACATATAACTGTAGGCCCTATCGAATTACATATAACTGTAGGCCCTATCGAATTACATATAACTGTAGGCCCTATCGAATTACATATAACTGTAGGCCCTATCGAATTACATATAACTGTAGGCCCTATCGAATTACATATAACTGTAGGCCCTATCGAATTACATATAACTGTAGGCCCTATCGAATTACATATAACTGTAGGCCCTATCGAATTACATATAACTGTAGGCCCTATCGAATTACATATAACTGTAGGCCCTATCGAATTCATCCTCAACCCGTACCGGTATACTATAATATATTTAACATGACCTTATAGCTAACACATAATCCTGTGTACCATGTCATTTTGTTTCTCCTCTCTCTCTCTCTCTCTCTCTCTCTCTCTCTCTCTCTCTCTCTCTCTCTCTCTCTCTCTCTCTCTCTCTCTCTCTCTCTCTCTCTCTCTCTCTCTCTCTCTCTCTCTCTCTCTCTCTCTCTCTCTCTCTCTCTCTCTCTCTCTCTCTCTCTTTATTACCAAAAAGATATAAACAAGCTAGAACGAGTTCAACGTAGAGTTACCAAAATGATACCTAGCCTAAAGAACAAACCATACGAAGAGCGTCTTAGAGAATTAAATCTATTTCCTTTAACCCAGCGCAGATTAAGAGGTGACTTAATTCAAGTGTTCAAAATCATCAAAGGCATCGACAATATGAACTGTAGTAAGTACTTCACTATCGACCAATCTAATTACACGCGGGGAAACGGTTGCAAAATTATTGGTTAATCTTTTAACTCGCACGAATCTAAGAATGTCTTCTTCAATCGAGTTGTCAACTTGTGGAATGGGCTTCCCCGAAACGTTATAGACTGCATCACCGTTGATTCATTTAAACTCCGCCTAGACAAATATCTCTCATCAAACCCGCGACTGACTGCGTTTGTAAATTAATAACTTTATTTTATCCCCCCCTCAGTTACTAACCCATCTGTCCTCTACTAAATTCCTAATCCTACCACGGACATTAGTTCCAGGGCAGTAATTCCCTTTCCAATGTTCCCTTACCCACTCTAAACCACTGTTTGGACACTTGATCCTCAGTGTTTTGGAGGACAAGCAACCTAGAAGGGTCACTAGACCTGTTGTTGCTTGATTTCCTTTGTACTCCTTTGTACTCTCTCTCTCTCTCTGTCTGTCTGTCTGATTCCCAATGGTTGTTGATTTATGGCCCTTGAAGGTGTACTTCGAGTAAGGCAGGTACAGTAACGTACAGTACACAGTTAATTAATACCAAACAATATATTTTAATGTATGTTGTGA
The DNA here is from genome assembly GCA_032716605.1 of Paralithodes platypus. Classification (NCBI taxonomy): domain Eukaryota; kingdom Metazoa; phylum Arthropoda; class Malacostraca; order Decapoda; family Lithodidae; genus Paralithodes; species Paralithodes platypus. Next base: position 93,290,502 of record CM064487.1, on the reverse strand, counting down.
CAATGCATGGTTGAAGGGTATTGTGTCCTACAGTATGCCACTGAGATGACAGTCAAAGTTGCTAACAATTGCCTCAGTGGAGGTGTGGGGAGCCGTGAATGATGCATGTTTCAATGACAGTTAGGCTACAAGGTCGATGTTATACTGTGTTGGGATATGTGTGCAAGCTGATGGAGGCCATTTCGAACAACTATTAGCATTACCTTGACCAAGACTACCACTATAAGACATACTGTACAAGCCTTAAAGATGTGTATATATGGTGCTATGTTTCTGTGTGGTTTACTTTACCTACCTTACCTGTAGTACACCTTCCAGTGCCTTAAAGATGTGTATATATGGTGCTATGTTTCTGTGTGGTTTACTTTACCTATCTTACCTGTAGTACACCTTCCAGTGCCTTAAAGATGTGTATATATGGTGCTATGTTTCTGTGTGGTTTACTTTACCTACCTTACCTGTAGTACACCTTCCAGTGCCTTAAAGATGTGTATATATGGTGCTATGTTTCTGTGTGGTTTACTTTACCTATCTTACCTGTAGTACACCTTCCAGTGCCTTAAAGATGTGTATATATGGTGCTATGTTTCTGTGTGGTTTACTTTACCTACCTTACCTGTAGTACACCTTCCAGTGCCTTAAAGATGTGTATATATGGTGCTATGTTTCTGTGTGGTTTACTTTACCTACCTTACCTGTAGTACACCTTCCAGTGCCTTAAAGATGTGTATATATGGTGCTATGTTTCTGTGTGGTTTACTTTACCTACCTTACCTGTAGTACACCTTCCAGTGCCGTAACTCGATAACCATTGGGAATCAGGCAAATGGTCATATAACATTTCTTACTCGTAAGAACCCCACGATTCAGCCTATGAAGCTATGCCACAAGCTAGCGTTACACCCTATATATATATATATATATATATATATATATATATATATATATATATATATATATATATATATATTATAGATATACTGTATGTATCCCCTAACTCAAGCAGAAACGCAAGCAGACCTATTTATTTTATTATTATTATTATTGTTTATTTTTTTGCTGTTCCTGCCTCCTACGGTAGTTACTGTGATCCAGTTTTCCATTGTGATATAATTTCCTACTTATTGGAAGATCCCAACACTTGCTAATTAGTTTTGCCTTCCTCCCGTCAGAACAGTGGTCGGAAAAAGTGTATTTGTTGTTGGTTTTTATTTACATCCTAGGCATGCTAATCATTTTTGTTTAATTGTATACTTGCGCTAAAATAGCTGTTTTCCGTGAGTCTTACTGGCATGTGTATATCTACAGTTAAATATATCTGCGATTCTACCATTTTAATTAATCGTTCTCAGCTTACTGCTATATTATTTTTGATGAGTGTATTACTTCTATGTATCATGTTGACCATTGCATTTTCCGTTCAATACTCATGTAGATACCGTACTTCCTGATCCAAATTAATTATTCTTCGTTTTTCCTCTTTTCCCCAGAGTGGTCGTCGGAAAGAGCGTGGTCGTGTTGAGTTGAGTCGGGTGGTGGCGGTGGAGTGTGTGGACAGCTCAGTGTTCCAGAGGGACTGGGTGTTCCAACTAGCTTACCTGGCCCTAGAAGAGAAGGAGGAGCAGTACGTCCTTTATATTGCCGCACTCACACAGCAGGAGAGGGACCAGTGGCTAGACTACCTCAGAAGATGTGAGTAAGGAAGGATAGATAAATAGATAGATTGATTTATAGATACGTATAGTGATAGATACAGTCAGGCAAAAGCCTGAAGCCTTTCTGCAGGTATTGATGCCAAACCTGTGGATTTTACTAAATCTTAAAAGCGGAAGCGAATGCGTATTGGAATGCCGAGACATTGGCTTTCTCCCTAGTACAGCTGATAAGGCCAGTAGCATGTTATTATTTTCATATGCTGTATACAGTATATATACAGTATATACAGTATATATAGTATATATACTGTATATATATATATATATATATATATATATATATATATATATATATATATATACCGGTATATATATATATACTGTACATATATATATATATACTGTACATATATATATATATTGATAATAATATTGAGAACGGTACATCGAACGTCTGTTACTTTTGTTCATATACTCACATGAAACGAGTACTAAAGCACATGTTGTGCTGTAAGGAAAAGGAAAAGTACATCTTCTACATCAATGCCCTTAATTATAATATGAGCCTTATGCTCGACTTCCTCTTCAGATCAAAGAAAAGTCAGAGGTATTAAACAAAACAAAACTATATTTTGGTTGACATGACTAATTTTGGTAAAACAGTTATTTAGATTCCAATCAGAGTGTTATTCTTAAGGGGGTATTGCTTGTGTTTTGTTCTACTGTATATATTTATTTATTTATTTATTTTTGAGTTTACTCGCTCCTCCATCAAGCTTAAAAAAAACATCTAGACCCCCTTTCAAGATAAATGTGTACATTTTTCGGTAGAACAAATTCCCGGCCGAAAAAGTATAGGCTCGCTAGCGATACCAGGAAAACATCGACACCCTAAATGGTACGAAAGGTCTTAATGTGGACAAAGAAATGAGGCGAAAGGTCTCAAAATCGCCAAACTAACGGAACGAACGTCTTAAAATCTCAAAACTAATTACTTGAGGGAGAAGGGGGTCCATAAAAAGCGACTACCTCCCCCTTAACTGCCTCCCAATATGTATGATATCGTTAATTTCCAGTGGTTATTATTGTTGTGCCATGTTATGCAATATATGAGCTATTAAGTAACACCAGTTCTTAACATTAATCATCAATTACAAACCCCCAATGCACTTGAATAAACTAATGAAATAATATGGTCCTCCCGGGATTCGAACTTGGGACACCACACCCAGAACATAAGCATCTATAACAGGCCTATAAGTTGAACCCAGGAAGTACATGTTAGATATTACCAAAAAGTTGAGACAGTACATAATACTTACCAGTTATACAGTATGTATGACCGTTAAGATTGATACTCTCTACTTCATTAATTAAAGGGGGGGGGGGGGGTGGCTGATTTTTCTGGCCCCCTTCTCCCTCGTGTTTAGCCCCATTTGTTTTTAGATTTTAAAACATTCGGCTCATTAGTTTGGTGATTTTAAGACTTTACGTCCCATTTCGTTGTCGATATTAAAACCTTTCGTGTCATTTAGGTGTTGATTTTTTCCTGGCGAGCGATGGCGAGCCTGTTATTTTAAGAGTAACCAGCCTTCGGCCGGGACATTTTTCTACCGAAAATTGTACAAATTATTTTGAAGGGGGGTTTTAGTTTTTTTTTTTTACAGGTTGATGGAGGTCTAGCGAGGAAACTAAACAAAATACTAAAAAGATAAAACAATAGGCAAATAAATAGGCCCATCTCCCCTTAACACCGTCTCTTGAATATCATTGGTTACAGTATTATTAATATCTTGCAATAATGCTTTGCTGATCTCTATGAGCAAATTACATAAGTTTTTATTTTTATTTAATAAGTGTTTGAAAATATATTGTATCTAACTAAAATAATCTGTGTTAGTGCTTCCTGCACGTTTTTTTTTTTTTTTTTTTTGGAGGGGGGAGGTGATTATATTTCTATCTATCTATCTTATCAAAGTAGCAAGGATATTGCGGTAGCAGTAAGTCTGTACACATCTTTTGCAATTTATCTCCAAGTTACAATGTAGGCAGTAAATGAAAATTATATTTCTATCTATCTATCTTATCAAAGTAGCAAGGAAATTACGGTAGCAGTAAGTCTCTGTACACATCTTTTGCAATTTACCTCCAAGTTACAATGTAGGCAGTAAATGAAAATAAGACATAATAGGAAGAACTATTACACACCCAATTGTTTCGGGAGTCTGTAAATTGAATCCCTTAGGAAATTGTTTCTCTATAATCAATGGACAATTTATAAATTACTCTATCTCCTCATATTAAGGGGGGTGACCTGTTTTTGTTCTGTCCTTTTCTATCTTTATCTGGCTTGTATCCATTTGGCCCCATTCAGTCTACTGTTTTAAGACGTTTATCCCTATCCAGGTGTCACGTTTTTACTGGTGAGCGGTAGCGAGCCAGCATATTTTTTATTTTTGTTTGACAGCAGGCTAAATTTGTACATTTTTCGGTAGAAAAATTTCTCCGGCAAAGTCGGATTTCTTCATATAATGCTGGCTCGCTGTCGCTCGCCAGGAAGAAATCGACACCTAGATGGGGATAAACTTCTTAAAATAGTTGGCTGAATGGGGCCGAATGGATACAAGCCAGAGAAAGAGAGAAAAGGACAGAAATAACAAAAAAGCAGATCACCCCCCTTAATGCCAAGCTTCCATAATGTACACCGTATTTGGCTATAAAATCATTGCAATAGCTGAACAATCAATATGACACTTTCCGTCAGATGTAAAACAAAGAAATAATAACAGTAGACTATATTGTTTGGTAGGGTTACACCTCAACAAATAATAACAGTAGACTATATTGTTTGGTAGGGTTACACCTCAACAAATAATAACAGCAGACTATATTGTTTGGTAGGGTTACACCTCAACAAATAATAACAGTAGACTATATTGTTTGGTAGGGTTACACCTCAACAAATAATAACAGTAGACTATATTGTTTGGTAGGGTTACACCTCAACAAATAATAACAGTAGACTATATTGTTTGGTAGGGTTACACCTCAACAAATAATAACAGTAGACTATATTGTTTGGTAGGGTTACACCTCAACAAATAATAACAGTAGACTATATTGTTTGGTAGGGTTACACCTCAACAAATAATAACAGTAGACTATATTGTTGGTAGGGTTACACCTCAACAAATAATAACAGTAGACTATATTGTTTGGTAGGGTTACACCTCAACAAATAATAACAGTAGACTATATTGTTTGGTAGGGTTACACCTCAACAAATAATAACAGTAGACTATATTGTTTGGTAGGGTTACACCTCAACAAATAATAACAGCAGACTATATTGTTTGGTAGGGTTACACCTCAACAATAATAACAGTAGACTATATTGTTTGGTAGGGTTACATCTCAACAAATAATAACAGTAGACTATATTGTTTGGTAGGGTTACACCTCAACAAATAATAACAGTAGACTATATTGTTTGGTAGGGTTACATCTCAACAAATAATAACAGTAGACTATATTGTTTGGTAGGGTTACATCTCAACAAATAATAACAGTAGACTATATTGTTTGGTAGGGTTACACCTCAACAAATAATAACAGTAGACTATATTGTTTGGTAGGGTTACATCTCAACAAATAATAACAGTAGACTATATTGTTTGGTAGGGTTACACCTCAACAAATAATAACAGTAGACTATATTGTTTGGTAGGGTTACACCTCAACAAATAATAACAGTAGACTATATTGTTTGGTAGGGTTACATCTCAACAAATAATAACAGTAGACTATATTGTTTGGTAGGGTTACACCTCAACAAATAATAACAGCAGACTATATTGTTTGGTAGGGTTACACCTCAACAAATAATAACAGTAGACTATATTGTTTGGTAGGGTTACACCTCAACAAATAATAACAGTAGACTATATTGTTTGGTAGGGTTACATCTCAACAAATAATAACAGTAGACTATATTGTTTGGTAGGGTTACATCTCAACAAATAATAACAGTAGACTATATTGTTTGGTAGGGTTACATCTCAACAAATAATAACAGTAGACTATATTGTTTGGTAGGGTTACACCTCAAATAATAACAGTAGACTATATTGTTTGGTAGGGTTACACCTCAACAAATAATAACAGTAGACTATATTGTTTGGTAGGGTTACACCTCAACAAATAATAACAGTAGACTATATTGTTTGGTAGGGTTACATCTCAACAAATAATAACAGTAGACTATATTGTTTGGTAGGGTTACACCTCAACAAATAATAACAGCAGACTATATTGTTTGGTAGGGTTACACCTCAACAAATAATAACAGCAGACTATATTGTTTGGTAGGGTTACACCTCAACAAATAATAACAGCAGACTATATTGTTTGGTAGGGTTACACCTCAACAAATAATAACAGCAGACTATATTGTTTGGTAGGGTTACACCTCAACAAATAATAACAGTAGACTATATTGTTTGGTAGGGTTACATCTCAACAAATAATAACAGTAGACTATATTGTTTGGTAGGGTTACACCTCAACAAATAATAACAGTAGACTATATTGTTTGGTAGGGTTACATCTCAACAAATAATAACAGTAGACTATATTGTTTGGTAGGGTTACATCTCAACAAATAATAACAGTAGACTATATTGTTTGGTAGGGTTACACCTCAACAAATAATAACAGTAGACTATATTGTTTGGTAGGGTTATGGTAGGGTTACATCTCAACAAATAATAACAGTAGACTATATTGTTTGGTAGGGTTACATCTCAACAAATAATAACAGTAGACTATATTGTTTGGTAGGGTTACACCTCAACAAATAATAACAGCAGACTATATTGTTGGTAGGGTTACACCTCAACAAATAATAACAGCAGACTATATTGTTTGGTAGGGTTACACCTCAACAAATAATAACAGTAGACTATATTGTTTGGTAGGGTTACATCTCAACAAATAATAACAGTAGACTATATTGTTTGGTAGGGTTACACCTCAACAAATAATAACAGTAGACTATATTGTTTGGTAGGGTTTACATCTCAACAAATAATAACAGTAGATAATAACAGTAGACTATATTGTTTGGTAGGGTTACACCTCAACAAATAATAACAGTAGACTATATTGTTTGGTAGGGTTACACCTCAACAAATAATAACAGTAGACTCTATTGTTTGGTAGGGTTACACCTCAACAAATAATAACAGTAGACTATATTGTTTGGTAGGGTTACACCTCAACAATAATAACAGTAGACTATATTGTTTGGTAGGGTTACACCTCAACAAATAATAACAGTAGACTATATTGTTTGGTAGGGTTACATCTCAACAAATAATAACAGTAGACTATATTGTTTGGTAGGGTTACACCTCAACAAATAATAACAGTAGACTATATTGTTTGGTAGGGTTACACCTCAACAAATATTAACAGTAGACTATATTGTTTGGTAGGGTTACACCTCAACAAATAATAACAGTAGACTATATTGTTTGGTAGGGTTACATCTCAACAAATAATAACAGTAGACTATATTGTTTGGTAGGGTTACATCTCAACAAATAATAACAGTAGACTATATTGTTTGGTAGGGTTACACCTCAACAAATAATAACAGTAGACTATATTGTTTGGTAGGGTTACACCTCAACAAATAACAGCAGACTATATTGTTTGGTAGGGTTACACCTCAACAAATAAAAACAGCAGACTATATTGTTTGGTAGGGTTACACCTCAACAAATAATAACAGCAGACTATATTGTTTGGTAGGGTTACACCTCAACAAATAATAACAGTAGACTATATTGTTTGGTAGGGTTACACCTCAACAAATCACTCAATTAGTCTTATACCTCAAGAAACGTGAGTGAGTATAAATGAAGGTACCGGTAATAAGTTATAAGACAGAGCGTGGGCGTGATTTAATTAAGATCCCGTGTGGAGAAGGAGCAACAGGTCGTCCCATAAATCGTTACGGGGACAGTGGCTGTTTTTTGGTCTATTAATGCATTTATTTATTTATTTTTTTAGTTTCCTCGCTAAACCTCCGTCAAACTTAGAAAAAACACCCCCTAGATCCCCCCTCAAGATATATTTGTACGTTTTTCGGTAGAACAATTTCTCGGCCAAAGGCCGATTCCTCTTATACTTACAGGCTCGCTGTCGCTCGCCAGGAAAAAATTGACACCTAAATAGCACGTTATGTCTTAAAAATTGACAACGAAATGGAACTAAAGGTGTTAAAATCGCCAAACTAATGAGCCGAGCGTCTTAAGATGTCAAAACTAATGAGGTTAAACACGAGGGAGAAAGGGGCCGAGAAAAACGACCCATCTCCCCTGAAGGCGACCTCATAAATCTCAACGTCGTCCATAAATGTTTCCAAATATTAGGTTTGGTTATTATTAGACGAGTTTGTTATATTTAGGAAGCACCTGCGTGAGTCGAGGGGTTAATTGACATCGAGTTTACCCCTATGATAGCTAGAGGTCCTTTCAAAGCTATGCAAAATTGTGCTGTGGTAGCCTGAATAAACTGTCAAAATCTATCATCGTACTGAAAGTATTAAGGGGGGTGACCTGCTTTTTGTTATTTCTGTCCTTTTCTCTCTTTCTCTGGCTTGTATCCATTCGGCCCCATTCAGCCAACTATCTTAAGACGTTTATCCCCATCTAGGTGTCGATTTCTTCCTGGCGAGCGATAGCGAGCCAGCATTATATGAAGAAATCCGGCTTCGCCGGAGACATTTTTCTATCGAAAAATGTACAAATTTAGCCTGCTGTCAAACAAAAATAAAAAAATATGCTGGCTTGCTACCGCTCACCAGTAAAATATTGACACCTGGATGGGGATAAACGTCTTAAAACAGTAGGCTGAATGGGGCCAAATGGATACAAGCCAGAGAAAGATAGAAAAGGACAGAACAAAAACAGGTCACCCCCCTTAAGCTTAGTAGTATGCTAATGGATTTGAAAGTTAGTTGATGCATTATTTTAACACGTTGCCTTGAGACGACCATCCTAAGCCGTATGAAATAGTCTAACAGTAGCAGGAACCAAAGATAGCATATGAAATAGTCTAACAGTAGCAGGAACCAAAGATAGCATATATTCGACTACAAAGAGATATGATATAATTACTTCGCTATAGTCTGTTTCTTTTCAACTGACGGTAAATTGCAAAGTTCCCATCCAGATTTCCCAGTTATTTTGAAGATTTTGTAGTGAAATCTGGTGCTAATTATATAAGGTTGGTCGTATTATGATGCAGAGACATGGTAGTTATTATATAAGGTTGGTCGTATTATGATGCAGAGACATGGTAGTTATTATATAAGGTTGGTCGTATTATGATGCAGAGACATGGTAGTTATTATATAAGGTTGGTCGTATTATGATGCAGAGACATGGTAGTTATTATATAAGGTTGGTCGTATTATGATGCAGAGACATGGTAGTTATTATATAAGGTTGGTCGTATTATGATGCAGAGACATGGTAGTTATTATATAAGGTTGGTCGTATTATGATGCAGAGACATGGTAGTTATTATATAAGGTTGGTCGTATTATGATGCAGAGACATGGTAGTTATTATATAAGGTTGGTCGTATTATGATGCAGAGACATGGTAGTTATTATATAAGGTTGGTCGTATTATGATGCAGAGACATGGTAGTTATTATATAAGGTTGGTCGTACTATGATGCAGAGACATGGTAGTTATTATATAAGGGTGGTCGTATTATGATGCAGAGACATGGTAGTTATTATATAAGGTTGGTCGTACTATGATGCAGAGACATGGTAGTTTCATATTTTTCCATTAAGTATCGTTAAATTAGCTGCTAAGGGATTCAATTTACCGTCAGCTGAAAATAAACCGAGTATAGTGTCACTTCACAAACCTGAACTTCTTGCATATATAATTGCTTCTATGAGGATTAGTTTAGGATTGATCAAACTATATTCATATGAGTTCGGTATGTTTGGATTCGTCAGATTAGATAAGGTTGATTATAATATCAGCCCTAATATTTTATAAATTCGATTAGGTAAATGTGAGTAAATATGATTTTTTTTTAACATTTTAACATATTTAACATATTTAATAATTACCGGTACTTCAGTAAAATGGGTGAATATATTTGTAGTGGCAATTGGTAAGACTCACCGATAAGTCACAGTTCATAACCATTGGATGTAAAAGTCGGTATATACTGTATGTCTTTTAAAATAGTTTGTTGAGATTCGATTCTAGATTACCATTTTGTTATTTGTTTGGTGATTATATTCAGATTATACTGTATCATCATTGATGATCTTTCCATGACGTCATACTGATATTGCCATATCGACTAGTTATACCTGTACATCTTTTGTATCTTTATTTGAGGTAATATTGCACGTTGTCAACTGTAAGAAACATACAGTATATTCTACATGTATACAGTATATATATATATAGCAATAATGGGGTATTCACGAAGTTAGCTAATTGGTGTCATTAGGCTTTGAAGTAAGTTCAGTTTATTTAGAATAGCAAAGGTTGCAATGGGCAGTAACATTAAGGTTTTCCTAGGAATACATTACTTATAATAACCCTGGCTGCAAACAATAGATAAATAATGAATTACTATTATAACAAGTAAGGAAGAGTGAATTATAAACTAAGTTAAGGGGGTAGTGCTTGTTTTGTTTGCCTGTTTATTTATTTATATATTTATTTATTTATTTTTGAGTTTCCTCGCTAGACCTCTAGCAAGCTTAGAAAAACATACCCTAGAGGCCTAGACACTCTTTCGAGATCATTTTTTTACATTTTTCGGCAGAAAAATGTCCCGGCTGGAGGCCGGTTACATCTAAAATTGCAAGCTCGCTATCTCACGCCAGGAATAAATCGACAGCTAAATGGCACGAAAGGTCTTAATATTGACAACAAATGGGGCGAAAGGTCTCAAAATCGCCAAACTAATGGAACGAACGCCTTAAAATCTCAAAAATAATTTGCTAAATATGAAGGAGAAGAGGGTCCAGAAAGAGCGACTACCTCTCCCTTAACAGAAAGAGTGTGGAAGAAAGTAAGTTATAAAGTGAATAGCATAATTTATGCTCAGGTCACGAACTGCAGGAAGCCTTCATGGTTAAGATGTACAGCTTCTAGAAAACTGTGTCAGGAACCAGTCATTGAGGAGCTCAGAGAGAGAGCTACATAGAGCTACATAGATACACAGACCACACAGACCTCAAGGTCCTTACTAGGCAGTCTGGCCTTACAAACTATATATGTATATATGCACATACACATATATATATATATATATATATATATATATATATATATATATATATATACATACATATACATACACATATATATACACCGGTACATACATATACACACATACACACACACACACACACATATACACATACATTCAAGGTCACGGTGGCCGAGCGCGCTTAGTACTCTGTATTGGGAGCGCTAGCTCTGGTGTCGGGGGTTCAATCCCAGGCGCCGGCAGGGGAAGTTCTCTCAAAAACTTTCCCTGGCCGTGAAGGCAAGATCTGGGCGGATCGTCTCGGGGGACCCACAAAGTCTCCTGCCCACGTCCTACTCCCTTGGGAGTATGTAGGCGCTCTCGTTAGCTGCCAGGATCAGTCTGTTGATCCATTAGGATAAGATCTAGGTTAAGTCTGTGTATTTTCAGCCCCATTGGCTGCCGGCTTGAAATAAACCGATTATTATTATTATTATTATTATTACATACATACACACATACATACATATATATACAGTATATATATATACATACTGTACAGTGCACACACATACATCTACATAATTTTTTTTTTTTTTTTTTTTTCATATCACCCCAGCCCTCTGCAGATAGAGGTCAAGCCTTCCCTTGAAAGCGTTTATTGTGTCGCTCTCCACCACTCTCGCTGGTAGTTTATTCCACTCTGTCGCCACACTGTAGGTGAAGAAACTCTTTGTGACATCTAGGTTTGCCTTTTTGGTTTTTAATTTCATTCCATTTCCGCGAGTTTGATTAGTATTGTTTAATGTGAATAGTGCATTTACATCGACTTTGTCGAAACCTTTTAGGATCTTAAAGCACTCAATAAGCTGACCCCTCAACCTCCTCTTTTTTAATGAGAACAGGTTCAATCGTTTAAGTCTTTCTTCATATGGTTTATTTCTTAATGGGGGTATCATCTTCGTCGCTCTACGCTGTACTGACTCGAGTATTACAATGTCCTTGATCAGATAAGGTGACCAGAACTGCACACCATATTCAAGGTGGGGCCTCACCATACTTTTGAACAGTGGCACTATTACGTTTTCATGTTTATATGTAAATTTTCGTTTAATAAAGCCCAATGCTATGTTTGCCTTATTTGCAGCTGCTATACATTGGTCGGAAGTTTTTAGGAGAGAGAGAGAGAGAGAGAGAGAGAGAGAGAGAGAGAGAGAGAGAGAGAGAGAGAGAGAGAGAGAGAGAGAGAGAGATTCAGATTCAGATTCAGATTATTTTATTTCCATTAAATATACAATGGCTGTTCATACAGTTGTAACATCTTAAACAAATTACATAATACATAGACACTTAGACTATCTCCCCGGAATGAGCCGCAGGATCTTTGTAATACTAACCATTCCCTGTGCTCCTAGAGATTCAGATTTAGATTAATATTATTTTCTTCTGTTAATTATGCAACGGCTGTTCATACAATAAATTAATTTTAAACAAATTACATGATGCATAATACATTAACAGTGTCGTACAATTATTTACAAAAATAGGCAATGGTATAAATCAACTTAATACATAATTTAATACAGGCGGACATAATCATGATCCGGTTCGTTGTGCACTGAGAGCTAAGGTGTCATGAGATCGCCTCGTACCTATACACAGCGAACGTATTATAGTCTGCATGGTTGGTATTAGTGGAGCAGATAACTGCAAATTTCAGGAGAATCGTTCAAATGGTGATGCAAGCATGAAATTTGGTACATGTACCCTTCAAGGTCCATTCTTCTCAGAAATACCGCTGGCCACGCGAAAATCCAAGATGGCGGTCATTTTTCAAGATGGCTGCCGTGCCTGACCATATATTGCTTAATTTTTGTTTAATTATTACCTGGTGAACATTTTAAGAGAAAACTTTCTTGCTAACCAGATTAATGAGAAGCACTGTTTTAATTATTGTCATAGTCTATAATTGGAATTTTAGAATGGCATCCAAGATGGCGTCCATTAATTTCATATGTTCATATCTAAGAAACTACTGAACATATATACATGATTTTTGGTGTGCACATACATTCTTTGGGTCAGATAATCCAATGGAGCCATTTTCACATTTGTTAGTAAGGACTGAGGCAGTGATGAGATCTTGCAAATAAAATAGAGTGATGTCAACACACAACCAGGGCACACTGGTAACATCGCTGCTGTGCAACTCAGCATGGGGTTCAATGTCAGCTTATTTTACTGTACTATACTATAAGTTGTAGTGTAGTTTAATTTAGTGTCCCAAATGCTTTCTAACAGCCCCATATCAATTAGCTACTAGACAGTAGTTGGTAGTTAGTAGATAGAGTTAGAGCGTCCAAACTCGTCAAAAACTTTTCTGAAGCCTTAGCAAATAATCCAGTTTCCTTCTATGAGTCAATCAAGAGGAACAAAACTGACTTCTTCAGGCAAGAATCTGCTCCTATTAAGCACTCAAAGCAGAAGCTTCTGAAGGAGGACTACAAGCTCTTCTCAAAGCTGTTCATCTCCTGTCAGAGCAGACAGTGTGATCTGCAGGAGTTCTTCCAGCATGAGAATCAGGCATTCCCAGCTGCACTGAGTGAGGGTGGAAGGCTGTACACTTGCCAGAAGTCTCAACTGACCTCTATCTTGGAGACTCATGCTACATCAACAGACGAAGAACCAGAGACCGATGTCCTGATTGTAGATGGGTCTGCTTTGGTCCATGTCTTGCCACCAAAGAGAGGAAAGACCTTTGAGGGTTATGCAACTCTGGACTTCCTGCCATTTATTCACAGCTATGCTACGAAGTACAAGACGACACATCTTGTCTTTGATGTGTACAACCCATCCAGCCTCAATGCCGAGACCAGGTCTCAACGTGGCCAGGGAGGAAGACGCAAGGTGACAAACAAGAACAGCATTCCATCCAATTGGCGTAACTTCCTTAGGCATAATGACAACAAGACGGAGTTGTTCCAGTTCCTGGCAGACAGGGTTGCCCAAATGTCTGCACCAAACTTGGTAATTGTCACAAAGGGATCTGCAGTCCTCAGCACTCATGAAACTGGTCTTCAAGGACTGGACAAGTGCTCTCATGAGGAAGCTGACAGCCGCATCTTTGTGCATGCCAAATATGCTGCAGAACATGGGAGCAAAGCCGTCATGGTCAAGGCAAATGATACAGATGTTGTGGTCATTGCAGTGAGTGCCTTTCCAGCCCTTCAGAGTTTGGGTCTAGAGCAGTTATGGGTGGCATTTGGTCACGGTCAAAGCCGGCGCTGGATCAGTGTGCATGGCCTGTATCGCTGTATTGGGCAGGAGAAGGCTAAAGGCATGTTATTCTTTCATGCCTTCACAGGGTGTGACACTGTTTCAGCCTTCCGTAACAAGGGAAAGAAAACTGCCTGGCAGACATGGGATGTTTGTCCAGAGGCCTCCCCTGTCTTCTCCAAGCTGAGCCAGTACCCTCTTACAGTGGAAGATGGTGACCTGGAGATACTGGAGAGGTTTGTCATACTGATGTATGACAGGTCCAGCACTGCTACCACTGTGGATGAGGCCAGGCTTGACATGTTTGCCAGAAAACAGAGGCCTTATGAGGCCATTCCACCAACAAGAGCAGCTCTGCTTCAGCACACTAGACGAGCTGCCTTCCAGGCTGGTTGTGTTTGGGCCCAAGCAACCCAGTGTCAACCAGAATCAAAGAGTCCTGCTGACTGGGGATGACAGAAGGTTGGTGAAGAATGGCACATCTTCTGGACAGCCAACTCCCCCATAGCCAAGAGTTGCGAACAGCTGACCAAATGTGGCTGTAAATCAAACTGTCGTGGCAGGTGCAAGTGCTACAGGCTGGGTCTCTCCTGTACAGCTCTGTGCACTTGCAAATGCGAGGTGTGAGTCTTTGATTCTATGGTATTTTTACTAATGTTATTTGTACTTAATGGATATGTATAAATGGTGTGAATTAGGCCGTTTCCTACGATATAATTTTCCTTCACTTTGTCTAGTTACTTATGACCCTGATGAGTTAATAATGTGACAAGTCTTTCTAATTCTCTGACCTAAAAAATGTAGGATTAGATGAAAAAATAATTTGTCTAGCTCTACTAATAGCCAAGATATCACAAAATTTGTCTTTAACCCCAGAAGGCCGATACACTACTCAAATAGCACGGCTTTAAATAGCCTTTAAATAGCCTGCTGATGGCTGTTATTTACTTGTATGACGTCACGGTACTTTTGTGGTAATTTTCACCGAGTTCCAATATCACCGAAACTACCGTGATGTGAACACAATGGGTTTAAGGAAATTTCACTATGGCAAAGGTGCGTAAACACGGAAAATCACGGAAAAGTTACCTCACGAAAACAAGCAATATCTCAGTAACTACTGGGCCTATGGAGTTGAATTTGTTTACGAGACAAAAGCTAAAAGTGACCTCTCTCACGTGGTTTATGACTCATTTCTCTATCTTTATTCTTTGATTAGCTATTAAGCCATAAACACTACCGAAAATCGCCAAAAAAATCCGGCCTCCTCGGGTTAATGGCGGCCATCTTGGACGCCATCTTAGTTAAAGTCTAATATGCAACTGCTTTGGACAAAATTACCTTCACTTACCACGTTAGAGCCAAAACAAAATGGATTGGACAGTATTCATGTCTTTTTTCTTTCAATTAACTGACCCATAACAGTAGGGCTCAGTCAGATGTGTGTCGGCCATCTTGAAAAATGGTCGCCATATTGAATTTTTGCGTGGCCAGCGGTATGTGCTTTGAAAGTGAGCTTTGAAGAATACCTGTACCAAATGTCATGCTTGCATCACCATTTGAACGATTGTTTCACTTATCTGCTTCACTATATCTAAAGAGGGGGTGAGCGAGAGAGAGAGAGAGAGAGAGAGAGAGTGAAAGATAGTGAGCGTTAGTGATATAAAACTCTGTAGCCTTAGGATTATTATAGAATGTATTTAGAAACTACCATTACGGTGAGAGTAGGAGTGGAAGTGAGAGTGAGTAATTTGGTCGGGGAGGTAAAGGGGGGTGTGACGACTGCGGAAGGGTGAGTTTTGAGTGAAAGTGAAAGTCGGGAGAGAGAGAGAGAGAGAGAGAGAGAGTGTTAAGAGTTTACAGATAAATGACTCCTACCCGAAATACGTTAAACATATATAAAATAGATTAGAAATTAGAAATAGATTAAAGATATATAGAAATATATAGAACGTGATCACTTCTCACTCTATATGATCTTCTAAAATGTGCCTCTTTAGTCTGCCCTTGAATACTGGCAGGCTATTAGTGTCTTTGACTATGTTGGGCAGGGCGTTCCATACCGTAGGCCCCAATACTTGCAGAGAACTTGCCCCATAGTCGGTTCTGGCTCTAGGAACATACAGATCGGTCTGCTGTCGTGTGGTGCTGTTGGAGATATCGTTTATGGTAGAGAATTGCGAGAACCAGTTAGGATATATATTATTTTGTACCTTAAAAACAGTTACTGCTACATCAAAGGTGAGCTTTTGGGATATTGTCATCCATTCTAACTGATCAATAATAGGGGTAACGTGATCATACTTTTTTGCTCCTACAATTACTTTAGATGCAAAATTTTGCAATTTCTGGACATTATGGAGAAGTGTGTGATTAGTTTTTCCGTATATCTCCAAGCAGTAGTACAAGACAGAGAGAGCTAACGACTGGACCACAGTTTTCCTAGTTTGCATGTCAAAATTATCCTTAATTCTATTGATATAAAACAGTATTCCATTGACCTTCTTAGTCGTTTCGTTGATATGTTTTTCGAAAGTCATATTACTATCGATATGAACACCAAGATTTTGTACATGTTTACATGGAATAATGTTAGAATTATCGATGCAAATAACAGTATCATTAGGTATCCTCTTAATTAGCTGCCTAGATCCTATAAATATACATTGTGTCTTATTTGAATTTAGCATTAACCCATTTTTACAGAAATATTGCTTGGCTTTACATATTGTTGTCTCTGCTCTCCTGATCAGATCATGCAGCTCATCTACAGTACCATTGTGTAATAGTTGAGTATCATCGGCATACTGAATTAATAGGCAGTCATTTACATCATCCTTCATGCCATTAACAAAAATATCAAATAGGAGGGGTCCCAGAATTGATCCCTGCGGGACTCCATAAGAATTTTTAGTGTAAGATGAGATGTAGTCATTGATGCGTACTGACTGGGTTCTGTCTTTAAGATAGTGTTCGAACCAAAATATGTCAATTTTGTGATCCGTTAGTTTCTTTAACCCGTGGAGCCCCGGCTAGTTTTGTAATGTTTGCGCACCAGAACCCGGCCGGTTTTCAAAAAATGGTTTTATTCCAGAAACAATAGCGAATGGGTTAGGAATGAAGGAAAAACCACGAAAAACCGCTCAAAAAGCTTTAAAAATGGTCCTACAGAGCCCCCGAAAACGGATTTTACAAGAGTAAAAAATTGAAGGCAATTATCCCAAAAAAACAGGTTATTGCGCGCTCGCGCGCACGCACGTGGACTTTGAGAGTTTTCAACCATCGGCACGGTTGCGTGGGATACGTATACAGTTCCCATACAAATCTGAGCCCTCTTGAGTGGCTACACCTGAGGTTACGGTCGGCGCAATTAGGGTGACGCGTCAGGCGCGTCTCTGGGGCTGTGCGTTACATACATCGCCGACGCGTCAGACGCGTCGCTGGGGCTGGACGGGTTAAGAGAGTTTTATGGTTTATGCTGTCGAAAGCCTTTGACAAGTCACATACAGCAATGCAATTTTTTTATTATCTATATTCCTATATATTTCATCAGTTAATACAGTAAGGGCAGACTCAGTCGATAGTTTTGGTCGAAATCCATGTTGGCTATGTGCAAGGAGATTATTAGATTTAAGGAATTGCGTTAACTGATTGGCCACGACCCTTTCTAGGATTTTAGATATAATTGGAAGGAGGGATATTGGTCTGTAATTACTTACGTTATCACGATCTCCATTTTTGAAGATGGGAACTACAATGGCTTGTTTCCATAATGTGGGGACCTTGCCCGTCACAATGGACGTATTAATCATACTAGTTAGATAGGGTATAATAGCGTTCAGTGAGTCTTTCAAAAATCTTGGTGTTATTC
The DNA here is from genome assembly GCA_032716605.1 of Paralithodes platypus. Classification (NCBI taxonomy): domain Eukaryota; kingdom Metazoa; phylum Arthropoda; class Malacostraca; order Decapoda; family Lithodidae; genus Paralithodes; species Paralithodes platypus. The sequence goes on along the minus strand of CM064487.1, from coordinate 93,272,397 downwards.
CATCTATTCCTGCTGAACTCGTATTTTTGAGCTGTTTAATGGTCAATGTGACGTCATTAGTGTCCACAGGTTGGGGTCTAAATAAGTTATTGGGATAAATGTTCTGTGTTGCAGGTAAGTTGGTGTTGTTTGCATCGTCTACGTTGCCTCGGGAATTTTCGTAAGCTTGTTTTCCTACACTAGCAATTTTTTTATTAAACTCTTCTGCTTTCTCTCGCTCGTTTTCGAAGTCACTTTTATTGATGCATTTTTTTTTATTTGGGACAATATCATTAATTATTTTCCATGTGCCTGAAATGTTTCCACTGTTATCGATGAACTTTTGGCGGTAGTATTCAGTTTTAGTTTTATATCTTAATGTTTTTAATTGCTTATTTTTAGCTTTGTATTGCATCTGTAAAGCCGCATTGGATCTGTCTTTCTTTAGGGCTGTTAATAAGTCATGTCTTTCTTTCATATGAGAGCGAATATCATCATTAATCCAAGGGGCGAATGGTTTAGTTACTTGCTTACTGACTACAGGGGCACATGCGTCTAAGCAGGAATTAAAAACAGTTGTGAAAATGTCGACTTGTTTATCGACATCATCCGTAGCCATTATTTTATTTAAAACATAATCTTTATTAAGCAGAAGGTTGCAAAACGTGTTAGCGTCATAGTTACTCATGTGGCGAAAAGTTTTACATACAATCACTCGTTTAGGTTTTTTCATGTCGAGTTAAATAGAGATTAGTTCATGATCACCCACTATCTTAGGAACAACATCTGATGGATTATGCTTTCTGGTTTATTTACTAATATAACGTCGAGTAGAGTGGCAGAGTTTGGTGTTACTCTAGTTGGTTTATCTATTATTTGGTGTAGTTTATTTGTGTTTATTATTTTGCTCAGTTTATTTCCAGCAGATAGTAGGTCATCATTTAAATCCCCAAGAACATACAGTGGTTTATTACGTAAATTCATTAGCTTTAATACTTCGTTGAGGTAGTTAAAGGTCTCAATAGAACCTTTAGGGTGGCGATACATACATCCTACTATAATTGACGGTAATTTTCTACACTGTACACTTAGCCACACCTCTTCTATGTCGTTGGGTTTATTAATCTCGTTGGTCAGTACTTTGCATTGTAAATTACTCCTGACATATATACAAACACCCCCACCACGACCCTTGTCACATCGAAATATGTTATAGTCCGCTATGTGAATATATTTGTCAGGGGTGTGGGGAAGCAGCCAAGTTTCGCTTATGCAGAGTATGTCAACATTCCTTTTCGTGATTAACATATTAATATCATCAAAGTTTGCTTGGAGTGACTGTGCATTGATATGTTCAATAGTAATGTAGTCTTTTTCCTTTTGTCTTAACTCAGCGGCCTTGTCTTCTTCGCCACGCCCCTAGTTGTTACAATAATAATTACAGAGACGGTTTTTATGTCCAAGAGACTGACAGGTATCGCATCTCACTTTGTAGTCGAACCTACAGTTTCGTTGCCTGTGGTTAAATTCTCCACAGTTAAAACATCGTATTTTCTTATGTGAATGTCTTACAGAGTTATTGTATCCTGTGTTATGGTGGGGTGTTTGGGGTTGGATATGAGTGGAGTGGTACATAGGAGTACAAAGGAAATCAAACAACAATAGGTCTAGTGACCCTTCTAGGCTGCTTGTCCTCCAAAACACTGAGGATCAAGTGTCCAAACAGTGGTTTAGAGTGGGTAAGGGAACTACTGCCCTAGAACTAATGTCCTTGGCAGGATTAGGAAGTTAGTAGGGGACAGATGGGCTAGTAACTGAGGGGGGATAAAATAAAGTTATTCATTTACATACGCAGTCAGTCGCGGGTTTGATGCGAGATATTTGTCTAAGCGGAGTTTAAATGAATCAACGGTGCTGCAGTCTATAACGTCTCGGGGAAGCCCATTCCACAAGTTGACAACTCCATTGAAGAAGAAATTCTTAGATTCATGTGAGTTAAAAGATTTACCAATAATTTTGTGACCGTTTCCCCGCGTGTAATTAGATTGGTCGATAGTGAAGTACTTACTACAGTTCATATTGTCAATGCCTTTGATGATTTTGAACACTTGAATTAAGTCACCTCTTAATCTGTGCTGGGTTAAAGGAAATAGATTTAATTCTCTAAGACGCTCTTCGTATGGTTTGTTCTTTAGGCTAGGTATCATTTTGGTAACTCTACGTTGAACTCGTTCTAGCTTGTTTATATCTTTTTGGTAATAAGGGCACCAGGATTGAACGCAGTATTCCAGAAGACGGCGGACTAAGGAATTGTAAAGGGTTAGGATAACTTCTTTGGATTTATGCTCAAATGACCTGCCTATAAAGCCAATTATTTTGTTTGCCTTCTTAACAACTTCTGAACATTGTTGACTCGGTTTTAGGTTACTCGATATTGTTACTCCCAGATCGGTTTCTTCGTTTACATTCTTAAGCTGAGTGCCATTCATCGAATAGTTTACTTTCTCATTTAGGTATCCGATATGTAGTACTTTACATTTATCCGCATTGAAACTCATTTGCCAAATTTGGGCCCAACATGACAATTTACCTAGATTGTGTTGCATATCGTCAACTTGTTGTTTTGAGAGTACGCTGTTTGCAATTTTTGTATCGTCAGCAAATTTTGAGATTGTACAGGTGAGACCCTCATCTATGTCGTTGATGTAAATTAGAAAGAGAATTGGTCCTAGTACCGATCCCTGGGGTACCCCGCTACTTACATTGGTCCATTTAGATGCCTTACCGTTTATGACTACTCTTTGCTTTCTGTCGCTGAGCCAATTTTCTATCCATTTCAACACACCGTCTTGTATTCCATGCGCTTTTAGTTTTAGCAGTAAACGTTTGTGGGGAACTTTGTCAAAGGCCTTTTGAAAATCAAGGTATATAATATCTACAGCTTTACTCTCATCGTAGAGGTTGAGGATATCGTGGAAGAAGTCTAAGAGGTTTGTTAAACAGGAACGTTTTTTACGAAAGCCGTGTTGAGTATCTTTAAGTAAGATATTTGTCTCTAAGTGATTTACGAGTCTGTCTCTTATGACCGTTTCTAGCATTTTACATACAATTGAGGTTAAGCTAATTGGACGATAGTTACTGGGTAGGGATTTGCTGCCTTTTTTGAATATCGGTGTTACGTTGGCTAGCTTCCACTGATCAGGCATATTCCCAGACTGCAAGGATTCATTGAATAGCAATGTCAGTGGTTTGGAGAGCTCATCCTTAGCTTCCTTTAGAACTCTAGGCGAGATTGTATCAGGTCCAGGTGTTTTATTTACCTTGAGTTTATCTAAACAATTCAATACTTCTCTCTCTGTAACGGTGATATTGCTTAGAACATCTGAATTATCAATCTGAAAAGGCGATGGTGTAGGGATATCACTTAGGTCTTCGGTTGTAAAAACTGATGCAAAGAAGATATTGAGGGCATTACTCATTTGTACTTCGTCTTTGGTGTATTCTCCATTTTCATCGACTAACAGTCCAACAGTTGAAGTAACTACTTTTTTCTTTCTAATATAACTATAGAATTCTTTCAGGTTTGTTTTACTTTGATTCGCAACATGTAACTCCAGGGTCTTTTTACTTTGCTTAATTAACTTTTTGGCTTTGCGTCGTAGCTCTACAAATTTCACCCGTTCTTCGTCATTTTGTGAGGATTTTAATCTATCATTAGCAAATTTTTTAGCAAGAAGACCACCATTTGGGCTTATCATTATGGCCTGGACGCCGTATTTTCGATGGTATGCAGTCTTGCACTGCCTTAAGGTAAGTGGTTGTGAAACACTCCCAAGATGTATTTATGTCGTTATTGTTAGTCAGAAAGCTCCAGTCAGTTTCTTTAAGCTTTGATTTAAGTTTATGAAAATTTGCTTTCTTGAAATTAGGGACTTTCTCAATGCTGCTATTTGATTTGTTACTAGTAAACTTTAAAGTGAAAGTTATCGTACGATGGTCGCTGTTACTGAATTCATCACCAACATTCAAATTCTCTATTAATTCTTCTTTTGTTGCGAGTACAAGGTCAAGCACATTATTACCACGGGTCGGAGATTGTACAAATTGAAAAAGTTAACTCTCTTGCAAGTTAGCATAGAGGTCGTGTCCAGAGTGTGAAGTAAGAATATCGCCCCATTTAGTCACGGGTAAGTTGAAATCGCCAAGAATTACGGTATCTTGTATGTTAGTTATTTCTGCAATTTGCTCATAAATTTCACTGTCAGTTTGCACTGATTGAGATGGGGGTCTGTATAATAAAGCTAGTGTTATTTTAGTTCCTCGTTTATTATTTAATAGTACGTAAGATATGTCTATATTCGCAATTTGAGGTTTCGACATTAAGACGGGATTAAGATTTTCCTTTATAAAAAACAGAACTCCTCCATTTCTATTGATCCGACTTTTCTCAAACATTGTATAACCAGGAAGCGTATATTCGGCTAAAAAGTCTCTGTCTTCCGTATTTAACCCTTGTCTAGCGGGGTGTTTTGGGCTCATTTGGGCATATTCAGGCCCTCCTGCATGATAAATCAAGCATCTGCATGAAAAAAAATATATTTAGCAAAAAACTAGGCACTAAAAGCTTCAAAATGAGACCAGAACGAGCTACATAGCACTCGTGGTTCTCTTGCAGTGGTGCCACGAACATGGAAGTTTAGCATATATCGGTATATTTTTCCCAGCTATGCTCACTACTGGCTACACTGCCGGCCTCTCGAGAACACAGGGAACATGAGTTAATGGGCGGCAGTAAGCCCTGGGAGTCGGCTGTCTGGCCCGCTGCTCTCCCGGCGATTTGCACTCTATTTTAACCCTTTAAAAGCCTTAATAATGCTCCTAACTTGCTGCAAATTGGTGCACGACTTAAGTCGAGCGCCGCTCTTTAACCCTTGTCTAGCGGGGGATCTGTGGCCGTTTTGGGCCTTTTCAGGCCATTCTGACTGCTATATCAACCATCAGCATGAAAGGAACTGTATTGTGCCGAAAACTAGGCGGAAATCGCTACACAATGAGACCACATACAGCTACGTAGCACTCATGGAGCCCTGACAGTGTTACCTCAAAGATGGAAGTTTAGCGGATTTTGCTACATTGTTCACTTTTCGCGAACTATTGGTCACACTGTCTTCCTCCCGTGCGGTGGGGGAACTGGAGTTAGTGTTGGCCGGGAGGCCACAGATGTCGGACGTATGGTTCATTACTGTTCGACCCATTTTCACTCTATTTTCACCCATTTTTCACCCGATTTTTGCCAGTTTCTTTAACTCGACTTCTGTTGCGCGCCGCTAGTTAAGGGTTAAGGGTTAACCAAGATTCTGTAATGCCGATTATATCATAATGTTCTGTAAACACGATTTCCTCTAGATCTGAAAATTTATTGCGTATGCTACGAGCATTTACATAAAACACCTTAAGAGTATTTGAGTTGGATGTTACTGATTGTGCATTGTCTGAATTTTCAGTTCGTATTTGACTTACACTACCCTGTCTGGGGTCTGGTTGACCCCGTTTTTTGAACGGAAATCCTTGACTGCATCGTTGAGCAGACGACCAAGACGTGCAGCTCCTACTTCATTGAGATGTACACCATCTCCTGAAAATAAAGATTTATCATAGTAAAAATGATCCCACGTGTCGACAAAGCCGATGTCCTCCTCCCTGCAGAGTTTGGCTAGTTGGCGATTTGTACTGGTAGCTATGTTGTAGAATCGGTTTTCTACATCAATCCGGGGAACAATTCCTGAAATTAAGATTCCATTAGATTTTTCCTTGAAGGACCTGATCAGCCGCCGGTACTTGCAAAGTAGTTCCTCTGACCGCGTCCGTTGGACATCGTTAGATCCAACGTGGATGACGTACGTAGTGCTTGCTTGGGCGAGCCTGGAAACCTCTTCCACAGCCGCAACAATGTCGTCCACGCCGCCACCTGGGATACAGAATCGTTTTCTGGTCCTGGGTGCCCTGGTGCAGAACTCGGTTAGTTGGCCACGGACCATGGAGTCGCCCACAAGCCGAACTTCTTCCGTTTCCTCTTCCTCGTCAATAGCCAGAATTTTTAAGCGGTTTTGGCATGTTGTCGGGATGACCTTCCTGGTACTGGTACTGGGATGCACATTGTTTCTCACTAACTGAAAATTGTCCTGTGGGGGAGTGAGAGTAGAGTCATTATTATTTTCTGCAACATCTAAGGTAGCTGCTGGTGTGGGTACCACACTGCTGTTGTAGCTGCTGGTGTGGGAGGTAAGATGGGAGTGTTGTTTGAGGATGGGGCAGAGTGATGTGGGGTGGGGGGGTGTGTGGAGTATAGTGTGTGGGTTGAGGGTAGGGTGTGGGGTGGGGTGTGTGGGTTGGAGGGAGAGTGGTGTGGGGTCGTGGGTGTGTGGAGTAAAGAGTGGGTTGAGGGTAGAGTGGTGTGGGGTGGGGTGTGATGTGTGTGTGGTGGGGGATAGGGGGGAAGTGTGGTGTGGTGTATGTGGGGTGAGGGGGGTCGAGTGCTGTGGTGTGTGTGGGGTGGGGGCTGAGATGTGTTGGGTGGGAGGTAGTTGGAGGGAGTGGTGTGGGGTGTGGGGTGAGGTGTGTAGGGTGAGTGAGGTATGGTGGGACCTCCCTCCCCCCACCCAGGGCGCCTGCTGCGGTGTACGGAGTGGGCCGCGGGTGGGCCATCCTGTCTCCTACTGTTCCTAGGCCAGTGGGGCTGACTGTACGGAGAAGTGTGTGGCGTATTTGGCCACCCGCCTCGACCACTGTGTAGGGGTTGAGGGCGATCATTGTGGGAGGCGGGCCGGTTTCCTGCTGGCCTCCTGCTGGGTAGCTCGTTGTACTGTAGGCTTCCTTGCCCACCTCCACCATGGTGATGGGCTTCTTGCCGCTCGTCGGTCCTGTGGTGACCTTGGGAGGCGGGCGGGTTTCCTGCGTTGCCTTGGGAGCCTGTCGCTTTTATTTCTGTGGATCGAGGGTGACCGTAATTATGTTTTTCAGAGTTGCTTTTCAACTGTTCCCAATTAACACATTTATCGAAGCTTGAGAGTTGTTTTGCCAGTGTTTCAAGTAATCTGACGGTCCCTTTTCTGTTGAATTGGGACCCTTTGTGTTCGTCGTGAGATTGGAAGCAAGTTTCGTCGATTTCACCGGAGCCATGCCTGAAGGAAGGGTCGAGCTTCGCCGTGAAGACGCCGTTGTCCTTCGCCCACTTCACTACTTGTTCGTTCAGGGTTTTTAATTTTCCTGTTAGGGGTTCAGACTCTGTGCCTTGTACGGATTGACACACGCAAATTTTCATGTTTTCGTTTTTTTTTTTAATTCGCTTATTAAGGCCCCGAGATTATCCAGCACAGTTTCTGGGGTTTGTTGTTCCTTCAGGTCTACTACACCTCCATATATAATACATTTAGATGGCGACCAGGATAGCTTTTCCTGGACCCAACACTCCATGAGGTCGATGTTGGCACCACGTAGAGTTCTGATTTTACCGTTTGTGTTCATGTCAGATGCTGCAATATTGCCAAAGTTAGCGTCACCTATGAGAAGAGTGTTTTCCTCATCATGTGTGGGCCTATTATTCGGAGGAGGAGAGTACTGTTGTTTGTTTTTTTGCGCTGTTTCACCACTATGTTTTGCTGGTTCTATATTTCGCGCGGTTGTGGCCACAGGTGTGTCACTCTGGAGGGGGGGTGCATAGATGTTTTGTGTTTCGCGGGTTTTGGGTACCGGCGCTGTTTTTGGCTGGTGTTAAATTTCGCGCAGTATTGCTGGCCATGTAGTGCATTGTTTCCTCCAAGGCAAATATGCGTTGTTCTATGTGGAGGCACCTTTCACTGGGTGGTATTTGCCCTGCTTCACTTGCGTAGTTCACTTTAGCGTTTGTCGTTTATACATTTTCCGAGCCTCGTGACCCGGTCAGCCAGGTGATCAGAGGTCTGGCAGGCGGGGAGGGTAGGCTCAGGTGAGGGGGCCTTCCTACTCTCCAGTGTTGCCACGTGTAAACTTATTTTTTTCCACAGTTGAGTTTATTTTTGTGATTTGTTCATTTAGGTTTACGATTTCCCGGTTTTTCTCTTCGAATTTCTGTAAAATACTGTTCATGTCACATGCACATGGCTTACTAGAGAGAGAGAGAAAGAGAGAGCTACATAGAGCTACATAGATACACAGACCACACAGACCTCAAGGTCCTTACTAGGCAGTCTGGCCTTACAAACTATATATGCATATATGCATACATACACATACACACATACACATACATACATATACATATACACATATATACATATACATATACATATACATATACACATACATACATATACATACATATATACACATATACATACATATACACATACATACATACACATATATCATACACACACACATACACACACATATACACACATATACACAACACATATACACATACATACATACACACATACATACATATATATACAGTATATATACATACTGTACAGTGCACACACATACATATACATTTTTTTTTTTTTTTTTTTTTTTTCATATCACCCCAGCCCTCTGCAGATAGAGGTCAAGCCTTCCCTTGAAAGCGTTTATTGTGTCGCTCTCCACCACTCTCGCTGGTAGTTTATTCCACTCTGTCGCCACACTGTAGGTGAAGAAACTCTTTGTGACATCTAGGTTTGCCTTTTTGGTTTTTAATTTCATTCCATTTCCGCGAGTTTGATTAGTATTGTTTAATGTGAATAGTGCATTTACATCGACTTTGTCGAAACCTTTTAGTATCTTAAAGCACTCAATAAGCTGACCCCTCAACCTCCTCTTTTTTAATGAGAACAGGTTCAATCGTTTAAGTCTTTCTTCATATGGTTTATTTCTTAATGAGGGTATCATCTTCGTCGCTCTACGCTGTACTGACTCGAGTCTTACAATGTCCTTGATCAGATAAGGTGACCAGAACTGCACACCATATTCAAGGTGGGGCCTCACCATACTTTTGAACAGTGGCACTATTACGTTTTCATGTTTATATGTAAATTTTCGTTTAATAAAGCCCAATGCTATGTTTGCCTTATTTGCAGCTGCTATACATTGGTCGGAAGTTTTTAGGTTTTCAGATATTAGTACCCCTAGGTCTTTTACTACCGTTGCGGTTTTTATTTGTTTGCCATTCATTTCGTATTTGTATTTCATATTTCTGCTACCAACCTGCAGCACCTGACATTTATCGACATTGAAGGGCATCTGCCATTTTTCGACCACTCTGATATCTTGTTTAAATCAGATTGCAACGCATTTCTATCATCTTCGTTCAGGACTGTATTTCCTATTTTTGTATCGTCGGCGAATTTGGAAATGGTGTTGTTTACCCCTACATCGATATCGTTAATGTAAATGAGAAACAGGACCGGTCCAAGGACTGAACCCTGTGGAACTCCACTAGTGACAGGCTCCCACTCCGATTCCACTCCATTTATCACCACTCTCTGTCTTCTGTCTGCAAGCCAATTTTTTATCCAAGAATGAATTTCACCTTTGATACCTATCCTCTCCAGTTTGGCCAATAGTTTTCGGTGAGGCACCTTGTCGAAAGCTTTTTGAAAGTCCAAGAAGATTATATCTAGTGATTTCGTCATGTCGTTATATGTGAATAGTTTGTTATAAAATTCAATCAAATTTGTTAGGCATGACTTATTTGATCTAAAGCCGTGTTGACTATTTTTGATTAGGTTGTTTGATTCGAGGTAATCTACTATCTTATCTCTAATGATTTTTTCCATGATTTTTCCTACAATTGAAGTTAGGCTAATTGGTCTGTAATTACTCGCTTTGGCCTTGCTACCCTTCTTGTATATCGGCGTAATGTTCGCATCTTTCCAATCACTCGGTACAATCCCCTGTAGTAGTGATAAGTTAAATAGTTGTGTCAGGGGTTTTGCTATTTCGTCCTTGACATTCTTAATTATTTTCGGGTGGAGCATGTCGGGTCCCGGGGTCTTATTTACATTTAAATTACTCAATTTGCTTTGTACTTCGGTAACACTGATGGTGAAATCTCCTATCACATGAGTTGAGGTGTTATTTTCAAGGGTATGATCGATAATTTCTTCTGTGAAAACTGAGCCAAAATATTTGTTGAGCAGATTTGAGAGAGAGAGAGAGAGAGAGAGAGAGAGAGAGATTATTTCCCTTTATTGTAAATTAGTGATAGCAGACAACTAGTACAGGGCTGAAATGTACTGTTGGCTCAAGAATGTCCCTTATGCCAAATCATTCAGATTGCTTATTTAGACAACTTCTGTTCTGTCCTATATCTAATTCTCCTTTTTAATTTTCATAAATGATCTTCTCAACTGTACCTCCAGTCCCATCAATTCATATGTAGATGACTCTACCTTACACTATTACATTAGTTTCCCAGAACGCCCCAGCCAGCAGTCCCTCAAAAACAAACGTAATGAAGTCATACAACACTTATCTTCTGATCTAACTACTATTTCCAATTGGGGCAGAGAAAACTTTGTTACCTTTAATGCTTCCAAAACCCAATTTCTCCATCTATCTACCCGCCGTTAACTCCCAGAGGACTATCCCTTATACTTCAACAATAAAAAAATCAACCCTTCATCTTCTCTCAATATTCTTGGTTTATCTTTTTCTTCTGGTCTCTTGTGGAAGGACCATATCAGCACTCCTGCTAAGGCGGCCTCCCAGAAGCTTGGTGTGCTCAACTGCCTCAAGGGGTTCTTCACCCCTGCACAGCTTCTTGCTCTGTACAGGTGCACAGTGCGTCCTTGTATTGAGTATTGTTCACATGTGTGGGGAGGATCCTCTCACACAGCACTTCTGGACAAGGTAGAAAGGAAAGCTGTTCGTATCATTAACTCCCGTCCACTCACCGACTCTCTGCAATCTCTCTCTCTACGCTGCAGTGTTGCATCTCTCTCGCTATTCTATCGCTACTACAATAATCAGTGTTCCTCAGATCTCTCAGTGTATACCACCTCTTCTACGTAGGGTACATAGTACCCGTCTTGCAACACAATCCCACTCCTACTCTGTACAACTCTTCAACTCAAGAGTGAAACGATACTCCCAATCTTTCTTCTATTCAACAGCTGAGCTCTGGAACTCTCTCCCTGAATCTATCTTTCCCTCTTCCTATGATTTAAATTGTTTCAAACTCCGTGTGTCCAGAAATTTTGCCTCGAACATTCTTTGAGTTTGGCCCTGTCACTTTCAACATTGTGGGAGGCACTCGTCACGGGCGGTTTTGCCTTTTGTCTCCCTGGTCCACATAGAAAACAAAAACAAAATAAAAATAAACAGGCTACTAGAGCGTTGTCCTAGTAGTTGCTTCGGTATATGTATGAATAATAATATGTTAAAAGAATATAATCCTTCACAAGTATCCATATAAGTAATGTAAACATGGGAGGGGTAAAGTATAAGTGAAGCCAACTGTACCACTATAGGAACCAGGGCCCGTATTTATAATATAACTTAGCCAGACTTATATCTAAGATTCTGACTTATCTTTGGAAAAAGTCTGGTTTATAAAGAATCTCAAATCCTTAAGTTTGTCTTTGGAGCTGATCTCAGTTGAAACAGCTCCAGGAGGTATCTTAACCCTAACTAGTGCGTGGCTGGTCTTTTATTGTGTGCTTTTTTAGATCAACCCTGTTTGATTACTCAGCAGTTACGAAAATTGTGTAGCGAAATTGGTTGTACATTATGAAAACTTGGTATGAACATGGTACAGACAGAGGTTTCTTATTTTGCCATTAAGTATCGACAAATTAGCTGTTAAGGGATTCAACTTACCTTCAGCTTAAATAAAACCGACTATAGTAATATTACTATATGGCGTGAGTCAGAAAACAGATTATTATCAGTAATGTGATTATATAAATCCATGAGATAAATATTTATCTATTTGCAATAAGTTTTTGCTGATGTATCGCAAAACAAAATATTGTTTAAGTGTAGTGATTTTCATCGTTTAGTAATGTTCTGGGTTGTATCTCTAATAGTAAAATTACATGATTTAACATACCAAGGTTTTGCTCTTGTTCTGCATGCCTACCGCACTGAGATTAGCAAGTTAATAAATATATCTTAAGCATTGTGCTAAACTAAGTTGAATTTTGGCATTTTGTTACCAAAATCTTAAGATATTTTATTAATACAGACCAGATGGTTGTATATTTAATTATCTGTAGAGCATAACCCATTCCTTCCGTATATTCTGGCTATTGTGAGATTATTATATTAATTGTAGTATGGCACGCTAAGGGATAAACGAGATCGCTTCACTCCATTAATTACTAGAGGGCCTTCCTACACTGTATAAAATTGTCTTGTGATACCCAATTTATCTTTCACGGTTAGGGGTTTCTACATTAGCTAGTTCTTTAGATAGGGTGGTTGTGGGGTTTTGAACAGAAATATTGAGAGTGTAAATGAGAGGTTAAATGGAACAATTTTAGCGTCAGGCGAAAGCGATAAGGATATTCAGTCTCATGCTAAAAATGATGACTATAATGCAAATGATAGTAGTGATGGTGCAACGGAAGATGGAAATGTCGTTAGAAACAAAGGTAAATTAGGTATAAAGAAAAGAAGTAAATTGAGAGTATATTACACAAACTGTAGGAGTCTATGTAACAAAATGAACGAACTTAGAGCCCTTGTTAGCAAAGAAAATATAGACATAATAGCGCTAACTGAAACGTGGATTAATACAGAAACCAGGCATTTTTTAGCAGAATTTGATATACCAGGATATAGTTTGTTTAAATATGACCGAACAAGTAAGAGGGGTGGCGGTATAGCAGTGTTTGTCAGGAGTACATTAAAAAGCTGTATTAAATCAGGTATTAGACTAAATAACGATAATGAAAGTGTTTGGGTAGAGGTTAACGAAGGTAGTGAGACCATAGTTATTGGAGTTATGTATAGACCGCCAAATATGAGTAGAAATGACGGAACGTCATTATGGGAGGAAATTAAAATGGCATCAAGGTTTAGCAATGTGTGCATTATGGGGGATTTTAATTTTCCGAATATAGATTGGCAGCATCAAATAGGAGACTCTGATTCTGAGGAGTTTATAGAGGTAGTACAAGATAGTTTTTTATTTCAATTCATAGATACGCCGACTAGAGGTAATAATATTCTCGATTTAGTTTTCAGTAACAATGAACATATGGTAAATAATGTAGAGATAGGGGACCACCTAGGAAATAGTGACCACAATTCTGTGTATTTTAATATACAATGGAAAGGTAATACCAGAGAGAATACAACATTAATACCTGACTTTAGAAAAGCCAATTATGGTGGGTTAATAAGAGCCCTATTAGCTGACCCTATGGTCAAAAAATTAAGTCGATCCAGGTGTCCAAATGAGTGTACCCCTTCTCAGGCACCTGTCATCTTAAGTCAGGAAGAGACGTCAACCTTTGTAGATACATACGATAATTTTATCAAGTCAGTATTCAATGCACAAAATAAATACATCCCCAAAAGAAAATTTAGATCAACACAGAACCAACCCAAATGGATGAATAATAGACTATTAGATCTTCTAGGACAAAAGAGAGGAATATATAGAAAAATTAGAAAAGGCGAAATTCACTTACTTGCTTACTATCAGAATCTATCAAGACAGGTAAAAAAGTATATTAGGAAAGAAAAAAGAAATTATGAAATTAAGGTTGCCAATGACTCAAAAAATAATCCTAAAGCCAATTTATATAGTTGGTAAAAATACCAACTATATAAATCCAAGGTTAGAGATGTAATTGGTCCCCTTAAAACTTCGATAGGAGAAATGACAGAATATGATTTAGAAATGTGCAGTACATTAAATAGTCAATTTCTTTCCGTTTTCACTAATGAAAATTTGGCACAGTTTCCAGAAGTCCGTAAGGTATATAGCGATAGTATAGAAAATAGGTTAAGTACGGTTACTATAAGTAGAAATGATGTGCTTAAGGAAATTGACAGACTGAAACCTCATAAATCGCCTGGTCCTGATGAGGTATATGCTAGAGTATTAAAAGAATGTAGGGATGAGTTAAGTTACCCATTAAACAAATTATTTAACAAGTCATTGGAGACAGGTATAGTTCCAGAAGCTTGGAAGCTTGCAAACGTAGTTCCGATCTTCAAAAAAGGTGACAAATCAATAGCATCCAATTACCGTCCCATTAGTCTTACATCAATCATAGGAAAGCTACTAGAGTCAATTATTGCTAGTAAAATTAGAAACCACTTAGATCCATTTAATTTAATAAATTCTTCTCAGCATGGATTCACTCAGGGACGTTCTTGCCTTACTAATTTGCTTAGTTTTTTCTCAGAGGTATATGAAGCAGCAGATAATGACAAGTCATATGATATAATATATTTAGATTTCAGTAAAGCTTTCGACAGAGTCCCCCATGAGAGATTGATGAGAAAGGTTGAGGCGCATGGAATAGGTGGGGCGTTGTTGGGATGGATTAGGTCATGGCTAATTGGTAGGAAGCAGAGAGTCAGCATAAATGGTACAAAGTCAGAATGGGGAGCAGTCAAAAGTGGTGTCCCCCAGGGATCTGTATTAGGTCCTCTGTTGTTTGTTATATACATAAATGACCTTGATTTAGGTATAACTAGTAGGATAAGTAAATTTGCAGACGATACCAAAATGGGGAGAACAATTAATTCAGATAGAGATATAGAGTGCCTCCAAAGGGATCTAGATACCTTACACGAATGGTCAGTAAATTGGCAGATGAAGTTTAACATTGACAAATGCAAGGTATTAAAGATAGGGAAGATGCATACAAATGTTAAATATAAACTAGCTAATGTGGAATTAGAAAACTCGAATTGTGAGAAAGATCTAGGTGTGTTTGTTAGCAATGATTTGAAGCCTAGACAACAGTGTATAAGCGTTCGAAACAAGGCAAACAGGATTCTCGGGTTCATCTCAAGGAGTGTGAGTAACAGAACTGCTGATGTTATCTTAAAACTTTACTTGTCATTAGTGAGACCCCATATGGATTATGCTGTTCAATTTTGGTGTCCTTGTTACAGAATGGACATAGATTCATTGGAGAGAGTACAACGTAGAATGACAAAAATGATCCATAATATTAGAAATCTTCCGTATAAAGAAAGGTTGAAGAAATTAGGCTTACTTTCGTTAGAGAGACGCAGAGTTAGAGGGGATATGATAGAGGTGTTCAAGTGGGTTAGTGGGATTAACAAAGGGGACATGACAAATGTACTAAAGCTCAGTGATAGCGAAAGAACTCGTACCAATGGTTTCAAATTAGATAAATTTAGTTTCAGAAAAGATATAGGCAAATATTGGTTTGGTAACAGAGTTGTAGATGGGTGGAATAGACTACCAAGTGCTATAGTGGGATTAAAAACGATAGGGAGCTTTAAGATAAAATTGGATAAGCATATGGACGAGAAGGGTTGGGTGTGAAGGGGGATCAGCAGGGTTGGGCCAATCAGCGCTCTGCAGACCCCCGTAATCCTGCGTTAATCTCTAACCGTTTTGGTAAGATGATCCTCAGGGTATTAGAGTGTTGAGCCTATAATTGGGCTTTGTAATTGGGGTTGTGTGGGACAGGGATCTGCCTTGCTTAGGCCAATCGGCTTTCTGCAGACTCCCATTTTCTTATGTTCTTATGTTCTTATATTAAAGGACAAAACCAGAATATAATGAAAAAAGGACAGTAGAGCCATCTGACAGCAGGATAGTAGAACTTCAATTCGTTCCCATTATAATGAATAAAGAAATACATTCAATACCCTTATTATGCTAGCAAACGTCTTACGCTATCTAGTTACTGCTTAGCCAATTTTTGGAGGCTAAACCAGTGAATATAGTCGGCTATTTATGGAGATATTTTCAATTATAAGAGCAACGTCGGAGAGATCAGAACTCTTTCCCTGAATTTGTTGACAAAGGGATAACATGAAAATATTCATGCTACGATACTTTGTGTTTTCTTAATACGACACTGGCTTGTAAAGCAAATTAGGAGTATCACTGTTGGCATAATAAATTCAACAAGACACTGTAGCAAGTATTTTCATGTTATTGCCTTCTAATCCTTTGCTGTTGTTTTGACGACAACTCAGGCTTGGAGCTAAGCAGAGCTCCGACCTCGTCCACGTCGTTCTTATAGTATAGTTAACAGATATTGACATAAACAGACAAATGTATTCTCTGTTTTTAGATTCTGAAATCTTGCTAAGCATGTCAAATAACAAGAAAACTAGCATCAATATGCATTTACTGAACGGTTTAAACAGCGTTTTCTAGCATACTAATATTATTGATTTTTTTCTCCATGTATTGCAATTTGTGGGAATTATAGTTCTACTACCCTGCCTTTTTACTGCATCGAAGACGAAGACCTATGAATGGTCGATGTTGTTGTTGCTGTAGTTCTTGTTCTTGTTAGGGATCAGAGATCGGCGGTGGATAAAATAAGCACACATTTGTATATTAAATTACACAACACGACGTATCCAGTATGAGCTTGTTCCTGTCAAGATCGCTCCTCCCAACGGAGACCCTGAGGAATGTTGTCTAAGATTATACTATCTTTGGTACTGTCGAGGGTCTTCTTTAGGATTCAATATGCTAATTTTAAATTAAACATGGATACGACCCAAGACAGACAGACTAGCTAGAGAATAAGTGACAGAATAATATGAAAAGGTAGACAGAACGATGAAATTAACTCTGAGTGAGAAGTCAACGTATTTTTGTTTCTCTTGTATCCCAGTGGTAGCGGACAACGAGTGCCTGGCTGAACGGTACCACCAGGGGGCCTTTTTGAGGAACCAGTGGTCGTGTTGTAAGGCAGGCAAGGACAGCAATCCCTGCACCGCTGTCACCTGGACCATCAACCACAACAACAATCCACCAGGTACGTCAACAATCACGAACACACTCAGGAGTAGATGACGTAATTCTGATTTTATCTTTGCAATTATTAGACGATTTTGTTTAGGATGATTGTAGACAAGTCAGAGGGTTATTTGGAAAGACATTTTTACCTTTTTGATTTCTAGATGTCTTTCCTAAACTGAAATATTTGTCTAATATTAGCCAGATAAAAAGAAGAAATACGTCACCGTATACTGAAAAAATTAACACCTCGTATTGTAGCCACTAATGATAGTCACTTCATTCAGGTTTTACAAACATATCGCAAACAATCAATCCAGCCCCCCCCCCCCCCCCACACACACAAAAAATAAATAAATAAATAAATAAAAACAATTATAATGGGGTACCTGCAGATGTGTGATTATGCCAGACACCCAAAGAGCACCCACCAGGTATTTCAACCATCACAAGAGTATACTCACATGTATTCAACTACTATTAATCATATTATTTACAACCATAACAATGCCAAGCTTCCACAGCTAATACCATTTAATGCGACCATTAAGTGTACTATCTCATATTTTACAATAATTTAACTTATATCTTACAATCCTAATAAATGATACTTACAACCTCATATGTTGTGCCCGGTACTGTAGATATATTAATGTTATTGTCCTTTAGAATTCATCTTCTAGTACAAAGGTAAGTGATATTTTATATATTTATTTACGCATCATACTTTCTCACCTTAAAGCCGTAAAGGTGGGCATTTTTTATATGTATATTCTTATTCTTAATGTTATTATTATTATCATGTTAATTTAGTTTTACAGTTATCACAATTACTTGTTAAACATGCTTATTAAGTTACTCCTAATTTATAAGTTACTTTATTATATAATGATACTGGCACTAATTGATAGTGCCCATATTATATTATATTTCAAAGTATGTGGAGAAAAATAAACACATTTCTATCGTACATCCAAACTTAATGTATTCATGCTTAGGCGTATTCACGAACCTTCCAGTTTATATATTGCATGTGGCGATATCTGTCTATCCTTTGTAAGTTTCTCCCATTCTTTCAATCACTTCATTCTTCCTGTTATTGTCTTTTGCTTAACCCTCCTAATTTGTTTTCTCACTTCCAATTTGTATACCCAACCTGTTTAAATAATCTTTGAACACTCATCATACCCTACCTTATTAGCCTGTCTCTTGACATTCAGTGTCTTCATTGTCCATGCCACACCTCCTTAACAGCTTTTGATTCCATTCTCTAATACAAGTAACTTCATCATCTTTTTCAAATTCGTCTTTGTCTGGTTACTCTTTTGTTTCTCAATTTGTCAAATTAATTTGATTAGTCCTGGGAATGTTTTTTTCAACATATCAGTTTCTCTCTGTTCATGTGGTTTTAACTTTACAATACATTTCTGTACAAACGGTTACCAATACAAATCCTTCAGCCATACCAATGTTTAAGAATTATTGATCGTGCCTACCATTTACTGTATCATGCAAGTCCCTCAGACCGTGATTGTCCTCTCACCTATTATATGTAGTGTATATCCTTGATATTCCATTTTCTGATAATTTATCTCCTCTGGTTTAATATCCCCACTGGTTGATGGTGGATTTTTATAACACCTTACTGTTTTCGTTTCATGGAAAACCCAAGCCAGTCTTCTCGGCAGATAATGTACAAGACCTCAGTTCACTTTTTGACTCTACCATGGCACGAGATAAAGTGCTAATTCTTTAATACATTATGGTACCGCATTGCCCTGGCATTGGCCCAGACAACAACTGTTTAACTACTGTATGTTAATATTTCAAGCAGATACAAGTTGCTTGTTGAAGTAAATGTTTATTTCTACACAACGTATCCTGATTCAAGTTATCTGTCAATATCAAGTATAAATATACAAAAAGTATGTATTTTTGTATATTTTTATTTTGATATTGACAGATAACTTTAATTTAAAGGCGATAGTAGGGTTGGGTGGTGGCTTATAACTACCGTGTTTGATGGAGAAGCAATAATGGTTTGGTGGTTCTCACAGGTAAGCCACGGTAGCCTTGTCCGTTTCTTAGTCATTAATGTGTGACTTTAACCTCATTACACAGGGACACGTGGCTTATTTCTACACTTTTGGTAATGCACTACATTGACGAAAATTAGGGCACAGTGTGAACAAAGCTGTGTCAAAATATCATACTGATCCAACTATTTTTTAATAAGTTATTCCCGAAAAAAGATGTAACACGGCCTCTGAAACCCATAGTACATACTGCATACACACTGGAGAAACGATGCAACATACCCGCTCAAATGCATACATACACATTGCTACCTCATGGTAATAAAATACAAACAAACACACATGTAAATGTACATTCAAACCTACATATTGTATACATACACATGTGTATGTGAGTGCACTCATCAGTTACCAAAACCAGCATTTCAGTATGTACAGATAACTTTCGAAAATTTAATTGCGAAATATATTTGGGCAGCTTGTATGGCGATATACTGTACATGCAGAAATCAGGCACGCTATAATTAGCAGCGAGCAATGATGTCTACTTTGTTGTGATATGCGAAGAGCTGTGTGATGGCAAATTCAGTCCCGCTCCATGATTTTTTTCTGTGTTATTCCCAGCAAGTGTGACCCTACTTCCCCTCCTGTTTCCTAACAACACAACTGATAACAAGATGGCCGAGCAGGGTTCACCCTCCTCCTGGTCGCTAGGTACAAGCATGAGAAACAAATATACAGGTAAGCGCAAGATATTGACCTGTTTTGAACAAATGGAAGGCTTTGATTATGCCTGAGGTATGACATAAGAAAATCAACACTTAAGAAATATGAGGAAATGCGTAAAGCAGTTTGAAGTGAAGCATTGCATATCTAGCACTCATCCAATTCAATCAGAAACCGGATTCATAAGACAGAGTGGTTGATTCAATAGTCATGTTCAACATCATTGTAGACAAATTTGCCAGTGGTCCTTGATCTAGAAACATTATAGAAAATTATTAAACCTACTGTTGAGAGAACTTATCGGATCTTATGGACTTTCACTGGTTATTTGGTATGAAAAACTGCACAGGTGAGTCAACAAGTGCTCTTAGAGGATCAGCTGACAACTTGCAGGTGAACCTTGAGAAGCAGAAAAATGGTGGGTACTAACATAAATATGATTAAAATTATGATGCCAGCAAACCACTTGACGTTATGTTTAAGCACTTCTGACAATTTTATTGAATGCAATAACACCATGTAGACATTATCATGGAGGTTTGTAATTAGATAAACAAGGCCAACATCCTCTCGATAATAGAAGTGTTTTGCCAGTATTTGAGAGACAAGATGTGACAGAGCGTGGGGTAGGATCTCAATGTAGACAAATCATCACACTATTCCAGGCCATGGATTAAATGTGCTGGAGAATTGCAATATTATAAGCGAGCATTACCACATCGCAGACAACATATATTCAAATAAATATTTGGGAATTATTGCTCTGATCATACAAATACTAATAGCTTCAATAAATTTTGAAACAAGGACTTGATGTATGTTCGATTGTAAATGAACAAACCAAATTGCAAATTAACAAACCGTGTTTCAAGCTGGGTCGATGAGCATTACCACTATCATCTTTTGGAACATTATTTACGGATATTATTAAATGAACTTCAACTTTTCATAAAATCTTGGTTTGGTCTGAGTTCAAAGACATATTTTGAAAGGAAAACTACCGTAAGGTGGAATCTCTCATTCTGTGTCAGATACTCATAATACAAGACAGACTACACTATACAGTAATAATGTGGAGGTAGCTACAGTATACCTTGCTGTTTGTATAGTAGCTACTCATAATACAAGACAGACTACACTATACAGTAATAATGTGGAGGTAGCTACAGTATATCTTGCTGTTTGTATAGTAGCTACTCATAATACAAGACAGACTACACTATACAGTAATAATGTGGAGGTAGCTACAGTATATCTTGCTGTTTGTATAGTAGCTACTCATAATACAAGACAGACTACACTATACAGTAATAATGTGGAGGTAGCTACAGTATATCTTGCTGTTTGTATAGTAGCTACTCATAATACAAGACAGACTACACTATACAGTAATAATGTGGAGGTAGCTACAGTATATCTTGCTGTTTGTATAGTAGCTACTCATAATACAAGACAGACTACACTATACAGTAATAATGTGGAGGTAGCTACAGTATATCTTGCTGTTTGTATAGTAGCTACTCATAATACAAGACAGACTACACTATACAGTAATAATGTGGAGGTAGCTACAGTATATCTTGCTGTTTGTATAGTAGCTACTCATAATACAAGACAGACTACACTATACAGTAATATGTGGAGGTAGCTACAGTATATCTTGCTGTTTGTATAGTAGCTACTCATAATACAAGACAGACTACACTATACAGTAATAATGTGGAGGTAGCTACAGTATATCTTGCTGTTTGTATAGTAGCTACTCATAATACAAGACAGACTACACTATACAGTAATAATGTGGAGGTAGCTACAGTATATCTTGCTGTTTGTATAGTAGCTACTCATAATACAAGACAGACTACACTATACAGTAATAATGTGGAGGTAGCTACAGTATATCTTGCTGTTTGTATAGCTACTCATAATACAAGACAGACTACACTATACAGTAATAATGTGGAGGTAGCTACAGTATATCTTGCTGTTTGTATAGTAGCTACTCATAATACAAGACATACTACACTATACAGTAATAATGTGGAGGTAGCTACAGTATATCTTGCTGTTTGTATAGTAGCTACTCATAATACAAGACAGACTACACTATACAGTAATAATGTGGAGGTAGCTACAGTATATCTTGCTGTTTGTATAGTAGCTACTCATAATACAAGACAGACTACACTATACAGTAATAATGTGGAGGTAGCTACAGTATATCTTGCTGTTTGTATAGTAGCTACTCATAATACAAGACAGACTACACTATACAGTAATAATGTGGAGGTAGCTACAGTATATCTTGCTGTTTGTATAGTAGCTACTCATAATACAAGACAGACTACACTATACAGTAATAATGTGGAGGTAGCTACAGTATATCTTGCTGTATGTATAGTAGCTACTCATAATACAAGACAGACTACACTATACAGTAATAATGTGGAGGTAGCTACAGTATATCTTGCTGTTTGTATAGTAGCTACTCATAATACAAGACAGACTACACTATACAGTAATAATGTGGAGGTAGCTACAGTATATCTTGCTGTTTGTATAGTAGCTACTCTACACTATACAGTAATAATGTGGAGGTAGCTACAGTATATCTTGCTGTTTGTATAGTAGCTACTCATAATACAAGACAGACTACACTATACAGTAATAATGTGGAGGTAGCTACAGTATATCTTGCTGTTTGTATAGTAGCTACTCATAATACAAGACAGACTACACTATACAGTAATAATGTGGAGGTAGCTACAGTATCTTGCTGTTTGTATAGTAGCTACTCATAATACAAGACAGACTACACTATACAGTAATAATGTGGAGGTAGCTACAGTATATCTTGCTGTTTGTATAGTAGCTACTCATAATACAAGACAGACTACACTATACAGTAATAATGTGGAGGTAGCTACAGTATATCTTGCTGTTTGTATAGTAGCTACTCATAATACAAGACAGACTACACTATACAGTAATAATGTGGAGGTAGCTACAGTATATCTTGCTGTTTGTATAGTAGCTACAGTTTTGCAGGTAGTTCGACGTTGTTGTAGCTTATGCAATTACACAATATCGTAATGGTATTGGTGTATGTAGGTGTGTGTGCGAGAGAGAGAGAGGTTGAATTAAAGTTTAGCTAGTGTTGATTGATGAAAGTGTTTGTGCTTTGACCGCAGACTTTGTCTACATTTGGTACTGTATATTATTGAGCTAGAAAAGAAAACGGGTATAATCTTACAAATGTGGAGAGAGCGTCGTATATCCCAAATTGAACGAAGTCATTAGACATTAGAGATTATCTATATGTTCGTGTTTATTACCCGGTTTCCTTATTATAACAGAGCAATTTAGTTGTATTAATTTCGTTAATTAATGCATAGTTATATATATTATATATACATATATACAGTATATATATACTGTATATACTGTATATACAGTATATACATATTAATTATTATTATTTGTTTAGCTGTGGCCCTATTAGTATTCTCTCTCTCTCTCTCTCTCTCTCTCTCTCTCTCTCTCTCTCTCTCTCTCTCTCTCTCTCTCTCTCTCTCTCTCTCTCTCTCTCTCTCTCTCTCTCGTTCGTTCGTTCGTTCGTTCGTTCGTTCGTTCGTTCGTTCGTTCGTTCGATGTACAGATTATTCCGGTACTGTACACGTTCATTATCAGCCTATCAAGACACCCGGGCCGCTAGCACGACAACCCGCTCTATCTATAATTAAGGGAGTCCACCTCGCTTTTTTCTCTTTCTCTCCCTCTCTCTTTGGCTTGTATCTATTCGGCCCCATTCAGCCTACTGTTTTAAGACGTTTACCCCCATCCAGGTGTCAATATTTACCTGGCGAGCGGTAGCGAGCCACCATATATATATTTTTGTTTTGAGAGCAAGCTAATTTTGTACATTTTTCGATAGAAAACTTTTTCCGGCGAAGCCGGATTTCTCTATACAATGCTGGCTCGCTATCGCTCGCCAGGAAGAAATTGACACCTGGATGGGGATAAACGTCTTAAAACAGTTGGCTGAAGGGGCCGAATGGATACAAGCCAGGAAAAAAGAGAAAAGGAGAGAAAGATAAAACAAGCAGGTGACCCCCCTTAACTTGTTTATACCGGCAGTGGGCGTTTGGCGAGCAAGGAAGGAATAAGACTGACAGCCATACACACTGTGGTGAAAAATGGTGGGTGTGTTGTTGTCTGGGAGATACAATAGAGACAGTGGAGGCAAGTAGAACGTCCATAAAAAATACTGTTGCGATAGTGTAATGTTAGGAGAATGACAAGCAAGCAATTTTTGTAGGTAAGAAATGTTCAATAATAGTATATTGTTGCAACATTTGGAGTTGTGATAATGTCTAGTTGAAGTAATGTTTGAGGTAGTGTGATTGTATATTATCAAGTACTGCTTCATTTGGATGACTATACTAACGAACTGCCATAATCTTGTTACGTATGCGTAATAGATCACTAATAAATTAATTGTTGGGGTTAATAAAATCCATCCCTATGGACACTCTTACAAAAGAAATAAGAATGATGTTGAAATTCATGGGGGATATACTGTATATACTGTATATATATTATATATATATATATATATATATATATATATATATATATATATATATATATATATATATATATATTATGCAGTGTCTTTATGCGTTTCTCTGGGAAGGAAGGAATAAGATTGACAGCCATAGAAACTGGGTGTCTGTCTTGCTGATACAACCAGGTAGTCAGGGAAAAATCGAACCAATGTTTGAAGACGGTAGGATTCTAAAAATAAAACTCATAATTGACTGGTATGCACTGTATATAGGCCTACCAAAGTAGGTCAAACACCTAATGAAATACATCATCTACGTAACTATTGAAATACATAAAAAGACAACATTCATTAGTAAATGAGTGCGTTTGCTTAGGAATGTGCCGCCATATACGCAAGGCATTTTAATCATACGGCTAATTTATACAAAAGTCCCTTGTAGCCTACTGATAAATTTTGTTGTACCGAAAAATGTTACAGGATAATTCCTAAAGTAAGTATATTACTATTACTATATATATATATATATATATAATGTGTGTGTGTGTGTGTGTGTGTGTGTGTGTGTGTGTGTCAATTATGCTAGGAATACTTTATGTATGTGCCACGCTTGACCAATACAATTTGTGAAGGATATAATACATTAATATGTACAGAATATATATTAACAGAGAATTTGAGAACCAGAATCATAATACATTGCTTAGGCGATGCTGGTGACTTAAGTACCGAGCGGGGAGACTGAGAGATGGTGTTGATTGGTTGTATAAGAAGATTTAAGTAACAAACCCTAAAACGCTCATATTAATTATGTATGACCTGTGTGACATGCAAGGAGACCGAAAGAGAGAGGAAGAGAGAGAGAGGGAGAGGAGGGGGGGGGGTGGAGGACTGTGGTTGAGAGGGTCTGGTTGTCATCATGTTATGGAACACTTGATTACCTGATGTAGCAACAATCCTTCATGCCTCACGAGTCACCAACACACAGAGATATATTCACCACAGAGATAATATAGTCACCGGAGATGTAGATTCACAGGTTTCACACGCTTCTTACTGCATACCAGTTTCATCATCCATATACAGTAGTTTCAATCCAATCGCTGTTTTGAAACAATGTTCAATATACAAATGTAGAACACGTATGTATAAAACATTACGATATTATACTTGAGACGTGCATACCTACTTCACACATTATCAGTCTAACTATTTTTAGGAGCAATGTCAAGGCTTTAACATGTAGGAGGGAAATATATGCAATACCATGGTATCAATATAATGTATACTATGCATTTCTAAGTCACACGTTTAATCTAATCTACTTTAATAAACAATTCAAAGCCTTAACATATAGAAAAGCAAACAAACAAAAGAAGCGCAATCTGCACTGTATTACATGATATATTCATTGTATGTATTTCTGCAGTGGTTAAATTGTATGACCTATTAACGGTTATATATAATTATCCTTGCAAGTCAATCACACTATATATATTTTCATTCATAAATTCACTGAGTGGATGCAAAGTCATGTGAGCAACTGAACACAAAGTCAATATAATCAGCAACAAAAATAATATTAACATTGTCAGAATAGGGCACCATATATTAACATTGTCAGAATAGGGCACCATATATTAACATTGTCAGAATAGGGCACCATATATTAACATTGTCAGAATAGGGCACCATATATTAACATTGTCAGAATAGGGCACCATATATTAACATTGTCAGAATAGGGCACCATATATTAACATTGTCAGAATAGGGCACCATATATTATATTAACATTGTCAGAATAGGGCACCATATATTAACATTGTCAGAATAGGGCACCATATATTAACATTGTCAAATAGGGCACCATATATTATATTAACATTGTCAGAATAGGGCACCATATATTAACATTGTCAGAATAGGGCACCATATATTAACATTGTCAGAATAGGGCACCATATATTATATAGTTGATTACAATTGACATGCCTTTTTTAATGTAATTGTATTTATCTGTGGAGAGAGAGAAAGAGAGCGAGAGAGAGAGAGGCTTTTTTAATGCAATTTTATTTATTTGTGGAGAGAGAGAGAAAGACAGAGACAGAGAGAGAGAGACAGACAGACAGACACAGCCAGACAGACATATGGACATACAGACAGGGTGAGTCAGTCCATGTTTGCGAACGTGTCTGTTTTTCTGGAAATGGTTTAACGTGTCTGATGAACTGTTGGTTGTCATTCTCTCTCCAGGCTTAGTGTATGCGAATATATATGTAGTACACAAATATATATGTAGTACACAAATATGACTCATTTTATTTTGCATGCCCAGGTTGCGAAATCTGTAGATAACATGGATGCTATTTATTTTTAAATCTAGTTAGACGGAGGTTGAGAGTGAAATACTTATCCACGTTGTTTCTGCATGTTTGGACTGTGCAACAATTAATTAAATTACTAGATAGTCCATTCCACAAATTAACCACTTGGATGAAAGAGAAATGCTTCGCCCCTTGTGACTATAAGAGCTTCCTGACTATCTTTGAACTATTCTCAATGTGTACTTTGATCAACCAATAATATTTAGACCTCTAGCAATTTCATGTCAAAGGTTAAACTGATATAGCAATAACCACTTTGATTGCTATAGATCCTTCAAAAGCCACATGCTATCATAGTTTACTACAAAAGTCAGAATATAATTATGGAAAGTGTCGCTATCGACTAAAAGAGTTGAACATGTATTTGAGCATGATGAAACCAGTAGTATCTCCCAAGGAAGGTGAACTGTATAATTATATACCTTGGTATCTCCTCCATATCCAATCACACGCTCCTGTCACTGGGGTCTATAGCCGTTTGTAGCCTTTAATTTACCTTCATTATATATACTCTCTCTCTCTCTCTCTCTCTCTCTTTTTCTTCTACTTTTCTGCCCTATTCTTCTACTATAAACTGTCCCTGTCTCAAGTAGTATTAAGGCCGGACCACCTAGTATGGACTGTGTGGTCTGATTATCTGTATAACTCTGTGTAACTCTCTCACACACATTATACCAGTGAGCCATAAACCAACAGGACCACCACTACACCAGCATCACAAGTTCCGCTCACTGGTCTCTCTAGCCCATCATAATATTCACGATCACTATACCCTCATTTGTCAGGTGTGGACGGTCATAATAATAATAATAATAATAATAATAATAATAATAATAATAATAATAATAAACGGTTTATTAAAGAATGGCAGCCTCATGAGCTGAAAATACACATTTTACAATTTAGTGGATGAACATGAGATATACAGATATGAAGATGGTAAGCTCAGTTTACAAAAAAAAAAAAAAAAAATACAATAATGATGCAGGTGCAAAATACAAATTGTCATAAATTAACCATGAGAGTAAGTGATATACAGTACATATACACATTTATTTTGCTTACTCATATACAGAACATACATATATACACGTACGTACACACATACATACGCATACATATACATACATATATAAGAACAGAAGAACATGCCCGTATACACAAACGCTCACGTATGCACACAAACATACATACATACAAAAACTGTTTTGGTAGGGTCAGGTGAGGAGTTGAAAAGGGTAAAGAGGGAGCGGCCTACAGGTTCATACAGGTAGGGTCAGGTAAAGCCTACTACAATGGGAGGTTAACCCTCTCCCGACATATGACGCGATGTTGAGCCTATTAGGGATACTTTAAAGCCTTTGTTACCATCAGGGGTATTTAGAAACCTTTAGTTTAGTTACTTCAACCTCTGCAGTTGTCTTTGAGTTAGCTGTGGGCAGAAAACTAATTTTGGAGAGGTAATTATAAGAGTGAGCTAACTCTATTTCTTATTGCTAATCTGGCAACCTCTGCGTCATATGTGCGTGAAAGGGTTAATATAATCCTCGGTAGAGAACAAAAAAAAGGATATAAAAATCAGTAGAGACAGCTTGGGGGAATTATAGTATATATAGGACATTCTTTGGTGTAGGTGTGTGTGTGTGTGTGTTTGTTCGTGTGTGTTTGTTTGTGTGTGCGTGTGTGTGTGTGTGTGATAGAAGGCGAAATGTGGAAAAGCTGGGCATTCTATTGTTAAGGGTGGAAATACATGGATGAAGATACACGAACACTTAATAATAGATAAAATTCAAAATAAAGCTATTAGATTAATCAATAACCCTGCAATCACACAGGACCTTCCTACATTATCCATACGAAGAAACGTTGCATCCCTTGCATTATTCTACAGATATTTTCACAGCAATTGTTCGGAGGAACTTGCTTCAATTGTGCCGCCTCTCCACATCTTTCCCCGTAGAACTAGGGCAGCTGAGAGCGCCCATGAATTTACACTTTCTCCTCCACAATGCAGAACTTCTGCTTATCAGAATTCATTTATCCCCAGAGCTACTACTCTTTGGAATTCACTTCCTTCGAATTGCTTTCCACAAACTTACAATCTACAAATGTTTAAATCCAGTTGTTACAAACAATTTATGAATGGAGGATGCCTTTAGGCTCATGGACCTTTTTGTTTTATCTGTGTTTTTCCTTCCTCCGTTCATTGTCTCTTTAAAAAAAAAAAAAAAAAAAAAAAAAAAAAAAAAATGCTTATGCATAGATTTATAATAAGAAGTTGCGCTAGTGAGCAATATGTTCTCGCTCATATGTACGTATATTTACATACACGTGCACATGATTATACAAATACACGTACAGTTCATATATATATTATGTACCTTATATTCTCAACCGGGCTCGAACCATTGACAGCACATACACACAGACATACATATACATAAATATATGCACATTTACATGCATATATGCTCTTCTCTTATCCACCTGATACTCTCAGCCGGGCTCGAACCACAAACAGTATACACTATAGACACATACATATATACATAAATAACGCATACATACATACACATATACGCACACATACATACACATATACTGTACATACATAGATACACATATACATATATACACACATACATATACACATATACATAAACAAACTCAAGCAAATACATACATATATTCTAATACACACACGCACACACACTTATGCATACATTATTAAAGGTGGGCGCGTATATATTGTGTGTGTGTGTATGTATATATGTGTGTTTGCTCTCTCTCTATCTCTATCTCTATCTCTCTGTGCGTGTGTGTGTGTATGTGGTGTGTATGTGTGTTTCTGTGTGTGTGTAAAATATTACTTCATCGTACTAAAAACCAATCGTATCTCGCCTCCAACATAACAGGTCCCGGTCAATGGACCCGGTTGGTCCATTATCATATTTAGGTTCACTATGCTGTATATCTCTCTTTATCTTTCTACGTATATGTGTGTTTGTGGTGTGTGTGTGTATTTACCTAATTGTATTTACCTAATTGTAATTTTACAGGAGTGAGCCAAAGCTCGTGATGTCCCGTCTTCCAAACTCATATTATCATATTTTACTTTTAATTGGCTTATACTCTTGGCACACACTACCTTTTCTGGGAGTGAATTCCACTTTCCTATGCTTCTACAAGGAAAGGCAAATTTTCTCACATCCTTCTTGCAAGGCTTGACCACCAGTTTGAATGCATGGCCTACATACCTACATACTACCTACCTACATACTACATACTCCGATAGTCATGAAATTCAGTGATAGGAGAGGCTGGGAATGCGAAATCCCCCGGATGAATAACAGGGGTGCTATGGGCTCTCTGCGAGAGGGCTGGTTATCACACAGAGGCCCACGTCTCTTCAACAAACTCCCACGGCGAGTAAGAGACATAAGGGACAACTTCAAGAGAGCCCTAGATGTCGAACTGCAAAAAGTGCCAGACGAGCCCATCCTCGCAAGGGAGCGAGCTGTCGCTTCAAACAGTCTACTGCACCAAATCACCACCCATAACGAGGGGCGTCGCGCTCCTTGGTGCCGCTAGAAGAGTGGCGAACACATCAAAAGGTCAAAAGGTCAAAAAGGCCTCTCGTTCTTCCTTTTGATGGTATGATGAAGTCTTCCCTGTCAATCCAGTCAATCTTGTTAACACATTTGTACATCGTGATCAAATCGCGTTCTCTTCTATCTTGCAATGTAGTAAGGCCTATCTTTTCCAGTCGTTCTTCATAGCTGCACCCTCTCAATTCTGGAACTAATCTTGTTGCTGCCCTCTGAACTTTTTCCAGTTTATCTATGTGCTTTTTCAGATGTGGACTCCATACAGCTGTTGCATATTCTAATGTGGGTCTTATAAAGGTAACTATTAGTTTTTTAATCATATCTAAATCTACGTATGAAAAAGCAACCCTAACATTGGCTATCAGTCCATAAGCGTTTCTCACTTTCTCGTTTATGTGATCTTCAGGTGATAGTTTGGGATTTATTATTACCCCCAAATCTTTTTCTTTCCTTGAAGGTTTAAGCTCTTTATATCTTCCATGCGGCCTTCTTTGACTTTCACCCATCTCCATGACATGACACTTCTCTGCATTAAAATCCATTTGCCAAATTTGACTCCACTCGAAAATACTTGTGACATCCTGCTGCAGAGCCACGCAAGAATCTTGGGCCCGCAGTACCAGATAATCGTGAGATCCCTTCGACGAAGGACTCTCACGTCGGATTCGCACGTGAAGGTGATACCGCCATTTGCTTCCTTGTGCGAATCTCTCGTGCGATACCGTCGGACGTAGGGTTGGTAAGCCTGTCAAACTCGCCGCGGTGCATTTCTTACGGTTGGTATACCTGAGGAACGTTTTGTTTACAAATTACTGCCTCGGGCAGCCTCACGGGAGTACAGACGGAATCGAATCGTAATAAAGTGATGGTCCCTGGTGTATTATATACCCAGTTTATTGCATTAATCTTATTAGTATGTATTTAGGACATTCTCAATTGACGAAAATAAGGTAGCCTAGGCCCTAGTGATTCCCCAGAGGACCATTTAATTTCTCTAGCCTAATTTCCCTTCAACCACCAATCAATTTTTGAGTTTAGGAATAGGCCTAGCCATGGGGTTGTGGTATGGATTTTCGCTGAATAATTGGGTTGTGCTTGGTTCTCTGGAAAAGTGGCTTGGTTATAATATCAGGCAAGCTTTTCTGTTATATTCAAGCCTAGCCCTGTTCACCTGTTCCAAGTAATCTAGGCCTATGGCCATAAATCGTGAAATCTAACCTAGCCTATCTCTAACTCAAAAAGGGCCAGAGCTAGGATAGTGGGCTGTAAATTACCATAGGCTATCTATCCCCTGGCTGACCCTTCCCAAAGGGCCAAATGGGAAAGGTAAAGCTTTGAGTCCTCCATTTCATAGTAAGAGATGCTTAAATTGGACATATGAGCAATTTTGATGAGCATTTAGCCTAGGTCTATATTGTTTAGTAATTATCTTGATAGGCTATATTAAAACTACTGAAAACAGGGTAGGCCTAGCCTAACCTCAAGAGGTTACCAGGGTTGGATTTTGGACGATGGGTTAGGCATGAGAGGCTAGTTAGGATTATTTAGTTTATAATAACCATGGTAACCTAATAAAACTAATCTATTCTAGCTATCCAAGCGAGGTAACCTCTGACTCTCCGAGTTTTTCCAAAAATTTAGCAGGGAAAGTGTTTGGATCACACAATTGTTCTCATCGGCTTTAGACATCTAGGGATAGTCACCTATCCTAGCCTAATTATAGTAAAAGATTTCATGGCTAGCCTAAATATTATTTTTTAATCTCCATGGGACTTGCATATTTCATCAACATGTAGCCTACTCTTTAAACAATGCAAAATTGTTGGCAAATTAATATAGCCAAGGTTAGGTTAGCTAATGGGGAAAGCGATTTCAGAGTTAACCTAACCTACAAATTTAGAATAGGCCTATGATCGGTTTCTTGAAGTAGTGTAGCCTAACGATACTCCTTACTTTTGAGTATAGGACTATCCCGTAAATATCAGAAGCCAGCCGAAGCAAATCGGCTTCTAAAAGTTGGGGGAAGGATGTACGGTAGTATTCAAACGTATCGCCTTCCTTGTTTACACCAAGGTCAATAGATACTCATCTATGGACCTTGGTTTACACTACTCGCACGCTCGCGATCACGCTCCTTTATATTTTGACTGCCGTGGGATACAATAATAGGTTGAAAGGGAGCTTTTCCCCCCTAAGCCACCCCATGAATTAATTGTCGTCTTATATATTGCCAGCATGGGGTCTGTAAGGTTAGTTACATTAGGTAAGTTAGGCACAGTATAGTATTGTAGCAATCCGCTTGTGGGATTGGGTTGAGTTAGTTTAGCTTTATGAGGCAGAGTTTCTCAACTGAATATTACCATAGCCTAATACTCACAGATGTTTTTTCTGGAAGAGGCCTAGGCCTGTGGCTCCAGTTCAGTAGCCTGGTCACCAATTTGACCCTGGCTTCGCCTGTCTCAACTCATGTATTCCCTCAAAAACAAATACCTGTATGTATAAGTTCAGAACAGTGAATCCTATACAGATCACTTAGTAGGTACCGAGTACTGTATGCTTTATGGGGTTATTTACCACAGCTGCACCAATTTGCCCCAAGTTTTATACTGTACAGTTCTGCTACATAAAAAGTGCCAGGTTTTAATCCAGTACCATTCAGTGCAGCAATATCATAAAGTTTCGGGTTTCAAGTTAATAGTAATGTGATCACCCCCTTTGACTAGGCTAATATAGAAAACCATTTATTTTCAATACTTATTCTGCATCAAATTGACACCTGCCCTGTCTACAGTACTATACGATACCAACAGAAAGTCTAGTAGGCAGGTTTACTTTTATAAATGACTAAATATATGATGCTTGGACAATTATAGGTACCGCATAAAGAATGAACACTATATTTCACATAATTTATTGCAATTCTTACATACATAGGTACCCGTTATATAATATTGTATCATCTAATCACAACTCCTGTTGTATGCTTCCACATGGATAGGTTCTTAAGATCGCTTCATCAGATTTTATTCGCCCAATTAGCCTACTACCCAGGTAAGAAAATTCACGACTTTACATTATACTTGCTTGTATTTTTGGCTTGGAATCCTCATTTGCTGACCATTATTATCTATCTATTTGAGGCATAGGCCTATTTCCTGAAATAAGTCTTGCAATTGACGAGGATGGGTGTGAATGGGATATGCCGTGTGTGGGCCAGTCAGCTCTGCAGACTCGTTATCTTATGTTCATTTATGGAAGTATTTCAAGTAGGCCTAGGCCTAGCCCAATCAGGGAGAACATGTTAGTCCCTATTTATAGCCTACTTTAGTAGGGTAGGCTAGGCCTATATTTTGTAATCCAATAGGCCTAGCCTATGTTAAAATAGCCAACAATAGGGTACCTAGGTTAACAAGCCCCAGATATTGAAAGAAAAAGTGGTAAAAATTGAAGAGACCTCGGACAGCCTTTTAACTAGGCCTAGGCTAGGCCTATAATTATGTTTTGTTTTTGTTAGGTTAGGTAAAAAGGCTGTCCAAGGTCTCTTCAATTTTTACCACTTTTTCTTTCAATATCTGGGACTTGTTAACCTAGGTACCCTATTGTTGGCTATTTTAACATAGGCTAGGCCTATTGGATTACAAAATATAGGCCTAGCCTACCCTACTAAAGTAGGCTATAAATAGGGTAACATGTTCTCCCTGATTGGGCTAGGCCTAGGCCTACTTTAAATACTTCCATAAATGAACATATATAACGAGTTTGCAGAGCTGACAGGCCCACACACGGCAGATCCCATTCACACCCATCCTCGTCAATTGCAAGACTTATTTCAGGAAATATGCCTCAAATAGATAGATAATAATGGTCACCAAATGAGGATTCCAAGCCAAAAATACAAGCAAGTATAATAGAATGTCGTGAATTTCCTTACCTGGGTAGTAATTGGGCGAATAAAATCTGATGAAGCGATCTACAAGTTGTCAAGGCTGGCCGACATACGCCTATCAGGTGAAGGTGCCTGTACAACGGCTCCTGTCAAGTTCACCAACGTCATTGAAGATATATCGAAAGTCTTTGGAAATGTGCTAATTGTAACCCATATTAATATATATTAATAGTTTCGTACATTATGCAATTGATTTGCATTAAAGAATGTCTTCTGTAACCTTTAATTTACGAATTGAAACAATAATACAAATAATAAAATTCAATTAGCAAACGAAGGGATCCGACGACCATCGAAGAGAAGGGTCGAAGGTCCTCTTCAGATTCCAATAATATTGGACGTAAACGGTCGCGGCGACCGTTTACGAAAGCATTCGCTCAGCCAAACAAATCTAAAAAAAAAAATTTATACTACGAATTTTGAAAGGAAGGATACCTTCGAGGGAAGGGAATGTTTGGTACTGCGGGCCTCGATCTCTTATTTGTCTAAGTAACTTTGCATCATCAGCAAACAGGTTAACATAACTTTCCGAGCTGATGTTATTTGGCATATCATTAATATACAGCAGGAACATGATCGGTGCTAAAACAGCGCCCTGCGGTACTCCACTAGTAACCTCTTTCCAACTTGAAAATTGTCCTCCGACTACTGTTCTCATCTTTCTTCCAACAAGAAAATCCTTCATCCACTTAAGAAGTGATCCTTCAATTCCGCCTTTCATTTCTAGCTTCAATAATAGCCGTTGATGTGGAACACGATCAAAGGCCTTTTTAAAATCTAAATAGATGCAATCCACCCAGCCCTCTCTCTCTTGCACTATTTCATTAACTCTATCATAGAAACTTAATAAATTAGTCACACATGACCTACCTGATCTAAAACCAAATTGCTTACTTGATAATAAACGATTTTTTTCTAAGTGTTCTACCCATCTCTTTCTAATCAACTTCTCCAAGACCTTGCGCACTACACTCGTGAGGGACACTGGTCGGTAATTTAGAGGATCATCTCTATTTCCTTTCTTGAACAAGGGGACGATGTTTGCTGTCTTCCATATGGAGGGTAACTTTCCTTCTCTTAACGATTGTTCAAATATGATGTTGAGTGGGTGGCATAATTCCTGCGCACATTTCTTCAAAACCCAGCATGAAACTTCATCTGGTCCCATCGCCTTCCTTTGATCTAAATTCATCAGCAACTCTCTAACTTCTTCTTTCTTGATAACTATATCATCCATTCCAGTTTCCTTTACTCGATTGTCTTTATCTTCTACGAATCCATTTTCTTTAACACAAACTGACTGAAACTTTGCATTTAATACTTCACTTATTGCTTTTTTATGTTCATAAACTTCACCATCCACAACAACTCTCTGTATTTTATCTTTCAATTTTAGTTTCCTTCTAATATAGCTGTAAAAAAGGTTAGGCTCTTTATCACTTCTGTTTATTATATCTTTTTCATAATTTGCTTCCTCTTTTCTTCGTACTTGGGTATACCCATTTCTTGCCTGCTTGTAATTGTGATATGCTTGTTTTGTGTTATGTCTCCTATATCTATTCCATAACAGATCTCTCTTCTCTTTGGCTAGTCTACATCTCTCGTTAAACCATTCTCTGTTTCCCCTTCTCTGATTTCCCTTTTGTTTGGGTATATTTCTCGATACTTCCTCGTTATACACCTCGATAAAATAGTTATATTGCTGTTCTACATCACGTTCCTCTAACTCTTGTTGCCAATTTATTTGCCTAAAAAATTGCCTCAGTTGCTCATAATTACCCCTTGCAAAATTTATTCTGTCTTGTTTGTGCTCTGCCCTCTCCTTTGTGATGTCATAATTAACAATAAACCGTGTGTGTGTGTGTGTGTGTGTGTGTGTGTGTGTGTGTGTGTGTGTGTGTGTGTGTGTGTGAGTGAGTGAATGAGTGAGTTAACATTTATCAATAAACCAATATCATCACCAGCATCACACGTTTGCCTCACTGGCTTCTCAATATTGGCTTATATCATTCACGGTCTGTATGGCTTCTGTTTATCATGTGTGGTCCTTTCATAATGCACTCGGGCCCCCCGCCCCCACTCTCTCTCACACACACACACACACTCTCTTTCTCTCTCTCATACCACAGGTACCCTACCCTTCGACCTTCTTGCCACCAATTCCCCCAACCCTCTCTCATCTCCCAAACACCATGTAAATGACATGTACAGTATATATATATATATATATGTAAGTAAAGCCAGGTAATACATTTTCTTTAATACATACGAGGTTGAAAGAAATGGCAATTTCTGCGTTAGAAATTTTATTATTCAAAGTTTCCAGGTCTCTGATGAGTTTTCGCTGGGTGGCAGGAAGTAGATGAAGGAGATGAGCAAAATTCATGGTGGTACAGGGTTACATTAATGTATATGATGATACAGGATATACGATGCGTTTCACTGGACAACCAGCATTATCAAGTAAGGATAGAAAGATATAAACTGGAAACTGGAAACTGGATGTGAGGTAGAGTCCCCACAAGTGTAGAAAGTAGAGGTTGAAGTTGAAGGTAAAGTGGTGAGTATGAAGAGTTGGAGAGATGAAAGATGGTGGGCTAACCACCTTGCTATTGTCGGCTGAGGTTTTTGAGACTTTGTTCCATTTGCTGATAATATTGTTGTTGCAAGGTTAATCCCTCAGGTTTGTCGAAGACCATTGGCATAGATGGTAGAGGCTTAGCGATGGTGTCAGGCTGGAGGTTTGAGGTGGTCCGAGATGTTGTTGGAGTTGGAGTTGTTGGAGTTGATGGAGTTGATGGTGTTGATGTTGATGATGATGATGATGGTGATGGTGGTGCTGGAGGAGTTGTTGTAAGCTCCTCTGCTTTCCTCTTGTGCAGGTTCGGTGGTTGTTGAAGCTTGGACTGCTGCTTGGGAGCTCTTTTCGTCTTTGCTGATGTTGGCCCAGCTGGTTGAGTCTTCGGGTTGATGGACGGCTTCTTTTTGGACGGCTTCCTTGCCGACGACCTCTTGGTGATTGCTGAGGTCGTGGAGAGAGCCTCCTCAGGGATGGTGATTGTCGGCAGCTTGTTGACTGACAGCAGATAGGGGATCAGCTGGCAGAGTTGTTGTTTGTCTGTACCAGCGATGGCTATGGCTGACTGGATACAGGCGTAGATTTTTGCCCTCAATACCGCTTCCCCTTCTGTATTCGTTGTTGTTGTTGGCGCCTTTGGTGGAGTGTTATGTGGAGAGAATGAGGAGCCCTTGACAGGGGCTCCTTTAGGGCCTGTGATGTTGATGGCTTCTCTTCCCTGACTCCCGGAGTAGATGGAAAACTCCACTGCTTCACCATTCTCCAACGAGGCTCTCTTGCTGCTCTTGTTGTTGTGGATGTTGGTGTGGTGGCAGAAGATATCCTCGTTGTTGGAAGTGGTGATAAAACCATAGCCTGCTTTGAAATTGAACCACTTGACCATACCAATGGTTGTGGTAGTGCTGGTGGCCATGGCAGAGGTGGTCAAGAGTGGAGAGGCAGGTGTTTGCAGGCTGGCAGGAAGGCCTGAAGTGAAGTGAAGTGAAGTGAAGTGAAGAAAGATATAAAAGGTAAACAGGAAGGGTATATATAGAGGGTGGAGGATCAGAGGAGGCGAAAATCAGGGGGCAAAAGTCTGCTATTGGTGGAGGGGTATTCTAGGAGAGAGAAAGGGAGAACCGCTTCACGCATGCGCACTGGATGCGGGATGGTGTCCGGTTGGCGGGGTCGAAGCTGATTGGCTGCGTGTCGAGGGGCGTGGCCTAAGTTCTGTAGTACGTGTGGCGCCTGCGGAAGACGAAGCTGAAGGAGGTAGCGCGGGGGGCTGCGTCAAGGGCACCGGGGGGCGAGGGGGGTGTTAGGTCCTGTAGGAAATTGCCTTTTGGCAGAAGGAAGGATCTGAAGGTCCAGAGTTTGGTTGTTGATGTTGGGATGTAAGGCTTGGATATATAACGCTTCGAGTATAGGTAATCTCCTTGGGTCACTTTCTTTATCGAGTATGGTGGTGTGTTTCTCTAACTCGTTGCGTGTGAGGTGGGGGTGGTTAGGGGTGAGATAGTGGTCTTTGATGGCTCCAGCCTGAAGGTGAAGAGTTAACCGACGTGAAAGACGAGTCTGCATCATACCAATATAGGAATGAGGTCCACAGTCCTCATAATTACAGGTATGTTGGTAAATGACGTGATCGTCGGTCATCGGGCTCTTTATCTTGGTGGAAGCTGGTTTGTTGCGGAGAACGAGGTTGGAGGTCTTGAGGGATTTGTAATAAATTATTAATTTGATTTTGTTTTCCGGGTTGGTTGGGTGGACATGCTTGGAGATTATTTCTTTTAAGACGGCCTCGTCATTTTTGTGTTCAGAGGACATAAAATTGCGGTAGAAGATCTTAATTTCATTGGGGGGGTCAATGTTGGGAGGGCTTTGGGTGTACCATATTTCAAGATGGTGGTTGATGGTGCTGGAGATGTCGGAGTTGGAGTATCCGTTATTTACTAAAACTTGGGATAGTCTTTCTAGTTCCTGGTGGGTGTCGGCCCAGGTAGAGCAGTGCGTGAGGGCTCTCCTAACATAGGCGGAGATGGAGGATAGAAGATAACGGCGGGGGCATTCACTATCGCCGTTGAGGCATTGTCCTGTGTTAGTTGGTTTAATGTAGACGGTGGTTTTGAACCCATGGTCGTTCAGAGCTACGAGGATGTCGAGGAAGGGGAGTTGTCCATTGTTAGATTTTTCAAAGGTGAAGTTAAGTCCGGAGGAGGTCATGAAGCGACGCTGGAGTTCTTGTAGTTCGTGGAGGTCCTTGATTTGCACGAAGATGTCATCCACGTATCTACAGTAGACGGCGGGTCGTTGGGCAGCTAGGAGCTCTTCCTCGATGGTACCCATAAAAAAGTTCGCAAAAAGAACTCCTAGGGGGCTGCCCATTGCCACACCGTCTATCTGCTTGTACATGTTGCTCCGGGGGCAAAGGAAGGGGGCCTCCTTGGTACATAGCTCCAGTAGTGTTTTCAGGGCCTTCTCCGGGATGTCCAGTGTTGGTGTATCAGGGCAATGGTAAATTCGACGTAGAATCATGTCAATGGTCCTATCCACTGGCACGTTGGTGAACAGGCTTTCAACGTCGAGAGAGGCGATTGTGTGGTTGTTGTTACGGGGGGCGTCTCGTAAAATTTCCAAGAAGTCGTGGGCTGAGTTAAGGTTGAATTGGCTGGGCATGTAGGGGGTGAGGAGGTTGTTCAGGGCCTTGGCGATCTGGTAGGTGGCAGTGGGGATCTGGGAGATGATGGGGCGGAGGGGGTTCCCAGGTTTGTGTGTTTTGATGGTTCCGTACGCATAACCAGGGGTGTACCAGATACCGCTTCAACACCAACCAAGGAGAAGGCACCACCATCTACACCAACAACAACTGTGCACCAAAGACCAGACCAAGGACCCAAAGACAACACCAATGGCCAACGTCACCGATTCCCAGTACATGGACCAACAAGAACGCCTCTCCTTCAACTCCTTCAACAACTGTGCACCAAGGACCCCAAAGACAACACCAATGGCCAACGTCACCGATTCCCAGTTCATGGACCTACAAGAACGCCCCTCCTTCAACTCCTTCAACACTGAAAACTACCTTTGAGCCTCCTGTCCAGCCCAGCGTAAATGATCTGAAGGCGCGAAGAAAGAAAATCAAGCTCGACAAGTCGAAACTGCTCCACAACCAAGACTCCAAAGATGAAGAACAAGAATAGCAAGGTGGTCAGCCCACCTATTTTTTACCTCTCCAACTCTTCACCTTTTATCACTTCACCTTCAACTTCAACCTCTACTTTCTCAACTATGGGGACTCTTCCTCACCAGTATCCAGTATCCTTTATATCTTTCTATCCTTACTTGATAATGCTGGTTGTCCAGTGAAACGCGTCGTATATCCTGTATCATCATGTACATTAATGTAACCCTGTACCACCATGAATTTTGCTCATCTCCTTCATCTACTTCCTGCCACCCAGCGAAAACTCGTCAGAGAACTGGAAACTTTGAATAATAAAATTTCTAACGCAGAAATTGCCATTTCTTTCAACCTCGTATGTATTAAAGAGAATATATATATATATATATATATATATAAGAGCATTTACCACTGATTTATATTATAAGACAATCATTAGTGTTTAGTGTGTGTGTATGGGATAAAAGACAAGGCCAATGCATTTCAATGATAATAATTGCAGATCATGTGACATATAAATTCGTGTGTGTGTGTATGTGTGTCGTAATTTGCGGACCTGTAGATCGTCTGCTGAGTGTGTTTACATCCCCATAATAATTGAGCATCTAAAAAACAATTCATACTCAATGCTGATATACTCTAAATACTCTCAAAGTGTGTTGGGAAAGAACAACTCTGCAATGAGTTGAGTGAACTATACAAGCTCTCTCGTTTCAATAAAGAGTAGCTCTTCTTAATGGAGATACTAGCTAATCATTGTAACTTCTTGTAACACACACACACACACACACACACGTTTTGTCTGCCTGTCTATATTTTACTCATATGTCCCTCGGTCTCTTAATGTTAGCATCATTATAGTTAGCCCTAAACCAATACCACCACCACCACCACCACCAATCCACCATCACAGGTTTCCAACTCTGTCTCTTGTAAGGCAGTTATCATATTGAACTTCACTGTATGTGAGTGTGTGTGTCCCCATGGCATATAGAGGCTACAGTGAACGTCAATCATATTAGCCGACAGAGAAACCAGTGACCGGAACTTATTATGATAATGATACTATTGGTTTATGATCAGGAGAATAATGATTACACACACACACACACACACACACACACACACGCACCACGGCACACACACACACGCACCACGGCACACACACACACGCACACACACCACATCACTCACACACACCACGGCACACACACACACACACACACACACACACACACACACCACGGCACACACACACACACACCACATCACTCACACACACACACCACATCACTCACACACACACACACACACACACACACCACGGCACACACACACACACACTACACAGTACTACAGTACTACTGTAGTACTGTAGTACTGTAGTACTGTAGTACTACACAGTACTACATATCGGATACCTAAATGAGAAAGCAAACTATTCGATGAATGGCACTCAGCTTAAGAATGTAAACAGAGAAACCGATCTGGGAGTAACAATATCGAGTAACCTAAAACCGAGTCAACAATGTTCAGAAGTTGTTAAGAAGGCAAACAAAATAATTGGCTTTATAGGCAGGTCATTTGAGCATAAATCCAAAGAAGTTATCCTAACCCTTTACAATTCATTAGTCCGCCCTCTTCTGGAATACTGCGTTCAATCCTGGTGCCCTTATTACCAAAAAGATATAAACAAGCTAGAACGAGTTCAACGTAGAGTTACCAAAATGATACCTAGCCTAAAGAACAAACCATACGAAGATCGTCTTAGAGAATTAAATCTATTTCCTTTAACCCAGCGCAGATTAAGAGGTGACTTAATTCAAGTGTTCAAAATCATCAAAGGCATCGACAATATGAACTGTAGTAAGTACTTCACTATCGACCAATCTAATTACACGCGGGGAAACGGTTGCAAAATTATTGGTAAATCTTTTAACTCACACGAATCTAAGAATTTCTTCTTCAATCGAGTTGTCAACTTGTGGAATGGGCTTCTCCGAAACGTTATAGACTGCATCACCGTTGATTCATTTAAACTCCGCCTAGACAAATATCTCGCATCAAACCCGCGACTGACTGCGTTTGTAAATGAATAACTTTATTTTATCCCCCCCTCAGTTACTAACCCATCTGTCCCCTACTAACTTCCTAATCCTGCCACGGACATTAGTTCCAGGGCAGTAATTCCCTTTCCAATGTTCCCTTACCCACTCTAAACCACTGTTTGGACACTTGATCCTCAGTGTTTTGGAGGACAAGCAACCTAGAAGGGTCACTAGATCTGTTGTTGCTTGATTTCCTTTGTACTCCTTTGTACTTTGTACACCACGGCACACACACACACACACACACACCACGGCACACACACCACATCACTCACACACACACACACACACACACACACCACATCACTCACACACACACACTCTTTCTCACACACATGCAGGAAGACAGAATTGTGAAGGTTCCCACATGACAAATGGAGGAACCCAGTGGACATAATACGATAATAGCCGACAGAGAACCCAGTGACCGGAACCTATGATAGATGCTGGAGAGGCTATTGGTTTATGCTCACTGGAATAATATTAACACACAAACACAGACACACACCACATCACTCAGACACACACACACACGCAACCCCCCCCCCCCCCCCCACATATATATATACACACACACACACACACACACACACACACACACACACACACACACACACACACACACACACACACACACACACACACCGAGAGACACACACACACACACACCACGGCGTGCGCACACAGAAGACGAACACAGTGGACGTAAATATGATACCAGCCGACAGAGAACCCAGTGACCTAAACCTATGATGGATGCTGGGAAGGCTATTGGTTTATGTTCACTGGAATAATATTAACATACACACACACACGCATTATAAATATGATAACAGCCGACAGAGAACCCAGTGACCTGAACCTATAATGGATACTGGGGATTATATTGGTTATAATTATAGTCACTGGAACGTTATTAAAGCGCGCGCACACACACGCACACGCACACGCACACCCCCCCCCCCCCCTCTCTCTCTCTCTCTCCCCCCCCCCCCCCTCTCCCTGCTGTCTGTAGCTGTTAACATTATTCCAGTGAGCCATAAAGGAGTATCACCATCATCACCACTAATGTGACACTGGGATCCATGTATTATATAGTCGTCTACTATGACCTCTCTTTTGTTACGGTGGGTCGTTCAGGATTCTATATTTGCATGGTTATATAATATTATTTTACATGAGCACTTTTATTATATTTGCATGGTTATATAATATTATTTTATATGAGCACTTTTATTATATTTGCATGGTTATATAATATTATTTTACATGAGCACTTTTATTATATTTGCATGGTTATATAATATTATTTTACATGAGCACTTTTATTATATTTGCATGGTTATATAATATTATTTTACATGAGCACTTTTATTATATTTGCATGGTTATATAATATTATTTTACATGAGCACTTTTAAGATTATTTATGTCTAAAATTAATGCGTATACACTTATAAAACCTTATGCATTGTTAGGGATAATACTAACTATTCATTTTGTGTGTTATATTGTTAATTTTAATTTCTCTGAACCAGGACCTTTCTAAAATTAATGAATGGGGACAAAAGAATATAGTTTCCTTTAATGCACAGAAAACCAAGTACATTCAATTTTCTAACCGACAGAATCTCACTGACTCCCATATATTTTTGAATGATGTAAATATTCCCACTTCCCCTAGTATTGACATTCTCGGTGTAACATTAACTACTAACTTGAGCTGGACACATTATGTTAGAAGCATTGCTAAGAATGCCTCTAAAGAACTGGGACTCCTGTACAGAGTTCGAGAATTCTTCACTGACGAGCAGTTGGCCGTAATATATAAAAGTCATGTGCGTTCTCAGATGGATTACTGTTCACCTCTGTGGGGTGGAAGTGGAGTGGTTGCATTGAGGCAGTTGGACAAAATTCAAAATAAAGCTATTAGATTAATCAATAACCCTGCAATCTCACAGGACCTTCCTACATTATCC
Organism: Paralithodes platypus; assembly: GCA_032716605.1. Taxonomy (NCBI): domain Eukaryota; kingdom Metazoa; phylum Arthropoda; class Malacostraca; order Decapoda; family Lithodidae; genus Paralithodes; species Paralithodes platypus. The sequence continues at coordinate 93,228,378 of CM064487.1, read as the reverse complement.
ATACGAAGAAACTTTGCATCCCTTGCATTATTCTACAGATATTTTCACAGCAATTGTTCCGAGGAACTTGCTTCAATTGTGCCGCCTCTCCACATATTTCCCCGTAGAACTAGGGCAGCTGAGAGCGCCCATGAATTTACACTTTCTCCTCCACAATACAGAACTTCTGCTTATCAAAATTCATTTATCCCTAGAACTACTACTCTTTGGAATTCACTTCCCTCGAGTTGCTTTCCACAAACTTACAATCTACAAAAGTTTAAATCCAGTTGTTACAAACATTTTATGAATGGAGGATGCCTTTAGGCACATGGACCTTTTTGTTTTATCTGTGTTTTTCCTTCCTCCGTTCATTGTCTCTTAAAACAAAACAAAAACAAAAAAGTATATCTAGTATTCATCATAGTCTTAGGTTTTTATTTATTTTTTATTTTTTTATTTTTTTGTAAAGTGGCACTTATTGTTACGGCATCATGTGTGTTATCAAGAATTGCATACCTCATTCCACCATAAAGTTAATACATTATTAGCTGTATACTGGATATAATATGTGGTTGGAATAATAGTAGTAGGTGAGGAAGGGTGTGTGGGAACAGGTGGACCCAATGCCACTTTTTGGTCGATTTTTTCATTTATATATAATTTTTTCTAGTTTCCTCCCTAGACCTCCATCAAACTTTAAAAAAAAAAATCATCCCCCTTGAAGATATATTTGTACATTTTTCGGTAGAAAAATTTCCCGCCCGAAGGCCGGTTACTTCAAAATTACTGGCTTGCTATCGCTCGCCAGAAAAAATCACCTAAATGACACGAAAAGTTTTAATATTGACAAGGAAAAGGGGCGAACTGTCTTAAAATCGCCAAACTAATGGGCTGAACTTCTTAAAATCAACTTTCTCTTCATAATTGCTGAGGGGCACAGGGCCCTGGGTGGGTCTTTGGTTTCCCGGGCGTTTCCGCACCCTCCTCAGCTCCCCGCCATGGAGTGGCTTCGGTTACCCAGGCTTTATTGTGGTCGGCAGGGAGGGTTCTGTGGGGGCGCTCGGTTATGGCCTTGGCCTTGCTCGGGGCCTTGGGGCTGTTCGGCCAGGCAGCTTGGGGAACAACAACAACAACAACAACAACAACTTCTTAAAATCTGAAAACTAATCGGGTTAAGCATGAGAGAAAAGGTGTCCAGAAAAACGACCCTTCTCCCCTTAATTGGGTGTTCGGGGCAATATGTACAAGGAAATTCGGACAAGAGTCAATTAGGTAATAATTAATATATTAACCCTTTAAATACGATAGTGGCATTTTCATTTTATTATAAGAACATAAGAACATAAGAAAATGGGAGTCTGCAGAAAGCCGATTGGCCTAAGCAAGGCAGATCCCTGTCCCACACAACCCCAATTACAAAGTCCAATTATTATAGGCTGAACACTAATACCCTGAGGATCATCTTACCAAAACTGTTAGAGATTAACGCAGGATTACAGGGTCTGCAGAGCGCTGATTGGCCCAACCCTGCTGATCCCCCTTCACACCCAACCCTTCTCGTCCATATGCTTATCCAATTTTATCTTAAAGCTCCCTATAGTTTTTAATCCCACTATTGCACTTGGTAGTCCAGTCCACCCATCTACAACTGTTACCAAACCAATATATGCCTATATCTTTTCTGAAACTAAATTTATCTAATTTGAAACCATTGGTACGAGTTCTTTCGCTATCACTGAGCTTTAGTACATTTGTCATGTCCCCTTTCTTAATCCCCTTTCTTAATTATGACTAATACTATATTATATTAATCAGCTTAGGAAGGATATATTGTAATCAAAGGGGGAACTTATATTTGTAAACCTTTTGATTTCCAAAAACCTTCCTAAGCTAAATATTTTTGTTTTCTTTTCTATATTCCAACTATTCCCTCTCGGGCATAGGCTGAGATCGGCCTGTACATTCAACTGTTATGAACGGTGAAGCCTGTGAGGTCTCGTTCCAGTCTAGGGGGTGAGACATATGAAGTACTTTTAGCTGCAACCATTTATTTACTATCAGAAAGGTGTACGATTAATGTTATTTGGTGTACGGACGTAATTTAATTATCTTTGGCGACCTACATTATATTACAGTTGTATAGTGGTTTGTATCGAACTGTTGTCTAGGTTCATAACTATACAATATTGTATACTTCAAGTCAATGGCACCCATTAAATTATATTTAGCATCCAAGAGAGATTATACTCAAATAGGGAATTATTTCTTGTAAATCATATGGTTAAAAATAACCAATTAGCTATTTTGTTTTGAGGAAAACTTTATTGTTATTCCAAATACGATTAGACGAATTTATATATCATAGGAGTTACCTCGGATAGTCAAATGGTTACAGGACACGCTGAACTTACAAGGAAACAATATAGATTTTGTATCAGTTGTACTATGATGTAACTTATGATACATTGTATTCATAGCCTACATATGTTACTGTTTCAGTTAAGCTTATGGTATTTAACGTGTAACCATACAGTGTTATCTATCCTCTTGCATGTTATGTAAAAAATCATACAAAATAATCATAATACTATTGATGAAAATTGTTTTTCTCTAATGGTAAAACATTATCTGAAGGTTGAGAAAGTTATAAGGAATAGGTCAACATTATATACAAAAAGCAAATGCATCAAGTATGTATAATATTTCTCACTGTTTGTTTAGATGACGATACTTTGTCCACAGTTTGTTTTCATGCTTAAGAGTTATGGGCGAGGGGGGTTAAGATTAAGTTAGATAAGACTTTAATACTTAGGTTAGATTATAGTACGTTTTATTGGGTTACCTTAGAGTAATTTACGTTAGGTTAAGACAGGGCGAAACATTTTAACCGAAGCTGTGCATTGAGCTTGTTGATGAAATATTTAGGTATATTGAATGGGACAACATAATATTATTATTAATGTAAAATACCTAAAAGAACCTGACATTCGATTATAGCAGTTCTTTTCGGCGACTCATGAAGGCGCTAAAAAAAAAAAAAAAAATTTTTTTTTTTTTTTTTTTAGTTCTTGAAGGATTGACATATTTTAGATAGGAAATACAACATTACACATACAGATAGAAGTTAAAGTGAACATAAGTTGAGTAGTGCATATATTATACCTTGGTCAGGTTGTAAAGGCAAGCCCGTATCACGATACAGAAATTAAACGAAGAGTAAACATGAGGTGAAGTGTTATTAATAAACAAAGATCTATCATGAAAACAAACTACATCATTCCTGAAAGAGCAGGCTTAATACCAGTATTTCCTTTCCTACTAATATACATGTATAGTTATATTGTAGGAGCTTAGCAAAGACTTTGAAACTTATATTTAGGAGCGCTAAAAGAGGAATGGATAGGATAATCAGGTCATACATTTCATAGAGATAATAATAGATGAACTACCAAAGTGGCAGGGTGATAAAGACAAAGATACATTTGAAGTTAGGAGATATACACAGAGAACCAGATAGAGGAATCTGATCCGAAAGTCTGTCGAAGTGGGAGAGAAACATTTGGTACCTATAGCGTATTAACTCAGGCTGCTGCTGCTGATGATGGTCATCATCATCTAAGTTAACTAAGAATATATTATGATTGATTTAGGTAGATTAATGTTATGTTAGGTGAGATTAGAAAATGAATGGATGAGAGACGAGCGGAAAGTTATGCAGTGAGGGAGGGAAGTGTACGTTATGACACTACTGTGGTTACTTGTTATGCAGTGAGGGAGGGAAGTGTACGTTATGACACTACTGTGGTTACTTGTTATGCAGTGAGGGAGGGAAGTGTACGTTATGACACTACTGTGGTTACTTGTTATGCAGTGAGGGAGGGAAGTGTACGTTATGACACTACTGTGGTTACTTGTTATGCAGTGAGGGAGGGAAGTGTACGTTATGACACTACTGTGGTTACTTGTTATGCAGTGAGGGAGGGAAGTGTACGTTATGACACTACTGTGGTTACTTGTTATGCAGTGAGGGAGGGAAGTGTACGTTATGACACTACTGTGGTTACTTGTTATGCAGTGAGGGAGGGAAGTGTACGTTATGACACTACTGTGGTTACTTGTTATGCAGTGAGGGAGGGAAGTGTACGTTATGACACTACTGTGGTTACTTGTTATGCAGTGAGGGAGGGAAGTGTACGTTATGACACTACTGTGGTTACTTGTTATGCAGTGAGGGAGGGAAGTGTACGTTATGACACTACTGTGGTTACTTGTTATGCAGTGAGGGAGGGAAGTGTACGTTATGACACTACTGTGGTTACTTGTTATGCAGTGAGGGAGGGAAGTGTACGTTATGACACTACTGTGGTTACTTGTTATGCAGTGAGGGAGGGAAGTGTACGTTATGACACTACTGTGGTTACTTGTTATGCAGTGAGGGAGGGAAGTGTACGTTATGACACTACTGTGGTTACTTGTTATGCAGTGAGGGAGGGAAGTGTACGTTATGACACTACTGTGGTTACTTGTTATGCAGTGAGGGAGGGAAGTGTACGTTATGACACTACTGTGGTTACTTGTTATGCAGTGAGGGAGGGAAGTGTACGTTATGACACTACTGTGGTTACTTGTTATGCAGTGAGGGAGGGAAGTGTACGTTATGACACTACTGTGGTTACTTGTTATGCAGTGAGGGAGGGAAGTGTACGTTATGACACTACTGTGGTTACTTGTTATGCAGTGAGGGAGGGAAGTGTACGTTATGACACTACTGTGGTTACTTGTTATGCAGTGAGGGAGGGAAGTGTACGTTATGACACTACTGTGGTTACTTGTTATGCAGTGAGGGAGGGAAGTGTACGTTATGACACTACTGTGGTTACTTGTTATGCAGTGAGGGAGGGAAGTGTACGTTATGACACTACTGTGGTTACTTGTTATGCAGTGAGGGAGGGAAGTGTACGTTATGACACTACTGTGGTTACTTGATCGAAACGTACCACAAAGTATCGCCCGTACTCTACACGTTGAATATCTGTCTGTTTGAGGTAAGATGCAGTTGGCTGAAGTTAGGTTAGATTTGATTAGATTAGACTACAATAAACTAGCTTAAATAAAGTAAGGTGAGATTATATTACATAAGATTAGGGTTGATTAACTTTGGGTTAGATTAGATTAGGTTATATAAGGCTAGGTTAGATGAAATTAGGTTAAATCAGTTTAGGTTAGATGAGGTTAGAAATTAGACTAGGTTAAACTTGATTAGGTGAAGTTAGGTTAGATTAGTGTAGTTTACGTTAGGTTAGATCGGACTATAGAGTATGAGCAATGATCTTAGGTTGGGTTAAGGGGTGGTTTTTAGTTAGTTCCCTAGACTTCCATCAAGTTTAAAATTACAGCCCCTAGACCCCCTTTCAAGATAAATTTGTACATTTTTCGGTAGAAAATTTTCCCGGCCGAAGGCCGGTTCCTCTTAAATTACAGGTTCGCTATCGCTCGCCAAGAAAAAATCGACACCTAAATGGCACGAAAAGTCTTAAAATTGACAGAAATGGGGCGAAAGTTCTTAAAATCGCCAAACTAATGGGGCGAACGTCTTAAAACTTCAAAAGCAATGGGGCTAAACATAAGGGAGAAAGGAGTCAAGAAAAAAATCCCTCGAGTGGAAATCTCCCCTTAAATCAAGGTTAGGTGAGGTTCGGACGGTTGACAAATGAACGAAAACATTTGCAGCGGCGAGAATGTGAATTGAGGTGTTATAACGCGAACGAAACTTAGCGTAATGTATCGGGCGCTCTCCACATGTACTATCTCTGTCTGTCTCCCTCACACCAGTCTCGCGTAGACGGTGCTCGCGGTGACAGTGGTTTATAGACGCGACTCTGTCTCACTCCTACCGGGACTGAATGGATTGTATAGTGTTCGAGTCGAGTGCAATATTTGACGGGTTGGTTTATCTTTTGATTGTTGTTAATGTTGAACGATAACATTGACAATTATTACTGCTCTGTCTCACTGTGCAACGGGAACTGATTGTATAGTGAACGAAACGACTGGAAAAATTACGGATTTATTTTCCTTTTGTGTGCGTGTTATTTAGTGTTGTTTATTGCGAACGATAACATAAGATTGAAATATACAGCTGCTATGCCTCATTTAGTTAAATGGACTGCATATGGATAGATTATATAGTGTACTAGGTTATCGGATTATTTGATGCTTGTTTTTTAATTTGATTGCCGTATAAACTTTTGTTTATTGTGATTTAAAACATAATACTGTTAGATATTGTATTGTGTTGAAACAAAATATCAGGGGGAAATAGACTGATATTATATATATATATATCTTGGTGACTGAATGGAAAAATTTACGGGCTTGTTTTTCGTTCATTACGGTACGAATTGTTGATAGCGAACGATAAGATAATGTTGGGCATGATCAAGGTGATGTCCCATTTTGTTTAAGGAACTCGGTGGATTATAATAATGTACAGTCAAACCACATGGTTCTTGTGCCAAAACATTAGTTGCACACTGGAACACTTTCCGTTTTCTTTATAGGTGAACTTTGTGAAGAAAGCAGCATGATGATATTAATTATCGACCTTTGCACATCGCTGGCTTACAGTATGTATAATAAATCATAATAATATTAATATTAATGATAATCGTCCGGTTACTTATATAGCGCCCTTATCTCATCCTTCGTGGATTCACAAGTGATTGACCTTCTTTAATCAACCAGATACCCAAACCCATCTCCCTTGCTCCAGGGGAGACGGTAACCGCTGCCTATATCCCAGAAAACACTTTTCTACCTGAGCGGGGCTTGAACTCAAGTCTGCGGGATGGGAAGCTGAGCCAGCCGGACGGCTAATGGACAGAGCAATAGTGTACCCCTCTGCTCAAATACATAGTGGCGTGACTGTACATTAAGGGACATAATTCATGGGCCTTTCTGAATTCTTGAACTGTTTAAATGAACCCACGAAATCCATATACTGTACAAGGTAAACATTAATAACAAGATTCGATTGGGTTCGCGGTACCTTCGAAAACTTGAGGCATGTCACGATTGATGTCCAATGGAAAAGTTGTCAAAGAATTGAGTGGTAAATGTAGTGAATGATAAAATAACTTAACGCATTTGGATTATTCAGTGGCATCTTATATCTGTCACTTTTATTAAATGGATTATATAGTGTACGTTTTGATCTAATATTGAATAGTTGGCGAGTGTTTTAATGTACGTGAGATACTGAATGTTATTATACTGTAGTACACGGTGTAATAATGTTATTATACTGTAGTACACGGTGTAATAATGTTATTATACTGTAGTACACGGTGTAATAATGTTATTATACTGTAGTACACGGTGTAATAATGTTATTATACTGTAGTACACGGTGTAATAATGTTATTATACTGTAGTACACGGTGTAATAATGTTATTATACTGTAGTACACGGTGTAATAATGTTATTATACTGTAGTACACGGTGTAATAATGTTATTATACTGTAGTACACGGTGTAATAATGTTATTAGTACGGTGTAATAATGTTATTATACTGTAGTACACGGTGTAATAATGTTATTATACTGTAGTACACGGTGTAATAATGTTATTATACTGTAGTACACGGTGTAATAATGTTCATGGCCAAATAAGTGGTACAGTCGTGGTCAGGAACACTTGAACACCACTTTATGATAAACACGAAACAGTGAACATTGATTAAAGCAAACAGATGTGGGTCAATCAATGTTTCAAAATACTTTGTCAGTGTATCATAATTGTTCATCACAATAATGTACAGTTATTCCTGACCCCGACTGTAGCTTTGACACGCACTTCATTTCTGTAACTAATGAGGACTGGATTGTTTAGTGTTCACTACAATTGGAAATGTTGGCATCTTGTGTCAGGTAGAGGAATTCGGTGGACTGTATAGTGTGATACTTTTGGACAAGGAGTTTTTGTTAACTGAACCTATTTATTGATTGACATTTTTTATTTGGTTTTTGTATTTGGTTATAACTTAAATTTACGATAATATTCAAGGACACTACATCCGCCCTATTAGAAACAATTTATTAGGGAAAATAGGCACCAACAGATTCGCCATATTTTTCTCCATATAGTCCGCATGGAGGATTTTCGTTATTGACAAATTGAAAAAATACCCTTTTCACAGAAAAATACACCAACAATCTGTCAAAGATGTCTAATAGCGGGGGTGTGGGGGCGGCAGCCCCCATCCATAATACTAGGATAGGTTAGGTTAGGCTAATGTCCTTTCAAAGGGGTATAGGCTAGTAAACACTAGGATAGCTTTATACCCGGTCAGAGGTAAGAAGAAGAGTCCTGATGTAGTCTCCTTGAATGCTACCAAATTTACTGTATTACATTTTAGTAAAAATTATCATGATAATAACAATAATAACAATACCGGTATGTATTAATATTATTAGTATTACCTTAAATGACCAGATAAATAACCATGCATATGTGTATGAATCAATATTAAAGTACCTTTTTTAATCCGTGTGACACCGCGTTGAAGTCTCCCCGTCAGCCTGTCACCGAGTTGAATCGAAATATTGCAGTGTGCGGAACCAAGTTTTAACCGGAGTATATTGCGAACTGATCTGTTCACTAATCGGTATAGAAACGTGTCTGGTATTGAAAATATAACATCGCTGTGTGTGAAACATAATAGTTGTCACTGTATGTGAAATACGAGGGTGCTCTAGTCATGTTATGCTAGCTAGGGTTTTATTTTTATTATAAAATAACCTAGCGTTAAATTTCTAGAGGTACTGTGGGGCGCGAGTGATAAGCTTGGTAATTTTCAAAAGACATTTGCGTTGTTGTTAGGCCTACTGTTATTTTGAGTCCAAACTTTAAGAATATACTCCCGTAAATTAGTATAGTACATAGACATGCTGTGGGAGAATGTTTACAAAATGTTAATTTTCATTTTTTCTAGCTTTAGAATAACTCATATTTTAAACTTCATTAACAAAAATCCTTAGACATATTCCAGTACTGGTGTATGTAGGAATGGTTAAGTTAGGTATATATTTAGTTTAGTTTAAAGCCATTTATTAAAAGAAAATATATATATTTTTTTGTGTTATATTATTATGTCACTGCATTTGTATTGCATTGATATATAAGTGTACTCTGAAAGTTTGGGCTGGAAATAATCAGTATTATCGCTATGAGTGTCTTACTGAATATTTATGGTGAGCGTAGTTAAACAGCTTTACGGGGAACAGTACTTTAGTGTCATTATATATTATTTTAAATATTTTATATCGTGTGAAGTTTTATTGACATCAACATCTCGAAAGATCGATATTAGTGTTCATTTGTAATCTGTCTTTTGAAGGGATCGAATGTATTGTTCATTTCTTAGAATAATGCTATACTGTACAGTATAGCTAGTAGTGTATATGGTAAAACTAAACAAATTATCGAATTCAAACTCAACACCCGTGATTTAGACCTCGAACAATATTGTACAGTTGTTAACAATAATAGCTACTTACCCATTTTAATCTGCATTAAACCCGAACGAGAAAATATTCAACTTGTGTATAATTACCGGTATATACATTCTTCAGAACTTAGCGTTAAAAAGTAACATATAATACAATTAGTTTATTCTTATTAGCGCTCACGATTATACAGTCAGTCACATAACCACCTGAGTATCTGAGTATCGATAAACTACCCTTAGCTAGTTATAATAGTTTGGTTTTAGGTGAAATAATGCAACAAAATAATTAAAATAGAAATACCAAACAAGGTTTGCTGTTAATGTTAAGATCAAGATAAGACTATATAGAAGAAATATACTGTACACCTGTATATGTAAACAAAGTGTGCACACATTCACACAATACTAGTCTAATCAAAAGGCCCCAGCCTTATGAGGGCTTTTGCCCAGTAGGCTGTAGACAAATAGTTTTTTATTATTATAAAAGGCAGTTATAGGATTGCATAATTATGCGTTACTCGACGACTGGGAATGTCGACACCTGTTGAAGTATCTCACGCTGCTTTCGAGTTCAGTTAATTCACGCTAAAGGTTATTATTATTTATTATCTTCTTACTCTACTTTGTATATCAGTTATCCCTCCTGCTTTTATCTTTTGTCGGCTTAGGCCTCCTTCTTTATTTTTTTTGTATTTTATCTCTTTATCCTTTCCTCCTCTCTTTTCTCCCTTATCTCTCTTTTTTTATTCCAACTTTCCCTCCAGACATAGGCTTATACAGTATAGTCTGTAGATTCGACCGTTGGATACAACAAATTCTAGAGATGTTTGTATAAATATCGAGTTTTTGCTACTGCAACGACGTGAACCTGACTTCCTAAATTAGAGGTTTATTGGTTGTCTACCAATTTAATTCGGTGCTGGGCCCAGATTCACTAATGTCTCGTATCTCACACTGTGCCTTAATACACAGAGATGTTACTTGCATACATATTACCAAACACTAGTGACTTTCCAATAACAGATGGCAGCACTATATTTGCATACTTATTCAGTTATAATAAGCATTACTAGCTCACCGTATTTCACTATGTTTGCATAATTAGCGTTATTCCAACAACCCGTCTAAGACAAAAGAAGAAGAAGAGAAGGCTGATATCAGCAGTTATTATATTTTGCATGTCAATCTCCACAAGCACATTTTGCTGTTCATAGCTTCTGTCGGTGTTGCCGGTTTAGTATGTAAACAAAATATAGAACGTTCATGCCTCTGTATAAATGAAATGTAGAACAAATTAATTATTCTCTAACTTTGATCACATATGGATATGTATCTCCAAAATGTCCTTGTGTGCACCTTTCTACTTCAGATGAAGTTAGGTGTAATTGGAATATGGCTAATTAAAGTTGGCGATATCCAATATATACTGTACATATGCAGATATGCAGTATATTTATTAAAAATGTGACATTAAACACCTTTTCCATGCTGTTTACACGATTAATTAGCTAAACATGCATTGCTAGTGTAATGGAAAATGCAGGCGTTTTGTATGCATATCTTTATGTTCTTTGTGGTAATGTGCTAAAACTAAATGCAACACAAATTTGATCTCAAGTTATATTTTGCCTTGACACTTGGGCATTTGAACTCGGGACCCTAGAGTTGCTAGCTCAGTAGCAGAACCACTCCACCACACCTACCTCTAGTTCTTCCTCTTATCTTCTCTTCTACCTCTTCTGCTACTCGTCCACCTCTTTTATTCTATTCTTCCTTCTGTTCTACCCTTTCTCCCTCTCTTAGTGTATTCCTTCTCCGTCTCCACTTTTCTTTATCCCTCCATTCCCATCTCCCTTCTTTAGCCTTCCTTCTCTCCCTCACCTTTATCTATCTCCCTGTCATTTCCTCCTCCTCTTCCCAATTTATACACATTTTCTTTCCTTTCCCCTTTTCTTGTTTTGTGTCACTCCCAAAGGCTCTTCACTATTCGGCTCTACTTTGAGTTCGACATGTAAATGAATCGGTACTGCACACATTAACGTTTGCATTGGCTTACAGTTGAACGCGCGCGCACACACACACACACACAGCCCGTAGCCTAGTAGGTAGAGCTCTCGTCTCACACACGAGGGGTCGGGGGTTCAATCCCAGACCGGGCGGAGACAAATTGGGCTTGTCTTCTTTCATGTGTTAGCCTCAGTTCACCTAGCTGTAAATAGGTACCTGGAATAAGTGGACGACGTTGTGACGTCCCATCTAGGGTTGGCAAAAATGGTACAAGGCGAGATGGGTATCATATGGTTCACCTAAGCTGATGGCTACCTAAGCCTTCGGGCGAGACGGTACCGTCTATAGTGAGAATGGTACCATACAGATCCACCCTAAGCCTTCGTTTCCAATGTCGCCAATTGGCTAAATACAGACTACACACACATCCACAGCCATTCCAACAGTACATAAAACACTTAACATGCATTTCACGCAATACATTCCCAGTTAAGGAGGCGCGATAATAATGAGCTTAGCTCGCATTGCGTGGATTCCCCTTGACGAACAAGTAACTGAGTAACTGAGTAACTGAGTAACACACACACATGCACAAAGAGAGAGAGAGTAACCTTTTTCCTGCACATCCTCTCCTGTCATAATGAGTTAGGTTTGTGCATAGTGCCGCTCTAATTGCTGGAGTCCTTTGTGTGTGTATGTGAGAGAGAGAGAGAGAGAGAGAGAGAGAGACCTTTTTCTTTGGCATCCTCCTTGTCATAAGTAGTTAGGTTTGTGCAGTGCTGCACTAATTGCTGGATCTTGGAGTGCTTTCTGTGCTCTTTTACTATCTTTCCTATCTCGTCTCTTCGTTTCTCTTGTCTTCCCTTCTATTGTCTTCCTTGCCCATGTCTTCTATTGTCTTCCCTTCTGCTGTCTTTCTTTCTCCTGTCTTCCCTGCTTTTGTCTTCCTTTCTCCTGTTTTCCTTCTGTCTTCTTTGCTCTTGTCTTCCCTGCTCTTGTCTTCCTTTCTCCTGTCTTGCTCTCTCCTGGCTTCCCTTCTCTTATCTTCCCTGCTATTGCCTTCCTTTTTAATATCTTCTATTGTCTTCCCTTCTCCTGTCTACCCTTCTATTAGCTTACCTTCTCTTTATTCCCTTCTCTTCTCCCCCCCCCCCCTCTCTCTCTCTCTCTCTCTGGATGGTGGGGAAAGTTTGTGTGATAAACGATCCCCTTCATAAATAACAATGTAATATCACGGGGCCATCCATGTAGTTTGTTGAAGACTAATGATAGTATTACTGTACGTCACATCCACAGACACAATCTTCGCACGCTCTAGCCTAATTGTTCATATACTCTACAAATAGCAGTAGCCCATCCGATGTTTTAGGGTTTATTAGGATGTTTTGATTTCATTATTATCCAGGGTTAAACTGTTATTGCCATGTTCGAGTAAATTATTTTTAGTTTGCTCCGTACACTAAGCCAACGTAACGTTTTCCAAGTCCCCTCCAGGCTAAACAAATATATAATAATATTGAATTAAAAGATATATATAAATATATTTGTGAATGTTTTGGTAAATTATTACCCAATCATAGGTCAGTTACCCGTTAATTGTAAGTTTGCTAACACTAAGGATACCTGAATGAGGCGAAATGTTTTACTATCGCTCTGCTAATCGGGCGAAAGGTTTTAAAACCGCCTCGCTATTGGAGCCAAAAAAAAAAAAAAAAAAATAGTCCTAGGGTTATCCCCTTTGTTTTATTTGACTCTACCTGACATGCTACGATTTATATATAAAAAAAGGACATCTCATAGTCCTCGAGTAACTCCTTCAAGATCATTACACTTCATTGTATAATATTATGGATAGCAGTAGACAATTTTAACGAGACGATTTTAACATATCCAGAAAAGATCTCTAGTAATAAAAAATAAAGCTTGATAGTCAAATGGTTATATATATTTTTGAGCTATTTGTAGTTCTATTTCTGTTCTGATGGATTCAATACTTCGTTGATATCATCAATGGCAAACTATGTAAAATATAAATTGATCACTATATCTGAACGGCCTTTAGCTGGGCTCAATTACCCTTTATTTTGCTGATATTAATTTGCACCCATAGGATTCGCAGATATATTTTGTTATCCTCCACGTCGCACACTATTTCATCAAGGTTTACGGCGAGCTTTTTTATTTGATCTAACACTTTAAGGTGATACTTTTCGATATGGTATTTATATAAATACCCCCTCCCCCCCCCCTCTCTCTCTCTATATATATATATATATATATATATATATATATATATATATATATATATATATATATATTAGTGTAGCCAGGGAGGATATTTTCTTTCAGGCAGGTGAGATTAAAATAATAGGCACAGTTTGCATTATTGCAAATAAATGTTGCACAGTTTGCTCATAAAAAACTCAATAATGCAAACTGTGCCTATTATTTTAATCTCACCTGCCTGAAAGAAAATATATATATATATATATATATATATATATATATATATATATATATATATATATATATATATATATATATATATATATATATATTTGTGTTTATCTGTCTCCTATCTCTTGCTGTTCTGGTTTTGTATGTTAGTTGGATTGTTTACGTGTGTCGTCCCTGGCTTAGTTTGTGTGTTGGGGGATCAATTTCTTTGTTTGGAGGTTGGTAATAATCCTTTTGTTTCTGCGATAAGGCATCACAGGCGTGGGCTATATTGCCAAGTTTCTTCTCTCGGGCTGACGTGGAGTTGGAGTGTAGTTTTTTTATTTGTTATTTTTATTTTTTAAGGAAAGAAACTTATTGTATTTAACATTTACTGTACCTGTAACTATAAGCATTATAATTAGAGTTATCAAGAGTAGTTTAACCATGAAATAATGTAGGCCTATTCATTATTAAGTGATTCACTTATCAAATTATTCATAGACGGTATTATCATAGGTATGTACCGGTAACTGTAGATTTGAATATAATGCAATATCAATTTTGTCGGAGTTGGATGTAGCTATATTGTACATTTCTATTCAAGATAGATGGATTTACATTGTTCATTCATTCATTTGATTTGTATGGGTTTGTGGAGATAGTGACATTTGATGGCATCGTTTCCAATATCGCGCCTCTGTAGATAAACAGTGGCTATTGTTCCTCTGATCTGCGGTTATTGTTATATTGTTGAGCCTTGTGTGTGTTGTTGTTATTGATGGTGGTGTGTTGGGTCATGTGTTGTTGTTGGGTCATATGTTATTGGCTGTGTGCTGTTGTTAATGTGTCGAGTTATTTTTTCTTGTTGGTGTGTTGGGCTATTTGTTGTTAGTGTGTTGGGTCAGGTTATAGTGACTGTGTGTTGGGTTATTTGTTGTTCTTGTGTTTACTTTGTTGGGTCATGTGTTAGTGGCTGTGTGCTGTTAGTGTGTTGGGTCAGGTTATAGTGGCTGTGTGCTGTTAGTGTGTTGGGTTATTTGCTGTTGTTGTTAGTGTGTTGGGTTATTTGCTGTTGTTAGTGTGTTGGGTCATGTTGTATAGTGGCTGAGCGTTGTTGTAAGTGTGTTGGGTTATGTCAAAGTGGCTGTATGTGGTGTTGTTTTTGTGCTCTTTCGTGTGTTTGTGGTTGTGTGTGTTTTATGTCATAGTGGCTGTGTGTACTGTTACAATGGTTACCCCTGCGCGTGTGTGTGCTTACAAAATATATCATAAACAAATGAATGAATTTTGATGATCAGCCATTCATCTGCATCCCACGCATAACTGTTAGATATTTTGCAATATTTTGATTGGATCACGCAACTGCCTCCCACTCTCTCATTTACTGTTCACTTCCACACATAATATAACAATTGAATATATGATAGTTTTGCTTTATTTTCACCATAAGCAACTTTAAAAAAAAAATCTTTTTCTGTATTCCAACTACTCCCTCTCGGGCATAGGCTGAGAGCCTATACATTCCACCGCTCAACACGGTGAAGCCCGTGAGGTCTCGTTCCAGTCTGGGGAGTGAGACATGTGAAGCATCCATTCATGGCTCGAAGCAGCTCCATCTCTGAAGCCGCTGGTTGCTTCGTTCAAGTGCTTCACTGTCTCACCCTCCAGACTCAGACCCTCACTCTCAGAACGCCACCTATTGAGCAGTGAACTCACTAGGCATTGTCCCCCTGTAGCATATTTTGAATATGGGAATATTCATTCAGTGCTATTTAATCGGGGAACAATGAGGGTATTTTTTTTGGCATTTCGGTGGGCTTTGTGGTAATGCACTGATACTAGGTACAGCACAAATTCAATCCCAATAATATCTTCCCATTGACATATCGGGATTTGAACCCAGGTCCATTGGATTACCAATCCAGTGGCAAGACCACTCCACCACACCTCCCCTATATTACCTGGTTGTTCACTGAATTTACATTATGCAATGCTAAAATTATTTGGTCGAACTGATTTCATAAAGATTAGTAGTTTAGGAAATGTTTCTCTCTCTCTCTCTCTCTCTCTCTCTCTCTCTCTCTCTCTCTCTCTCTCTCTCTCTCTCTCTCTCTCTCTCTCTCTCTCTCTCTCTCTCTCTCTCTCAGGTAAGGTCACACACAGCGGTAATAATAGCGTTGGTACCCCCAGCTTCCGTTATCTCCGCTCTGGCCTCCATGCCATACCTGCACCCCATCTGCCGGTGCCAAACAACAGATGATGCCCAGGTTTTGCATATTCCTAGCCAGACCTCATTAACAACCATTATCGTCAACTACCACCGGAGTATTTAGTATTCATCTCTTACTGTTGTATTTAATTTTCAACCTAAAACGTAGCATTCACTTTGTTGTAAATCGTGCATAACGTGTTATAGCTGTATAATTATATACAAAAAACAAAGCAAAATGATGAAAATTAATCCGAAGTGGACGCATGCCCTGCACACTTATAACGCTGCCACGCATGCTACTGCTCAGTTGAGCAAAAATATCCATGATGCGTGAAGGTTTGGTTTGGAGGTCGACATTTCGCGTGGTTAAGCTTGTTGGGTTCCAAAACGAAGGGAATGAAGGGCGAATGATGATCTAATCTTAAATACAAGTTAATAAGGTACTCGCAGAAAGCACACTTTAAGACAAAAGTCTTACTCTTTAAAACATATCTAACGGATAAAACTAACATCTGCATTGCATATGCTTGGTAAATATTTAATTCCAATATTCAATTCAGTTCGGGAGAGCTTCGAAAATATATGCCTATAATTTTTATTTTGAAGTGCATGTTACTGACAAAATATATAATTACATATTTAATCTTAGTTTCTAGAAATTTTAGAGCAGACAGACAAACATACTCAGACAAACACACCGACTATGCATATAACAAAAGTTAATCACATACGTACAGTATATATACAGTATATATATATATATATATATATATATATATATATATATATATATGTGAAGGAGACAAAAGGCAGGTTGCCTGTAATGAGTATCTCCCCCAAAGCCAAAAGAGTGACAGAGTCAAATTCAAAGGACGTTGGGATCAAAATGCCTGAACACATGTAGTTTAATGCAGTCTTAAGTCATAGGATGAAAGAAAGATTGATTGAGGGAGAGAGTTCCAGAGTCCAATTATTGAGTAGAAGAAAGACTGAGAAAACTTTCCAATTCTTGGGTTGCAGAACTGGACAGAATAGGAGTGGGACTGTTGAAAGGCGGGTGCCTCGCACTCGCTGCAAGGGAGGAGGTATGCTCTTAGAGAACTCTGAAAAACACTGTTGTAATAGCAATAGAAGAGTGAAAGAGATGCAACATTGCGATGTGTAGAAAGAGATTGTAGGGAACTAGTAAGAAGAAGTGAGTTGATGAGGAGAAATGCTTTTGACTCGACTCTTTCGAGAAATTCGATATGGGTGGAACCCCCTCACACATGCGAACAATACTCGATACATAGGCGCACTGTGCCCTTATACAGAGCAAGAACCTGTGTGGGGTAAGAATCCACGGAGATGGTTGAGCACACCTAATTTCTGGGAAGCTGTTTTAGCAAGAGTGGTAATATGATCTTTCCAAGAAAGGCCAAATGAAAAAGATACACCAAGAATAATGAGCGTAGATGAAGGGTTGATTTATGTATTGTTGAAGAGCAACTTCCAGTCTTGTTGAGGATTGCGATGGGTAGATAGAGGGAGAAATTGGGTCTTGGAGGCATTGAAAGTGACAAGATTTTCTTTGCCCCAATCATAAATAATTGTTAGATCAGAAGATAGGCGTGCCATGGTCCAAAGCATTAAATTATCGTACAATGTGCCATTCCATGCATAGGTTGTAAATGCAATGTCAATATCCATTAATATAAGAGTGTCAAGGTCCTTATTTCTTAGTTGGTTCATACAATCATTACTTATAGCCAGAAAGTGATGTATTGAAAATCGGTATCGCGAATATCGAGCAAAAACCTCTTGGTCATGATTACCAGATTCAAATAATTATGTGGTGTGGTAAGGCGTTTTCCAATAATAATTGAAATTTAATATTTTCAATTCGGGTAACGAATTGGAAATATTTTTTCGTCACAAACCCATTTATTTATTTTCGACATAATTTGCGACCCCCCCCCCCCCCCACCACCACACACACACACACTCGCTCGCTCTCTTTTGAATTATCCCAGTATATGTTGACATTACACTCCCAGCCAAGCATTGTTTAAGATTTTTTTGGAACCTTTAAGTTTATGTAATTTTCATTATATTTTTAGCCCTAACTGTTGAATTATTTGAAGTAATTTTTATCAAGCAAGTAGTCCACATTTCGAATATCACAGCGAAACTTAAATTTAAGTATAATTTTCTGTTTTAATGTGTCTTTTTATTCTCTCAAATCACACATTCATTCTTGGAGTATTATATATTTAGGCGTTTGAAATGTTGACTATATTAACAATATAATGAACTTAATATAATATGAATGGTTGTACTCTTGGTGATCGACACTTTTAATGAGTTCAGCTTGCCTATGCTCACTTCATTATGACAAGTCTAGTAATGGCAATACCCAACCTCTCATAACTCCAAGGGACTCACGCAATTGAGCTGATGCTTTACTATTTGGGAAGAGCCAAACAGTAAATATATGTAGAATTATTTAGTTCGTTTGCTCCTTCCCTCCGAGTGGAAAGAGGCTAGGAGGTCACAATTTCTAGACTCGTGATAATGGATAGACTATAGTAACCTTTATATTAACTATTATTTCTTGAGTCAAGATTTAGTGCATCATACCTGTAAAATATGTTCGCCAAGTGTCAGTATGACGGCCAGTTCATTTTAACCCCGCCAAGCCTACAGCCAGATGTTGGAGCATCTGTTACAACTCTCCACTCGTGCAACAAATGGCGATAATCAACCTTAACCGGCCATTGCTCAGACGGTCCAACCTAACTAGGAAGAGAGAAAAGAGGCGTTTTTTAAAGTTTAGGGAGCCCTAGTTACTCCTCGGAATCGTAGCAGGAAGATGGGGGGAGTGAAGTAGACTTTTGGATACTTCTTTGAAATCTCTATAATCTGATCAGATATTCTTTTATTCTAACTATCGACAAAATATTTAACAATTTAAATCCATGTTACAAATACAGTGCTTGTTGCAAGACACGACCATTTTGATTTTATTATTTTATTATTATTTAACTCGGTGAAGAACCAAAACTGTCGTGTTTGTCTATAAACACTATATATTTTTTGTATGTCACGGCGTTGTGAATTTTACACTCGATATACAGTATTAAACTTTGAAGTATCCTGGCTGACTTTAATTGAACCCGTTTCGTATTTGATGACGCATTTTTCCTTATATACTGGCTATCACTAGACAATTTAATTTGCTTTAAGGGGACCGACCCGTTTTTCTTTTCTTTCTGGGTAATAGCCATTCGACCCCATTTCAGCCTATTTTAAGACGTGGCTTAATTTGTACATTTTTCGGTAGAAAAATGTCTGCTGCGAATTCTCCATACAATGATGGATCGCTATCGCTCGCCAGGAAAAAAAATCGATACATGAATGGGGAGAAACGTCTTTAAAAGTAGGCTGAATGGGGCCGAATGGATAAAACCCAGAGAGAAAAGGCAGGTCGGTTCCCTTAAAAAGGTATTTTGGAGTCATAGGGTTAATTGATAATCACTTCCCTATTTGATTCTTAGCAGGCCTTCTATAGCTGAATAACATTGTCCAATAATAGACACAATAAAAGGTATAATGCATCCTTGAATACTGAAAGGGTTAAATATTTCAAATGTTTTTAATTAACTTACGAATGACCTTACAGTCAAATTAAAAGGAAATGGAAAGCCAACACTATCACATCAACTGTGTTAACATATTTGGTACATCATTTTTGGTTGCTATTATTTTGTCTTATTCCAATGAACTCTCATTTTTCTGTCTCCATCCTCCCCTTTTCTTTTTTAAATTATCTACATATTTCCAAGTTTTCCTTGTGCATAATGAAGGTTAACTCTTAAACTCTCCATTGTTCATCAGTTAATGAGGCGTTGCATTTTATTTTCAAACTTAAAGGAGCCCAATTACTTCTCAGAACAGCAACCATGTCATATGTTTGTCGTTGTTTCTGTACGATTTTGTTTTCATTTATTTTAGACAAGATTCGACAATTCTATTCAATTTCGGAATGATTTCGCAGAGAACGAGATATTATCTCTACAAACATCATCAGCATACGGACGTTTTGTATTTTACAGAATAACTAGGTTACACAAAATCTCTCTCTGGAAAGATAAGAATGGTAGAGTTGTCGTAATGTTCCATTATCAAGCTGGAATTGTTGAATTGTACCTGTAAAGATTACTTTCATATAAAACATCAGGAAAGTAAGAAATTTTATTGATTTATTTAATGTTTTGCCTGTACTGAAAAAAATAACAAAAATATATCTACATATCGGACGATAAAATACCTTGACAGAAGATGCCAATGTTGGAAGTGGAAGAACATTGATTCTGAGACGAATAAATTATTTGTACATTAAATAGTACGGTACACTATCCAATGCTTATTACGATGTTGTTGAATTTTGAGAATCCCCAGTTGAGCCTCGTTCGGGGAAATCGTTACTCTGTATACAATATAATGTTAGTACGATTCATGTCTTTCCAGGTTGTCAATGTTGTTCTATATATCTAAAGTTGTAGCAATATGGCAGAACCGATAATATTACCCCTTCCGCAATATGACTGTGTAGAACTGAAAGTGTAAAACTGAAGTGCAGACCGGAAGTTGATTGTATCATGGTTATTGAACCATTTGAGGTAGAGTGTGTTACTGTAAGTGAACAATTTAAAGTGTAGAGTGTTAGAAAAGGATTATAGAGGAAAACAAACAACAATATGTATATTAATCCATACGATTCTATTTGTAACTGTACTATCAAGCCATTTGGGTTATAACGTGTTACATGAGCTTACTGTAGGTGTTCTTGAACTATTTGAGGTACAGTACACCGTGTTACAATATACTGTAGGTGTTATTGAAATATTTGAGGTGGATCATAGTGTTATGAGAAGGCTGTGATATGACAGGTGGGTAACATACGCGAACCCCTGTGGTATAGTGAGTTTCCCTTGTCATGTCAGATTACGTGGGTGATCCTTCTGGGTGGGGCGGGTTGGTAGTGGCCCCTGTGGTAGTGTCCCCCCATGCCACCTGGCGACTGGCACGTGATACACGTGTGGTGCCCCGTCCCTCCTTCCGGACTAACCCCGGGGCCACACTCACTTATAGAACCGTCAGTGGGGCCCCTAGACGCCGGAGACCTTGTGTGGCGGCGGCTTGGGGCACCTTGGACCCCCTGGCCCCTCATACTGACTCCCCTAGTGTAGCCCCTGAGCCTCCCCTGGTCACCGTCCATGTCAACAACCAGAGCTGTGCTGCCTCTGGCTCCGAAGCCTTCTTCAATTTAACCCAACATGGTGGTCGTAGGGGCACAGCCATTACTAGATCATCATCCTGTGTGTCAGCCCTCACCCGCGGCCCCCCTCACTTGTACCATCACCCTCTCCATCATCCGGTCCTCCCCTCTCTGCCGGCACTTCCAAACTTAACCTCTGGGGGTAGGCGGGTTGGTCGGAGTTACAGTGCAGCACCAGCCGACGGCCCCTCCCTCCCACTGACCGGACCCAGACTAGGGGGTCGTCGGAGTAATCGTGCGAGACTCCCTCCGCCACCACCACCACTACCACCACCGATACAGGAACATCACCAGCTGTACCACCAAAATCTTCTAGTGCATCACAATCCCGGTCTTAGCACCACACCACTCAAGGCTACACCATCATTCAAAAACACACTACCCAAGCTACCCGCCCACAACCCCACCCTCACAACCTCCACACCACCTAAGCTACCCGCCCGTCCCGTCCCTCCGCCCCCCCTAACGCCTCCTCATTCCCCCCACCCTACCAAGTGGAGTGACAATAACTACGAGGCCCTTCACTGCACGTGTCAGCCGTGCAGCCTCGGCTTACTGCTGTCTCGGGCGTACAAGGCCGTGCTCAAAACTGCCTCTACCTGTAAGTACTTCTACATAGTAGCCACTCTCTCTAGTGAAGTTGATATACATGCCTTCTGTATCCTTTTGGATGTGTGTATTCAACATTCATTGTTCTCCCCTTAGGTCTGAAGTTTATTAAGTTCGCAACTAATCTTATTGATTTTTTTACTTAAATTCAATCATATCATATCAATGTATTGTATGTGTTTTTTCTCAAATCGTATACAAAATATTGAGATATATGGAACTGTATTGTACGTAATAAACTGGTTCGTATTTATTATAATAGATGACAACAAAATCTCTGTAACTTGTAAGTTTTTTTCATCAGTTTTCAGATTACACCTAAACTTGTCATATATTAATAATGACTGTTTTCAGTGCTGATATGTAATGTGAGTCAGTATGCGTGTGTTTTTGCTGTGAGTGTACGCATATGCACTCCGAGTAATGTGTATGATAGTGTGCGTTTGTATATGAGCTGTGAGTGAGTATGTGTGTACTGTGTGAGTGAATATGTGAAAGTTTGTATGTGTGCTGTGAGTGAATATGTGACTGTAAGTATGTGTGTGTTTGTATATATGTGCTGTGAGTGAATATGTGACTGTAAGTATGTGTGTGTTTGTAATTTGTATATATGTGCTGTGAGTAAATATGTGACTGTAACTTACTGTAAGTATGTGTGTATTTGTATATATGTGATGTGAGTGAATATGTGACTGTAAGTATGTGTGTGTTTGTATATATGTGATGTGAGTGAATATGTGACTGTAAGTATGTGTGTGTTTGTATATATGTGATGTGAGTGAATATGTGACTGTAAGTATGTGTGTGTTTGTATATATGTGATGTGAGTGAATATGTGACTGTATGTATGTGTGATCTTGTGCGTGTATTAGTGTTCGCGTGCCTGGCTCTGGAGAAAGTCAGGGTGATGCTGCTGGACTGAGACGATCAACGAAAAAAATGTCGTCTTGATCAGCTGACCATCTCACGATAACGCAAAAAATCCATTCACTTTTTATCACCCAGTATCACAATCATATACCGGTGCATAGCATATAGTACGCTATGATAGCTTGGCTCGAATCTACAATAATGGAGATTATACGAACTTAATAATATAAAAAATTGCAAAATCCATTGGCCTACATATAGTATATTCCCAAAAGTAGGTTACGTTACATGGCTTAGTTTCTCAACAACCTTGCTGTCCATTCCAGGGAGATACTTTGGATTAAATATTGTATTGCATATTGCAGCAGATGTGAGCAAAAATACGAACTACCCTATTCTCAAACTGCTTTTCTGATTAATTATTTACAACCTGAGAGAGAGAGAGAGAGAGAGAGAGAGAGAGAGAGAGAGAGAGAGAGAGAGAGAGAGAGAGAGAGAGAGAGAGAGAGAGAGAGAGAGAGAGAGAGAGAGAGAGAGAGAGAGAGAGAGAGAGAGAGAGAGAGAGAGAGAGGGGGGGGGGGGGGAGGTGATGTCACAGTTGAGAGGCTACGACAGGAAGGCAGAACGTACTGTCATGTAATTATGAGGTGGAGGAAGAAGTAGGATGGGATGACGAACTGTCATTAAAATTAACATAAATAACATTGCATTACTTAGAATGAATAGTTAGTATGTCAAAGACCTTACGGTCTCTTCTAAGGAGATGCTGTACCCGAAATAAAGAATGTATAGTAGTACAGTAAACTTGTAGTTAAGTGTGCGAACTATATTTTTTGTTAGTAAACTGTCGTAATGAAGAACTATTTTAAACCTGGGAGGGACATTTTTTCCGATAAAACTAGTATAAAGGATTCTACAAATACAGTATCGCGTGGTGTATTCATAATGTGGCTAAGCATTGCATTATAATGTTAATCCTATTTAGTTTATTCAGTAGACGTGTCGGCTTTGCGAGTCCATTAAAAGGGATGGAAAACTGTCAACTGTGTATCATGGATCAGTCTCATCATCAATGTATTGAGGTGCTTACCCTGTTGGACTCTTTCTGATTTTTTTTTTTTTTTTTTTGTGTTTTTTTTTTTTTTTAAAGTGCAGAAACCGCAATGGCACGCCAATTCAAGAAAACTTGACTGAAAATTTTGGAGAGAGAGAGAGAGAAAGATTAAAGAAAGGACCATGGTAAATAAGTTACTATATCCTGCTCCAAGTAAATAGGCCAAAATCTTGAACATTAACCTCTATAACTCACACACGACTAGAGTATTTCTACCATTTGGAAAGGGTCAGCCAGGGAATAGGTGTGGAAGTTTACAGCCCATTTGCTCTAGCCCTATTTGAGTTACAGAGGTTAGGGATTACGATTTATGGCTTAACTATTTGGAACAGGGTATAGTGGTGTCACGTTAGTTTACTGCTAAAACTAAAAGCGCATGGAATACAAGACGGTGTGTTGAAATGGATAGAAAATTGGCTCAGCGACAGAAAGCAAAGAGTAGTCATAAACGGTAAGGCATCTAAATGGACCAATGTAAGTAGCGGGGTACCCCAGGGATCGGTACTAGGACCAATTCTCTTTCTAATTTACATCAACGACATAGATGAGGGTCTCACCTGTACAATCTCAAAATTTGCTGACTAATGGACCAATGTAAGTAGTGGGGTACCCCAGGGATCGGTACTAGGACCAATTCTCTTTCTAATTTACATCAACGACATAGATGAGGGTCTCACCTGTACAATCTCAAAATTTGCTGACGATACAAAAATTGCAAATAGTGTACTCTCAAAAGAACAAGTTGACGATATGCAACACAATCTAGCTAAATTGTCATGTTGGGCCCAAATTTGGCAAATGAGTTTCAATGCGGATAAATGTAAAGTACTACATATTGGATACCTAAATGAGAAAGTAAACTATTCGATGAATGGCACTCAGCTTAAGAATGTAAACAGAGAAACCGATCTGGGAGTAACAATATCGAGTAACCTAAAATTGAGTCAACAATGTTCAGAAGTTGTTAAGAAGGCAAATAAAATAATTGGCTTTATAGGCAGGTCATTTGAGCATAAATCCAAAGAAGTTATCCTAACCCTTTACAATTCTTTAGTCCGCCCTCTTCTGGAATACTGCGTTCAATCCTGGTGCCCTTATTACCAAAAAGATATAAACAAGCTAGAACGAGTTCAACGTAGAGTTACCAAAATGATACCTAGCCTAAAGAACAAACCATACGAAGAGCGTCTTAGAGAAATAAATCTATTTCCTTTAACCCAGCGCAGATTAAGAGGTGACTTAATTCAAGTGTTCAAAATCATCAAAGGCATCGACAATATGAACTGTAGTAAGTACTTCACTATCGACCAATCTAATTACACGCGGGGAAACGGTTGCAAAATTATTGGTAAATCTTTTAACTCGCACGAATCTAAGAATTTCTTCTTCAATCGAGTTGTCAACTTGTGGAATGGGCTTCCCCGAGACGTTATAGACTGCAGCACCGTTGATTCATTTAAACTCCGCTTAGACAAATATCTCGCATCAAACCCGCGACTGACTGCGTTTGTAAATGAATAACTTTATTTTATCCCCCCCTCAGTTACTAACCCATCTGTCCCCTACTAACTTCCTAATCTTGCCACGAACATTAGTTCCAGGGCAGTAGTTCCCTTTCCAATGTTCCCTTACCCACTCTAAACCACTGTTTGGACACTTGATCCTCAGTGTTTTGGAGGACAAGCAGCCTAGAAGGGTCACTAGACCTGTTGTTGCTTGATTTCCTTTGTACTCCTTTGTAAGTTGATTGACTTGGGAGGACCTGTTCTAAATGTTGGCTTGGCAAAGTTAAATACATTGGGTTGAGTAAGTTGGTGTGAATTAGTTGAATAGGTTCAATAAACTGAATATTCAGTAAGTTGGGTTGAATAGATTGAATACATTGGGTTGATTAGATCTGCTTGTTTTATTGATTATTACTATTGTTGTTATTATTATTTTTATTATTATTATTGTTGTTGTTGTTGTTGTTGTTATGATTAAGACTCCCAACTATTATTTAGGAGTCGTGCAGTTCATTTATGTAATAATTGTTTTAATTAAAGGTAACTTACTGTAATAGGTATAAACAATTATTGTGGGTTGATACTATTAATGGCGACGGGTGTTATTAACGGTGGTGTCAGCCGAGTCATGGAGCCAATCAGTAAACAATTGGCTTGGGTGTGGTCACTCTTAACCCTTTCACTATATCAGGCAGGCTTCCATTTCATACGGGTTATCATTAGACAATTATAGTAAGTTTTGGAAGGACCTGTGGCAGTCAGAAGTTTAGTTGGCTTAAGGGAGCTCAGACGGTATTGTGCAGCATAATTTACTGGTTCGGCTCAATGGTTTAAGGAGGAAGTTTAGTTTACCTTTTGATACCTTACCTTTTGATGTGTTCGCCACTCTTCTAGCGGCACCAAGGAGCGCGACGCCCCTCGTTATGGGTGGTGATTTGGTGCAGTAGACTGTTTGAAGCGACAGCTCGCTCCCTTGCAAGGATGGGCTCGTCTGGCACTTTTTGCAGTTCGACATCTAGGGCTCTCTTGAAGTTGTCTAACGAGATGTCCCTCATGTCTCTTACTCGCCGTGGGAGTTTGTTGAAGAGACGTGGGCCTCTGTGTGATAACCAGCCCTCTCGCAGAGAGCCCATAGCACCCCTGTTATTCATCCGGGGGATTTCGCATTTCCAGCCTCTCCTATCACTGAATTTCATGACCATCGGAGTATGTAGGTTTGGTACTAAACCCTCTGCGATTTTCCACGTGTATATTATTAGGTAACGTTCTCTTCTACGTTCCAGTGAGTACAGATTCAGTGCTCTTAAACGCTCCCAATAGTGTAGATGTTTTATCGAACTTATATGCGAAGTGAAATTTCTTTGTACACTCTCTACGTCATTTATTTCGCCTGCTTTGTATGGGGATGTTAATACGCTACAGTATTCAAGGCGCGGTAGCACTAGATATTTGAAGAGCGTTATCATAGGCAATTCACCGCGTGTTTTAAAAGTACGCAGAATCCAACCCGTTAGACGTTTCGCAGCCGCCACTTTGACCTGGTTATGTACTTTGAAACCCATATTTTCAGACATTAATACCCCAAGGTCTTTCACACTGTCTTTCCGTTCTATTATGTGGTTAGATTCTGTTAAGTAATTTGTAATTTCTTTAACACCATTATTATCTCCGTACCGTATTAATTGGAATTTTTCCTCATTGAATTGCATGTTGTTTTCCCTGGTCCACTGGAACACTACATTCATGTCTTCCTGCAGTCGGCCCGTGTCCTCTTGTGTGTTTAATATCTTGCTTAATTTTGTGTCATCAGCAAAAGACGACACCGTACTGTGTCTGGTGTTGGTATCTATGTCGCAAATTAGTATGAGGAACAGAAGGGGCGCTAGCACTGTTCCTTGGGGCACTGAGCTTTTGACATCCGAAGGCTCAGATGTGACTTGGTTTACAGCTACTGATTGTTTTCGGTTTACGAGGAAATTGTATATCCACCGTCCGATTTTCCCAGTTATACCTTTTGCTTTCAGTTTGTGGGCTATTATACCATGGTCACATTTATCAAATGCCTTAGCAAAATCGGTGTAAATGACATCCACGTTTTTCTTTTCTTCTAGCGCTTTAAGAATGTTGTCATAGTGTTCATAGTGTCATAGTGTTTGCTCTCTAAACCTCTATCAAACTTAAAAAAACACCCACAAGAACCCCCTTACTGTAGATATAAATTTGTACATTTTTCGGTAGAAAAAAGTCCCGGCCGAAGGCCGATTCCTCTTCAAATACAGGCTCGCTATCGCTCGCCAGGAAAACAAAATTGGCACCTAAATGGCACAAAAGGTCTTAATATTGGCAAAGA
Source organism: Paralithodes platypus (assembly GCA_032716605.1). Lineage (NCBI taxonomy): Eukaryota > Metazoa > Arthropoda > Malacostraca > Decapoda > Lithodidae > Paralithodes > Paralithodes platypus. The sequence continues at coordinate 93,200,459 of CM064487.1, read as the reverse complement.
TATGGGGCAAAAGGCCTGAAAATCGCAAAGCTAATGGGGCGAATGTCTTGAAATCTCATAACTAATAGGGCTAAACATGAGGGAGGAGGAGGACTCTAAAAAACAACTGCCTCCCCTTAACTTACGCCCCTTTGATTTCTTGAGGTCCTTCCTTAGCCGAATGAGATTGTCTAATGTTAGCCGGAATAAGATGATTATGGCGTCATCTTACTGAAGGGCGTATAAAGGCTGCCTCATTCTCAGATTGGTTTGTCAAACTGAGATCTGCAACGACCAGTGTAAACGAGTTAGCGATGGGTATGACGATTTGTGCAGATCTACGAGGTATCATGCCATTCGTGCTGCCAACGCTCTCAAATCTCTTGTCGGGTCTTTACGTACTGTATGGGACGCCCGCTTAAGCCTACACAATAATCAGTGCGGCATGTCAGACTAAGTACTTGACAGACTAGTCGGAGTATGTGAGTGAGTCCTACAACGTTTGGAGAATATTTGTGAGACTCACATTCTGACGAAGCTACTCAAATTGTCAGACTGGTCAGTAAAGAACCGTACATACTTCTGTCTGTTAAACTGAAACCTGAAAATGTCAACTTGATGAAAATGTGATTATGCGATTGCACTGAAAGAACTGGATTGTTCTCCCTTTCGCATCGAAATGTCTTTGAAAATAATGGAAACATTGAAATGCATTTATTTGTCTAGAATGTACAAGCGCGCGTACACACACACACACACACACACACACACACACACACACACACACACACACACACACACATTCACATTAATTTTTCCTCTCCCTCTCTCTGTTTATATATCTATATTCTCCCTCCCTTTATTTATTTAATTATCTTTCACAGTTACCTCTATATGCGCTATTTATATATAAACCACTTCAAACTATCTACCTACCCTACCTATCTATATATCTATCTAACAGACAGAAATTGTCACTTAGTCACATCGTATAATAATAATCCCAGAAATATAATCACTTACCTCGACCTTGGCATTTCATTGTTTTTCCTTCTCGTGGCGTTTTTTTTTGTATCATAGTGCTTGTGTAATTGATGGTGTGTGTGTGTGTGTGTGTGTGTGTTTGTTATTTGTTCGTGTTTTGGTTTGTGTGTATGTTGTAGTTTGTGTTGTGTATGGGGTTATTGTGTGTCCTCGTGTGGTTTGTGGTTTGTGTTTGTATGTCCTTCGTGTTAGTGTTTGGGTGTTTGGTTTGTTTATTGGTGTGTGTGTGTGTGTGTGTATGGGTGTTGCGATACATATTAACTTGGTGGGATATATTGTTCCTTGTAGTTTAAGGTATGACAAAGTGTGATCAATATGGACGTTTACGTGTGTGTAAGAGAAATTAGTATGAATATAGGAGGTGCGAAATAGGTAAGAGCTAAATGGGTATGAGCGAATTAGGTATGAGCAAAATAAGTAGGAGTGAAATAGGTATGAGTGAAATAGGTATGAGCGAAATAGGTATTAACGAAATAGGTATGAGTGAAATAGGTATGAGTGAAATAGGTATGAGTGAAATAGGTATGAGCGAAATAGGTATGAGCTAAATCGGTATGAGCGAAATCGGTAGGAGTGAAATAGGTATGAGAAAAATAGGTTGGAGCAAAGTACGTATGAGCGAAATAGGTATGAGTGAAAGTCCGTGAAGGTAGAACAATGATGCTTGAACCTTGTAATTCACTGACGGAAGTTATGTGACTTGAGTGAAATTAATCCTTTCAGTAAGATGGCGTTGTTTTAATTTTGTTCGTGTTAATATTAGACGAGTTTATACATCTACGGAATGACATCTAGAAGTCAAAGGAGTACAATTTGTCTCCATGAACACACTGACTCGCGTAGACCTTTTCTAAACTTAATAATATTGTCTAATAGTATCCGGACTAAATTAAAAGAATGAATCATGGTATACTGAAAGGGTTAATAATATGGACTTCTCTGATTCTAATGTTAGGGAAGGTGTGTCTAAGATGTTGAGTTAGGTTTGACAGGTCGAGTGTTATGCAGATGGGATGGTTTGTGTTTTGGAGTGGCTATATATTTTATGGTCGACTATTTTACTGCAATTCATTACTCTATCATAGGCACATAGTTAGTGTAGCGTGGGGGGGGGAGAGAGAGAGAGAGAGAGAGAGATAATTTATGATATGAAGCAAAAAAACAAAACTGGGAGGCAGTAGGATAAAGATGGTAATTAAGAAGTAGGAAAACTAAATTCACATGGAGATGGTTCAAGATGAGCCGAAACTGGCGTGCGATTACAATAAAAACTATTATCGTTATACGAGTATAGTTTTCAGTTTTGTATTCCCGCCATTGAATTTTCCACTCATTAAGAAGTAGGCTAAGTAAGGTAAGGTGAGGCACGGGATGTAAGGTAAGGGAGGTAGGAATAGTTTTGACAATAGAGGTAAAGGGATACATGATATTCTAAATAAGACAAGTGAAGTATTAGAGAGAAACAAAATAGGTGAAGTGGGAGAGCAAAAAATATGAGGAAGAAGTAAATGAGGGGTGGTGAAACAAGAGACGGAAGATGAGTCAAAAGAAGTAAATGAGGGGTGGTGAAACAAGAGACGGAAGATGAGTCAAAAGAAGTAAATGAGGGTGGTGAAACAAGAGACGGAAGATGAGTCAAAAGAAGTAAATGAGGGGTGGTGAAACAAGAGACGGAAGATGAGTCAAAAGAAGTAAATGAGGGGTGGTGAAACAAGAGACGGAAGATGAGTCAAAAGAAGTAAATGAGGGGTGGTGAAACAAGAGACGGAAGATGAGTCAAAAGAAGTAAATGAGGGGTGGTGAAACAAGAGACGGAAGATGAGTCAAAAGAAGTAAATGAGGGGTGGTGAAACAAGAGACGGAAGATGAGTCAAAAGAAGTAAATGAGGGGTGGTGAAACAAGAGACGGAAGATGAGTCAAAAGAAGTAAATGAGGGGTGGTGAAACAAGAGACGGAAGATGAGTCAAAAGTAGTAAATGAGGGGTGGTGAAACAAGAGACGGAAGATGAGTCAAAAGAAGTAAATGAGGGGTGGTGAAACAAGAGACGGAAGATGAGTCAAAAGAAGCAAATGAGGGGTGGTGAAACAAGAGACGGAAGATGAGTCAAAAGAAGTAAATTAAGGCACACTATTCTAAAGCCAGTATCACACGAGAGCTTTTTTGGTCAACATTCGATGATCGACATTTTTCTGGCAACATTTCTGGAATATTTTGCACTGGTATCGTAAACTAGACTGGTGATTGATGAATTTAGGATACCGAAATATTTTAAATGTTGACCTCATAAGCTACCAGACCAGTGTTGAGGATAAATGTTGAGGGAAAAAGCGCTCGTGTGATACCGGCTTTAATGAGGTAAGGGAAGTAAGGTGGTGTATATTATGAATGTAGGTGTGACGGGAAGGTAAGGGTTGCAGAGACTATGTTAATACATATAGGGGAAGGGGAATGTATATATTTTGATTAATGAAATTAAATTGGTGAAACGGGGAAGGGGCAAGAGGGGGTAATGTGAGGCATGATAGGTAATAAATAAAATAGCGCCTATCATTCTTTCTAATTTGGGATAGACACTTGTTACAGGCACCTTTGCCATTTGTCTCCTTCATACACATAGGAACAAAAAAATAAGGCAAGTGAAGTGAGAAGGGGGATTCGAGACAAAAATGTAGGTGAGGTGGGAGGAAGAAATGAGTGAGATAAGGCGAGACAAAGACGTAATATGAAACATCGAGGTAAAACTGAGGCAGGGTATTGTAGATCAGTGTTTCTCAACGTGGGCCATATGGCCCCCTTGGGGGCCATGAGATTTTTTCAGGGACCACAAGGCCAAATTTGAAAAATGGGGGGCCACGGGGGGCCACAGAAAATTAATATAAATTAATATAATTAATATAAATGGGAGTGTGTGAGGGACAGGTATCACTCCACTTCGCCACATCAGACTACCAGGTAACTGTCTGCAGAATATGTAATATTCAAGAAATACAAGAAAGTTTCATTGAACTTCAGAATAACACAACAGCTCAAGCAAGGTTCAAGCGTGGAGGACACCAGAAGCTGTGGATGAATCAAGATGTGTATAAGAAGTACCCACTACTCTGGAAAGATGTGAAGTTGCTCTTACTTGCTTTTCCCACGTCTTACTTGGTTGAGACTGGTTTCAGTCGGGTGATGTACCTGCTGTCAAAAACTCGAAATCGCCTTGACATAGAAAAAAAAGAGTCGATTTACGTCTCTCTCTGACAGCTTTCAAGCCAAACATTGACAAGTTGGCAGCCCTGCACCAGTCACAGGGATCCCACTGAAACCTTTCAAGATAGAGCCAATTGTACCTACATTTATTCCTTGTTTTGTATTCCTTTTGTAAATAAATAAGTATTCAAATAAAATATTTATCCAATTAATATTGTTATTTGATTTATGCCTGAAGTTAGTGTTTTGAGTACATGGTACTATTCAAACTAGAACCATTAATATACCTACTTCCCTAGGCGTATTAAGGTGAGGGACGGATGAGGGGGGGGGGGGGATAAGAACTCAAAGTTGGCATGGAGGGGCCACAAGAACTTGCATTGGATTGAAGGGGGCCACGACCAGAAAAAGGTTGAGAAACACTGTTAAGATGATGCAAGGGAAGTAAAGGTGGGGTGGAGAAAACAGGTGAGGCGGGAGGGTAAGGGTCGCCGGGAGAGCATTGGGTCACGGCCACAACTTCTGCTCTAACATGATCACCCACCCGCGAACACACATGCACACGCACGCACACACAGTAATGCTTGTCACCTCACACCTTTCTTACACTACTTACATCTTATTACACTGCTTACATGATCACCTACCCGCACACAGATACACACAGTACTAGTCATCACCTCATACCTTTCTTACACTACTTACATCTTATTACACTGCTTACATGATCACCTACCCGCACACAGATACACACAGTAATAGTCATCACCTCACACCTTTCTTACACTACTTACATCTTATTACACTGCTTACATGATCACCTACCCGCACACAGATACACACAGTACTAGTCATCACCTCATACCTTTCTTACACTACTTACATCTTATTACACTGCTTACATGATCACCTACCCGCACACAGATACACACAGTACTAGTCATCACCTCACACCTTTCTTACACTACTTACATCTTATTACACTGCTTACATGATCACCTACCCGCACACAGATACACACAGTAATAGTCATCACCTCACACCTTTCTTACACTACTTACATCTTATTACACTGCTTACATGATCACCTACCCGCACACAGATACACACAGTAATAGTCATCACCTCACACCTTTCTTACACTACTTACATCTTATTACACTGCTTACATGATCACCTACCCGCACACAGATACACACAGTAATAGTCATCACCTCATACATTTCTTACTCTACTTACATCTTATTACACTGCTTACATGATCACCTACCCGCACACAGATACACACAGTACTAGTCATCACCTCATACCTTTCTTACACTACTTACATCTTATTACACTGCTTACATGATCACCTACCCGCACACAGATACACACAGTACTAGTCATCACCTCACACCTTTCTTACACTACTTACATCTTATTACACTGCTTACATGATCACCTACCCGCACACAGATACACACAGTAATAGTCATCACCTCACACCTTTCTTACACTACTTACATCTTATTACACTGCTTACATGATCACCTACCCGCACACAGATACACACAGTAATAGTCATCACCTCACACCTTTCTTACACTACTTACATCTTATTACACTGCTTACATGATCACCTACCCGCACACAGATACACACAGTAATAGTCATCACCTCACACCTTTCTTACACTACTTACATCTTATTACACTGCTTACATGATCACCTACCCGCACACAGATACACACAGTAATAGTCATCTCAACAACCTCACCTTTCTTACACTACTTACATCTTATTACCACTGCTTACATGATCACCTACCCGCACACAGATACACACAGTTAAAGTCATCACCTCACACCTTTCTCACACTACTTACATCTTATTACACTGCTTACCTGGTCACCTACCCGCACACACAGATACACACAGTAATAGTCATCACCTCACACCTTTCTTACACTACTTACATCTTATTACACTGCTTACATGATCACCTACCCGCACACAGATACACACAGTAATAGTCATCACCTCACACCTTTCTTACACTACTTACATCTTATTACACTGCTTACATGATCACCTACCCGCACACAGATACACACAGTAATAGTCATCACCTCACACCTTTCTTACACTACTTACATCTTATTACACTGCTTACATGATCACCTACCCGCACACAGATACACACAGTAATAGTCATCACCTCACACCTTTCTTACACTACTTACATCTTATTACACTGCTTACATGATCACCTACCCGCACACAGATACACACAGTAATAGTCATCACCTCACACCTTTCTTACACTACTTACATCTTATTACACTGCTTACATGATCACCTACCCGCACACAGATACACACAGTAATAGTCATCACCTCACACCTTTCTTACACTACTTACATCTTATTACACTGCTTACATGATCACCTACCCGCACACAGATACACACAGTAATAGTCATCACCTCACACCTTTCTTACACTACTTACATCTTATTACACTGCTTACATGATCACCTACCCGCACACAGATACACACAGTAATAGTCATCACCTCACACCTTTCTTACACTACTTACATCTTATTACACTGCTTACATGATCACCTACCCGCACACAGATACACACAGTAATAGTCATCACCTCACACCTTTCTTACACTACTTACATCTTATTACACTGCTTACATGATCCCCTACCCGCACACAGATACACACAGTAATAGTCATCACCTCACACCTTTCTTACACTACTTACATCTTATTACACTGCTTACATGATCACCTACCGCCACACAGATACACACAGTAATAGTCATCACCTCACACCTTTCTTACACTACTTACATCTTATTACACTGCTTACATGATCACCTACCCGCACACAGATACACACAGTAATAGTCATCACCTCACACCTTTCTTACACTACTTACATCTTATTACACTGCTTACATGATCACCTACCCGCACACAGATACACACAGTAATAGTCATCACCTCACACCTTTCTTACACTACTTACATCTTATTACACTGCTTACATGATCACCTACCCGCACACAGATACACACAGTAATAGTCATCACCTCACACCTTTCTTACACTACTTACATCTTATTACACTGCTTACATGATCACCTACCCGCACACAGATACACACACAGTAATAGTCATCACCTCACACCTTTCTTACACTACTTACATCTTATTACACTGCTTACATGATCACCTACCCGCACACAGATACACACAGTAATAGTCATCACCTCATACATTTCTTACACTACTTACATCTTATTACACTGCTTACATGATCACCTACCCGCACACAGATACACACAGTAATAGTCATCACCTCACACCTTTCTTACACTACTTACATCTTATTACACTGCTTACATGATCAGCTACCCGCACACAGATACACACAGTAATAGTCATCACCTCACACCTTTCTTACACTACTTACATCTTATTACACTGCTTACATGATCACCTACCCGCACACAGATACACACAGTAATAGTCATCACCTCATACATTTCTTACTCTACTTACATGTACTTGCACATTTTTCTGTTATATGATCAAACAGACAACAATACTCTTGATCTCACACATTTCTTACACTATCTAAATACTTATTACACCCTTTGTTGTAACCTGATCAGCCACCCAGACAACACTAGTACTTATGACCTCACACCTTACTTACACTACTTACCTCAGTTGCCTAAACCTGTTACACACCTGAACACCTCTGCTCCTAAATGATCTTCCTACCATCCAAGCCCTACCATCCAGGCAATAACAATGCTCATGGCTACGCACCCCATTTTCACTTTACTTACGTTTCTTACATTTATCTGCTCTTACATAATCAACCAGCCACATACACATTCATAATTATGCATGTTCTCCAACCCTTTTATAAACGTCTGCTCTTCCATGGTCCAGACGCACAGATAGAAGTAATATTCATAACTACACACATTTCGTACACCTCTATGCTGGTACATGACTAGCTTGTCACCCACATAATTAACATTTTTGACTACATACTTCACACACGTTTAGTATTCTAATCTGATTATCTTCATATTCTCATAATAGTTCTCATGACTATTCACACACTTCACCTGCACCTTTCATACACCTCTAGCTCTGTTCTTACATAGTCAGCCTCACACACACACACACACACACACACACATACACACACAGGTACGTTCTTGGCTACACATTTCTTACTAACAGGCATTGGACATCCTGAGTTTATCTACCTTTCTCGTAGGAATGTGTCTATGCTGATTTGGCCTCTGAGCTGAGGTCACAGACAGACCTTTCTTTTGACCTGACTAACGTTACTGCTGACAGTTCTGTGACAACCCCCCCCCCCCCCCCTTGCCCTTCAACAAACTGCTTAGTGATGATCAGTATATCTGTTGTTGCTTGCTTAGCTTTGTAATTGGTTTAACTCTCATAACCCCTCCCAACACATTGCAACACACATATACAATCTTACCAACCTGCACCCTTACCTTCTTAGCTCACTGGTAATTTGTCTCACTTCCTTAGTCGGCCGCTATTATTGTTATTGAAGTGTTGCTTTCGAGGTTACAGCTTATATAGCTGAATGAAACCAAAGTTAGTGGGGTTTCAGATTTTGCTCTTATAACCCTTTAAGAACGATGACGCCATCTTCTTTATAATTTGAACAACACTAAACGCTTTTATTTAGCTTAACACTGATCTATGCGATTCAAAGGGGTGAAAACTACCTCAATTCCCCTTCTGACTCCCACAGTTGCTTTATAATCTGAACACAAGCGTGTATTGAGAGCCAGTATAAACATTTGTATCATCCCACTGAAAGTGTTGCTGCTCAGTTTAACCTGTTTAATATATTTGAGTTGTGTGTGTGTGTGTGTTTGTTTGTTTGTGTGTTTGTTTGTTTGTTTGTTTTCCCTCCAGCATTAACCCGGTTCACCTTGTCTTCTTGGTATATCTAGCCTATGGAGGAAGCCGTAATCAACCCCTGCAGTAAATATATTGGCTCCACACCCTCTGACCTCCCAGAGAGACAAAGTTAGTCTGAAATAGCCTTATCCTAACTGCTCTCAGGATGAGGCTAACAGGATGGTATGAACCAGTGTTCAAGTATACTGTATTGTACTAGTCTGCTATTTGTTGTACTTGCTTTGAGTTAGTTCAGCCATCACTCAATGACCTCGGCGAGAGCTGCTGCTCCAAGTCTGTTTCCTGTCAGTGTTTGATGAATCAGACAATTCGAGGGAACAGCTCTCTCCCTCGGGAAGCATGATTGATCAGACACCGTTTTGAGATGGCTGTCTAAGGCTCTATTGAAGACTTCCGTTGGCACATCCATCAGGTTTCCTATGTTTTCTGGCATTTTGTTGAAAAGATTAGGGCCTCTATTTCTCAACAAGGAGTTATTCTGTAGTTTGGAAAACCAGTAGATTTCCAAAAGTGGCTCATTTGATACTTATATGTTTGTGAAGACAGGAATAACAATTTTTTTTTTTTTTTTTGTGTATAGTGTATATTATTTGATTCAACTTTGTTAAAGTACAAATGAAGATGTTCATTTCCCTTTAGATCTCCATCTTCTCAAAACCTGGTCTAACATAACATTACATTGCTAAATTACGGAAGACAAAAGGCCACTGGGGCAAATCGAGGTCATCCAATTACCTTATCATATATATATCTAAAAACATTTTTTTTTTTTTAATTCAATTGTCTCCATTACCTCCCCCCACTAATTGTCTCCGCTGCTTTACATATCCGTTACCTTGCATTTCCTGCTGGAGCCTGGCTCAATACCTACACGTTCAGGCCGAGCTTCCTTTTTATTATACAACACTTCTCAGGCCTTATTGTTCAATGGATGTCTGGGAGATTAGTAGCGTAATTGCTAGGGCTCTAATAAACTTTGTGTGCAGCATGTGTTTTGATATTTATATTATTTATTCAAATAATTGATTTAGTATAGCAGATAAACGATTAGGCAAAATGGAATCGCAAAGCATATAATATTATACAGTATACGAGAGAGAGTCAGAGAGAGATGCAGATATGTACTGTACAGTCACACCATAAAGTCCTTGCCTGGGGGGGGGGGGGGGGGCATCAAATGCTGTCCTCCAACATAGTTTCACACTCAAACTTAAACAATTCTCATCGTGAGTGATTCTTGTGAAGCAAGCCATTTTTATGATCTTACACATCCCTGGTGTCTGTGTAGACAGAGGTATAGTTTATCCACTGGTCATGGACTACGTTGCGTGACTGTACCATAAATATGTACATGTCACCATTACATGTGTACGCACCAGTGCCAATATATGTAGATATATGCAGTAAATTCAAGTGATAGTAGAAAGTAAGCTACATTTAACTACCCGTGCTGGAGGAGGAGGAAGAAGTGCTGGAGAATGTAGCGATACAGGAGGAGTTGAAGATAAAGATAATGGTGGAGGATAAAGTATAGGAGGAAAAATGAGAAGGGTGAGAAGAAAGCGAAGGAGGAAGAATAGAATTATTATTATTGGTGGTGGTGATAATGATAGTGCTATAGGAGGAATTGGTGTAGGAAGAGGTGAAGGTGTAGGTGGAGGTGGGTGGGTGGTTCATCTCCCGGATCACCCACCTTTAGTATACGAACCCTTCTCACCATTAATTACTTCACTTACCTCCCCCCCCCCCCACACACCTCATTCTCACACACACACTCACTCTCACTCTCACTCTCTCTCTCTCTCTCTCTCTCTCTCTCTCTCTCTCTCTCTCTCTCTCTCTCTCTCTCTCTCTCTCTCTCTCTCTCTCTCTCTCTCTCTCTCAACGCCCCCACACATCCCCTTTCTCACACAAATCCCTCTTCCTTGACGCATAATCTCCCTAAACCCTTCTCGCAAATTTCTTTTTCTCCACTTATCATATCCCTCTCATACATATATACTGTATATGCATACATAAATGTATACACACGTATATAGATGATTTTAGTATACTTTTTCTCATATATTATGTTCACCCACCGCACATAATGGAATGGGCTGACTCTACCCTTCCGCCCACTGAAAGTATCACATGGAAGGTAGGAGTGAGTCCCTCCTAATTGTTTTACTATGGCCCACAGTTTGCCACAATCTGCTACCCATCCTAAATTACCGACCATCCCCATCCCATACTTTTCTCGCATCTCCCTATACCTGGCTCCAGCTTTAACTTGCCTTTTCCCTTCTACTATATTGGTTTGAACATGTACGGTTGAATTCGATAACCCTTATTGAATTTATGTTTTCTTTGTAAATATGCTATGTTTGGTCATGTTGCAGTGTGCTTACCTTTGGATGTGTTCCAAAGGTGGTCATGTTGCAGTGTGCTATGCTACTCCCTTTCCCACTTCTTTACTATTGTTGTCTTATGTGTTCTGCCTTTCCTTATTTTTGATAATCGAACCGAGCACTTTTCTCAGTGTATATTTATTATTTTTGTTTGTTTTTGTTTTTGTGTGTGTCTGTGCATCGTTCTGTTTTTTGTATGTCTCTTTATTTCCTCTCTCCTTTTCAAGTTCTTCACCTTTGAACACCTTTTATCCATATTGAATATTTTATCCACTTTTCTTTTTTCGTGTTGTCTCCTTAAACCCTCAATCATTCATCCCCATTGTTTGCCCCTCCCCACGTCTCTCACACTCCCTCTTCTTCCACAGGCACATAACACTTTTTATTTGTAATTATACTTCTCTGTCACTCGTATTCCAACCGACACCTCTCTTCTCCACACACATTTACTTCCCTATATACATCTCTTTCACTTCTTTCCCCCTCCTACGCTCCTCACACCCTCACAACCACACCCCACCTAGTTTTTCTCTCTACACATTTCTTAAAATTTTCTTCCATTATTTTTCATTACCTATTACCTCCCTTTTCCACCCCCACATTTGTTTTCGTTACACATCTCCCATCTATATGCCTCTCCACACAACCCTCCTTTACTTTATATTCATATCTCACCCCACGATCCTATTCCCTCCACACACCAGACCCAACCCATTTTCCTCTTCCACCCATGTATTTTCATTATATGCCTTCCATCCACTTTATTTCTACACATAAATCTACCTTACTGTATCGCCTATGACCCAACCACACACATCCTCCGCAGATCTAACCCAAACCCTTTTCTTCTACTATCTTTTCTTCTCTACAAACCTTCCTCGTCTCCTTCCCCCTCTCCATATGCCGTAAGTATCGTCTCCATTTCTCTCCACTCCACATTGCTACCTCCCACACCCTCTTTTCTTTCGCTTATCCCATCTTCTCTTTATACGTCTCTCATTGCTGTACCCTTTCAGTTCAGTTCGTTAAGGGACCCGCAGACTGCCGCTCTCCAGTGTTTTGATATGTGGGGGTTGTGGGATGAATGTATGAAATATATTACAATAGAATAGAGTTGAAGATAGTGTTACCTAGAATATTATATATTTTGCACAGATCTACGCCACCCCATATTCTATGTTATCTTCCTTCCTTTTCCAAAACCTTCCCATTTCCCTCTTCTTTTAAATGCCTCTCTAATCCACCCCATTCCTCTTGACACATTTATTTATCTAATTCCACATTATTTATTATTATTCTCACACACTGCTCTTCTCTCCACACTTTACCTTGTTTATTTATGCACCTCTCATCCACTGCTCTCCTCTCCACTCTTTCCTTGTCCATGTATGCTCCCTCCCATCCACTTCTCTTCCCTCCCACACCTTCCTTTAAGCATGTATACACCTCTCGTTTACTCCCCCCCCCCACACCTGTCCTTACCCATTTACACACCTCTCCTGCACTTATATCCCCCACACACCTTACCTTACCCATTTATACACCTGCCCTCCACTGCTCTTTCCCCACACCTTTCCTTACCCCTGCATACACTTGTAATCCACTGATCTTGCCCCCGACACCTTATCTTGACCATTTATAAACCTGTTATCCACTGATCTTCATCCTCACCTTTGTTTACCCATTTATACACCTGTCATCCACTGCTCTTCCCACCCACACCTGTCCTTGCCCATTTATACACCTGTCATCCACTGTTCTTCCCTTCACATCTTACATTGCCGATTTATACACCTGTCATCCACTGTTCTTCCCTTCACACCTTACATTGCCGATTTATACACCTGTCATCCACTGTTCTTCCCTTCACACCTTACATTGCCGATTTATACACCTGTCATCCACTGTTCTTCCCTTCACACCTTACATTGCCGATTTATACACCTGTCATCCACTGTTCTTCCCTTCACACCTTACATTGCCGATTTATACACCTGTCATCCACTGTTCTTCCCTTCACACCTTACATTGCCCATTTATACTCCTCCACTGCTCTTCCCCCACACCTGTCCTTACCCATGTATACTCCTGTCATCCACTACTTTTCCCTCACACCTTACCTTACCCATTTATACACCTGCCATCCACTGCTCTTCCTCTCACACCTGTCCTTACCCGTTTATACACCTGTCATCCACTGCTCTTCCTCTCACACCTGTCCTTACCCATTTATACACCTGTCATCCACTGCTCTTCCTCTCACACCTCTCACACCTGTCCTTACCCATTTATACACCTGTCATCCACTGCTCTTCCTCTCACACCTGTCCTTACCCATTTATACACCTGTCATCCACTGCTCTTCCTCTCACACCTGTCCTTACCCGTTTATACACCTGTCATCCACACTGCTCTTCCTCTCACACCTGTCCTTACCCATTTATACACCTGTCATCCACTGCTCTTCCTCTCACACCTGTCCTTACCCATTTATACACCTGTCATCCACTGCTCTTCCTCTCACACCTGTCCTTACCCATTTATACACCTGCCATCCACTGCTCTTCCTCTCACACCTGTCCTTACCCGTTTATACACCTGTCATCCACTGCTCTTCCTCTCACACCTGTCCTTACCCATTTATACACCTGTCATCCACTGCTCTTCCTCTCACACCTGTCCTTACCCATTTATACACCTGTCATCCACTACTTTTCCCTCACACCTGTCCTTACCCTTTTATACACCTGTCATCCACTGCTCTTCCTCCCACACCTGTCCTTACCCATTTATACACCTGTCATCCACTGATCTTCCTCCCACACCTGTCCTTACCCATTTATACACCTGTCATCCACTGCTCTTCCTCTCACACCTGTCCTTACCCATTTATACACCTGTCATCCACTGCTCTTCCTCTCACACCTGTCCTTACCCATTTATACACCTGTCATCCACTGCTCTTCCTCTCACACCTGTCCTTACCCATTTATACACCTGTCATCCACTGCTCTTCTTCCCACACCTGTCCTTACCCATATATACACTTGTCATCCACTGCTCTTCCTCCCACACCTGTCCTTACCCATATGTACACCTGTCATTCATTGTTCTTCCTCCCACACCTTACCTTACCCATATATACTGTACACCTGTCATCCACTACTATTCCCCCACACCTTACCTTACCCATTTATGCACCTGTTATCCACTACTTTTCCCCCGCACCTGTCCTTACCCATTTATACACCTGCCATCCACTGCTCTTCCCCGCATTCCTGACTTACCTTATCCATTTACACACCTTTCCTTCACTCCTCTTCTCACCACACTTCTCCCATTAACTTGATTCCTCCCACTTCTCCACACTCCTCCCATGTCTCCTATACCACGAACCTCTCCTCCACTCTCAGCCACTTTCCTTTTTGTTGTCCGCACTGAACGAGGTCAGCCAGTTCCCACATTTTCTGAAACATTATTTACAATCGGGCAAATATGTTCAGACTCTGGGGAAAAAAACTTGAAATGGAAAATATCAGTGTCAGAGGAGATTAAGCAACAGGTATGTAAACTTTACAGATTTCCAGTGCTTGTCTGCATGTACAGTATGTGTCAGTTAATTATGTGTCGTTGGTTTTAATTATTGTTTATTGTCGTCTTTTATTAAAATAAAAGTCAGTCGAGAAGGTTTTGATTCCCGTAAAAAAGAAAATAAATAAATAAATCAATAAATAACACACACACTCACACACACACACACACACACACACACACACACACACACACACACACACACACACACACAGAATTACCTAATTTCCTGTGGAGGCCTGTTATTTAGGTTTGCGTTGAGTGTTGTTATGGCGGCATGTTATGGTCCCTATATGGGCGTGCTGATGGGTGGCATAGTGACCTCCACAGTACCCACACTACACTACTATTTTGGTTCACCTTAAAATTGCTCAACTCGCTCATGAAATCGGCTTGTCTATGTTAGATTAGTTGTAGTTGGTATGACATAATTTTACACTTTGTAAACAAATGTATGTTGATATATTTAATAAATGATGGGCATAGTGTCCACATAATTGCCTTGCACTATTTTTAACACGTACACAAATTCTTAATAATTTGTGTATAACATTTTAATATTAAAAAAAAAAAAAAAAAAAAATCAGTGTATCATTGGTTACATTTAATCAGATCATTATAACTCACGATAAATATTAGCTAAATACAGATTTGGAAGACCTGTCTGCGAAAGACCTAGGGCTGAAATGACCTTAAGGGGGCCCACCTCGTTTTTTTCTCTCTGGGTTGTATCCATTCGGCCCCATTCAGCCTACTGTTTTAAGAACTTTATACCCATCCAGGTGTCAATTTTTTCTTGGCGAGCGGTAGCGAGCCAGCATTATTTTTCAAATGTTATTTGACAGCAGGCTAAATTTGTACATTTTTCGATAGAAAAATATGTCTGGCGGAGATGGATTCTTCATACAATGCTGGCTTGCTATCGCTTGCCAGGAAGGAATCGACACCTGGATGCGGATAAAAGTCTTAAAGCAGTAGGCTGAATGGGGCCGAATGGATACAAGCCAGAGAAAGAGAGAAAATGAGAGAAAAAAAAGCAGGTGACCCCTCTTAACTGACCAGGTTACGCCCTCAAGGCCGGAACGCTCACACTCTCACTCATTTACTGGAACATTTTGGGGCACGAGACTCACCATTATGTACCAACACTCACGCGGGAATCAGTTATTTAGTTATAGACAATGTTACTGTAGTCAACTCTAGGGTACCTATACAATTAAATAAGGTGTACTCTGGGAGGTCAGGAGTTTATGTGAACACGTTCTTCATCATAATTCATGAAAGGTTAAACATTCTGAATTGATTGCATGACCTGTACAGACTTCATATTTCATATTGCAGTTATAATATTTTAATCGATTATAGCCAAGACTAAACTGAACCTTACGTACATTTTAACCTTATTTATACATATTGTAAATGCTACATACCTTACTCAGTGTTACGCACTGCTTATTACAAGTAGGAGAAGATTTGTCCTTCTGCAGCCAATTTGTTGATATTTAAGATGGATGAAGAAAATTACATACACACGAAGCAATTCCATGCCTAGTTAAGATAATCGGAGTACCGGTATATTATATCTTCCTCTAACTTACTCCATACTTA
Organism: Paralithodes platypus; assembly: GCA_032716605.1. Lineage (NCBI taxonomy): Eukaryota > Metazoa > Arthropoda > Malacostraca > Decapoda > Lithodidae > Paralithodes > Paralithodes platypus. The sequence continues at coordinate 93,183,666 of CM064487.1, read as the reverse complement.
AGCAGATAGAGAACAATTAATTTATAAACAAAAAACATAGGAAATGGTTTGTATGTGTGAAAAGAATCAATCGGAATATATATTGTTCATTCATATATACTAATTGTTCCATTTAGGTGTGATTAAACAATAACATGTTTAGACCATCATCGAACCTATTTATGCAATAGCGATGGGTCATATTTTACATTCTCAATTTAGTCCATATATCACACTATTGACGTTTTAATGACGAAATAAATATTTGATTCTATTATAATTAGCCTATGTCAGCATGTCTAGATGTGGCATTCTTTAATCAATATTTAACAGTTACTTCACTCCAAAGAATGTAATGTGTACAAAGCCACTAGACCGGCGTGTTTTTACAGGGTACAGGGTCTCGTCACGGAGAGAGAGAGAGAGAGAGAGAGAGAGAGAGAGAGAGAGAGAGAGAGAGAGAGAGAGAGAGAGAGAGAGAGAGTACAAAGGAATACAAAGGAAATCAAGCAACAACAGGTCTAGTGACCCTTCTAGGCTGCTTGTCCTCCAAAACACTGAGGATCAAGTGTCCAAACAGTGGTTTAGAGTGGGTAAGGGAACATTGGAAAGGGAACTACTGCCCTGGAACTAATGTCCGTGGCAGGATTAGGAAGTTAGTAGGGGACAGATGGGTTAGTAACTGAGGGGGGGATAAAATAAAGTTATTCATTTACAAACGCAGTCAGTCGCGGTTTGATGCGAGATATTTGTCTAAGCGGAGTTTAAATGAATCAACGGTGCTGCAGTCTATAACGTTCCGGGGAAGCCATTTCCACAAGTTGACAACTTGATTGAAGAAGAAATTCTTAGATTCGTGTGAGTTAAAAGATTTACCAATAATTTTGCAACCGTTTCCCCGCGTGTAATTAGATTGGTCGATAGTGAAGTACTTACTACAGTTCATATTGTCGATGCCTTTGATAATTTTGAACACTTGAATTAAGTCACCTCTTAATCTGCGCTGGGTTAAAGGAAATATACTTAATTCTCTAAGACGCTCTTCGTATGCTTAGAGAGAGAGAGAGAGAGAGAGAGAGAGAGAGAGAGAGAGAGAGAGAGAGAGAGAGAGAGAGAGAGAGATTTGGTGACAACTTCGACATATTTGCAAGTGAGACAAGATAAAAACAAATTTGGTTTACAAATCGTAATAGTATCATGGCTGTTTGGTTGTGGTGCCTATTGTTTTATCAATAGGTATATACAATATATACTCTGTTTGGTTGTGGTGCCTATTGTTTTATCAATAGGTATATACAATATATACTCTGTTTGGTTGTGGTGCCTATTGTTTTATCAATAGGTATATACAATATATACTCTGTTTGGTTGTGGTGTATACTCTGTTTGGTTGTGGTGCCTATTGTTTTATCAATAGGTATATACAATATATACTCTGTTTGGTTGTGGTGCCTATTGTTTTATCAATAGGTATATACAATATATACTCTGCGCAATAAATCTGCAGATTCATATTGAAACCGACGGTTTTTAGTTTCGTGATTACAAATACATTGCAGTCTGTTTTCAAGAGCAATTCTATCTTCATGGTATGTCGTTAAGCTTATGATGTACGGTACTACTGTAACTAATTGCAATACAAATTGATTCTGCAAAGTATCTCCCACAGATATACCGAGACCCCTGTAGTTATTATGAATTATTATGTATTATGATTACTCCGTCACACCTCCCCTAAGTGATTACTTGTATTAATAATAGGGTAACATTAATAAGGTGAATACAGTACTCTGATGTGCCTTGCATATAACAAATGGTAGAGTACTAAATTAATGTGTGCCGTTTCCTTTAGGAATCTAAAATGTACTCTTGAGGAGCATATAATATATGTGAGGAGGTTGAGATGCAATGCTGGAGATAAAAAAGAACATATATAGTGCAGATGTCTTAGTGTGATTGTTGTGTTATGTGTAGTAATGATAGTAGTTTGTTTTGAGATGATTAGACCTCTAGGGTGCGTGTTTGAGTGGTGTGATAGGCTTCATGGAGTTTGTTTTGATTGTTGTCATGTGTATTTGGGCCTCTTGGGTGTGTCTTTTGAATATTATGATGTGTGTGTTAAATAATAATTTATTTTATGAGACCTCTAATGTGTGTTTGGGTTGTTTTGGTATGTATCCAGGCCAGGAAGGTGTATATTTATATATTATTGTTGTTTATGTTTAGTGTGTGTATTATGAGTGGTGTGGTAAGGACATAGTTTGTAATATTAGTACAAAAGTAACTGTATAATATATTATTAAAGATAAAATGTAGTGATGGTGTCTGGATTATTACGTAGTGTGATGATGCTAGTATGTATAAGACCGTGTATAATGCAATAGATAGTATGGAGATGGTGTGATGATGATATGTTGTGACGAAGGAAGTGTGTCATACGCACTTTTAAGAAAGAGGTGGTATGATAATATGGTGTGAACTATGCGAAGAGGGCTTAGAATGTGATGCTGCTTGTAAAAATGAGACTGTATATTATATGTATTAGAGAGAGTGGCATGACGGTGTGGTGTTGGAGACTATTTATTACGACAGATGGAGCGTGACGGCCTCAGCTGTGACTGTGATAGCCTGTGAGTGACGCTTCAGGAGTGTTACGACCCACGACTTGTCACAACACAGCGTGACATATACACACACATACATTGCTCCTTGTCATAACACAGCTTAACTTACATACAAACGTAAACACACACACACACACACACACATTGTTCCTTGTCATAACACTGCATGGGGCGGTATTTGACGCTGCTACTGTACAAAGATAGCTGCGTTTTTTTTTTAAATCAGAGAAAAGTTTAATTGAAGATCAACTTTCGTTACCATCGACTTGGCCAAATATCATGGTTGTAAAGGCATTGATGAATCTAGCCCCAGGTCTGTACCATTACGAGTACTACAAATACGTCCGCGTAATTCTGCTTTATATGACTGTAACACACGCAGCTCCCACCACTGTGACACTCTCTCTTTCTGAACCTGCTGTGACGCCTGGGGAGGTCGCGTGTCTTCCTTCACTTGCTACCGGGTCCATAGTCTCCACCTGTAGCCTACTCGCGTCATGCTCATATGTCTTAGTCACTCTTAGTAGAATGTACAGGCAGTCGGATTTAAGAGTTCGATGACTGTCTTTATAAACAAAAATTACACAATATCAAAGTACCCGTCGCACGCTCATAACTAACCAGGACAGTCTGTGCCATCATTCTGCCTCCCTTCCTGTCTGCATACAAGTTGAGTTTCCAGAGATGAATGGTATCTTTGGTTACTAGGGTCACTACACCGTACCTTACGAGGACCTTTACATTAGGAACCAGGAGCCCCAACTTGAAGGCCCAAAAGATTGGCAGCCCTCCCTTAGTGGCCCCACACATATGTGAGCTTCTTCTTTGGGGCCCATCACTAGTGGGCCATTCGTCTGGGTACCACATTTGGGAACCTGTTGTATGGGGATCTAAATTTATGGATCACTCCCTTAGATTCTCCATATTAAGGGGTTCCTTTTAGAGGCCCCATAGTAGAACACAATCCACCTGGGATCCCACACTACACTCATTACACGGTACGATATATTACCAAGGAGGTCTGTCAAGTTTTAAATTTGGCTGTAGTCCATATACAATCACTACACAATCCACTGTCACATTTGTACAAAAGCTGCAAACATAAAATCTTCACCTTTACACGAGATACACGTGCACACATGAACACTTCTATCTATCTATCTATCTCTATCTATCTGTCTATCTATTTATCCATCCATCTATCTATCTATAGGCAAGCAACACCAAGGTAACCACGTACATCTTTATTATTCTTGTAACGTTTCAAAATCAACATATGCCATCTTCCGATCTAAAGAAATGGGAATATTTGTATCAATATTTATTTGTATTTATTATGTACTTAAAGTTAGTTTTAATACATAGACATTTTGATGATCAACATAATGCTTACAAATAAAGTTAGCGAAACGAAAAACGAACATTTCATGCAACCTTACTATATACTATATATATTACCGTATTACTTACTTGAGTTGTTTCGGCCTCCTCGGCAAGAGTTGCTCCCCCCGAGTATGTTTGCTGCCAGTGTTTGATGCAGCAGGCTATTCGAGAGGGCAGCTCTCCCCCCCGAGAAGTATGGCTGATCAAGCACCGACTTGAGATGGTTGTCCAAGACTTTTTTGAATACTTCCGTTGGCACCCATCAGGTTTCTCACGTTCTCTGGCATTTTGTTGAAGAGGCTCGGTCCCCTGTTTGTCAACCAGGAGTCCCTCAGTGTGCCCAGAGTTCCCCTACACTTTTGGGGTGGGATGTTACAATACCTACCCCCCTCTGTCACTCCAGTTCCATGATATTGTGGTGTGAAGGTTTGGCACTAGACCCTCGATAACTTTCCATGTGTAAATTATCAAGTATCTCTCTCTTCTTCGCTCCAGTGAATATAAGTTAAGAGCCTTCAGCCTATCCCAGTAATGAAGATGTTTTACCGAGCTGATCTGGGACGTGAAACTTCTTTGAACACTCTCTATTTCGTATATTTCCCGGGCTTTGTGTGGAGATGTTAGCACACTGCAATACTCCAGTCGTGGGATCACCAACGATTTGAAAAGTGTTATCATTGGCCGTTCTTCTCGTGTCTTAAAAGTGCACAATGTCCAACCTACAAGTTTCCTCGCCGCTACTGACTTGGCCTGATTATGTTCTTTGAAAGACATGTTTTCTGACATTATTACCCCAAGATCTTTAACCTCTGATTTTCGTGGGATTGGCAGGAGTGACTCTGTTAAGTAGGTTGTGGTTCTTTTAATTTCTCCATTTCCTCCATACCTTATCAGCTGAAATTTCTCTTCGTTAAATTGCATGTTGTTTTCTTTGGTCCACCGAAATACAGCGTTCATGTCTGCTTGCAAGATTTCTTTGTCTTCTATTGTGGTTATTCCTAGACTTAGTTTTGTGTTGTCTGCAAATGATGAGACACTGCTGTGTTGTACATTTACATTGATATCACTTATTAGTATTAGGAAGAGTAAGGGTGCCAACACTGTACCCTGGGGAACAGTATATTATATAAATAAATATATATATATATATATATATATATACAAAATTATACATGTTATTAAAGCCAGGTAATACATTTTCTTTAATACATACGAGGTTGAAAGAAATGGCAATTTCTGTGTTGGAAATTTTTATTATTCAAAGTTTCCAGGTCTCTGATGAGTTTTCGCTGGGTGGCAGGAAGTAGATGAATGAGATGAGCAAAATTCATGGTGGTACAGGGTTACATAAATGTACATGATGATACAGGATATACGACGCGTTTCACTGGGCAACCAGCATTATCAAGTAAGGGTAGAATGATATAAAAGGTAAACAGGAAGGGTATATATAGAGGGTGGAGGATCAGAGGAGGCGAAAATCAGGGGGCAAAAGTCTCCTATTGGTGGAGGGGTATTCTAGGAGTGCAAAAGGGGGAACCGCTTCACGCAGGCGCACTGGATGCGGGATGGTGTTGGTCGGTTGGCGGGGTCAAAGCTGATTGGCTGCGTGTCGAGGGGCGTGGCCTAAGTTGCGTGGTACGTGTGGCGCCGGCAGAAGACGAAGCTGAGGAGGTAGCGCGGGGGGCTGCGTCAAGGGCACCGTGGGGCGAGGGCGGGATGTTAGGTCCTGTAGGATAGTGCCTTTTGGCAGAAGGAAGGATCTGAAGGTCCAGAGTTTGGTTGTTGATGTTAGGATGTAAGGCTTGGATATATAACGCTTCGAGTATAGGTAATCTCCTTGGGTCACTTTCTTTATCGAGTATGGTGGTGTGTTTCTCTAACTCGTTGCGTGTGCGGTGGGGGTGGTTGGGGGTGAGATAGTGGTCTTTGATGGCTCCAGCCTGAAAATGAAGAGTTAACCGACGTGAAAGACGAGTCTGCGTCATGCCAATATAGGAATGAGGTCCACAGTCCTCATAATTACAGGTATGTTGGTAAATGACGTGATCGTCGGTCATCGGGCTCTCGGAGCTTGTCGGAGAATACACCCCTGGTTATGCGTACGGAACCATCAAAACACACAAACCTGGGAACCCCCTCCGCCCCATCATCTCCCAGATCCCCACTGCCACCTACCAGATCGCCAAGGCCCTGAACAACCTCCTCACCCCCTACGTGCCCCACCAATACAACCTTAACTCAGCCCACGATTTCTTGGAAATTTTACGAGACGCCCCCTGGAACAACAACCACACAATCGCCTCCCTCGACGTAGAAAGCCTGTTCACCAACGTGCCAGTGGATAGGACCATTGACATGATTCTACGTCGAATTTACCATTGCCCTGATACACCAACACTGGACATCCCGGAGAAGGCCCTGAAAACACTACTAGAGCTGAGTACCAAGGAGGCCCCCTTCCTTTGCCCCCGGGGCAACATGTACAAGCAGATAGACGGTGTGGCGATGGGCAGCCCCCTAGGAGTTCTTTTTGCGAACTTTTTTATGGGTACCATCGAGGAAGAGCTCCTAGCTGCCCAACGACCCGCCGTCTACTGTAGATACGTGGATGACATCTTCGTGCAAATCAAGGACCTCCACGAACTACAGGAACTCCAGCGTCGCTTCATGACCTCCTCCGGACTTAACTTCACCTTTGAAAAATCAAACAATGGACAACTCCCCTTCCTCGACATCCTCGTTGCTCTGAACGACCATGGGTTCAAAACCACCGTCTACACTAAACCAACTAACACAGGACAATGCCTCAACGGCGATAGTGAATGCCCCCGCCGTTATCTTCTACCCTCCATCTCCGCCTATGTAAGGAGAACCCTCACGCACTGCTTTACCTGGGCCGACACCCACCAGGAACTAGAAAGACTATCCCAAGTTTTAGTGAATAATGGATACTCCAACTCCGACATCTCCAGCACCATCAACCACCATCTTGAAAAATGGTACACCCAAAGCCCTCCCAACATTGACCCCCCCAATGAAATTAAGATCTTCTACCGCAATTACATGTCCTCTGAACACAAAAATGACGAGGCCGTCTTAAAAGAAATAATCTCCAAGCATGTCCACCCAAGCAACCCGGAAAAAAAAAAATCAAATTAATAATTTATTACAAATCCCCCAAGACCTCCAACCTCGTTCTCCGCAACAAACCAGCTTCCACCAAGATAAAGAGCCCGATGACCGACGATCACGTCATTTACCAACATACCTGTAATTGTGAGGACTGTGGACCTCATTCCTATATTGGCATGACGCAGACTCGTCTTTCACGTCGGTTAACTCTTCACCTTCAGGCTGGAGCCATCAAAGACCACTATCTCACCCCAACCACCCCCACCTCACACGCAACGAGTTAGAGAAACACACCACCATACTCGATAAAGAAAGTGACCCAAGGAGATTACCTATACTCGAAGCGTTATATATCCAAGCCTTACATCCTAACATCAACAACCAAACTCTGGACCTTCAGATCCTTCCTTCTGCCAAAAGGCACTACCCTACAGGACCTAACGCCCCCCCTCGCCCCACGGTGCCCTTGACGCAGCCCCCCGCGCTACCTCCTTCAGCTTCGTCTTCTGCCGGCGCCACACGTACCACGCAACTTAGGCCACGCCCCTCGACACGCAGCCAATCAGCTTTGACCCCGCCAACCGACCAACACCATCCTGCATCCAGTGCGCCTGCGTGAAGCGGTTCCCCCTTTTGCACTCCTAGAATACCCCTCCACCAATTGGAGACTTTTGCCCCCTGATTTTCGCCTCCTCTGATCCTCCACCCTCTATATATACCCTTCCTGTTTACCTTTTATATCATTCTATCCTTACTTGATAATGCTGGTTGTCCAGGGAAAGCGTCGTATATCCTGTATCATCATGTACATTTATGTAACCCTGTACCACCATGAATTTTGCTCATCTCATTCATCTACTTCCTGCCACCCAGCGAAAACTCATCAGAGACCTGGAAACTTTGAATAATAAAAATTTCCAACGCAGAAATTGCCATTTATTTCAACCTCGTATATATGTATATATATATATATATATATATATATATATCATCTCTTACTAGTTCTCTATAATCTCTCTGTACACGCTGCAATGTTGCATCTCTCACTCTTCTACCACTTACAGTAATCAGTGTTCTTCAAAGCTTCCTCCATTACGGAGAGTAGGTGGCACCCGCCTTTCATAATTTTCCCATCACTATTCTATCCAACTCTCTAACCCAAGAGTAAACTTATTTCCTTAGTCATTCTTCCACTCAACAAGTAAACTATGGAACTCTCTCCCTCCCAGTGTTTCCCTCATCCTATTACTTAGACTGTTTCAAGCTCCGTGTATAAAGACATTTTGACTCTAACTCATTTTGAATTTGGCTCTTTATAATTGTTTCAGTTTTGGGGGGAGGACACTTGTCACAGGCAGCTGTGCCTTTTGTCACCTTCAGTCACGTAGTACATTTATATACAGTATATATATATATATATATATATATATATATATATATATACTGTATATATATTCGTAAAATATTTAAAACAAATTCGTATCAGTCCAAGTAAAATATTAAAAGTAGTTTTCGTTTGAAAGAAGTCAACCTTGAAAATATATATCTGATATCACATTACTAGCTCAGAAAAACTACCGTTTGATCCAATTATTGTAAACTCATTTAATTGCAATAGTTCTTGCTTTTTATATAAAAGAGTACCGTGTTTCATTTTCAAATTTAAAAATGTGGGAATCGAGGTTCTCAATCATAATTAGAGTTTTTGTGGACATTATTGATGGGTGACAAATTTTATGATACTTCGCTTTCACTTGAGCGAAAGTGATTTAGATCTATTAGAGAAAAACTACAAGACAAAAATAACAAGAAGAATGGGTCAGAAGTGCAAAGAATTATTTTGATCAAAGTGTTCTGTTGGACAATTATGATCTATTTTGTATATGATAGTTTGGGTGTGGGTACCCCCTATATCCAGTCTGATGTCTGAGTACATACTGGTAGGATAGAATGGCCATTTCGTACGGGGTCATCCAATTAGTAAGACGGGATGGGCGTATTTAGTTCCTCATAAATATATATTTTTATATATTTTTTAGTTTCCTCCTTATACCTCCATATACTTAACTTTAAAAAATACCCCCCAAGATTAATTTGTATATTTTTCGATAGAAAAAGGTCCCGGCCGAAGGTCAGTTCCTCTTAAATTACAGGCTCGCTATCGCTTGCCAGGAAAAAAATCAACACCTAAATACCCCATTAGTATGACGATTTTAAGACCTTACGTCCCATTTATTTTTCAATTTTAAGACCTTTCATGTCATATAGGTGTCGAATATTTCCTGGCGAGCGAAAGCTAGTCTGTAATTTATGAAGAACGGCCTTCGGCCAGGTAATTTATCTCAAGTGGGGGGTCTTAGGGGTGTGTGATTTTTGTTTTTAGCTTAATGTAAATCTTGGGACGAAACTGAAAAATATACAATAATATAGATATTAGTAATGATAATAAACTAATATTAATACTAATAATAAAAAAGATCTCCCCTTAACCCCTTCAGCATGATGACGTAGTTTTCATCTTATTTCTGGTTATCATTAGACAATTTCCTTCATCTTTTAATATACCTCTAGGATTCAAAGGGGTAAATACGATCTCGATAAACCCTCTGAATAACTTAGGGGCTTCTAAAACTGCATAAAATAGTATAATTTTAGCCAGAATCAAAGGTAAAAAGGCGTCATCGTGCTGAAGGGGTTAAGATACCGTTCATTTGAGCACGATATATATATATATATATATATTATTATTATTATTATTATTATTATATATATATATATATTTTTTTTTTGGAGGGGGGGGGGGGTTACCGGTAGCAATAATACTGATTCATCATACTAATTGGAACAGACGGGTACGAACTGGCTCTGGTACGTTAACACTCACTCTCTCCTCTCACGTTCACTCTCTCTCACTCTCATTCTCACTCTCTCTCACTCTCACACACACACACACACACACACTCACTCTCTCTCTCTCTCACTCCCCCCCCCCCCTCTCTCTCTCTTTCACTTTCTCTCTCTCTCTCTCGCTCTCTCTCTCTCTCTCTCTCTCTCTCTCTCTCTCTCTCTCTCTCTCTCTCTCTCTCTCTCTCTCTCTCTCTCTCTCTCGTTTACTCTATTTGTTATCGGAAGCAATTGCGAATTTGTTATAACCCGTTTCAACATTCAGTTTAGAATAATATTTATGCTTTGATAATATTGTTGCTTAAACATTGTGCAAACGCCTCCAAAACCTAGCATCTGTCTAGGTGAAGTATTTATCAAGTGTAAATATCGTTCTTTAAATGGTTAAGAGTGCTAGATGTATGTTGCGTTAGTAAAATATTTTATTAACTCACAGCCCATACTACTTATGGACCCATTTGTACCTTTAAAACCCATCGCTGAAGCATATCAAATATTATATAGCACTGCAATATTTGGTTTGGATGGGATACAGAATAAACTGGATGCATACTTACAGCTTGTGAGTATATCAACAGAGATACTCGTGTTACTCGGGATAAATAAAGTTATTAATTGAGCACTAATAGCGCGGCACCCATTTGAACCAGTTTGAAACCCAAGATAAATAATACAATGCATTAATATATATATAATGCTTCAGAACTTGCACGGAAAGGTCTTAAACTTTACAAATTAATGGGGCAAAAGGTCTTAAAATAGCAAAGTTAATGGGGCGAACTGTCTTAAAATCTAAACAAATAGTGGGACTAAACGTGAGGGAGAAGGGGGTCCAGGAAAACACCCCCTTAAACGTTCAGAACTTGAAATTGATGCAAGGTTACTAGTGCTCTCGTCAGTGTCTATAATACCTTGACAGCTGCCCGAGACCCAATGGTAGACAACTGTTTATAGTGGCAAGGACTATCTTTGGGGTCATAAATACGTCCTTCACCAAACCCAGTTGTGGCTTTTATGTTTGGAGTAGTGTTGTTCCTCCTTCAGTTTGATATGTTGAGGAAAACTCGTCACTTATAATACACACACACACACCTTTACCTTTGGATACCTTTGGATGTGTTCGCCGCTCCTCTAGCGGCACCAAGGAGCGCGACGCCCCTCGTTATGGGTGGTGATTTGGTGCAGTAGACTGTTTGAAGCGACAGCTCGCTCCCTTGCGAGGATGGGCTCGTCTGGCACTTTTTGCAGTTCGACATCTAGGGCTCTCTTGAAGTTGTCTAACGAGATGTCCCTCATGTCTCTTACTCGCCGTGGGAGTTTGTTGAAGAGACGTGGGCCTCTGTGTGATAACCAGCCCTCTCGCAGAGAGCCCATAGCACCCCTGTTATTCATCCGGGGGATTTCGCATTCCCAGCCTCTCCTATCACTGAATTTCATGACTATCGGAGTAATGTAGGTTTGGTACTAAACCCTCTGCGATTTTTCCATGTGTATATTATTAGGTAAACGTTCTCTTCTACGTTCCAGTGAGTACAGATTCAGTGCTCTTAAACGCTCCCAATAGTGTAGATGTTTTATCGAACTTATATGCGAAGTGAAATATCTTTGTACACTCTCTACGTCATTTATTTCACCTGCTTTGTATGGGGATGTTAATACGCTACAGTATTCAAGCCGCGGTAGCACTAGAGATTTGAAGAGCGTTATCATAGGCAATTCACCGCGTGTTTTAAAAGTACGCTGAATCCAACCCGTTAGACGTTTCGCAGCCGCCACTTTGACCTGGTTATGTACTTTGAAACCCATATTTTCAGACATTAATACCCCAAGGTCTTTCACACTGTCTTTCCGTTCTATTATGTGGTTAGATTCTGTTAAGTAATTTGTAATTTCTTTAACACCATTATTATCTCCGTACCGTATTAATTGGAATTTTTTTCCTCATTGAATTGCATGTTGTTTTCCCTGGTCCACTGGAACACTACATTCATGTCTTCCTGCAGTCGGCCCGTGTCCTCTTGTGTGTTTACTATCTTACTTAATTTTGTGTCATCAGCAAAAGACGACACCGTACTGTGTGTCTGGTGTTGGTATCTATATCGCAAATTAGTATGAGGAACAGAAGGGGCGCTAGCACTGTTCCTTGGGGCACTGAGCTTTTGACATCCGAAGGCTCAGAAGTGACTTGGTTTACTGCTACCGATTGTTTTCGGTTTACGAGGAAATTGTATATCCACCGTCCGATTTTCCCAGTTATACCTTTTGCTTTCAGTTTGTGGGCTATTATACCATGGTCACATTTATCAAATGCCTTAGCAAAATCGGTGTAAATGACATCCACGTTTTTCTTTTCTTCTAGCGCTTTAAGAATTTTGTCATAGTGTTCCAAAAGTTGTGAGAGACATGATCTTCCCGCTCTGAACCCATGTTGACCGGTGTTGTGTAGTTCATTTGCCTCCATGAATGTTGAAATTTTGCTTCGCAGGACTCGCTCGAAAAGTTTAACACACGTCACTTACATTCACTCAACACACACACACACACACATACACACGCGCGTCACACGTCACATATACACTCACATACACTCTCTCACTCTCACACACTCTCTCTCTCTCTCTGACTGCAACAACTCTGAAAAGTACGTGTATGAAATCTTTGAAGCATAGCTAATTCCAAGTTACTGCAGACAATGTTGCAACACAGGATATTCACCATGGCAGGTGAACACAGTTAGGGTTAATGGAACTTAACTGTTGACGTCAGTTTGTCAACCATCACTAATTTTGCATGCGTGGTAATATGTTTTGTTGTACTATATAGCTGAGGTGAATCATAAGCCTGTGAACCCTAAAGATCCCTTCTAGGCTGAACAAAATCTTCAGAAGATAGGTAGAATAATATGCAAACTATTCTGATTCAAGGGTTAATACATATAACTGTGATAAACAAGTTTGTGTTGTTTCTTGGTGATCTGTTGTAATCATATATTGGCTTAATCCTTAGAGGTTCTTGAAGCCTTCCGAACCAGCTCTTGTCCCCATAGATTGATAAAATTCCTTCCTAATTTAAGCAAAATTGCCTGATAGCAATACTGTGATTATACAAAATAATCAAATTGGAGAGGTTATTAGCTTATCAATGTTTAGCTGAAGAGGGTTCATTAAACTTAGACTAACTGTAAGTGTCAGTTTGATGGAATCGCCGGATATTCACTACATGCCTGTTAATGTGTGTGTGTCACACAGTGAGAGAGAGAGAGAAAGAAAGAGATATATATATATATATATATATATATATATATATATATATATATATATATATATATATATATATATATATATATATATATATATATATATATATATAGAGAGAGAGAGAGAGAGAGAGAGTAAGTGAGTGAGAGTGAGTATATGTGTATCCTATTTTTTATTTCTCACTCCTTGGAAACAAATATTTTCAATCCATATCAATCTGTCTGTCGATTGTAGTATCTACCTTTATATATTTCCACTCTGCATATATCTACATTCATCTATTTTCGTGTTTATGCATACTCCTCTATATATTTTAAAGACATATTACTTGACATATCAGTTATCATACTCCTTTCTAGTTGTTCAAAATATCTTCTTTACCATCTTCAGTGTGCATACATTTGTGAGCACGTTCACTTCCGTGGAATTGTCTCTATATATTTACCCCTTCAGCACCATGACGCATTTTTACCTTTGATTCTGGCTAAAATCAGATGTTTTATGCAGTTTCAGAAGGACCTATGCTATTAAGAGAGGTTTTTGAGATCGTATTTACCCATTGGAGTCGTAGAGGTAGATTATAAACTAAATAAAATCGTCTAATGGTAACCAGAATATGATGAAACGTACGTCATGGTGGTGAAGGGGATAAGAATCTTCTCATCAGAGTGACTTGGTGTAAAATGTACAGGCATTTTCTGGGATCACTTTCTTCTCATATATTCTAGTTTGTATTGTATTTTCCTTTGTGATTTTCTATCTAGTTTGATGTTCGTTTTTTTTTTTTTTTATTATTCTTTGAAATCATTGTTTCATCTTTTTTGCTATTAGTTTCGTTATTGTTATTTGTATTATTATTATTATTATGATGAAGATTATTTTTATTATTGTTTTATTATTATTATCATCATCATCATATATTCGTTTTGTATGTGTATATGTATGTCTATCTACCTATCTTATTAGTTATGTATGTATCTGACTATCTCTGTCTAATTTATTTATACCTGATCCCCCCTTTCTCTCTCTCTCACACTCTCTCTCTCTCTCTCTCTCTCTCTCTCTCTCTCTCTCTCTCTCTCTCTCTCTCTCTCTCTCTCTCTCTCTCACTCTCTCTCTCTCTCTCTCTCTCTCTCTCACTCACTCACTCACTCTCTCTCTCTCTCTCTCTCTCTCTCTCTCTCTCTCTCTCTCTCTCTCTCTCTCTCTCTCTCTCTCTCTCTCTCTCTCTCTCTCTCTCTCTCTCTCTCTCTCTCTCTCTCTCTCTCTCTCTCTCTCACTCTCTCTCTCTCTCCCCTGACTCGACATAAAGGCTTGTATTAAGTTTTCTCTCCATGTTCACTTTCCCTTCTAATGATCATCTCCTCTTCCTCTTCTCTACCTTAACTTTCTGTCACGTCCATGATATTGATGCTGCGCGCACACACACACACACACACACACACACACACACACACACACACACACACACACACACACACACACACACACACACACACACACACACACTCAAGTTACACTCGACTCATTCACTCTCTCTCTCTCTCTCTCTCTCTAAAACACACACACGCTCAACTCTCCCTGTCTTACACACACGCAATCCCGCACACACTCACATTTAATTTCACACACACACACACATGCCTGCAAGCCCGTACAGGCGTACACATGCACGCAAGCCTTCACACTTATAAACTCACGTAAGAACGCATGCTTAGTCTTTCATTTATTCACTTATGCTCGTGAAAGCCAAAGTCATTCAACGTGTTATACATGTGTTATCTACTATTAAGGGGAGGTTTCTAGTTTGTTTCCTACTACTCCAGCAATCTTAAAATTTCACCCCCTTGACCCCCTTTCAAGATAAATTTGTAAATTTTTCGGTATAAAAAAATATCCCGGCCGAAGGCCGATTACTCTTAAATTACAGGCTCACTATCGCTCGCCAGGATAAAATCGACACCTAAATGGCATGAAAGGTCTTAAAATTGACAGAATGGGGCGCAAATTCTTAAAAATTACCAAACGATTGGGGAAAACGTCTTAAAATCTCAAAAACAATGGGGCTAGACATGAGGGAGATAGGGGTCAAGAAAAAAGTCCCTCAAGTGGAAATCTCCCCTTAAAGTTTGATGTTTTATTAGCACAATATTAAGTGGTATTTTGAATGGTCATGTATGCACTACCTCTACATGTAATTATTGGGGTAAACCTATCTTGAACATTGTACCGGTAATCAATATCTGTATTATTTATTATTATTTATTATTATTTGAATAAGCTTCACTCGAGTATGTGTAATCCAGGACATAAATACTGTAATGTCAAAAAAATAAAAAAATAAAAAGTATACACAACCATTCACACATCATGCACAACAGAGAGAGAGAGAGAGAGAGAGAGAGAGAGAGAGAGAGAGAGAGAGAGAGAGAATATAGAGAGAATAGAGAGGACGAGATATATTCAGCTACTGGAGGACATTAGTGGTTTAATTAACATACTGAACCGACGTCATTCACTGGATATTGTAGAATCTCCTGTTATGACCACTTGTTATTAGGTGTTATTACTGGTTATATTCTGTACAGTTAAGGTAGTTTGCTATGGTTGTTATAGGTTATTTATTACCTCATTCTTAGGGATAGCCTGTACATATTATTTAAATTGTTGTAATTAAGGGGGGTAATTCGTTATTGTCCAAGTTCGTATGCCTGGCTGTTTAGGACTAAATTACAATAATAAACCAGTACCGTACATCGTTTTATTTGAGTGGTATATTTTCGAGGTTTTAAGATATTTAGTATTGTTTTAAAGGCATAATGGCATATGATATTCGCAGGGTGATTAACGAGAGAGAGAGAGAGAGAGTCGCAGGGTGATTAACGAGAGAGAGAGAGAGAGAGAGAGAGAGAGAGAGAGAGAGAGAGAGAGAGAGAGAGTACAAAGGAGTACAAAGGAGTACAAAGGAAATCAAGCAACAACAGATCTAGTGACTCTTCTAGGTTGCTTGTCCTCCAAAACACTGAGGATCAAGTGTCCAAACAGTGGTTTAGAGTGGGTAAGGGAACATTGGAAAGGGAACTACTGCCCTGCCACTAACGTGGCAGGACTAGGAAGTTAGTAGGGGAAATATGGGTTAGTAACTGAGGGGAGGATAAAATAAAGTTATTCATTTACAAACGCAGTCAGTCGCGGGTTTGATGCGAGATATTTGTCTAGGCGGAATTTAAATGAATCAACCGGTGCTGCAGTCTATAACGTCTCGGGGAAGCCATTACACAAGTTGACAACTCGATTGAAGAAGAAATTCTTAGATTCGTGCGAGTTAAAAGATTTCAAAATTTTGCAAACCGTTTCCCCGCGTGTAATTAGATTGCTCGATAGTGAAGTACTTACTACAGTTCATATTGTCGATGCCTTTGATGATTTTGAACACTTGAATTAAGTCGCCTCTTAATCTGCGCTGGGTTAAAGGAAATAGATTTAATTCTCTAAGACGCTCTTCGTATGGTTTGTTCTTTAGGCTAGGGATCATTTTGGTAACTCTACGTTGAAACTCGTTTTAGCTTGTTTATATCTTTTTGGTAATAAGGGCACAAGGATTGAACGCAGTATTCCAGCAGAGGGCGGACTAAGGAATGTAAAGGGTTAGGATAACTTCTTTGGATTTATGCTCAAATGACTGCCTATAAAGCCAATTATTTTGTTTGCCTTCTTAACAAATATGAACATTGTTGACTCGGTTTTAGGTTACTCGATATTGTTACTCCCAGATCAGGTTCTCTGTTTACATTCTTAAGCTGAGTGCCATTCATCGAATAGTTTGCTTTCTCATTTAGGTATCCGACATGTAGTACTTTACATGTAATCCGCATTGAAACTCATTTGCCAAATTTGGGCCCAACATGACAATTTATCTAGATTGTGTTGCATATCGTCAACTTGTTCTTTTGAGAGTACGCTATTTGCAATTTGTGTATCGTCAGCAAATTTGAGATTGTGCAGGGTGAGACCCTCATCTATGTCGTGGTGTAAATTAGAAAGAGAATTGGTCCTAGTACCGATCCCGGGGGTACCCCGCTACTTACATTGGTCCATTTAGATGCCTTACCGTTTATGACTACCCTTTGCTTTCTGTTGCTGAGCCAATTTTCTATCCATTTCAACACACCGTCTGTATTCCATGCGCTCTTTAGTTTAGCAGTAAACGTTTGTGGGGAACTTTGTCAAAGGCCTTTTGAAAATCAAGGTATATAATATCTACAGCTTTACTCTCATCGTAGAGGTTGAGGATATCGTGGAAGAAGTCTAAGAGGTTTGTTAAACAGGAACGTTTTTTACGAAAGCCGTGTTGAGTATCTTTAAGTATGTTATTTTCCTCTAAGTGATTTACGAGTCTGTCTCGTATGACCGTTTCTAGCATTTTACATACAAATGAGAGAGAGAGAGAGAGAGACAGACAGACAGACAGACAGACAGACAGACAGACAGACAGACAGACAGACAGACAGACAGACAGACAGAGAGAGAGAGAGAGAGAGAGAGAGAGAGAGAGAGAGAGAGAGAGAGGTGGAGGTGGTGGTGTTGGAGGGGTAGGAAACAAGAACGGCTATAAGACAGAATAAAGGGAGTCGCCCCGGATATGAGGACAAAGACAGTATAGGGCGGATGGTGCTGCTGTTATGGTGCTGATAATGGTGATGGTGCTGATAATGGTGATATTAATACTTTTCATGTATTGATGATGGCTAAAGGTAATGGTATTCTAGGTGTTGTAGGAGTTGGTTGGTACGTCCATGTTGAAAATGGTGGTGATGGTAGGGAAGCTGAAGGTGGCAGTGGTGGTGATGCTGAAGGTGTTGGTGGTGGTGAAACTTAAGGTGGTGGTGGTGTAGGTGGTTAAGCTTGAGGTGGTGGTGAAGCTGAAGGTGGTAGTGGTGGTGGACGTGGTGGTGGTGAAACTTAAGGTGGTGGTGGTGTAGGTGGTTAAGCTTGAGGTGGTGGTGAAGCTGAAGGTGGTGGCTGCTGTACTATTATTCCTTTTGATATCTTCTAATATTTACCCTAGCCATCTGTTTTGAAAGGTTTCTCTAAATCATAACAATATTCGTCATGTTGTATACCGGGTGGTGTGAACTTTGGTGTACGGTCTGGGTCAAAAGTCGTGTAACTCATTAGTATTGATGTTGTTAGAAGAAGGTTGCAACCCTTAACCAATAGAGAACAGAATATTCCTTACATTCATGGTAAGCATATACATACAATCCCTTCCCCAACCATATAGCTGTACGATGTAATACGTACACATCCATTTGAGTCATTGAACCTTGAAAGCAAAGTCCTGAAG
This sequence comes from Paralithodes platypus, assembly GCA_032716605.1. Lineage (NCBI taxonomy): Eukaryota > Metazoa > Arthropoda > Malacostraca > Decapoda > Lithodidae > Paralithodes > Paralithodes platypus. The sequence continues at coordinate 93,165,037 of CM064487.1, read as the reverse complement.
CATTTGGGATATAAAATAGTATTTTATGGTCTCGTTTAGGTATGACATATTTTCAAATGGGTGTTTAACAATTACGATTTATGATGAGTGTACAGTGACAAACCTAATAAGTATATGCTGTATCGAGCCCAAGCGAGATAATACACTGCTTCAGAGTTGTTAAGTTAAAAGATTCAAAAGGGTGTATAGTTCATACGTCCTTAATATGTTCTTACACTCAAAATTCGGGCCCCACCTTCCAGAACTTCAACTTTATTTTCCTCTTTCAATACTCGAAAATATTAATCCTCACCAAATCTAAACATAGGTGGTTTTTTGTTTTAATAACTTTTATTTCCTGTTTTACCTAGAGCGTTTACCAAAGTTGAAATAATGGAGGTAAGACATGACTTTTGAGATTGACAATACATCAGTCGTTTTTTGCGAAGTAGGCTATATTACAAAAATTTAAGTACATTACAGGATTGCACACAATGTATAAATGTCAGCTATGACGACAATGAGTATGTTCGCGCTAATAAGTATTGTCTCAGCTGTCATTACGTTTGGCTCGCTCAGTGCTGTATTAATGTCTGTCAGATGTTGAATAGGGTGGGTAAGTGTAGGAACATGTCTGTATATCTCACTCAAAAAGAAGAATTCATGTGTAAATATTACTGATACCAATTACTGATCAAAACATAATTGGTGCCGAGACATCATTTATTAGGCCGATTGTACGAATTCTCCCTATAAATGAGACCCTTTTTCAGCTACTTGACGGCTGGTGGTTGTCGGTGTTTTCGCCCTCCCCATTCCTCATTATGCTACAATTATTCTCCTCTTTGTTCTTGTTCTCAGGGCAGTGGCACATGAACTATTTTTCCGGTAATTTCTGGTCGGCAATTTTTTTCTTTCCAGGCAACTGTACGGGTCTTAACTTGTGTCAGTGGCGGAATGCTTCGGATTTGAAGACAGAAGCTGTTTTATTAGAAGACAAAAAAAAAAAAAAAAAAAAAAATCTAGGAGTCAAAGTATTAGAATATTAACAACAATCCTAGAAAACGAGCTCTATACCTTCTTCTAACACTGAACTATTCCTCTGATTAGGAAGGTTACAATCGCCTGAACTAGTTGGTATGGTACACTATTTCATGATAAACTTGAGTCAGTGAACAATGATGATGGAAACCACTAACTCGGACATGTGTTTTAAACGGATTACTTTAAAATACATCAGCGTTACAAACTGTTCAATAAGATTTGTACAACTTTGTACTACAGGAGATTGTACTGTACCTCGGAATCAGAGTATAATGGATTACATTTGGCCTGACCCCTACATAATAAAAGTGTCTTATATTATTCTAACTCATCATTAATACTAAATTTAGGAATAAGAGTGTCTTATCTATTATATCATTATACACTTTTAATATTCAGTTTAGGAATACGAGTGTTTTATGTTGTCTTGATAGCGTAACGCATAGTAGCGCGGAATTTCGGTGTGAGTGTGCTAGGTTCGAGTCCTTGGAGTGCCACATGTGTTTGTTGATTTCATGATTGAGTTTGGCAGTGAAGTTGGTTGGTTGAAAAAATATAAATCTATTATATCATTATACACTTTTATTGAGCTCAGAGTACCTACGAGTTTATGATGTTGTTACCATGTGATGCTTGTATTGAGTGTATAAATAACTTCACACTCTCCATTGTTCTTTCTTAGGCTGGTATTATGGTGGTTGTGGCGTGCTTATCTTTGAATATTTATGTCTTGTACTTATTTCATGTTCTAGCCTTGAATGTTAATGTTGTTTTAGTTCTATGTTGGTACAGTATACATAAAACGAGTAGGTGCTGTATTAGTATGTATGTATGTAATTGTTGTGTTTTATTAGGGTGTGTATGAATTTGTATACGTGCGAATGTAAAGTATTTACAACAAATCTGCGTTTGTATATGTGTGCGTGCTTATGTGAAAGGATCTCTGCGGACAATTGGAAATGCACGCCTTTGATTACTTGCATTTTATCTTGTATTAATTGGAAACTCTGCTCACTCTCCATTCACAATTTTTGTTTATGCAACTGCGATAGAGAAGTTTATGCAAATAGGAAGCGATAGAGAACTTTATACAAATAGGAACACTGCTATTATTCAATCTAGCCTAAACTAACCTAGTTTAATGTATTCTAATCTACCTTGTCTTCATTAATTCAAACAAATCAATTGTACTAAACATCATGAGATTGGTAGTTTTGTGTTTAGAGTGCCAATCCGAATATACGCAGTTTGTACCATTTATCCGGTTTTACACGTAATATAAAACATATTCATGTTTGTTTTCTGGCTTTTACAATGATTAATATTGATTACTTCTAATTAGTGAATGATTGTGTAGACTCATTCTCTAACATGCAGACCATAAACATATCAGTGAGAGCCTTAACCGCTTGAGGAATATGATGCGTTTAACAGTATATTCTGCCTATCATTGTACGATTGTATTCACCTTATGAAGGTCTTGTAATTTAAATGGCAAAGACTATCCGAACTAATCCTTTGACTTCAATATACCCATCCTATGATAAGATCTTAAAAATACTCAGAAAATATAGAATAAATGCGTCCTCGTCTCCTGCCAGGGCTAATTCCAGTGACGCCTCTACAAATATGTATTGTTTATCATGTCTTGCAAAGTACAGACGGATGCCACAGTTCATCACCAACCTAAACTATAAACACTCAACACTTAAGGTTATTTTATGGACCCCTTTTCCCTCATGTTTAGCCCCACTAGTTTTGACATTTTAATAAGTCGTCACATTAGTTCGGCGATTTTAAAACCTTCGCCTCATTATTTGTAAAATTTAAGACTTTCGTGCCATTTATCGTCGTTTTTCCCTGGCGACCTGATAGTGCGCCTGTATTTAGGCTGCAGGGCTTTGGGGTAAAACAATGCACAAATTTATCTCGAAGGGGGGTCTTGGAGGTATCTTTGAAAGCTTGCTTGAGCTCCAGCGAGAAAATTATGAAAAATATATAACCAAATCCCTTAATTGTAACAAAACATGAACACATAAAAAGTGTTTCATCATTAGTGTAATATTGAACACGAAAAACGGTCGACTCACTTATATGCGTATCATGTTTGTTACAATTATGCGTTCAATTTACACAGTGTAGATGGAACCTTGATATTAAGGATGAAACGACTTTAAGGGGAGATGGGTTTTTATTTATTTATTTATTTTTTTGGCCCCCTTTTCTCCCTCTGGTTTGGTCCCATTAGTTTTCAGATATTAAGAAGTTCGACCATTAGTTTGGCGATTTAAGTTCTTTCAACCCATTTCTTGCCAATATTACGACCTTCCTGCAGTTAGGTGTCGATTTTTCCCGGCGAGCGATTTAGCGAGCCTGTAATTTCGGCCGGGACATTTTTCGACCGAAAAATTTACAATTTAATCGAAGAGGGGACTAGGGAATGGGTTTTTAAGCTTGGTAGAGGTTTGGGAAGAAAACTAAAAAAAATAAAAATAAAAAGATAAATAGATATAGCAAATAGAGAGCCATCCCGCCTTACTCTTGGCAGTCCCCATTTGTTTTCTGAGTATTGTTACCAAAAGAATAGAGGGCCCATCCCGCCTTAATCTTGGCAGTCCCCATTTGTTTTCTGAGTATTGTTACCAAAGAATAGAGAGCCCATCCCGCCTTAATCTTGGCAGTCCCCATTTGTTTTCTGAGTATTGTTACCAACGAATAGAGAGCCCATCCCGCCTTAATCTTGGCAGTCCCTATTTGTTTTCTGAGTATTGTTACCAAAGAATAGAGAGCCCATCCCGCCTTAATCTTGGCAGTCCCCATTTGTTTTCTGAGTATTGTTACCAACGAATTGCCTGAATGTATTTTCATAAAACCAATGCCCGTTGGCCCAGATCTGACTGATTTTCTGGCCTTTATCCAAGTGATACGAGAGTCCCACATTTGGCTGGCTATAGATTCTCTGAGCCAAACCCGGCCTTCATTTGAATACCGTATCATATATAATTTTCGGTTCCCTGGCTGGTCCGTTTGTAATTCCATTTCCCTAGTGTTACATATTCAACCGTCTCTGCATATTAATCACATTTTAAATGATATTGCTTAAATCCGTACGTAAAGTGAAGCATTAATAAGTAGTATAATTATTATGTATGTAATTATTTTATATATTTTCTGTGATCAATTCGTATGCTGGATTTTCTACGTTAATAGACATTGCTTTGTTTTGAGTATCTATTCTCACAGTTTCATAAATTACACTGCTCTTCAGTTTCAGTGGTCCTAGAGTATTCTCCATACCCTTTTCCTTTCAACCACCAGTCATCCTGCCTATGGTTTTATATATATTTAGCATACTGTATAGTGTCATTGGTTATAGATTATCCTCATTTCCTATTTTCACGAAGACCGTCAGCATTCCACCAAAACTTGCGTGAAATAATAACAGTTCCCCGTAAGAAACCTCGGCCACACCCTGGAAATGAATTAGGGACTTTTATTACCGGCAGTCCAGGGTCGTGTGGGCGTAATAGTCTGTGGGAACCCCCTGGGTGGAGGTGGGTTATGATATTATGATGGGGAAAGCGAACAAGTTATATATTGCGGGTTTGCTTATTACTTACGAGACTGTTTGTGGCTATAGTCTTCAATGTACGTTCAAGGAAGGTACAAGAGCTCTGTCTCGTGATCGGTAAGGGTTTGTACGAGTTATTAAAAATCAAGAAAGGTATACTAACTATAGGCTGTGATAGGTAGGGTTCTTGGTTAACTAAAGACTAGAGAAGGTATAATAGCTGTAACTTGTGAGAGGTACGGTTCTGTGTTAGCTAAAGACCAGAGAAGGTATATTAGCTACAACTTGTGAGAGGTACGGTTCTGTGTTACCTAAAGACCAGAGAAGGTATCTTATCTACAACTTGTGATAGGTAGGGTTCTTGGTTAGTTATAGATCAATCAAGGAAGGTGTAAGAATCTGTTTCATTATTGATATTTTTCTGGAGTAGCCATTAGAGAGGGTGTACCGTCGCGAAGTTGTGACAAATAAGGTTTAGCTATAAGATTATGGAGGTACAATAGCTCTGACTCGTGATGTGTATGGTTCTTGGTTAAAGTCATGGAAGAGTTTGAGTGGACTGGATAAACTTCGGTGACTTTTTGTAATCTGTAACAAAGATATGTTGAATCGAAAGCTAAATGAAACTCAGGAAGTTTTGAAGGTATTTGACGGTGATGGTGTGATTCACGAAGACTATATTATTTTATTAACGACAATTTCCTTGTATGGCTCATTCTCAGAACAAGTTCTTTTCAGTAACCTGTGGCTCGAATTGATGTTGCCAGTCAACAGGTGGAATAAAAAGACAACATCACTCGAGGGATATTTTCGGCATTTTTTTTGTGAAGACTTGCCGATTCTGTCTATAATTTTCACTGATTTTTCCTTTAAGGGAGCTCACCTCGCTTGTTTTCTCTTTATCTCCCTCTCTCTTTGGCTTGTATCCATTCGACCCCATTCAGCCTACTATTTTAAGACGTTTACCCCCATCCAGATGTCAATATTTTCCAGGCGAGCCAGCATATATACATTTTTGGTTTGACAGCAAGCTAAATTTGTACATTTTTTCGATAGAAAAATTTCTCCGGCGAAGCCGGATTTCTCCATACAATGCTGGCTCGCTATCGCTCGCCAGGAAGAAATCGACACCTGGATGGGGATAAACGTCTTAAAACAGTTGACTGAATGGGCCGAATGGATACAAGCCAGAGAAAGAGAGACAAGGAGATAAAGATAAGAAAAGCGGTGACCCCCCTTAAATACTTGATTTATGTACGATCATTAACTTCAGATACTATAGTTCATAGGCCAGAAATCGTGACCATTAATCTCTGTAACTCATAAGCGACTGGAGTAATCGAGCTCAATTTTCTACCATTTAAGAAGAGTCAGCCATGGAATAGGTGTCGAATTTTACAGCCCATTTGCTTAGCACTTTTTGAGTTACAGTGAATAGAGTTTACGATTTTTGCCTACCTATAATAAACAGCAGGTATAGCATTAATTTGGTTATTAAATCAACCCGGGTGCCTGACTCGGCTGTTTTTATCCGAGAAGTACAAGCTAGAATACGTTATAGGCTCGTAAAAACGCCGGAAAATGATAGTGGGATTCCATGCCTTAGGTTACTCACACATTCATAGCCAACAACATGCTACAAGAATGTTTCTAATGATTGTCCTCTGTACATCTTGTCATTGTGGGATGTTCATAAAGTACCGGTACTCTTATGAGCCATAATAAGTTTATACTTATTTAAATCTGTATCAAACCCAAATGAGATAATACAGTGCTACATAATATCTCAAATGACTCCTAGTCTTAGTTTACAGATTCAAGGGGTGTATCTTTATTATTGGTAATCAGTTGTGGTGGTGTAGTGGGGACTGATGAAGGTGATGAGTGGTGTAAGGAGTCTTTGTGGTGAATGTTGTTGACAATGGTAATATGAGGTCTTGACTGTTGTGATTAATAGTGATGATGATGAGAGCTGTGATGACTGGCTAATTAAATGGAGAATGTACCGACAAGCGTGATTAGAAAGAATGTGATGATATGCATGTGGTAACTAGAATGGTCGATTTGGCATGACGCGATATGTTCTAGATATGTGGTGATATAGTTGATGTGGTGACATATGTGGTGTATGGTGAAGGATTGCATAGTGAGAGGTGTGATGAAAAGTGGTATTGTGAGGTGGTATGGTGACAGGTGTAAGGTTTTGGGTAGTGACGATAGCAGATTATTAATGTTATGGAGCGGCCTTTATCATGAATTACATTAGTGATTTGATTCTTGTAGATAATGATGATAGGATGTAGAATATGCCAATATGTAGTACTGATGATGGTACCAAAGTTGTTGATGATAATAAGGGATGATGACATCACTGTGTAAACAGTGATGAGTGTTGATGTATATGGTGGCGAGTATGATGATGATATAAACAGGAACTATAATGACAGATACAATGACAAATGATAAGCGGTGTGATGGTCTGATATACGTATAATGACTAGTGTATAGTATGATTGGTGTGTAGTTAGATTCAGGATTAGCCTAGGTTGATGATAGTGTACGGAAGATCTGTGAGGGGGTGTGGATGTCTGTCACCACCTCCCCCCCCCCCCCCTCCCTCTCTCTATCTTTCTCTCGCTCTTGCTTTCTCTCTGTTTAGTATTCTCTCTCTCTCTTATTATTTTCTCTCGTTCTTTTTATTATTCTCTCTCTCTCCTCTCTCTGTTACCATTCCACCGCTCTATACTTGGTGTAGTGTGGTATAATTTTTTTCTACAAGCACTGTACAGTAGGCCACATTAATTTGAATCCACTCCATGATGTATTATATGGATGGACACCTAGTATGTTTGAGTTTTAGGTATGATGTGCAAGAAAACCGTTAATTGGTCTTTTTATGTAAGTACTACATACACAAATGCACTTCAAATGTTATCCTATTAATTTTCTTTGCACAAAATAACAGAGTGTATGCAAAGTCATGTGGCTAATTGTACATCGTTTTTCTTAACCCCTTCTGTACCGTTGACATCTTTTTTATTTAATTCTGGCTTCTTCTAATGGATTGTATTCAGTTTAGGAAGGGTCTCTAGCAAATATATGGCTTCGAACTATCTCAATCAACCCTTTTAACTACATCTGACTGCCTTATTTGCAAACATCGTCTGAATATAACTATAATAGATTTAGAACAGACGTCGCTGGTACATAAAGGGTTAATGTTGCTACGATTGAAATTGTTGATATTGGTGATAAATCTCCCGTACCGTAAATAATTCCATGACAACTAATTCTCTTTGATCTAACAATCATTATTACAGTTTACTCTCCGTGTTTATTCAATGCTAGGCAACTAATAGGGCTTTAGTTCTCGTAGGTAATCCTTTCAGTATTCGACGATGCGGTTTCTTCACTATAGTCTGGTGCTATTATTTGTACGAATTGTATACGATTAAGTAGAATGTTATACACTGTTAGGTAGATTTTCTAAGAATCAAAGGAGCAGAACTATTTCAATTACCCTCTCAACTCCACACCAAGTCCTTCCTAAGCTGCATATAATCGGTTTGATTTTGCCTAACTAAACTGTTAAAGGCAGTCGAATTCTTAAGTTCTAGAATTTAACGCTAGGAAATATTTAAGATGCAAAGACGATTATCCTACTGGAAGTGGGATACTATAATAATATTGCCCTAATGTGATGGCCGCTAGAGTGACTTTCCTCTATTATTACCACACAATATTATTTTACAAAATCACGTCTCCGTCATAAAGGGGGTAGATCAATTATAGCACTCGAGATAAGGGTTTATCGAGTGTGGGGCTTTTTTTACAAACCCCAGTATTATTAAATATTCTGCTGTCTAATATGACTAACCGTATTTAATCAAACGCCAGTGAAATTGATTAAGTACTTGATATCAAACCCGTAGTGGATGTCTACCTTGCGTTGATTTGGCCTACCCTCCATGGCCTCGGTGAGACGCTACTCCCTCCGGTCTGTTATGTTGCCAGTGATCGATGAAGCAGGACTATTCGAGGGGAGCAGCTCTTTCCCCATTGAAGCATGGATTAGCAGGTATCGTTTTGAGATGGTTGTCCAAGGCTCTTTTGAAAGACTGCCGTTGCATATTCATCAGATTTTCTCACGTTGTCTGTCATTTTTTGTGGAAGAGATTAGTGCCCCTATTTGTCAACTGGGATTCCCTCAGTGTGCCCAGAGCTCCCTACAATGGGATTCCCTCAGTGTGCCCAGAGCTCCCCTTACACTTTAGAACTGTAGAAGTGGGATGATACATTAATCTATCACCCCTGTCCTTCCAGTTACCCAAGATACTGTGGTGTGCAGGTTGGGCACTAGTCCTTCAATTATTTTCTATGTA
>CM064487.1:93139718-93155961 GCA_032716605.1 Paralithodes platypus | reverse complement strand
CATTTTACATACAAATGAGAGAGAGAGAGAGAGAGACAGACAGACAGACAGACAGACAGACAGACCAGACCAGACAGACAGACAGACAGACAGACAGACAGACAGACAGACAGAGAGAGAGAGAGAGAGAGAGAGAGAGAGAGAGAGAGAGAGAGAGAGGTGGAGGTGGTGGTGTTGGAGGGGTAGGAAACAAGAACGGCTATAAGACAGAATAAAGGGAGTCGCCCCGGATATGAGGACAAAGACAGTATAGGGCGGATGGTGCTGCTGTTATGGTGCTGATAATGGTGATGGTGCTGATAATGGTGATATTAATACTTTTCATGTATTGATGATGGCTAAAGGTAATGGTATTCTAGGTGTTGTAGGAGTTGGTTGGTACGTCCATGTTGAAAATGGTGGTGATGGTAGGGAAGCTGAAGGTGGCAGTGGTGGTGATGCTGAAGGTGTTGGTGGTGGTGAAACTTAAGGTGGTGGTGGTGTAGGTGGTTAAGCTTGAGGTGGTGGTGAAGCTGAAGGTGGTAGTGGTGGTGGACGTGGTGGTGGTGAAACTTAAGGTGGTGGTGGTGTAGGTGGTTAAGCTTGAGGTGGTGGTGAAGCTGAAGGTGGTGGCTGCTGTACTATTATTCCTTTTGATATCTTCTAATATTTACCCTAGCCATCTGTTTTGAAAGGTTTCTCTAAATCATAACAATATTCGTCATGTTGTATACCGGGTGGTGTGAACTTTGGTGTACGGTCTGGGTCAAAAGTCGTGTAACTCATTAGTATTGATGTTGTTAGAAGAAGGTTGCAACCCTTAACCAATAGAGAACAGAATATTCCTTACATTCATGGTAAGCATATACATACAATCCCTTCCCCAACCATATAGCTGTACGATGTAATACGTACACATCCATTTGAGTCATTGAACCTTGAAAGCAAAGTCCTGAAGCATTTGGGATATAAAATAGTATTTTATGGTCTCGTTTAGGTATGACATATTTTCAAATGGGTGTTTAACAATTACGATTTATGATGAGTGTACAGTGACAAACCTAATAAGTATATGCTGTATCGAGCCCAAGCGAGATAATACACTGCTTCAGAGTTGTTAAGTTAAAAGATTCAAAAGGGTGTATAGTTCATACGTCCTTAATATGTTCTTACACTCAAAATTCGGGCCCCACCTTCCAGAACTTCAACTTTATTTTCCTCTTTCAATACTCGAAAATATTAATCCTCACCAAATCTAAACATAGGTGGTTTTTTGTTTTAATAACTTTTATTTCCTGTTTTACCTAGAGCGTTTACCAAAGTTGAAATAATGGAGGTAAGACATGACTTTTGAGAGTGACAATACATCAGTCGTTTTTTGCGAAGTAGGCTATATTACAAAAATTTAAGTACATTACAGGATTGCACACAATGTATAAATGTCAGCTATGACGACAATGAGTATGTTCGCGCTAATAAGTATTGTCTCAGCTGTCATTACGTTTGGCTCGCTCAGTGCTGTATTAATGTCTGTCAGATGTTGAATAGGGTGGGTAAGTGTAGGAACATGTCTGTATATCTCACTCAAAAAGAAGAATTCATGTGTAAATATTACTGATACCAATTACTGATCAAAACATAATTGGTGCCGAGACATCATTTATTAGGCCGATTGTACGAATTCTCCCTATAAATGAGACCCTTTTTCAGCTACTTGACGGCTGGTGGTTGTCGGTGTTTTCGCCCTCCCCATTCCTCATTATGCTACAATTATTCTCCTCTTTGTTCTTGTTCTCAGGGCAGTGGCACATGAACTATTTTTCCGGTAATTTCTGGTCGGCAATTTTTTTCTTTCCAGGCAACTGTACGGGTCTTAACTTGTGTCAGTGGCGGAATGCTTCGGATTTGAAGACAGAAGCTGTTTTATTAGAAGACAAAAAAAAAAAAAAAAAAAAAATCTAGGAGTCAAAGTATTAGAATATTAACAACAATCCTAGAAAACGAGCTCTATACCTTCTTCTAACACTGAACTATTCTCCTCTGATTAGGAAGGTTACAATCGCCTGAACTAGTTGGTATGGTACACTATTTCATGATAAACTTGAGTCAGTGAACAATGATTGATGGAAACCACTAACTCGGACATGTGTTTAAACGGATTACTTTAAAATACATCAGCGTTACAAAACTGTTCAATAAGATTTGTACAACTTTGTACTACAGGAGATTGTACTGTACCTCGGAATCAGAGTATAATGGATTACATTTGGCCTGACCCCTACATAATAAAAGTGTCTTATATTATTCTAACTTCATCATTTAATACTAAATTTAGGAATAAGAGTGTCTTATCTATTATATCATTATACACTTTTAATATTCAGTTTAGGAATACGAGTGTTTTATGTTGTCTTGATAGCGTAATGCATAGTAGCGCGGAATTTCGGTGTGAGTGTTCTAGGTTCGAGTCCTTGGAGTGCCACATGTGTTTGTTGATTTCATTGATTGAGTTTGGAAGTGAAGTTGGTTGGTGAAAAAAATATAAATCTATTATATCATTATACACTTTTATTGAGCTCAGAGTACCTTACGAGTTTATGATGTTGTTACCATGTGATGCTTGTATTGAGTGTATAAATAACCTTCACACTCTCCATTGTTCTTTCTTAGGCTGGTATTATGGTGTTGTGGCGTGCTTATCTTTGAATATTTATGTCTTTGTACTTATTTCATGTTCTAGCCTTGAATGTTAATGTTTGTTTTAGTTCTATGTTGGTACAGTATACATAAAACGAGTAGGTGCTGTATTAGTATGTATGTATGTAATTGTTGTGTTATTAGGGTGTGTATGAATTTGTATACGTGCGAATGTAAGTATTTACAACAAATCTGCGTTTGTCTATGTGTGCGTGCTTATGTGAAAGGATCTCTGCGGACAATTGGAAATGCACGCCTTTGATTACTTGCATTTTATTCTTGTATTAATTGGGCAACTCTGCTCACTCTCCATTCACAATTTTTGTTTATGCAACTGCGATAGAGAAGTTTATGCAAATAGGAAGCGATAGAGAAGTTTATACAAATAGGAACACTGCTATTATTCAATCTAGCCTAAACTAACCTAGTTTAATGTATTCTAATCTATTCCTTGTCTTTATTAATTCAACAAATCAATTGTACTAAACATCATGAGATTGGTAGTTTTTGTGTTTAGAGTGCCAATCCGAATATACGCAGTTTGTACCATTTATCCGGTTGTACACGTAATATAAAACATATATTCATGTTTTGTTTTCTGGCTTTTACAATGATTAATATTGATTACTTCTAATAATAGTGAATGAATTGTGTAGACTCATTCTCTAACATGCAGACCATAAACATATCAGTGAGAGCCTTAACCGCTTGAGGAATATGATGCGTTTTAACAGTATATTCTGCCTATCATTGTACGATTGTATTCACCTTATGAAGGTTCTATTGTAATTTAAAGGGCAAAGACTATCCGAACTAATCCTTTGACTTCAATATACCCATCCTATTATAAGATCTTTAAAAATACTCAGAAAATATAGAATAAATGCGTCCTCGTCTCCTGCCAGGGCTAATTCCAGTGACGCCTCTACAAATATGTATTGTTTATCATGTCTTGCAAAGTACAGACGGATGCCACAGTTCATCACCAACCTAAACTATAAACACTCAACACTTAAGGTTATTTTATGGACCACCTTTTCCCTCCTGTTTAGCCCCAATAGTTTTGAGATTTTAATAAGTTCGTCACATTAGTTCGGCGATTTTAAAACCTTTCGCCTCATTTATTTGTAAAATTTAAGACTTTTCGTGCCATTTAATCGTCGTTTTTCCCCTGGCGACTGATAGTGCGCCTGTATTTAGGCTGCAGGGCTTTGGGGTAAAACAATGCACAAATTTATCTCGAAGGGGGGTCTTGGAGGTATCTTTGAAAGCTTGATTGAGCTCCAGCGAGAAAACTTATGAGAAAAATATATATACAAATCCCTTAATTGTAACAAAACATGAACACATAAAAAGTGTTTCATCATTAGTGTAATAATTTGAACACGAAAACGGTCGACTCACTTATTATGCGTATCATGTTTGTTACAATTATGCGTTCAATTTACACAGTGTAGATGGAACCTTGATATTTAAGGATGAAACGCTTTAAGGGGAGATGGGTCTTTTTATTTATTTATTTATTTTTTTGGCCCCCCTTTCTCCCTCATGTTTGGTCCCATTAGTTTTCAGATATTAAGAAGTTCGACCCATTAGTTTGGCGATTTTAAGTTCTTTCAACCCATTTTTTTGCCAATATTACGACCTTTCCTGCCAGTTAGGTGTCGATTTTTTCCCGGCGAGCGATAGCGAGCCTGTAATTTTCGGCCGGGACATTTTTCGACCGAAAAATTTACAATTTATCTCGAAGAGGGGACTAGGGAATGTGTTTTTAAGCTTGGTAGAGGTTTGGGGAAGAAACTAAAAAAAATAAAAATAAAAAGATAAATAGATTAGCAAATAGAGAGCCCATCCCGCCTTAATCTTGGCAGTCCCCATTTGTTTTCTGAGTATTGTTACCAAAGAATAGAGGGCCCATCCCGCCTTAATCTTGGCAGTCCCCATTTGTTTTCTGAGTATTGTTACCAAAGAATAGAGAGCCCATCCCGCCTTAATCTTGGCAGTCCCCATTTGTTTTCTGAGTATTGTTACCAAAGAATAGAGAGCCCATCCCGCCTTAATCTTGGCAGTCCCCATTTGTTTTCTGAGTATTGTTACCAAAGAATAGAGAGCCCATCCCGCCTTAATCTTGGCAGTCCCCATTTGTTTTCTGAGTATTGTTACCAACGAATTGCCTGAATGTATTTTCATAAAACCAATGCCCGTTGGCCCAGATCTGACTGATTTTCTGGCCTTTATCCAAGTGATCCGGAGTCCCACATTTGGCTGGCTATAGATTCTCTGAGCCAAACCCGGCCTTCATTTGAATACCGTATCATATATAATTTTCGGTTCCCTGGCTGGTCCGTTTGTAATTCCATTTCCCTAGTGTTACATATTCAACCGTCTCTGCATATTAATCACATTTTAAATGATATTGCTTAAATCCGTACGTAAAGTGAAGCATTAATAAGTAGTATAATTATTATGTATGTAATTATTTTATATATTTTCTGTGATCAATTCGTATGCTGGATTTTCTACGTTAATAGACATTGCTTTGTTTTGAGTATCTATTCTCACAGTTTCATAAATTACACTGCTCTTCAGTTTCAGTGGTTACTAGAGTATTCTCCATTACCCTTTTTCCTTTCAACCACCAGTCATCCTGCCTATGCTTTTATATATATTTAGCATACTGTATAGTGTCATTGGTTATAGATTATCCTCATTTCCTATTTTCACGAAGACCGTCAGCATTCCACCAAAACTTGCGTGAAATAATAACAGTTCCCCGTAAGAAACCTCGGCCACACCCTGGAAATGAATTAGGGACTTTTATTACCGGCAGTCCAGGGTCGTGTGGGCGTAATAGTCTGTGGGAACCCCCTGGGTGGAGGTGGGTTATGATATTATGATGGGGAAAGCGAACAAGTTATATATTGCGGGTTTGCTTATTACTTACGAGACTGTTTGTGGCTATAGTCTTCAATGTACGTTCAAGGAAGGTACAAGAGCTCTGTCTCGTGATCGGTAAGGGTTTGTACGAGTTATTAAAAATCAAGAAAGGTATACTAACTATAGGCTGTGATAGGTAGGGTTCTTGGTTAACTAAAGACTAGAGAAGGTATAATAGCTGTAACTTGTGAGAGGTACGGTTCTGTGTTAGCTAAAGACCAGAGAAGGTATATTAGCTACAACTTGTGAGAGGTACGGTTCTGTGTTACCTAAAGACCAGAGAAGGTATATTATCTACAACTTGTGATAGGTAGGGTTCTTGGTTAGTTATAGATCAATCAAGGAAGGTGTAAGACATCTGTTTCATTATTGATATTTTTCTGGAGTAGCCATTAGATAGGGTGTACCGTCTCGAAGTTGTGACAAATAAGGTTTAGCTATAAGATTATGGAGGTACAATAGCTCTGACTCGTGATGTGTATGGTTCTTGGTTAAAGTCATGGAAGAGTTTGAGTGGACTGGATAAACTTCGGTGACTTTTTGTAATCTGTAACAAAGATATGTTGAATCGAAAGCTAAATGAAACTCAGGAAGTTTTGAAGGTATTTGACGGTGATGGTGTGATTCACGAAGACTATATTATTTTATTAACGACAATTTCCTTGTATGGCTCATTCTCAGAACAAGTTCTTTTCAGTAACCTGTGGCTCGAATTGATGTTGCCAGTCAACAGGTGGAATAAAAAGACAACATCACTCGAGGGATATTTTCGGCATTTTTTTTGTGAAGACTTGCCGATTCTGTCTATAATTTTCACTGATTTTTCCTTTAAGGGAGCTCACCTCGCTTGTTTTCTCTTTATCTCCCTCTCTCTTTGGCTTGTATCCATTCGACCCCATTCAGCCTACTATTTTAAGACGTTTACCCCCATCCAGATGTCAATATTTTCCAGGCGAGCCAGCATATATACATTTTTGGTTTGACAGCAAGCTAAATTTGTACATTTTTTCGATAGAAAAATTTCTCCGGCGAAGCCGGATTTCTCCATACAATGCTGGCTCGCTATCGCTCGCCAGGAAGAAATCGACACCTGGATGGGGATAAACGTCTTAAAACAGTTGACTGAATGGGCCGAATGGATACAAGCCAGAGAAAGAGAGACAAGGAGATAAAGATAAGAAAAGCCGGTGACCCCCCTTAAATACTTGATTTATGTACGATCATTAACTTCAGATACTATAGTTCATAGGCCAGAAATCGTGACCATTAATCTCTGTAACTCATAAGCGACTGGAGTAATCGAGCTCAATTTTCTACCATTTAAGAAGAGTCAGCCATGGAATAGGTGTCGAATTTTACAGCCCATTTGCTTAGCACTTTTTGAGTTACAGTGAATAGAGTTTACGATTTTTGCCTACCTATAATAAACAGCAGGTATAGCATTAATTTGGTTATTAAATCAGCCCGGGTGCCTGACTCGGCTGTTTTTATCCGAGAAGTACAAGCTAGAATACGTTATAGGCTCGTAAAAACGCCGGAAAATGATAGTGGGATTCCATGCCTTAGGTTACTCACACATTCATAGCCAACAACATGCTACAAGAATGTTTCTAATGATTGTCCTCTGTACATCTTGTCATTGTGGGATGTTCATAAAGTACCGGTACTCTTATGAGCCATAATAAGTTTATACTTATTTAAATCTGTATCAAACCCAAATGAGATAATACAGTGCTACATAATATCTCAAATGACTCCTAGTCTTAGTTTACAGATTCAAGGGGTGTATCTTTATTATTGGTAATCAGTTGTGGTGGTGTAGTGGGGACTGATGAAGGTGATGAGTGGTGTAAGGAGTCTTTGTGGTGAATGTTGTTGACAATGGTAATATGAGGTCTTGACTGTTGTGATTAATAGTGATGATGATGAGAGCTGTGATGACTGGCTAATTAAATGGAGAATGTACCGACAAGCGTGATTAGAAAGAATGTGATGATATGCATGTGGTAACTAGAATGGTCGATTTGGCATGACGCGATATGTTCTAGATATGTGGTGATATAGTTGATGTGGTGACATATGTGGTGTATGGTGAAGGATTGCATAGTGAGAGGTGTGATGAAAAGTGGTATTGTGAGGTGGTATGGTGACAGGTGTAAGGTTTTGGGTAGTGACGATAGCAGATTATTAATGTTATGGAGCGGCCTTTATCATGAATTACATTAGTGATTTGATTCTTGTAGATAATGATGATAGGATGTAGAATATGCCAATATGTAGTACTGATGATGGTACCAAAGTTGTTGATGATGATAATAAGGATGATGACATCACTGTGTAACAGTGATGAGTGTTGATGTATATGGTGGCGAGTATGATGATGATATAAACAGGAACTATAATGACAGATACAATGACAAATGATAAGCGGTGTGATGGTCTGATATACGTATAATGACTAGTGTATAGTATGATTGGTGTGTAGTTAGATTACAGGATTAGCCTAGGTTGATGATAGTGTACGGAAGATCTGTGAGGGGGTGTGGATGTCTGTCACCACCTCCCCCCCCCCCCCTCCCTCTCTCTATCTTTCTCTCGCTCTTGCTTTCTCTCTGTTTAGTATTCTCTCTCTCTCTTTATTATTTTCTCTCTTTCTTTTTATTATTCTCTCTCTCTCTCTCTCTCTGTTACCATTCCACCGCTCTATACTTGGTGTAGTGTGGTATAATTTTTTTCTACAAGCACTGTACAGTTGGCCACATTAATTTGAATCCACTCCATGATGTATTATATGGATGGACACCTAGTATGTTTGAGTTTTAGGTATGATGTGCAAGAAAACCGTTAATTGGTCTTTTTATGTAAGTACTACATACACAAATGCACTTCAAATGTTATCCTATTAATTTTCTTTGCACAAAATAACAGAGTGTATGCAAAGTCATGTGGCTAATTGTACATCGTTTTTCTTAACCCCTTCTGTACCGTTGACATCTTTTTTATTTAATTCTGGCTTCTTCTAATGGATTGTATTCAGTTTAGGAAGGGTCTCTAGCAAATATATGGCTTCGAACTATCTCAATCAACCCTTTTAACTACCACTGACTGCCTTATTTGCAAAAATCGTCTGAATATAACTATAATAGATTAGAACAGACGTCGCTGGTACATAAAGGGTTAATGTTGCTAAGATTGAAATTGTTTATATTGGTGATAAATCTCCCGTACCGTACATAATTCCATGACAACTACTTCTCTTTGATCTAACAATCATTATTACAGTTTACTCTCCTTGTTTATTCAATTGCTAGGCAACTAATAGGGCTTTAGTTCTCGTAGTTTAATCCTTTCAGTATTCGACGATGCGTTTCTTCACTATAGTCTGGCTATTATTTGTCGATTGTATACGCTTAAGTAGAATGTTATACACTTTAGGTAGATTTTCTAAGAATCAAAGGAGCAGAACTATTTCAATTTACCCTCTAACTCCAACAGTCCTTCCTAAGCTGAATATAATCGTTTGATTTTGCCTAACTAAACTGTTAAAGGCAGTCATAATTCTTAAGGAATTAAGCAGGAAATATTTAAGATGCAAGACGATTATCCTACTGGAAGTGGATACTATAATATATTGCCTAATGTGATGGCCGCTAGAGTTGACTTTCCTCTATTATACCCCACAATATTATTTTACAAAATCCGTCCCGTCATAAAGGGTAGATCAATTATAGCACTCGAGATAAGGGTTTATCGAGTGGCTAACAGTATTAAAATATTCCTGTCTAATATGACTAACCGTATTTAATCAAACGCCAGTGAAATTGATTAAGTACTTGATCAAACCGTAGTGGAGTCTACCTTGCGTTGATTTGGCTATCCCTCCATGGCCTCGGTGAGAGCTACTCCCTCCGAGTCTGTTCTGTTGCCAGTGATCGATGAAGCAGACTATTCGAGGGAGCAGCTCTTTCCCCCTTGAAGCATGGATTAGCAGGTATCGTTTTGAGATGGTTGTCCAAGGCTCTTTTGAAGACTGCCGTTGCATATTCATCAGATTTCTCACGTTGTCTGTCATTTTGTTGAAGAGATTAGTGCCCCTATTTGTCAACTGGGATTCCCTCAGTGTGCCCAGAGCTCCCCTACACTGGGATTCCCTCAGTGTGCCCAGAGCTCCCCTACACTTTACTGTAGAAGTGGGATGATACATTATCTATCACCCCTGTCCTTCCAGTTCCATGATATTGTGGTGTGAAGGTTGGGCACTAGTCCTTCAATTATTTTCTATGTATTGATGATAAACTATCTCGCCCTTTTTCCTTTGCTTCGCTCCAGTGAGTTATTTATGTAATTGATCGTACTTTACTGAAATGCCTAACAATATTTAGTTCAGCCTGATATCTATACACATTTTTTGCTAAACTAAATTGGTTAACCAGTTGAATAACTTTTGATTACCTTCTTGACTATTATGGCAAACTTGACTAATTAGGTTAGAAAAAAAGACATAAGGTTAGCCAAAATTGTATTACTGGGTTGACGAACTTTTCGTGTTGTCAGGGTAATATATCAAGAGATCAAAGTGGACACCATCCTACTAGAGTATAATACAATGTCTCGTGTTCTGGCCCCTAATGTAGGATTAGATCATCCCTTTGTTCCTGGCATTGTTTTATGTCCACATTACGAAATCCGTTCGACGACTTTGGCTGGCTGCAGTGTAGAAACAATTCGACCATCCTATTGCAATAGGATAATAAACTGTCTTTTGTGTGTTTGTTTTCAACGAACGGCAAATTGCTATGTTCACATCTTGAGTATTCAGTTATTGCGAAGATTTGCTACCGAATGATGTTGTTGTTAGGAAAACTCGGTAATATTACAATGCAGATATAGTAGGTTCATATTTCCCCACTTAATATAAAGAAATTGGCTGCTAAGGGACTACATTTTCCGACAGGTGACCAAATAGGCAAATTTGTGATAGGTAACCCCTCTTTTGTAGGCAGTCCTCTGAGACACAGGTTGCGAAATCTGTAAATGTATGAAATGTAGATGCCGTATTATATTGGGATGGTTGAAATATAGATCCGAAACGACCTTCCCATACTCAAATTAGAGAAAATAGCGTCTAATATAATAGTCTCTAATAAACTTTCCCACATTTTTTGTATTGTATGACCACGTGGCGAAATTCGTGGGCCAATTTACGGTGTCTGAAATGTAGATACCAGGACACATTATGCGTGTGAGTGAATCCCTTATAATCGTGAGAGTTAGGGGAAAGTCAATGTTGTGTTTGGTTAATGTTGGGTAATTCGGTTTTTGTATGTGTGTGTGTGTGTAACAATGTGATGATGATGATGATGGGAGGTGTCGTAGTGTTGACGGGGCTGAGGGGGTTTGGGGGGGGGAGGGGTGTCAAGGTTGAGGAGAATATTATTAGGTTGTTGCCTCTTATAACCCCTTTGTATACTAACCATGCCAATATAAAGACGATATTCTGTTGACTTCTGGTTCTCACCAGAGAGAGATTTGAAGTATTGGTAGATTAGGAATGGCCTTTCGGAGGTAGGGAGTTAATTCTTTCAGTACTAAGACGCGTTAAAGAATTTCTTTAGTAAGTTTTGGAAAGCCCTCTAGGAATCGAAAGGGTAATATACTGTATATGTCATTTAACCTTCATATCTTTCATAAACTTAATACAATAATCTAATAATAGAATAACAGGATAGAATGCGCCAAGGTATGCTAAAAGTGTTGAAATCAATGAACCAACTTAGGCATCATCATCATAACTACTACCAGATGATTATATTGAATTAAATAAAACCTCTCTGGGTTTGAAGTTGATTATGTTTAGTACATATATACCCCCCCCCCCCCAGATAGACTACCCATACTTCGATATCCCCGCAGCGCCGGGTACCTCAGCTAGTATAGCCATTCCGATTAATACATACTCTCTAGACATAGTTTTCTTCAGCTATGATTCATTAAAGCCGGCATTATTCATACACCTTTCTGTTACTTCCCTCTCACCCTATAATTGAAGTTGTTTACCTTTATTATATACACCTTATTATCCCCCTCTCACCCTATAATGAGTTACATTTTCCCAGTACTGTATATCATGACGTTTTCTTTCATTATTTACTAGCTGTTGCTATGCGAAGTGAAAATACTTAACATGGATCTGTGGGACTCGATAGGTGAACTGCGATCGAGATTACCCATTTAAGTCCTTCCTAAGCTGTATAATATTGTCTAATGAGAGCCACGCTCAATGAATAAAGGCGTCATCGTATATTGGGTTAAGGGGGGGATTTTTGTTCTTTCTGGACCCTCTCTCCCTTATGCTTAGCCCCATAATGTTTGAGATTATATGATATTTGTCTCATTAGTTTAGGGGTTGATTTTTTTCTGGCGAGGGATAGCGAACCTATAATTTTTCTACCGAAAAATGTACAATTATTTCTGGGAAAACAAAAATCTTCGACCCCCCCCCCCCCCCCCCGTCTAAGGGGTAATTTTTTGTTTTGTTTTACATTTCATGGAGGTCAAAGGATGAAGCTAAAAATGAAATAATATTAAATAGATATATATGTGACTCTCTCTCTCTCACTCACTCACTCACTCACTCACACTCTCTCTCTCTCTCTCCTTCTATCACGTACATACATTATTTTCTTCTACAGGTCTACACCTATCTCCCCCTCCACTTCCCCAATTATTCCACTTTCTTCCTCCCTCCCTCCCTCCTCTTTCTCTCTCCTCCTTAATGTTCCCAGGTCGTCAGTATTAATTGCCCCCCTCGTCTGGCATAAGTCCTGGGGTGGGTGGGAGCTGGCCGAGGTTGTGGGGCCCTCCTAATACTGTGGGGGGTGTCTGGCTTTAGTCTAGTCATTATTAGTTGGGCAAAACTCTAGACCACAAACCACTATTACTCAAAAAAGGCTAGAGCAAATGGGCTGTAATTTACCACACGTATTCCCTGGCTGACCCTTCACAAACGGTAGAAGTATTAGCTCGATTACTCTAGCCGTTTCTGAGTAGTACAGATTAGTGGTCAAGATTTTTGGCCTAACTATAATGGATGGATTATAGTGATGTATACAGGGACACTCCGGCGGCCTTCTGGTGTGCTGGGTAGAGCATCATGTACACCCAAAAATCAATGGGTCGTCCAAGAACTTTATGATAATTTGTGTGGACATTTAGACAGGGAGATTAACACGACACTTCTAGGAAACGATTAATAAGAGTCAGGATGCAATTATAAGCCAATGAGGACTGTCAAGGAAAAGTGAGAGTAACTTAGAATTACCCAGTATGTAAGAATGAATGTCGATGAGCTTCTGACTTTAGCATTATATTTAGGGGAGATGGATCGTTTTTCTGGACCACTTTGTCCCTCGTGTTTAGCCCAATTATTTTTGAGATTTTAAGACGTTGCGATTTGAATACCTTTCGTCCCATTTCGTTGTCAATTTTAAGACCTTTCGTGCCATTTAGGGGTCGATTATTTCCTGGCGAGCGATAGCGAGCCTGTAATTTTAAGACGAACCGGCCTTCTGTCGGAACATTTTTCTATCGAAAAATGTACAAATTTATCTTCTAGGGGTGTTTTTAAAGCTTGTTGGAGGTCTAGTGAGGAAACTCAAAAATAGATGAATAAATATATTAATAGACCCCAAAACCGGTCACTATCCCCTTAACCCAGCTGATGGCTTGGACTAACGTACATTAGTTCAAATTCAATTCGGACCATCGGGGTTTGTGAAGTTGGAATCTCACATATTAACGCCTAGTCCTTAAAGTAAGCAAAAACATCCTAAGTCTTACTACTGTCACTACCACCACTATCTTTTGTTTCACCTCTGTCCAATCCCTGTGTAGAGTCAAATAACCCTTCATCACTTATAGTTTATACAGGGACATTTATTTGGTCTGTTTTATTTATTTATCTATTAACTTTTGAGTGGATGGGTTTGGTCCTACAACACATTATTGATCATCTACAATAGAGGTAATAATTTATTTTGTTATTTGTTTACTATCCAGTTACACATAATTATCTTCTATTGTCTTTAAGAGAATAATCCAAATGTTGGTGACTAACTATAAACCGACTAAAGGTTTAATACAACATTATTCCTAAACCTCATTGTACATTATTTTAAATCCGTAGATATCAGCCAGGGTAAACAAAGCCAGTGCTTACGTTAACCTAGCAGGATTGTTTATGCTGACAGTTATACTATATATCCACAATACACTTGTATGATGTCAAATGTACTGTATGTGATGGAAGCTGACTTTTTACAAGATGGGTTACTATATGCTTAATTTTATAATTATGTCCGTACTGGGTATTCAAATATGATGTGTCATTAGGATGGGTATGAATTCTTCATGTTTCTTCATGTAGGCCTATAAAGAAACTGATTGGATAGTACATTTGTCCAAAACCCAACGGTGATATTATATTTGTTCTTTGCAAGTTATTGTCAAATACTAACCATTTCCCCTTTTCTCTTTTCCCAGGTGAGTACTCTCCCGTCCTGGTCAACAACCCTCTGTCCTGGTGTGAGTAATCTGTTTAAAAAGAGTCACATTTCACAACTAGCATCCATTAAGTCGCTGTCTGTTCACTACAAGTTCACTATAAGTTATCAAGATATAAATATGCCGAGGGTGGTATAGTAAATTCCAGTTATGTCTGATAAGTGTAATTTCAGCCTTCCATTGTTATTTGTAAAACGCCAGACAATGAAATGCGTGTGCGATAGCGAGAGGTTGTTTCAATAGTTGACGGCAGAACTGAGAAAATGATGGTCCACATGGGAACACCTCTGACCTTAAAGTTAACTCGGTAGCCACAACAATAGAAACCATCTACTCCATCGTCGAGGAGACCTATCTTTATCTTGTAATACAAGCTGCTAAAACCATCAGCATAAACTTGCCTCAACTATTGGTATTTTGTGATTATGAATTGCAGAATGATTGTTGATGCTATGCTTTGCATATTTCTTGGTTAATTTATACATACTGAGAAAAAGAACCATAACCTAAACAATACTTTATTCAATTGTTTTGTTAAGAAAATCGAACGTACAGTGTAATCATAAAGAAAGTTCACTGCATACCTTTTATCCTTTTTTTCACACGGACAAAATGACAACAATTATTTTGAATTACTAAGAAAGGTGGCACTTGGGGTAGTGAGTGTGTAATGGCTGGTAAAGATGGCCAAGGCAAGAGTTGGGTCGGTATTATTACAGTGTGGAGGGAGACAAAAAGAAGCATTAATGTTGTTGGTGTCATGATATCTTCTGGTTGGCTTGAGGGATGAGAGGGTGGGGGGAGAGGGATTTACGTTACACACACATTTATACATGCTTTACTTAGACACACTTATGATATATTTACAGTTACACTACCGGTATACACATATACTGCACATATATACTGTAGAGACAAAAAAAACATTAATGTTGGTAGTGTCATGATATCTTTTTGTAGTGGTTATTGTTTGGTTTATTACTTTATTTATTAATTTATTAATTAGTTCCTCGATAGATCTCCATCCAAATTGAGAAAACACCCCCTAGACTCCCTGCAAGATATTTGTGTACATTTTTCGGTAGAACAATTTCCGGCCGGCTCTACTTATAGTTACAGACTCACTAACGTCTAAAAATCTCAAAACTAATGGGGCTAAACACGAGGGAGAAGGGGGTCCAGATAAACCAACGATCCCCCTTTAAGGGATGAGGGGGTAGAAGAAAGCGTAATTAGCGTTGTAATTATAAAGCTGTTACATTACACACACACCCTCATACACACTTACTATCATACACTTACTCTATACACTCAGACATTTTGCTGTAGTGTGAGATATAAGGAACTATTTTGATTGTTATTGTCATGGTGTTGTTTTGTGAAGTAGGGCAAGAATATTAGTGTTATCATTATTGTAAAACTCTTTAATTTCACACACACATGCATATACTGTATTCGTAGACACACAGCTACGCATATATTTACACAATACACACAGGCACACTTATACTTAAACTATGCAAACATATACACATATACTTACATAAAACACGCACACACGTATAATTACACAATACACATAATTACACAGTACACACAGGCGCACATATACTTACACTAGATACACATATTTACACACTGCATACAAACATATACAATACACATGCATACATGTACTTACACAAGGCACACATATACTTACACAATGCGCACACACATGCATATACAATACATACATATTTACACAAAACACACTGGTACATACAAAATACACGCAGAGTTACATATGCTTACACAAGATACACATATACTAACACATTACACACTGGGACACTTATACTTACACTATATACAATACAGTGTGGTGGGAGACTAATTGAAGTATTAATGTTGTTACTGCCATTATGTCTTCTCGTTAGGTGGGGGGGGGGGGATTGTAATTATAACGCTCTTACACACACACACACACACACACACACACACACACACACACACACACACACACACACACACACACACACACACACACACACACACACACACACACACACACACCACACACACACAC
>CM064487.1:93134718-93137218 GCA_032716605.1 Paralithodes platypus | reverse complement strand
TATATATTTAAATTGAATACAAAATAGTGGTATGTTAGATTCTAAGATTTACCGTGTTGTTCAAATGTTAAACATAATTCAAGTTTAGGAATATACTACGTTGTGTTTTCATGATATATAATTGACGATAAAGAACGAGATTAGTAGATGTATAGATAGATTACCATACTTTAGAGAGGTACACAGGTAATTAGATTCATAATATTTCTAGATAGATTCATATATTTGTTAGATATTTAGTTATATAGTCGATTGGTTGGTTGGTTACTTAATGAAAGAGAGCGAGAGAGAGAGAGCTGTCAAACGTCTAACCTTGGAGTATGACAGACTCTCTCACATGATTAGTATTGTATGAGGTAATGTTGATCTCTGGTTAACCTGTGTCGTCTTTGTGGTGATTGTGGTGATGAAGATGGTGGTGGTGGATATAGGAGCCATAAGAGTAGTGGTTATAGTGATGGTAGTGGTGTTGATGATGGTGATAGTAGTGGTGAGATTGGTGGTGAATATAGGAGTCTTAAGAGTAGTGGTTATAGTGATGGTAGTTGTGTTGATGATGGTGATAGTAGTGGTGAGATTGGTGGTGAATATAGGAGTCATAAGAGTAGTGGTTATAGTGATGGTAGTTGTGTTGATGATGGTGATAGTAGTGGTGAGATTGGTGGTGAATATAGGAGTCATAAGAGTAGTGGTTATAGTGATGGTAGTTGTGTTGATGATGGTGATAGTAGTGGTGAGATTGGTGGTGAATATAGGAGTCATAAAAGTAGTGGTTATAGTGATGGTAGTTGTGTTGATGATGGTGATAGTAGTGGTGAGATTGGTGGTGAATATAGGAGTCTTAAGAGTAGTGGTTATAGTGATGGTAGTTGTGTTGATGATGGTGATAGTAGTGGTGAGATTGGTGGTGAATATAGGAGTCATAAGAGTAGTGGTTATAGTGATGGTAGTTGTGTTGATGATGGTGATAGTAGTGGTGAGATTGGTGGTGAATATAGGAGTCATAAGAGTAGTGGTTATAGTGATGGTAGTTGTGTTGATGATGGTGATAGTAGTGGTGAGATGTGGTGAATATAGGAGTCATAAGAGTAGTGGTTATAGTGATGGTAGTTGTGTTGATGATGGTGATAGTAGTGGTGAGATTGGTGGTGAATATAGGAGTCATAAGAGTAGTGGTTATAGTGATGGTAGTTGTGTTGATGATGGTGATAGTAGTGGTGAGATTGGTGGTGAATATAGGAGTCATAAGAGTAGTGGTTATAGTGATGGTAGTTGTGTTGATGATGGTGATAGTAGTGGTGAGATTGGTGGTGAATATAGGAGTCTTAAGAGTAGTGGTTATAGTGATGGTAGTTGTGTGTTGATGATGGTGATAGTAGTGGTGAGATTGGTGGTGAATATAGGAGTCATAAGAGTAGTGGTTATAGTGATGGTAGTTGTGTTGATGATGGTGATAGTAGTGGTGAGATTGGTGGTGAATATAGGAGTCATAAGAGTAGTGGTTATAGTGATGGTAGTTGTGTTGATGATGGTGATAGTAGTGGTGAGATTGGTGGTGAATATAGGAGTCATAAGAGTAGTGGTTATAGTGATGGTAGTTGTGTTGATGATGGTGATAGTAGTGGTGAGATTGGTGGTGAATATAGGAGTCATAAGAGTAGTGGTTATAGTGATGGTAGTTGTGTTGATGATGGTGATAGTAGTGGTGAGATTGGTGGTGAATATAGGAGTCTTAAGAGTAGTGGTTATAGTGATGGTAGTTGTGTTGATGATGGTGATAGTAGTGGTGAGATTGGTGGTGAATATAGGAGTCTTAAGAGTAGTGGTTATAGTGATGGTAGTTGTGTTGATGATGGTGATAGTAGTGGTGAGATTGGTGGTGAATATAGGAGTCTTAAGAGTAGTGGTTATAGTGATGGTAGTTGTGTTGATGATGGTGATAGTAGTGGTGAGATTGGTGGTGAATATAGGAGTCTTAAGAGTAGTGGTTATAGTGATGGTAGTTGTGTGTTGATGATGGTGATAGTAGTGGTGAGATTGGTGGTGAATATAGGAGTCTTAAGAGTAGTGGTTATAGTGATGGTAGTTGTGTTGATGATGGTGATAGTAGTGGTGAGATCGGTGGTGGTGGTGATATGACCCTTAAAAGTATTGGTAATAATGGTTGTAGTGGTATTGATTATGGTGATAGTAGTGGTGAATATGGCGTTGAAAAGATATGCAAGCGTAGTGGTAATGTGATGGTAGTTGTGTTGCTAATGGTGAAATAATGTGTACGAGTCGTGGTGATAGTAGTGGTGTTGATGATGATAGGAGAAAATAATTGTGATGGTAAATATGCTACTATTAACAGCAGGGCATCGATGGAAGTAATATGGGGTGATTGTGGTGGTAATGGTAAATATAGTGGAGGTAGAGGCATAGTAGTGGAGGCGGTGATAATGATGGTAGTGTTGGTGAGATATATAGAAAATTAGTAGGTTAGTGGGGATACTGTTAT
>CM064487.1:93114718-93129718 GCA_032716605.1 Paralithodes platypus | reverse complement strand
AGACATCAGTATATTAGTTCAAAATAGTACATGTACTGTGAAACATGAAGAAGGTTGCTATAAATCTCCATTGCAAGAATAATAATATATAACAAATAAACCTAACATACTATATTGCATTATGTTTAGTATTAAATTGTTACCAGCACCGTTTGTTCAAAATAATCGCTCAAGTACATTAGGATAATGAGCGTAAAACTGTAAAGTGTTTCAAGTACATTACAATTAAAAACACTATCTACACTGTGTTATTCTTGTCATGCAAAACAGTTTAGATAAATATTCATATTTTTCCACCAACCAACTTCACTTCTAAGCTCAATTAATGAAATCAACAAATACATGTGGCACTCCAAGGACTCGAACCTAGGATACTCACACCGAAATTCCGCGCATTTATGCATTACGCTATCAAGACTGATAAAGAATGACGCACAAGCCTACGATTTATTATGCAGTTTCGAATCCTGCATATTAATCTGAACATGTACATACATTCCAACCGTTTTACCTTGCGACAGAACAATGAACGTTATTGAGCGCGATACTTTTTGGTTGTTGGGGAGACTCATTATCTGGGAGTGAGGACAAATTTGAACTGTGTACGCTGTAGTCGACATACTGAGCTGAAATTTGACATGAATTCGGATATGACGTACATTATGTAGCATGCCTTATAGTATGTCAAAATTGCATCCAATGAACGTACGAATCCCATGTTGGTAAGTATTGTGCACACTTTCTCTTCTTAGGCATTGAGCTCTATTTTTGTGTTTTTAAATGTTAATCAATCGGATTTTTGTTAAAGCAATATACAATGAACGCCTTGATGTTATTATGGAGCCTCCATTACTAGAGTTACTACCCACACAAATCCAGTGTTAAAGGGTTATCACACGAGAGTTTTTATTGCCAATGTTCAATGATCAACATTTTACTGCCACTATTTTTGGGAGCTTCGTCACTGATATCGGAAACTAGAGTGACCGAATTATTTAAAAAGTTGACCTCATAAGCTGCCAGATCAGTGTTGACCGTAACATTTTAGGGAAAGCGCGTGATATCGGCTTTATACCCTATCTATAATTTCACTATGATAGGGTATTGTGTATATATATCTTGTCGGAATGTAGGCCCAGATACGTTGTTCATGATTGGAATACTTTTGTTTTATATTATTTTATCGATTATTCACTCATTCATAGGTTATTCTCTCTCTCTCTCTCTCTCTCTCTCTCTCTCTCTCTCTCTCTCTCTCTCTCTCTCTCTCTCTCTCTCTCTCTCTCTCTCTCTCTCTCTCTCTCTCAGAATTCTATGGCGGAAATGCTGCAAATACTGTGCCACTTACCTGTTTGTCATGACCTAAATACTCTCCGCCACCCATATACTGTACATAAGCTATTATAATTATACTCAGTATGCTCTTTAGAATACTTTACGAATCAATCTTGCATTTTCAATATTGGTAATTTCACAGCATACTATGCGATGATGACTTCAGTGATACACAAATGTGTTATTAGTAACTGCGATCGTTCAGGTAAAACAATAATATCACAAAAGTCTGAACTTATCCAAAGCTTCTGGATTATACCACCTGATCAAAGGAAGAGTGTATGGAGAGAAGCGTGGACGTGGTTGTGCGTGTATTATGGGGAGATGGTCGGCTTTTATGGACACCCTTCTCCCTCATGCTTAGCCCCTTTAGTTTTCAGATTGTATGACGTTAGGCCCATTAGTTTGGCGATTTTAAGACCTTTTGCCCCTTTTCTTTGTCAATGTTAGACTTTTCGTGTCATTTAGGTGTCGATTTTTTTCTTGGCGTGCGATAGCGAGCCTGTAATTTAGGAGGAACAGGGATATTTTTCGGTACAAATATATCTTGAAGTGGGATCCTTTTTTTTTTTATGGAGGTCTAGGGAGGAAACTAAGAAAAAATAAATAGGGGTAAAACAATCGACCAAAAAATGAATCATACCCCCCCCCCCTTATTGAATCAACTACACCTTACTTTATAGCACAACTATATGGACTAAAACAAGTGATCAATCCTAGTCATCATGGGCTTAGCCAGGCACGTGTTCATAAATAATTGGATAGTATATTTTGATAAGACTGTACCAACTGACTAGATAAACACTGTAATTCAATCCGTGTGGCTCACTCAGGTCAGCATTATTCGCCTGTGTATCCTTTAGTGTACCAGGGCGCAGTTTTATATTATATTCTGGCTATTATTTGATGATTTTCTTCAGAATAGGAATGTCCTGTGGGTTGCAAATGGATGGTTAAGATGGATTGTCCCTCTTTCATCGTCAGAGGTCCTTCCTGAGCTGAATACTATAGTATAATCTTAGGCAGAATCAGAGTTAAATGACGCCATCATATATTGAAGGGGTTAATTGTTCTTCCAAGTGTGTCATGGTGTAGAAGTAAAGAAGATAAATCATTTCTAATTTCATCTATTATGGCAGAATTATTTAAATTGTAATTTAAATAGTATATTTGTGTAGCTGACACTGTAATTAATAACGCTGTCAAAAATACTAAATAGTGGACCAGGGTACGGTTACTGACTCGCAGCTCAACAGCATAATTGAATAGGGGTTTACATTTCTGATAACTGAGGCTTTAGAGAAATATGGTTGGGGTAGCTCTGTGTATAGCTGTATAATTTATTTTAATGGTTCTATAGCAGTAGAATATAATTATACATGCAGGCGTAACAATATGGCGCAAGTTTGAAAAGGGAATGTAGACATTATGTTATGATGTGTATGATATATATTAGTTAAAATATTGTGATTTGATGGTGAAGTCTATTTAATGTATATATGTTTTTATGCATATCAGAGTTACACAGAGTTACATAGATACTCAGACTACACAGACGTTGCGGTTCCAACTAGGTGGTCCGGCCTTAATTCTACTAGACAGGGACAGTTTATAGTGAAAGAATAGGACAGTAAAGTAAAAGGCTCAGAGAGAGAGAGAGAGCGAGAGCGAGCGAAAGAGAGAGAGAGAGTGTGTGTGTGTGTGTGTGTGTGAGACTTAATTTACATACATCAACAGTAATAGCTTATAGCGGTATTTTAATAGCGTAGTAATTACGCCACACCTCTTAGGACGATGAGAGAGAGAGAGAGAGAGATTTGACGCTAAATATGTATAAAGTAGTATGGTTCTAGGTAAGGCGTAAATATTAAATACATTGTGATGAATTGTCCGTATTATAAGTAAAAGTTTTATAATTGGGTGTATGAAGTGGTACATAAACAAAAACGTTACCCAGGAAATAATTATAAAGAGGAAAATAAGCGGAAAATGAAGACCAAAGAAAGTCGAGATAGAAGAACATTATGGTAGCGATCAGTAATGTAGTGTGAGATTGATTAAAAGTTTTATGTGTCGTGACGTGAAGTAAATAACGCTAACGGGACCACAGTATGCAGTATTAAAACAAGTGAAGACATACCAGGCACTAGGAGATGTCAGAGTACTTTAGAAAACATAAAAACAAAATAATAATAATCGACGAGGATAGTAATTTAAATTATTGAACATATATATATTTCAAGGTAGGAATATATTTTAAAGTAAATGCGTTAATGCCTTAAGGGGAAGTACGGTATTTTGTTTTGGGGGACCCCCTTCTCCCTCATAGTCAGCCTCATTAGTTTTGAGAATTTAAGACGTTCACCTCATTTGTTTTGTCGATTTTAAAACCTTTCGACCCATTTCTTTGTCACTATTAAGACCTTTTGTGCCATTTAGGTATCGTTATTTTCCTGGAGAGCGATAGCGAGCTTGTAACTTTGGAGAAATCGGCCTTCGTCCGTAAAATTTTTCTACCGAATAATGTAAAAATTCATCTCGATGGGGGATCTTGGGTATTTTTATTTTTATTTTGTTTTTATTTATTTTGATTTAGTTCAGAAATGCCTGGTCGAGACTGTACATATTTGTATGTCTATAATTATCATATACTGTAGGCCTATGTATGTCTTTTCAATGTACTGTATACATCTGGTTATCTGTCTATCGATTTAAATTGACCTATATTTATATTAATCTATCTGTCCATCCGTCTAGATTATCTATCGATCGATCTATCTTTAAAAAAAAAAAAAAATCATACCTACCAGCGACCCTCCATACGGCCATATCAGCGACAGACAATTTTCATAGCGGACTCCACGTATGATACATGTACAAATTACGGCCATCATCCTCTTTTTCCCTCCCCTGGTAATTACTGCAGGGGATAAAGACGGGTTATCACTTTAAGGGAGCCCACCTCGCTTTTTGTCTTTTCTTTCTCTCCCTCTCTCTTTGGCTTGTATCCATTCGGCCTCATTCAGCCTAATGTTTTAAGACGTTTACCCCCATCCAGGTGTCAATATTTTCCTGGCGAGCGGTAGTGAACCAGCATATATATATTTTTGTTTTGACAGCAAGCTAAATTTGTAAATTTTTCGATAGAAAAACGTCTCCGGCGAAGCCGGATTTCTCCATACAATGCTGGCTCGCTATCGCTCGCCAGGAAGAAATCGACACCTAGTGGGGATAAAAGTCTTAAAACAGTTGGCTCAATGGGGCCGAATGGATACAAGCCAGGGAAAGAGAGAAAAGGAGATAAAGATAAAAAAAAAAAAAATTGACCCCCCTTAACGTTTGGACCATTATTACAGCCATACTTTTATTTGTTAGTCATTGCATTTAGTCAATTCCTAGTCATTGTTCGAGGCTGGGATTTTCTTCTTTTAGTACGGAAGTTTTAACCCCTTGTGTACTGTACCGGCGACGTCTTCTTAACGTTATTCTAGCTATATTCAGACTATTGTGTGCAGTTTAAGAAGAATCTGTGTTTGTAAAAATGGTTAAGTGAGATTGTTAGAAGCCTTTTGATTGCTGGAGGCCCCTTTTAAACTCAATACAATCATCTAATAGTAGTCAGAATAAAGTTAAAAGGACCGCACTGGTACTGAAAGGGTAAATGACAGCTAATATTACAGTAGTTACTGGACAAAGTTTCAAGGGAGACTCATTTGTAATTGGGAATTTAATTAATAATGGGTAACATATTATTGTACGTGGTACAATGATTAGTTTAGTAGCAGATACATCGAGATTAAAAAGAGAAATGGTGTCTCTTTATTTCTGCAAATTTAAATTCGGACTGTTCAATAATCGTCAAGGAAGACATACAGTACATAGCGCTGCATAATTTAGATGGACGAACTATTGTTTTGTGTGTTCAATATTTAATTATACTTATGGAATTATGATAGGTTGAATTTAATTATTTATTCCTTTACTCATGTGATTTGTAATTTTTATAATGATTAGGCTAATTAATCCATGCTAGTTCTACCCCCCTCCCCCATCTACCTCTGACACACACACACACACACACACACACACACACACACACACACACACACACACACACACACACACACACACACACACACACACACACACACACACACACACTCTCTCTCTCTAGGGAATAACATAAAATTGCAGTCGAGGATTCCATAACTCACCTTTCCAAATCCCTCTTGAATTATGTGTGTTCTCTCTCTCTCTCCCCCCCCCCCTCTCTCTCTCTCTCTCCCCCCCCTCTCTCTCTCCCCCCCTCTCTCTCTCTCTCTCCCACCCCCCTCTCTCTCTCTCTCCCACCCCCCCCTCTCTCTCTCTCTCTCTTTCTTTTACCTTTTTGATGTGTTCGCCACTCTTCTAGCGGCACCAAGGAGCGCGACGCCCCTCGTTATGGGTGGTGATTTGGTGCAGTAGACTGTTTGAAGCGACAGCTCGCTCCCTTGCGAGGATGGGCTCGCCTGGCACCTTTTGCAGTTCGACATCCAGGGCTCTCTTGAAGTTGTCTAACGAGACGTCCCTCATGTCTCTTACTCGCCGTGGGAGTTTGTTGAAGAGACGTGGGCCTCTGTGTGATAACCAGTGTTCCAGTGGACCAGGGAAAACAACATGCAATTCAATGAGGAAAAATTCCAATTAATACGGTACGGAGATAATAATGGTGTTAAAGAAATTACAAATTACTTAACAGAATCTAACCACATAATAGAACGGAAAGACAGTGTGAAAGACCTTGGGGTATTAATGTCTGAAAATATGGGTTTTCAAAGTACATAACCAGGTCAAAGTGGCGGCTGCGAAACGTCTAACGGGTTGGATTCTGCGTACTTTTAAAACACGCGGTGAATTACCTATGATAACGCTCTTCAAATCTCTAGTGCTACCGCGGCTTGAATACTGTAGCGTATTAACATCCCCATACAAAGCAGGTGAAATAAATGACGTAGAGAGTGTACAAAGAAATTTCACTTCGCATATAAGTTCGATAAAACATCTACACTATTGGGAGCGTTTAAGAGCACTGAATCTGTACTCACTGGAACGTAGAAGAGAACGTTACCTAATAATATACACATGGAAAATCGCAGAGGGTTTAGTACCAAACCTACATACTCCGATAGTCATGAAATTCAGTGATAGGAGAGGCTGGGAATGCGAAATCCCCCGGATGAATAACAGGGGTGCTATGGGCTCTCTGCGAGAGGGCTGGTTATCACACAGAGGCCCACGTCTCTTCAACAAACTCCCACGGCGAGTAAGAGACATGAGGGACATCTCGTTAGACAACTTCAAGAGAGCCCTAGATGTCGAACTGCAAAAAGTGCCAGACGAGCCCATCCTCGCAAGGGAGCGAGCTGTCGCTTCAAACAGTCTACTGCACCAAATCACCACCCATAACGAGGGGCGTTGCGCTCCTTGGTGCCGCTAGAGGAGCGGCGAACACATCCAAAGGTATCCAAAGGTAACCAGCCCTCTCGCAGAGAGCCCACAGCACCCCTGTTATTCATCTGTTATTCATCTCTTCTACGTTCCAGTGAGTACAGATTCAGTGCTCTTAAACGCTCCCAATAGTGTAGCTGTTTTATCGAACTTATATGCGAAGTGAAATTTCTTTGCACACTCTCTAAGTCATTTATTTCACCTGCTTTGTATGGGGATGTTAATACGCAACAGTATTCAAGCCGCGGTAGCACTAGAGATTTGAAGAGCGTTATCATAGGTAATTCACCTCGTGTTTTAAATGTACGCAGAATCCAACCCGTTAGACGTTTCGCAGCCGCCACTTTGACCTGGTTATGTACTTTGAAACCCATATTTTCAGACATTAATACCCCAAGGTCTTTCACACTGTCTTTCCGTTCTATTATGTGGTTAGATTCTGTTAAGTAATTTGTAATTTCTTTAACACCATTATTATCTCCGTACCGTATTAGTTGGAATTTTTCTTCATTGAATTGCATGTTGTTTTCCGTGGTCCACTGGAACACTACATTCATGTCATCCTGCAGTCGGCCCGTGTCCTCTTGTTACTATCTTGCTTAATTTTGTGTCATCAGCAAAAGACGACACCGTACTGTGTCTGGTGTTGGTATCTATGTCGCAAATTAGAATGAGGAACGGAAGAGGCGCTAGCACTGTTCCTTGGGGCACTGAGCTTTTGACATCCGAAGGCTCAGATGTGACTTGGTTTACTTCTACTGATTGTTTTCGGTTTACGAGGAAATTGTATATCCACCGTCCGATTTTCCCCGTTATACCTTTTGCTTTTAGTTTGTGGGCTATTATACCATGGTCACATTTATCAAATGCCTTAGCAAAATCGGTGTAAATGACATCCATGTTTTTCTTTTCTTCTAGCGCTTTAAGAATTTTGTCATAGTGTTCCAAAAGTTGTGAGAGGCATGATCTTCCCGCTCTGAACCCATGTTGACCGGTGTTGTGTAGTTCATTTGCCTTCAATCTATCTGGTATTTCACCAGTGTCTAGACTCCTTCGCCACATTATAGCCCGGGGTTTTGAGAGGTTTTCCTTACATTTCTTCATTAGGATCGAATTCCATGAGTCCGGGCCTGGTGCCCGGCATTAGTAAGGTATTTGTATCGGAGTCTAGTATTGTCCACGAGATATATAATAATTCCTATGGACTTCCAAAACCATAGCTATAAACTTGATAGTAGAGTTAAACAAGCATCGGATACCACATTGTCTACAGTATTATGTATTTAACTTTGATTTTGTGATGCTAAGGTTTCCACCATTAAGGGGTGGTTGTTAGAACGAGGGGCGGCGCGCTCCTCGGTGCCACTAGATGAGTGGCAAACACACAACCTTAGTTGTTAGTTTACTCCCTAGAACTACATCAACCTTTAAAAAAAAAAAAAAAAAAAAAAAAAATCCCTCTGAGATAAATTTTTACATATTTCGGTAAATAATATTTTGCTACTTTTCCTCATAAATTGTGGGCTCACTATTGCTCGCCAGGAAAATATATCGATACCGTACCTATAAGGTACGAACGGTCTTAAAATCGCATAAATAATAGGGTGAACGTCTTGAAAGGTAAACATTAATGGGGCTAAACATGAGGGAGAAGGAGGTCCAGAAAATGAAACTTCCTCTAAAAAGTGCTCATCGGTTCCTTATTCTCGTTTTATTATTTGTCCATTTAGTTGTATTTACGAGTCACGAGAGAAAGTCTAGGCGTATACAGTGAGCTATCGTGACATACACTCGGATAAACCTTTAATTATTTCCTCCGTATAATTTACTTCTTATTTATCTAATCCTGTATTTTTGTCTATATCACTTTGTAATTATGAAGTCTTAAATTACTTTTTTTTTAGTTTCTCCTTACTTTGCTTTCATATTATATGATATACATACAATTACTTGTCTATGAAATATAGCTCACACCTATTTGTTTGTTTGATTGCCTAAAATGTCCGCATCTACTTTTACGCGTTCATCGTATTTCTTAAATCACATTAATATCTATATAATTATTTTAGCCAAATATATATATATATATATATATATATATATATATATATATATATATATATATATATATATATATATATATATATATATACTGTATATACTGTATATATAGCCTATATATATATTTGTTTTTTCTCATTCGTTCTTGTCACCGCTTCTATTTTCCTTTATTTGTTCTTGTTATTCCACATAATTTCCGCATGTTCCTAAAGACTCTATAGTAACAGAGACCGGCCAATTAGCTTATCTGTACACTCAGGTAGGTCTATGCCCATACAGTAATAAGTATTCCACAACACTGGTACAGAATACACAGTTTAGTCTTTGACTCTAAATTCTGCCTGATCAAAAATATAAAGACTCCCCGCTGTCGATAATTATGTCACCAACATGGTATCCAAGGAAAAAGATGGCCGGTCTCTTTTACTACAGGATCTTTACATGTTCTTAATTACAGTATATCCGTATTAATAATCTCTTGGGGTTTTCCCGTTTCTTGCTCGCTGATCTAATTATTTTTACCACAACAAAATATATAATTATGTTATGCAAAAAAAAAAAAAAAAAAAATTACCCATTCTTATTCTGCCATTATCGTTCGCTTCTGTCTTAGTTTAATTAATACTATACAATGTCATTAATATTACTGTATAATCTCTGTCTGTTCCTAGTAGTATTATACTTTATACTGATCTATAATCTCATCTTGTGCTAATCCTTAATTTATTTGGTTTTCTATTCTCTCGCTTATCATCTCCGTATTTTCCTTTGATTATCTCCCTGTGCTTGTGTTTATTGATTGTTAGTCCTTTATTCCTTAATTCCATGCGCTTCATGATTATCATACTTATATTATGATCTTTAAGTTTGATCTTTAAGTTTAATTCTGCTTCTGGTTTTCAACTTCTTCAGTATAGAATGTCGTTATTTATAGTAATTTCTTGCTAACATTAGGCAGTTTTAATCAACTTCTGAAGGACCTGTATGGATAACCTATTAGTCAACAGATCCATTATTGAAAGCATGCTTCAATGAGCTTATATGAGCACGTAATATGTAAATATTTATTGAGTTTCCTCCCTTGATGTTTTATTGCCTGCGTGAGTAAGGCTTAAAAGTTTTAAAGATTCTGCCTTTCCTATCTCCTTCATCCTGGTTACAAGAATATATGATACTTGAAGATAAAGGATTTCCGAAATAGATTAGCTGGTAAATAGTACAATGTATTGTAGGCAGTATTTGTGTTTTAAGTTTCCGTGGACATACTGTATGCTTCCGTGTATTTGTATAGTGTTAAGATCGGGTTAAGAATGAAGTACAGTGTATATTATTTTGCCAAGTTTGCAATGTGTATGCAATATTATGTATTTGTATTCACTTAGAATATCTCCCCGGAATTCATAGTAAGGGTTTAAAGATACTAATAGTTCCTTGTAACTCTGCCTGTCTTTCCCCACCATTTTCTGATCTTTTCTACATTCCTCCCTCTTCCCACAAACTGTCCATGCTCTCTATTGTCCTATCTGCCGGCCCTCTTATTTTGTTCTGCTAATGAACAGTAACTCTTCCAGGCAAATATTCCAATCTCAACACACACGTCACAGCCCCCCCCCCCCCCCCCCACACACATCTCTATAAATGTCTAGCAATCAATCTATCTAGCTACATGTCTATCTGAAGTACGCCACCACTTTCTCTCCTTCGCCCCCCCTCCCCCTCCTCCCGGCTTTCTCATCTTCCTGCAGCGAGGTATCTTCAACACTTCCTTCCGGCCCACACCCTCACACTCCTGCCTCTCTTAGGCAGGGCGGCACAGGTACTTTGCTTTTACATTGCCCCCCCACCTCCCTTCAAACTTAAAAAAAAAGAGAAAACGACAGAAAAAAAAGGCCACTCTAAGTACATCTTTTCATAAATAATGCCCATCAGACCCCCTTAAACATAACTTTTTACATTTTCGATTGATAAAGGTCCTGGCCAAAGGCCTTTTTCTTATGTATTGCAGGCTCGCTATCGCTTGGCAAATCAAATATATTCATACATGTATGAGGCAAAACGTCTTAAAATCGCCAAACTAAATGGGAGAGACGTCTTTAAAGTACTTTCTCCCCACCATCCTGCAGCGTGGTCTATTGAACAGTTATATAGTTCCTTCCAGCCCACACCCTTACTCACACTCCGCCTTCTCTTGATCATAATGATATTTACAATTTTGAGCATTCTTATGTTTTTAGTTTCTCCCTCTAACTTATTATTATTTATATACAGTATAATATACTGTATATATATATATATATATATATTATAATTATATATACCGGTATATATATATATATATATATATATAAATATATATATATATATATATATATATATATATATATATATATCTCACCTCCCCAAACCGTTATACTATGGTAAATAAAACCAAAAACTAAAGCCACCCTCCACTTCCCTCTTCAAGCTAAATTTAGTTTTTATTTTGTATTTATTTATTTAAGTATTTTTTTTTGAGGGGGGGGAGGGGGGAAATGGCCTCTCTTAACTCTACTTCAGATCAGCTGATAACAAATTTGAATGGGGCGAATCGCCTCTCGAGCTTAGATGGCACAGGTTAATAAATGTTCTTTTCACCATAGATTGTAAATTGTTCTGTATTGGTTTATTCATCTGTTATATGTGTTATATAACCTCCTTGTGGGTGGAGGCATACAATTTTGAAACCGATTATAAATAATAAAGAATTAACCCTTTGACTATGGGAAGCTTTTCTTGAGTGTAATACACAAGGAATCCAGACATATTATGATTACTTAAAGAGTTGTTCGAGTCAAAGGGTTAAATCTTTGTTTTTATTTATAATCTGTTATAAAATTGTATGCCTCCAACCAACCACAAGTAGGTTATACAAACACACATTACATACATACGAATAACCCATTAATATTAATAATGTTGGAAGTGACAGTTAAGGGTGATGACACTGTGACGATAATGACCATAATAAAGATGTTTATGGAAGTTGTAGCTTCAAGGTTGTGGGTAAAACACTCTCGCTTCACCACGGATGATTAGTAGCTCCCATAGCATCTTCCCACCACCACCGTCACCCATAACACCAATATTAACTTAATCACTATATCTCACTCTTCAACCATAACTATATATTATCATTCTCATGTATTTGGCTCTTTTAAGTAAATAGAGAATTGTGTGATACGGTTCACGCCTAGTTAACTTTGAAGGTAGTCTGGGAAACTGACCATGCAATGATTATATTCATGGGTGGTATTGTGGTCAAATTGACAAAGATCTGATAATTCATTTCAAAAGTTTATTGTCACAATTGCATAGTAGAAAAATAGCTTTCAACATTAGAATTACATATGTGACAATGAGGATTAGATGCCGTATGGCATAAATGTCCTCATATATAATATACCAAATACATACATGATGGTAGAGGTCTTGGTATAGGGTGATGTCATTATTATAGTTGTGGGGCTGTTATCGTGATACTGTATATATCATGATAATGACATTAAGGATGGTTGTGGTATTTTTACAGCTCTGGGAAGAACACACTCATTTCACCACGTATGATTAGTAACTCCCATTTTGTTTTCCCACCGCTGTCACCCATACACCAATAACACATTTGTCTACAGATTACTTCATTCAATGAATAATACACTTATTTTTGTTATAAATCTAACGATACCTATATTCATATGTTTACAAATATAGATTAGGTTGATAGTCATGTAAACATATAGGTATATACTATACTGTATAAATGGAGTGATAGAAACTAAGCTTCAAAACATGTCTTTGTTTAATATATGTATTTACTGGGCTGAGAACTTATTTTTCTCCCGTAAGTAGATGTTTAGATAGACAGCTTTACAGTTGGGTAGGCTATATAGTCAAAAGATAAATAGACATATAACCACTTGGGTAGGCTATATAGTCAAAAGATAAATAGACATATAACCACTTGGGTAGGCTATATAATCAAAAAATAGATAGACAATAGACACTTGGGTAGGTTATATAGTCAAAGTCCATTAACCTACCGTTAAGTTCTGTGGTCAAAGGGCTATGTGTTTCCCCCTTCTCACCTCCATCTCTCGTACAACATTTAAGGGGCCCACCTCGTTTGTTTTTTCTCTCTCTGGGTTGTATCCATTCGGCTGCATTCAGCCTACTGTTTTAAGACGTTTATCCCCATTTAGGTGCTGATTTTTTTCCTGGCGCACGGCAGCGAGCCAGCATATTTAAAAAAAAAAAAATTGATTGCAGGCTACTTTTGTACATTTTTCGATAGCCAAATTTTTCCGGTGAAACCGGATTTCTCCATACAATGCTGGCTCGCTATCGCTCGACAGGAAGAAATCGGCACCTGGATGGGGATAAACTACGTAAAACAGTAGGCTGAATGGATACAAGCTAGAGAAAGAGAGAAAAGAAGAGAACAAATATCAGGTGACTGGCCTTGCGGTGCCTGGAGTATGAGGTGTGTGGCTGGTGTGTTAGCATTTATGGTATTGGAAGCCGTGGACCAATAGAGGAAGTATGGTTGTCACTCATGGGAATAATAACAATATAGTCCCTATATTTAAGGGGGTAGTGCTAGCTTTATGGTCTATATATTTATTTATTTATTTATTTTTTGAGTTTCCTCGCTAGACCTCCATCAAGCTTAGAAAAATACCCCGTAGACTCCCTTTCAAGAAACATTTGTAAATTTTTCGGTAGAAAAATGTTTCGGCCAAAGGCCGCTTCTTTCTAAAATTAGAGGCTCGCTTACGCTCGTCAGGAAAAAATCGTGCCCTAAAGGGCACGAAAGGTCTTTATATTGACACAAAAATGAAGCGAAAGGTCTCAAAATCGCCAAACTTACGGAACGACCGTCTTAAAACCTCAAAACTAATATGCTAAACATGAGGGAGAAGGGAATCCATAAAAAGCGAGTACTACCCCCTTAACCTGGTGAATTCTGCAGTCGGTCACATTGAGCTACAGGTCATAAGAAATGTACTGTAGTATTGTACTGTACACCTAACATGTTTTGTAGGACGTATGTATGTATGTATGTATGTTTGTATGTTTGTATGTATGTATGCATTTATACCTTCTTGGTTATATGGTCAATATCTGATTAATTTGTTGCGTTCATCCATAGCGTCTTCCTCTTTTGTGTCTTTCTTAACATGAAATTCATGAAGTAGATGATGATCACCATTATTATCTCGATAACAATGGAGATCATCATCACTATAATTATCATCACCATCATCATAACACCCCAATACTATCATCATCCAGTGAATACCTGTTACTATAAGTTAGAGAAACCGGCTAATCATCATTATACCTATATTAAGGGGAGGCAGACCGTTTTTCTGGACCCCCTTCTCCCTAATGTTTAGCCCCACTAGTTTTGAGATTATAAGACGTTCGGCCCATTAGTTTGGCGATTTTAACCCATTTCGCCCCATTTCGTTGTCAATTTTAAGATCTTTCGTGTCATTTAGGTGTCGGTTATTTCCTGGCGAGCGACAGCGAGCCTGCAATTTTAAGAGGAATCGGCCTTCGGCCGGGACATTTTTCTACCGAAAAATTTACAAATTTAGGGGGTGTTTTTCTAAGCTTAATGGAGGTCTAGGGAGGAAACTAATAAAATATATGAATGAATGAATTAATAGACCAAACAAACGGTCAGTCTCCCCTTAAGATGTTGTAAAGTGAGTGATCTATTCTATAATGGGTGTACTGTGGATGTCTGAAGTTGTCGGCAGTGTTAGATGATAATAGAGTTATCGGTAGATATCGATGATAGCTTATATTAAGAGCAGTGATCTGAATGACAACAGCAACACAACCACCTTCAATCCTCACATCACACGTTCCCACAACCCGTGGCCGGATATTTATCACACACAGATTAGACACTTCGTATTTATGACATCGCCGCTTGTCATCTGATTTACTCTTCTCACACGCACACGCACACACGCACGCACGCACGCACGCTATATGGTGATCTTTACATTGAGACTTTAGAGCCCAACTATATGAACTAGCCCGGTGTGTATTGTGAGAACAGAGAGTGCC
>CM064487.1:93052218-93112218 GCA_032716605.1 Paralithodes platypus | reverse complement strand
ATCCCTTAGCATATGATTTCTCGATTCTGAATGAAGAAATATGATACTACTACCGGTATATTCTGCTTCATATTATGCCAAGTTTAATAATAAGTATCATATTTCACGACATAATTATGGCAATAGCCGAGTAATCACGATGGCGAGATAGCAATTTACAATCAGCTGAAAAAAATAAAAAAATAAAAAATAAAATAACTATAGTACCTGAACCAAACCAAGTACTGGGTGACCTGGTTTAGAGCGTTATTATGGCAGTTGACATCGTAGCTTGATGGCGTTTGATAGGTACTCCATAGAGTAGATGGGAACCCGTAGGCCATTCTGGGTCACCCACACCAATATACTTGATTATGCTATACTCTGTTTATTTTATCCAGGCCAAAATTATCACCACCAATTATCTATTTCTCTGATGCTTGGTGTCAGAAGACTTATTTTCCACATCTCTACATGGTATCAGTAGTATGCTCTTGTCTGTGACTAAGTATTTATATTATTATAAAAATCTGTCAAATTTTAGCAATGCAGTTTAAACATGACAATTTATCGACTGGTTAAAATGAAACAAAATATAGTTTAGGTTAACCATATTTGGTGCGATGGGGATTTTATGGACCCCCCTTCCCATGGTTCATTCCATTAATTTGAAGATGCTAAGAGGTTTCAAACCATTAGTTTAGCGAGTATAAGACCTTTCACCCCATTCGGGTGTATATTTATTGTGTTTGTATTTGTATTGTTTGTGTTTGTTATCCGGACACACTACCATCAACAAAACCGATCGATTGAGTGTACAGCTCAAAGAGACAAAGTATAAATTCGCCAGGTTACATATCATTAATATTTCAAGATGATAAACGTCTAGGTGTAGAATATTGTCACATTGGACTCATACCCATATTAAGGGAGGATTTTAGTTTGCTCCCTAGACCTCAATCAAGCTTAAAAAAACACACCGCCAAGACCCTCTTCCAGATATACTTTTAAATTTTTCGGCAGAAAAATGTTCTGGTCGAAGGTAATTTCCTCTTAAATTACAGGCTCGCTATCGCTTGGCAGGAAATATTAGACACCTAAATGGCACGACAGGTCTTGATATTGATAAAGAAATGGGAAGATAGATCTTAAAATTGACAAACTAATGGGGTGAACGTCTTATAATTTCAAAACTAATTGGGCTAAATATGAGGGAGAAGGGGGTCCAGAAGAAGCAGCTAGCTCCCCCTTAGTTGGTATGGTTGTGACTCCGATACATCCCCTGTTATTTGACGCCGGATTTATATGCTTTAACCCCTTCTGTACCGGCGACGTCTTATTTATTTTCTTTTAGCTATGTTTAGACTATTTTGTGCAGATTAAAAGGGATATGTGGTAGTAAAAATGGTTAAGTGAGATAGTTTGAAGCCCTTTAATTACT
Organism: Paralithodes platypus; assembly: GCA_032716605.1. Lineage (NCBI taxonomy): Eukaryota > Metazoa > Arthropoda > Malacostraca > Decapoda > Lithodidae > Paralithodes > Paralithodes platypus. Next base: position 93,110,798 of record CM064487.1, on the reverse strand, counting down.
GTAGGCCCTTTTTAAACTATAAAATCGTCTATTAACAGTCAGATTATAGTTAAAGGGACGGCACCGGTATTGAACGGGTAAATGTGTGTAGCACCATAGACGTCTTCTGCTTTCCTTTCTTGTTCTCTTCCCCCCACTGCTCTCCTTTGTCTTTATCTTTCATGTCAAGTTGTTGTGTTTTCTCTTGTTTTGAAAGTAGGTGTACATTATTTCTGGTTTGTATTTTTCTATCTCTCAGGCAGATGATGTTTTTATAATTATATTTTAACTACCACTTGATGAATTATTTCGGATTAGTAAGTGTAATTATAAAGGTATATCATTAATTCAATAGTTGCATGTGTGTATAAGCGCTTTAATAACTTCGTAAGATGTTCTATAGTAGATATAATAGATCAAAGTGGTAAGCTATTGACGAACAGCTATTTCCTTTAATAATATCCTAATAAAGACAGCTATGTACACTGTCTCCGTCCGGGCTCAAGAGAGATTATACTCTATTTTTCAATATTATGTAATATTTTCCTGAGGAGAATAGGGAGGTACCGTGATACAGACAATGTACTGGTTGAAGTCTTAAGGATTAACTATTGCATGCTGGGTTAATATTATATACAATATAATACTAGTTTTGATTTATTATTATTATCTGTTTTATGTTTTGTATGTGTATTTTTGTGACCAGTAAGTTTCGTAAGGACACACGCATTATACATGTATCACCAGTTGTGTTATTTGCATCTAATCAATCTACCTCTAGAGTCTAGATTGTCTCTGTATACGTATGTGTGTGTGTTTATTATAAGTACAGTATACAGTACTGTATATACATGCATAGAACGAACAAAGTAGATAGATAAAATCTATAGATGGAGAAACATATTTTAATGTAAAGAGCACGTAATACATACACCATGTAAAGGACAAACGTATAAATATTCTTATCATTATTCAAGTTGATTCATCACAAGTCAAATAAATCGATTAACTGTAGAAAATTAAATTATTTGAATACGGATTCCATATACTTAAACTTCCAACGCTTAAATGCTATTACATTTAAACGATAACGTTCAAACATCTATGGCCATTACAACTATAGGTACCAGTAAGTAGATTTGGCTTCTGCAGATTCCCCCTTTCGCTACTACTTTCTACAGTTTGGTTTGTGTGGGTGTTTTTTCTTCTTTGTGTTTATTTTTTATTTTTATTTTGGGGGGGGGGGGGGGTGCTTGTGCGCTTGAACGTGTTAAATTGATCCTTGTCGCTGTTTTGAACGATAGTAGCAAAGATAATGGGTACAATTGTGTACAGTAATGTGTTTAAATACATCCTATGGTTTGTGCAGATAAATTACTATGGGGATCCAAGTGAATGTGATCGATAAGTGAATGTGTTCGATAAGTGAATGTGTTGAGTGATTGAGTGTGGCAGTTATGAAGAGCCTGAGGGATAAGTTATGATGGATGTAGGTCAGAACGGCCACACTACTATACGGCCACTATATTCAACAGACTTGGTTACATTACGTTAAATTTGGTTAGGCCTGGTTAGGTCAAGTTAATTTAGATCAGGTGTTGTCAGGTTAGGTTAGGTTAAATTAGGTATAGTTCGGATACAATGAGTAACGTTTGATTATGAGACTGGCCGTTTGAGAGTGTGTTGAAACCACTTATATGATGGCGGCAATAGATAGACAGATGATAGAAGACACACAGCTTCTGGTTGCTGGACTAGGGAGGGCAGTGAAGGGATTGGTGAAAGGAGATCACATTTTGGTACCCTTCTTTTTCATTTCATGTTTTTGTTTTATTCAAGCGGCGTGCATTAAAGGCTAAATATTTAATATCTCGAACACCCTTCTTACTCTGGTAGATGCTTCCTAAATTGAATATAGTAGGATGGTGTGAATTATTCCGCTTTCTTTTTTCGCCCATATCCTCTCTCTCTCTCTCTCTCTCTCTCTCTCTCTCCCTCTCTCTCTCTCTCTGGAATTATTCCGCTTTCTTTTTTCGCCCATATCCTCTCTCTCTCTCTCTCTCTCTCTCTCTCTCTCTCTCTCTCTCTCTCTCTCTCTCTCTCTCTCTCTCTCTCTCTCTCTCTCTCTCTCTCTCTACCTATCTCCCCCCTCCCTCTCTCACTCTCCCTATCCTCCTCTCCTCTCTCTCTCTCTCTCTCTCTTTCTCTCTTTCTCTCTCTCTCTCTCTCTCTCTCTCTCTCTCTCTCTCTCAGTACCAGTAATCAAGATATATAGCACTGTATATCTTGCTAGTAATGGGGTCGAGTAAATACCCTGAATGCCAAGGTGGCCTGCTAATACAGATATAACAAACGATACTTAAGGCACACTCACTATAGTTTCTTTAAATTTACTTGACACTTCATTTCACCTTCTTCGTCATGCTCGCTCTTAATTGGTTCAATATATCTTCACCTTTTATAATCATTATTATTATTTATGTATTATTATTTTATTTTTATTTTATTTTTTCAATTCAGCCACACGGGCCACACCACTTGCAACAAATTACTTCATGCATAGTCATAAGTAGGGTATGGGATCAATTGCCAAATTTATTTGAACTGACTATAGTGCATTTTCTTTATCAATTCTCAATTGGAAATTACTATCTGGCAACATTTCGGTGGTGTTTTATGTTGTTATTGACAGCTAGACTGAAGGTGGATTATTTTACGTAACATAATGTTCGTATTATTTTTAATATAAGCGGATCGCGTTGCCTTCACAGGGTGCATGGGGCTTAGTTGTCCACTCACGGCTCGAGTCAGCCCCATCTCTGAAGCTCACTCCAGTGCTTCACTGTCTCACCTAGACTCGGACCCTCACTCTCAACGCCACCTATTGAGCAATGAACTCACTAGGAATTGTCCCCCTGAAGCATATTTTGAATATGCGAATATTCATACAGTGTTATTTAATCAGGGGGACAATCAGGGTATTTATTTGGCGTTTCGTGTGGTAATGCACTGATACTGATACTAGGTACAGCACAAATTCCATCCCAATAATATCTTCCCATTGACATATCAGGATTCGAACCCTGGTCCATTGGATTACCAGTGGCAAGACCACTCTATCACACACCTCCCATATATATATATATATATATATATATAATATGATTGTAACTGTGCCCATTATCGCGGGAGACCCAGCTCCTGAGGGCAGCAGTACCACACACCACATAATGGCCGGGGTAAATAATGACAACACCAACACGGTTTACTAACACACTTGTATTTACTGTATATCTTATACTATCACAACACGGTGGCGTATGTCTTTCTTGTATTCTGGCTATCAGTAAACGAATGTATTTATATTATGAAAGGCTTTTAAAAGTCAGAAGATTATCCTTTAGCTAAATAAACATACCCCTTTGATTATTAGGGGCCTTTTATAGCTAAGAAAAATGATCTAACGATGTACTATAATTAAAAAAGGCGTCAAGAATATTACTAGTTAATGGGGAGTCACACGAACGTTTTGTATGTTTTTCATTGTCAAACATTCGGAGTCCTTTTGTATTGATATCGACAATTGGACGGAAAATACATTGTAATGAGGGCTGACTGATTGAAAACTGTATACAAAAATGGCTTGACTGAGTAATTTCGGAAGCCACACAAGTAATGAGAGAGGAGTTAGTAGTTTAAAAATAAAATACTAGCAGTAAACTCCATGGAGCTGTTACACCTCCTTCCAACCCACACCCCCAGGGCAGTAGTACGGTACCACATACCACACAAACAACAGGGCACGTAATGACACCACTATCATAAAGTGTAATACACCATAATACTTTTGAGCAAGATAATCCCAATTATTATTATTATTATTATTATTATTATTATTATTATTATTAGTAGTAGTAGTAGTAGTAGTAGTAGTAGTAGATATTAGTATTATTAGTATTTTGTTTTTTTAATTGTTTGGGGGATATTTGGCTAGACTGAACGTAGACTATTCTTTAACAAAAATAAGCAAACATGCCGCGATCGTGTAACTCAGGATTAAAGCAGCATGGGTTATGTGAAAACAAAAACAGCTGTTAGGATGGAAAACATAAACCCCTCGGGCATGGATCTTTCCTTCTCCAACCTACAATATATGCCACATGAGACACTACCACACAATGGGGGTAGGTAAATAATGAGAAGTGCAAGAGAGGTTGGTAATACAGATATATTGGTACTAACACCCTTAAGGGGGGATGGGGCCATTTTCTGGTCCCCTTTTTTCCTCATGTTTAGCCCCATTAATTTTGAGACTTTATGACGTTTGGTCCATTATTTTGGCGGTTTTAAGACTTTTTGCCCCATTTCTTTGTCAATATTAAGACTTCGTGTCATGTAGGGTTTTTTTTTTCCTGACAAGCGATAGCGAGCCTGTAATTAAAGATAAACCGGCCTTCGGCCGTGACATATTTCTATCGAAAAATGTACACATTTATTTTGCAGGAGGGTCTTGGGGGTGTTTTTTGGTGTAGGAAGGAAAAATATATATATTAAAAAATATATATGGAACAATAAATACATTCATCCCCCCTTAACAGTCCCCAGGATGAACCGAGTATAGCCTACTGCCACCATAAATTTAGTAGCTCGCAATAGAAATCGGTTGGGATTTTTAGGAACTTGGGAAATGTATCTTCAATTCTTCTTCGTGGCCAGAGGTTTGTGAAGTGCAGTGTTATTTATATTCTTTTATAATCAGGATATATTAGTTGAAAGTCAATTATGCAGTATTAGAATTTTGCAATGTAATGAGATAAGCATATTCATTACAAGATCTCAGAGCCGACATTATATAGCAATATTAAATGGTGATTAGACACCGAGAACTGCTAACAGTATATTTGAGCTAAAAATTGGAGTTCCTCATTTAGGTTAATTACGAACTTATAATTCCAACAGTACAGTCGCTCATAAAGACCCATGGACCTCATACGGTATGTCTGCATTTATTATGTATATTTAGTTAATGTTTATGTTTCAAACTTACCGATTCGCTGCATGGTAAACGATGAAGTCTAGAAGGCAAGTTAGTTGGCAGCTCAAGACAAACCTCTATATGCTTGATGAGGTTCGTGAATTGTTATGAGTGTGTCCAGCTCCTGCCATATTAACCCGTTGAAGATCATGACTTATTTTGGCTATCATTAGACGAGTTTATACAATTTAGGAAGGATCTATGGCAGTTAAAAGGGTAAAGACTGTCTTCATTAACTCTTTGACTTCCATATACCCTTCCTAATATGAATGTAATCGTTTAATAATAGCCAGAAAACCGAAAAGAAATGTATATGGTAAGGGTTAAAAGTTTGTCCTCTTGCGTTTCACCTCACTTATCACTCTCTGCCTACAAACATTAAGGCCTATAGGTAACTCACTCACGGTTTACTTGACATGGGAGGTTGCCTGAGATAATGATAATATATATAGCTGTTGGAATAGATTTGGGGTGACCTAGAATACTACTGGTTAATGTGTATCTATAACTTACCCCTGTCACTACGATGGCGTCTTTGTTTGGTGCCGGCTAACATTATACTATTTTATTAGGCTTATATGGTCTGTTAATAGTCCAAAGGTCAATTATAATAGTTTGTGCCACTTTGATTTGCATATAACCTACCTAAGCTGAATATTACAGTCTACTGTTAGCCAAAATATAAGACAAAGAGGCAATACCATACTGAAGGGGTTTATGCATTTACTGCAAAAAAAAAAAGAAAAAAGTAAAACATATCGGTATTATATAGGTATATAAAATCAAGTTGTATATTGATAGTTTTATACCTCTGATTATTTAATATACCTTTCTACCTTTATATTAGGTGGGTTGATCATTACCAATTTACCATTAAATGACAAACAATTGTGGACACTTAAATTTCTCATATCATTCCTCCTTTGAAAACTCACACTTGTTTACAGTATTAATATATTTTTCTCAGGGTTGTTGACATGGGAGACTGCAAGGGATAATATATATTTATGGCTGTGTGGATAGCTTTAGGGCCAACTCCAGTGTTAATAGTTACTGTTAGAATGTCATGGTGTTTATATCTCATATCACATGCTAGATTATTCACAGTTTACTTTATAATTGTTTGTTAACCCTTTCAGTATCCAACGTCGCCTGTTTTCGTGTTATTTTGACTATCATTAGACGATTTCCGGAAGCTATGGACGAACCTGTGGGAATCTTAGGGTTAACTGAGATCATTTGTACCTCGTTGATTCCAAGATATCGTCCTTAAGTTCCATAAAATCATCCCATGTTAGCCAGAATAAAACCATCATGTACTGAAATGGTTAAAGATAATACAAAATATGCATTTAGTTTCAATTTCTTTATGCCTCTCCTAATTAAAGAACTGAACAAAATATTAAAGCATGGAATTATCTATTGAAGTCATATAAGTTAATATTAGCGAAACTTGCTTTATGTCATATATAATATAATTTAATTTTGGTTGGGAAATGATTATGATAAATGCTTTTAACTGCCGCAATAATTATGTGTGATATGACTTGTGACGTCTCGGTCTCTTGACGCGCAAAATAATAAAACTTGTGAAACATTAATTTATTCTTTTGATATGTGCGTGAACTCAAGGTTGTAAGTCTATCTGTCATTAATACTGTACGTTGAACAAATCATATATATTCCATTCCAAGTCCTTAATTATTATCTACAAGCGCTACAATAAATTACGTTGCCAATAACAATCTTGATATCTTTGTATACAGAATAATAGTTAAGGGGTAAAGTAAATTGGCCACCCCTGGAGTTTAAATCACGCTATGTATTCTAAAGCATCTCTTTCCCTTCACTGCGCCGTTAATGAACGAACTAACTTGAAAATTACGTTACCTTTAGAAACTTTAATGCTAATCCATGTTATCTCTGTAAACAACATTCATGCGCTCAATATTCATTCCTATCAGACGCTTCGAAGGGAAATAATTGTTTAAAATCGCAAGCGATAGTCTTTTCAGCGAAGTTATAATGTTCTCGGTTCGAAACTTAGAAGGGTATAGTAAATAGTATGTATATTATTTTATTATTCCTCAATGATAGATAGTTATGTGTACCGGCAATAGTAATATATTTGAGCATGAAGATATACCTGTATATATTGAAGTACTAAAATATTTGTTATATAATTGTATTCTTCCACATCGCTTATTATTATTTTGTCTGCTTCCTTGCTGCTTGACGTTAAGACCATATTTAGGGCGTATCTCTCCCGTATGTCTGTCAGAGAGAGAGAGAGAGAGTGAGAGAGAGTGAGTGAGTGAGTGAGGGAGGGAGGGAGGGAGGGAGGGAGGTGGGGGTTGGCCTTGTTGTGCCGCTCGCTTGGTGTAGATTTATATAGGGTGACAGATGGCACCAATTTATATATATTATTATCAACACTGTTTAGCTTTTAGGCTCGCTGTATACTCATGCTCACTGGCTCACTCACACCTTTACGCATGTACGGACATTATATGAAAGCGCAATTATGATATACTGACGAACTATTTTGATGAAGTACTTGAGCCATAAAGATCAAATTACTCCAATTCATTAATTTATGGCCATAGTTATTTTGTTTTTCATTATAATCAGATGGTGTTCAAGTATTCATGTTAACAACAGTATAGTCGTAAACGGTAATACATGAATGAACATTGAACTAGTTATACCCAATTGTCCCATAACGTACCGATATTCTTGTCCACGACTGTAATATTGTTAAAGAGTTATAGTAAATAATCTGACTGCTGAAAACGATACTAGTATTACCTTATTAGCTATATAAGAAAATATTACTTTGATTTATGGTATATCTTCTATTTTAATATCCCCTGATGGGTGGTGAATAGCATTGTTTAGTCAGAGTGTAAAATATTGTTGAACAGAACGAAAATATGTCAATAGATATGGTGGTATAATTCGGTAGCATTGCAAAACATCGTCAGATTTAGAAAACAATATATCAATAAATTAAAAGGGAAAATGACTATAACTGCACTTCCGAAAAATACATTGAGTGTAGATTGTCAGCATTCCGTTTTCCTTTGTTGGACTAACCCGTTTTCCGGAAACCGTCTGAAAAAACGTAACTGAGTGGTATGGTTTGGAATTTGTGTAGAGTCTGTACTGGAGGAACTAGATAGCTGTGTTGGATGTATGAATGGTACTGTATTTATACCACCGGGGGGGGGGGGGGAGAGAGAGAGAGAGAGAGAGAGAGTGAGAGTGAGTTACACAGATACACAGATCTTGCGGTCCCAAATAGGTGGTCCAGCCTTAAAACTACTAGACAGGGGCAGTTTATAGTGGAAGAATAGAACAGTAAAGTAGAAGGCTCTCTCCCCACCCTCCGCCCCCTCCGGCTAAAAAGTCGTACCTGATTATAGGAAATGCCCACAAGGAAATTTCTATAGAGTATAGACAATATATTAGTTTGAAAGGAAACTTACACATGCCTGCTGATTAATTCATATTAGTCCAATCTTCATCAGGTGATTGTCCAGTCTTTACTTAAACGTATCAATTGAATTACTGTCGACCACTTCCCTTCGTAAAGGAGAGAGAGAGAGAGAGAGAGAGAGAGAGAGAGAGAGAGAGAGAGAGAGAGAGAGAGAGAGAGAGAGAGAGAGAGAGAGAGAGAGAGAGAGAGAGAGAGAGAGAGAGAGAGAGAGAGAGAGAGAGAGAGAGAGAGAGAGAGAGAGAGAGAGAGAGAGAGAGAGAGAGAGAGAGAGAGAGAGAGAGAGAGAGAGAGAGAGAGAGAGAGAGAGAGAGCAATTAATTCGAGTTTCTTCGCCAAATTGTACTGCTTTTCCAGTCCCGTTCACTTAATATCTGTAAACAAAAATACAAATAAAGGCTGACTGGCATGTTACTACTTCCAAAGGTAGTAGGGTGTGTGTAAGTGAGTTTAGTTTATTCTGTGTGTGTGTGTGTGTGTGTGTGTGTGTGTGTGTGTGTGTGTGTGTGTGTGTGTGTGTGTGTGTGTGTGTGTGTGTGTGTGTGTGTGTGTGTGTGTGTGTGTGTGTGTGTGTGTGTGTGTGTGTGTGTGTGTGAAAGAGAACATTATTCCGATTTCCTTCACCGAACCTGTAGCCCGTTTCCGAACCCGGTCAGTTAGCGTGTACAAAAATAATGCTGTGAGCGGTATGGTTTTGGATTTACGTGACAGGCGTACTCGAGGAATTAGACTGGAAGCGGAAGGTTACGATGGTATAAATGGTAATAGTTGTACGTGGGCGTGTGTGGGGGTATGTGCCTGTGTGTGTGTATGCGTGTGTTCTTGAGTGTTTTTTTATGAATTAGAAATAACCCCTCCCCCCAAAAAAAAAAAAAAAAAACAGTTAGGGAGAGGTGAAAGAAACGCAGGCAGAAAGAAAGAGAGAAAGAGAGAGAGAGAGAGAGAGAGAGAGAGAGAGAGAGAGAGAGAGAGAGAGAGAGAGAGAGAGAGAGGTGCAGCAGATGCGGGCTGTGACACTTCTCCACATTTCCATACTAATAGTCCATTTCCGCCCGACTCTCCTCGCCTCATCTAATTTCTCCACTTTTAAACCCATATTTGTGTCTACCACCGAGATCTTGCCAGTCACGCATTTTATATAGTGTTTAAAATTGGGTATACACATTCAAAGTCATATAATTCCGCTCCATTTTTTTATTGTATATTAAAATCGTATTCGTGTCCACCACCAACATTTTGCCAGTCACACATTTTATATATTGTTCAAGTTGGTTCACATATTAAAAATTGTATAATTCCCTTCTACAATTTATAGTCATCAATGTAATGGTTTACTCTTTTTGTTATATATTAAACTCTTAATTGTGTCCATCATCAAGGTTTGCCATTCACATTTTTATATATTGTACTACTTGATTTCACATTTTCAGTTATACAATTCCGCTCTACAGTACTTAAGTCTTCTATATTTTACCCCATTGTGTATATTTAACCCGTTATTGTGTCCACCAGCAATAATTTAGCAGTTACACCATTACAGTATATATAATATTTTAGTTGGCTTTAAAAATGTACAGTTGTTTCATTCTAATTACTCTTTCGTATTTGTTCGAATTACTTATAATTTTCACCATATTTGTCATCACCATAATATTAAAAAAAAATCCCATATTTTGATAGCCAGAGTTAGTTCCATAAATGTAAATCGTGTAATGTACTTAGTTCATTATTTATTAAATCTCAATTTACATTATTTTGCCCACACCTTTCCATTTTGACAATAATAATATATAGTTATTTTATGGCATTGTGAAAACACTGTTGACTATTTTTGCACCAATCTATTTTGTTTATTGTCGGGTTTGGTCCTGGACTATTCATAAGGGACTACTTTTAAGGCTAATCCAATGCATTGTTCACTAAAGACTCCGAAACAAATACTTATTTTTCAACTTGTAGTAATAAGCAATGCACTTCTGTCAGTAAGCTGCTTAACACGCGATAATGCCCTCTGTAATTACCTTTCGTAATAAATATAACACAAGCTATATTTAGTAGCCTTGTATCAGTAAATTAAATTCATATATATATATATATATATATATATATATATATATATATATATATATATATATATATATACTGTATATGTGTATGTGTGTGTTGTATATTCGTTTGAACTGCAGTATTACTCAAGCTTCATAAACCCAACATTTTTGTTGCCGTGTAGTATCCTAGTCCAATTTATATTCTGACAAATTCATCTCCTTCCCTTCAGACGTCTTAAATCCGAATCTTATAAGTGAAGCTTTTTTCAGGTAATGGGATTTTGAATGTCTTCTCTACCGACAAATTCAATTGGCTCTCTGCCCTTTAATCTTCGTTATCTCGAAATTTAATTCCCGGGGCCTCCAAACTTCCAGATATCTTCAAAGTTTAGTGTGTGTGTGTGTGTGTGTGTGTGTATGTGTGTGTGTGTGTGTGTGTGTGTGTGTGTGTGTGTGTGTGTGTGTGTGTGTGTTTGTGTGTGTGTGTGTGTGTGTGTTTGTGTGTCTCTGTCTGGCTGGCTGGCTGGCTGGCTGGCTGTCTGTCTGTCTCAGAAAATATGCATATGTATTTTCTGAATAATTTGATTTACATACCAATTGGGGCTCCTAGTCAGCTCTCGTAGAGTCTTCATATTAGAGTGAATTGGGAACTCTTGGTAATGAGACGCCATTTTGTAAACCTAGTGACGTGTTCTTAAGGGGGAGTTTTCTGGACCGTCTTCTCCCTCATGTTTAGCTCCATTAATTTAAGATTTTAAGACATTCGTCTCATTACTTCGGAGATTTTAAAGACTGTCGTGCCATTTATATGTTTTTTCGCGAGCCTGCAAATTAGGAGGAATCAGCCTTTTACTGGGGCATTTGTCTACCGAAAAATGCACAGTACGAACTACTCTTTTAGTTTATTGATTATAATTATTAACCCTATAGGTTGGTATTGATATTGATACTGGCCGAGGAACTATAGCCTCTCCCTTCATGTAGTGGGTGGACGGTTTCATTATCCCCTTCAGTATAACATGACCTCATTCTTCATTTAATTATAGTTATCCTTAAGCGATTGTATTCAGATTAATAAGAACTTGTGGGAGATTTGTGATTTATCGATACCAGTATTACAATAATCAGTGTTCTCTAGAGCTTTCTCAGTATATACCTCCTCCCTTACATAGAGTAGGTGGCATCCGCCTTCAACATATTCCCATCCCTATTCCGTCCAACTCTCTAACCCAAGAATTAACCAATTCTCTAAGCTATTCTTTCACTCAATACATGCTTTATGGAACTCTCTCTCTCTTAATCTATCTTCCCCTCATCCTACGGCTTACACTCCTCCAAGATCCGTGTATCCAGACACTTTGACTCCAACGTACCTTGAATTTGGCTCTATTACTTTTTCAATTTGGATTGGAAACTCGTGACATGCAAATTTGCCTTTTGTCTCCTTCTTACACATAAACATATGTATAATTTCGTCTTAGGGCCTCAAGGATTGAAGTAACCACTATTGAGTTTCGAGCTATATGGAAAATCAAGTTATAAGCATCGTTATAATGCAGTAATGCAAGCTGTAATACATTTTTAATACACACATACTGTAGATACACATTATTAAAGTCTACACAATATCCACCCATTACATGCTGCCATATCTGTGTATTACTGCTACATACAGATGTCTACAGATTCAACTTCCTTGAGCCTCAAACTACCAAATGGTCAATTACATCACTGGGAAGCTAAACTAAATTTACATTAATTTATATAAAATAACAACGTGTTTTACAAAATATAATACAAATATTCTGGTGTCCCTTACTCAGTGAATCTAAATTAATGACAATAATGCTTAAACTTCACTCAGTAGCTAACCTGTATCTTTAGTGCTATAAAGGCCAATAGCTTGAAAAACGCAATAATTGCCCCACTGCATAAAGGAGGGAGTAAAGCACTACCAAAAAACTACCGCCCGGTAGCTCTAACCTCTCACATCATTAAAGTTTTCGAGCGAGTCCTGCGAAGCAAAATTTCAACATTCATGGAGACAAATGAACTACACAACACCGGTCAACATGGGTTCATGGTGATGGGCTGGTCTATCAGAGTGAGAACTGAGCGATCTCTGCCATACCCATAGCTTACTCTGACTGTTCCTTCTACTTATATATTTTCTAGATCTCAAGTGACGGCGTCTCTTGCGTGGATTGACCTAATCTACCAAGATTGGAAGCCAAAGCGTCACATCTTTCCTTTGCCCCTCAACTTTCTCTTCATAATTGCTGAGGGGCACAGGGCCCTGGGTGGGGCTTTGGTTTCCCGGGCGTTTCCGCACCCTCCTCAGCTCCCCGCCATGGAGTGGCTTCGGTCACCCAGGCTTTATTGTGGTCGGCGGGGGGGGGGTTCTGTGGGGCGCTTGGTTATGGCCTTGGCCTTGCTCGGGGCCTTGGGGCTGTTCGGCCAGGCAGCTTGGGGAAAAACAACAACAACAACAACAACATGGGTTCAGAGCGGGAAGATCATGTCTCTCACAACTTTTGGAACACTATGACAAAATTCTTAAAGCGCTAGAAGAAAAGAAAAACGTGGATGTCATTTACACCGATTTTGCTAAGGCATTTGATAAATGTGACCATGGTATAATAGCCCACAAACTGAAAGCAAAAGGTATAACGGGGAAAATCGGACGGTGGATATACAATTTCCTCGTAAACCGAAAACAATCGGTAGCAGTAAACCAAGTCACTTCTGAGCCTTCGGATGTCAAAAGCTCAGTGCCCCAAGGAACAGTGCTAGCGCCCCTTCTGTTCCTCATACTAATTTCGACATAGATACCAACACCAGACACAGTACGGTGTCGTCTTTTGCTGATGACACAAAATTAAGCAAGATAGTAAACACACAAGAGGACACGGGCCGACTGCAGGAAGACATGAATGTAGTGTTCCAGTGGACCAGGGAAAACAACATGCAATTCAATGAGGAAAAATTCCAATTAATACGGTACGGAGATAATAATGGTGTTAAAGAAATTACAAATTACTTAACAGAATCTAACCACATAATAGAACGGAAAGACAGTGTGAAAGACCTTGGGGTATTAATGTCTGAAAATATGGGTTTCAAAGTACATAACCAGGTCAAAGTGGCGGCTGCGAAACGTCTAACGGGTTGGATTCTGCGTACTTTTAAAACACGCGGTGAATTGCCTATGATAACGCTCTTCAAATCTCTAGTGCTACCGCGGCTTGAATACTGTAGCGTATTAACATCCCCATACAAAGCAGGTGAAATAAATGACGTAGAGAGTGTACAAAGAAATTTCACTTCGCATATAAGTTCGATAAAACATCTACACTATTGGGAGCGTTTAAGAGCACTGAATCTGTACTCACTGGAACGTAGAAGAGAACGTTACCTAATAATATACACGTGGAAAATCGCAGAGGGTTTAGTACCAAACCTACATACTCCGATAGTCATGAAATTCAGTGATAGGAGAGGCTGGGAATGCGAAATCCCCCGGATGAATAACAGGGGTGCTATGGGCTCTCTGCGAGAGGGCTGGTTATCACACAGAGGCCCACGTCTCTTCAACAAACTCCCACGGCGAGTAAGAGACATGAGGGACATCTCGTTAGACAACTTCAAGAGAGCCCTAGATGTCGAACTGCAAAAAGTGCCAGACGAGCACATCCTCGCAAGGGAGCGAGCTGTCGCTTCAAACAGTCTACTGCACCAAATCACCACCCATAACGAGGGGCGTCGCGCTACTTTTTGCCGCTAGAAGAGCGGCGAACACATCTAAAGGTATCTAAAGGTAAGGTATCGTCAGTTCAGTATGCCTGTAAAACCAATAAAATATTCCTAAATGAAGGTCTTAATATAAACAAAATATGTAACGTAACGAAGGGAAGATGAAATCATTTGTCCCTCTTGCATCGAAACTTGACATGGCCGTTGTAGCTCTCGGCCATTGATATAAAGATTAGTCCAGTTCAGAGGAATTTACCCAGAAGTTAATTCCTATCTATTCTATAAACTCAGCCCCAATCCCCACTTTTCCTACATCTATTCTATTCTATTCTATATACTCAGCCCCAATCCCCACTTTTCCTTCATCTATTATATTCTATTATATTCTATATACTCAGCTCCAATCCCCACTTTTCCTACATCTATTCTATAGTATTCTATATACTCAGCCCCAATCCCCACTTTTCCTACATCTATTCTATAGTATTATATACTCAGCCCCAATCCACACTTTTCTACATCTATTAATATTCTATATACTCAGCCCAATCCCCACTTTTCCTACATCTATTCTAATATTCTATATACTCAGCCCAATCCCCACTTTTTCCTATCTATTACATTCTATATACTCAGCCCCAATCCCCACTTTTCCTACATCTATTCTATAATATTCTATATACTCAGCCCCAATCCCCACTTTTCCTACATCTATTCTATAATATTCTATATACTCAGCCCCAATCCCCACTTTTCTTACATCTATTATATTATATTCTATATACTCAGCCCCAATCCCCACTTTTCTTACATCTATTCTATTATATTCTATATACTCAGCCCCAATCCCCACTTTTCTTACATCTATTCTATTATATTCTATATACTCAGCCCCAATCCCCACTTTTCCTACATCTATTCTATTCTATATATTCAGGCCCAATAAGGCCCCAGAAGCTAAGGAGAGATATATTTTATTTTATATATTTTTTTGTTTTCAAATTTCCTCCCTAGACCTTCATCAACCTTAAATAATATCCCCAAGATCGCCCTTTGATATAAACTTTGCATTGTTCCTCCTAAATTGCAGATTCGCAATCGCTTTTCAGGATATAATCGACACCTTAATGGCACGAAAGGTCTTAAAAAATGTCAAATAAATGGGACGAAAGGTCTTAAAATCGCCAAACTAATGGGACAAACGTCTTAAAATCTTAAAATTAAGGGGCTAAACACGGGGAAAAGGGGTTCCATAAAAAAAAAATAAACTTAATCTGGTACTCCAAGATACCATAAGTTACGTCAGGATGCGAGGCATAACACATCAAGGACTTAACCCTTTCAAGATGTTGACGCATTTTGACAGCTTATTCTGGCTATCATTAGACGATATTAAACAGCTTAGGAAGGATGTGTGGGGATTGAAAGGGTAATGACTATCTCATTTAACCCTATGAATTCCATATACCCTTCCTAATCTGAATAAAATCGTCTAATAATAGCCAGAGAGCAGACCACAAATGCGTAATAGTATCTTAAAAGGGTCAACAGCTTATGTCTTGCTCACGGACGTCCTAACTTGCAAATGTTCTGGTAAAGTAGATTATCAGGAGTTATCATACCCACTTAAGGGGAGACTGGCCGTTTGTTTGGTCTATTAATTCATGTATTCATATATTTTTTTAGTTTCCTCCCTAGACCTCCATCAAGCTTAGAAAAACACCCCCTAGACCCCCCTTCAAGATAAATTTGTAAATTTGTCGGTAGAAAAATGTCCCGGCCAAAGGCCGGTTCCTCTTAAAGTTGCAGGCTCGCTTTCGCTCGCCAGGAAATAATCGACACCTAAATGGCATGAAAGGTCTTAAAATTGATAACGAAATGGGGCGAAAGGTCTTAAAATCGCCGAACTAATGCGCCGAACATCTTATAATCTCAAAACTAGTGGGGCTAAACATTAGGGAGAAGGGGGTCCAGAAAAACGGTCTTCCTCCCCTTAAGTTATCTAACAAAAGATCTTGATCTTCTAGCTAACCCAGACCTCGGTGGAAGTCTGCCATAAAAGTGTATACGTCTCTCTGGTCCCTGTGGTTTGTGGCTCTTTGATGGTGATTATTATGTCACGGGTTGTTTGGCCACTCAGATCCGGACAACTTCACCCGCTGAGTCCAGTTATTCTGGCTGGTTTTCCTCTTTATACCCATATTCTCCATGGATCTTGGAAACTGCGAAAAAACCTACTTGTGCACAAACACAAACACTCACATTCATATATAACACGTGACTCGAGCTAGTCCTCAATATGAGAGATCTCTATATATTTTTTGCATGCATAGTTTGGCTAATCTTCTCATAAGAATGTACTAATACTGATTCATTGGCTCTGGGTTGAGGCCACTTTAAATCAACTCTAGATCTGAGCAATGAGTTAATGGCTTACAACCCCCAACCTTCTAAATCACATGTTGTGGCAGTCCATCCTTACCGTAGGCTATCAATAATCCGACTCGTAATAATCAATAAATCTGATGCTGCCATCTTTCTTCCTTTGTCCTCACTTGTGTAATGTTCAAGCACTCTGTCTTCCCCTTCTCATACCTGCGTCAAACACTTGGTGTGTATATTTTGGTATTATTATTTTTTGTTTTTCCCCCTTATTGGAAAAACAGCTTCAAGACCCCCCCCCCCCCCCATGAGATAAATGTGTAATTTTTTTCGGTAGAAAAATGTCCCGGACGAAAGCTGGATCCTTAATCTAAGGCTCGCTATCGCAATATACCATAATATATGACTAGTTGACTACCGTTTTCTCCTCTTCGACCTGTCCTCCTTCGCCTCCCTTTCCTCCTGCACCATTTTCCTTCATGTTCTTCTTTCCATTTTTGTTTCCTCCTCGTCTTCCATCATCTGTGTTCTACTACTCATGCTCTTCTTCCTTAACCACCTCTTCTTCTTCTTCTACCATCTACCACTTCATGCTTATCATCAGCATTTTTCCTCTATCAACTCTTCCTCGTCCATCTCATTTCTACCTCCACCTCCTTATCATCTTCATCATTATCATAAGCATCATCATCCATTATTATTAATATCATCATTTTAATTTTTCAACTCCTCCACATATTTGACCTCCTTCTCATCCATATTATCTACCTATTCCTTCACATGTTATACCTCCTCCTCCACATTTTATACCTCCTCCAGGCCATCTTCCACATTTTATGCCTCCTCCTCCTCCACATTGTATACCTCCTCCAGGTCCTCTTCCACATGTTATGCCTCCTCCTCCACATTTTATACCTCATCCAGGTCCTCTTCCCCATTTTATACCTCCTCCTCCACATGTTATGCCTCCTCCTCCACATTTTATACTTCCTCCAGGTCCTCTTCCACATTTTATGCCTCCTCCTCCTCCACATTTTATACCTCCTCCAGGTCCTCTTCCCCATTGTATGCCTCCTCCTCCACATTTTATACTTCCTCCAGGTCCTCTTCCACATTTTATACCTCCTCCTTCACATTTTATGCCTCGTGCTCCACATTTTATACTTCCTCCAGGTCCTCTTCCACATTTTATACCTCCTCCTCCACATTTTATGCCTCCTCCTCCACATTTTATACCTCCTCCAGGTCGTCTTCCACATTTCATACCTCCTTCTCCACATTTTATGCCTCCTCCACATTTTATACCTCCTCCAGGTCGTCTTCCACATTTTATACCTCCAGGTCGTCTTCCACATTTTATACCTCCTCCAGGTCGTCTTCCACATTTTATACCTCCTGCAGGTCGTCTTCCACATTTTATACCTCCTGCAGGTCGTCTTCCACATTTTATACCTCCTCCAGGTCGTCTTCCACATTTTATACCTCCTCCAGGTCGTCTTCCACATTTTATACCTCCTGCAGGTCGTCTTCCACATTTTATACCTCCTCCAGGTCGTCTTCCACATTTTATACCTCCTCCAGGTCGTCTTCCACATTTTATACCTCCTGCAGGTCGTCTTCCACATTTTATACCTTCTCTTCATTTGTATTTCCTCTATTTTCCTCTTCGTTATTTTCTACCTCCTCCCTCCTCTTCTTCCTCATTTTCCTGCCCTACCTCCTCATCATTTCCCTCCTCTTCCTCATGTTCTATCTCTTCTTCCTCCTCTTCCTGTTCTACCTCCCTCCTCCTCATGTTCTACCTCTTCCTTCTCCTCCTCATTTTCTACCTCCTCCCTCCTCCCTCTTAATTGTCTACCTCCTACCTCCTCATCATCCTGTTCTACTTCCTCCTCCCTTCTCATTTTCTACCTCTTCTTCTCCCTCCTCATGTTCTACCTCCTTCCTCCTCATTTTCTACCTCCTCCCTCCTCCTCTTCCTCATCATCCTGTTCTACCTCCTCCCTCATCATCATATTCTACCTCTTCCTTCTCATTTTCTACCTCCTCCCTCTTCATCATCTAGTTCTGCCTCCTCTTCATTTCTACCTCCTCCTCCTCATTTTCTTTCCTCCTCCTCCTCCTCCTCATTTTCTACCTCTCCCTCCTCCTCCTCCTCCTCATTTTCTACCTCTCCCTCCTCCTCATGTTCTACCTCTCCCTCCTCCTCCTCCTCCTCCTCATTTTATACCTCTCCCTCCTCCTCCTCCTCATTTTCTACCTCTCCCTCCTCCTCCTCCTTATTTACTACCTCTCCCTCCTCCTCCTCCTCATTTTCTACCTCTCCCTCCTCCTCATTTTCTACCTCTCCCTCCTCCTCCTCATTTTCTGCCTCTTCCCCCTCCTCCTCTTCCCCCTCCTCCTCTTCATTTTCTACCTCTTCCTCCTCCTCCCCACCATTGCCCTACGAGATGGCCGCCTTCCCGTCGTTATCCAAGTCGGCCTCCTCAAGTAATTGCATTTTTCACTTCCTCTTCATTCACGAGTCTCTTGATTCGTGGGTGCTCCTCTTCCTCATTCATTCTTTTTCTTCCTCTTCTTCTTGTTATTGTTTCACCTTGTTTTCCTTTATGTTCCTCTTTCTGATATATTTGTCGTCCTCCTCCTCCATTACATTCTGATTCATCTACTTACCTCTTGACTCTATTCAGTATTCTATTGACTCATTGTTCAGTTGCCTCGACTCGACTGACTCATGGTTCAGTCGCTTCTTGAGCTTCTTGACTCGTGGTTTAGTCGCTTCTTGACTCATTGTTCAGTCGCTTCTTGACTCGTGGTTTAGTCGCCTCTTGACTCATGGTTCCGTCGCCTCTTGACTCATGGTTGAATCGCCTCTTTATTTGTTGGTAATCCTCTATGTCCTTGTCCTCCTCCTATTTTCTTTTCTCTCTTCTATCTCCTGCTGATTCGTATTTTCATGTCTACACCTTGAATTTTAATGAGGTATAATTCAGAAGAAATAGGAAGTGAATCATGCAGAGATTAATATATTAAGGAAGAAACTCAAGATCACTTCCTCTATCTAATTATCGGTACTTATGTTCTTGCAGCTTTCCATTTAAGCTTTTGTAAGAGTTCAACCATTTAAAATAATACATTTTCAGTCCATGCTCAAATTTTGTTTTTATCTGTTGAAAAGTTCAGTTCCTTAGCAGTGTTTTCGATAATCAATGGAAAACTAAGAAACTGTTATGTATCTGAAACATAATGTGACTAGGTTTATGTCTCTGAAACATAATGTGGCTAGGTTTATGTCTCTGAAACATAATGTGGCTAGGTTTATGTCTCTGAAACATAATGTGGCTAGGTTTATGTCTCTGAAACATAATGTGGCTAGGTTTATGTCTCTGAAACATAATGTGGCTAGGTTTATGTCTCTGAAACATAATGTGGCTAGGTTTATGTCTCTGAAACATAATGTGGCTAGGTTTATGTCTCTGAAACATAATGTGGCTAGGTTTATGTATCTGAAACATAATGTGGCTAGGTTTATGTATCTGAAACATAATGTGGCTAGGTTTATGTATCTGAAACATAATGTGGCTAGGTTTTCATAATTAATAGCATATTTGGTAATAGCAACGTTGTAATAGCTGAACAATAAAGACAATTTACCGCCAACTGTAAAAAACAGACTATAATTGCCTAATTAATGTAAAAAAAAAAACTATGTTGCCAAAGTAAAGATATCTGACAAAATGTTAGTATTTTAAAAGTTTGTTCTTACTTTACCTTAAGTAATAGCACCAATGAAGGATAAAATGTATTAAATATTTTAAGAATCGTTAAGTATCTAGTAGTAGGATGTTTGACAGATGACATTAACCCCTTCAGTATCTTAGACACTATATAATAGTTTTTCTGATTATCAAGCAGCGACATAAGAAATAATCTCAGTCGATCAAAGAGTTAAAGTCGATCTTAATTAACTCTTTGTCTCACACAGATTAGTAATGAACTCGTCTAATGATAGCTTGAATATATGGAAATAATTGGTGGTGGTGTACTAAAATGATTATAAAAGTGGACTGCCACCCCCTCCACCAGTCTGTGGAAGTAATGGTGTCGGAGGGGCTATTAGTTCACTACTCATTATTTCCAGGCTTGGTTTGGGAGGAGGCTGCGTTTCATAGGCCAACTTATAGTTTGTTTATTTAAAATTGTCTTCGGCTTGCGAACACCCTTAGTGGCACTCGGGTTTTTATTTGATTTTATTAATTAATTAATTTATATATTTCTAGAATTAATAGGCATTTACTGTATTTTCGTGTGTGCCATGGATTTTGGCCTATGTAAATAAAGTTATGTTTTCCATTTATTTATAAATAAGTTTTCCCTTGTGTTTGTCTGCGTGTGTGTCTGAGTGCGTATGATACACATGAGAGAGAATGGCTGAAAGTGTTAGGGAGCCATTGCTTGGAGAGAGAGAGAGAGAGAGTGAGTGTGTGTGTGTGTGTTACAAGGAGTTGCAAGAAATAGTTGGTATCTCAGAGACTTTGCGGTCCATTCTGGGGAGATACTGGAAGTGAAAGGAGAGATATTGTTTAGTTCACTACACTCATTACAGAGTGTGCAAAATACTATCTACTCTCTTCTTGAACTGCTCTACTGAAGAACTTGAGAGAGAGAGAGAGAGAGAAGAGTGTGTGTTTGTGAGCATTGAGTGTGTGGGTGGTGAAGTGTGGAGATGAGAGTTGGAGAATGAGAATATATATGTGTGTGAAGTGAGCGTGCAACTGTGGACTGTGAGTGATGGAACTGTTTGAGCTGAGTATGTGGGGAGTTTAGACAACTTGGCTGAATATGTGTGGTGAGTTATGGATCTGTGGGGACGATAAGTGTATACTAGGATGATAGGATTCCATGATAGAACATAATATCTTTGCAGAAATATCAGCCAGGTACAGCCAAAATATATAATTCTCAGAGAACGGGGATGATAATTTAAGTGAAATCTAGGGAGCGGGCCATTAAGGGGGGTTTACCGGCCTTTTTTTTATCTTTATCTCCTTTTCTCTCTTTTCCTGGCTTGTATCCATTCGGCCCCATTCAGCCAACTGTTTTAAGACGTTTATCCCCATCCAGGCGTTGATATCTTCCTGGCGAGCGATAGCAAGCCAGCATTGTATGGAGAAATCCGGCTTCGCCGGAGAAATTTTTCTATCGAAAAATGTACAAATTTAGCTTGCTGTCAAAACAAAAATGTATATACAGTATATGATGGCTCGCTACCGCTCGCCAGGAAAATATTAACACCTGGATGGGGGTAAACTTCTTAAAACAGTAGGCTGAATGGGGCCGAATGGATACAAGCCAACGAGAGAGGGAGAGAAAGAGAAAACAAAAAGCAAGGTGGGCTCCCTTAACTTACACTTCTACTACGTGAAACAAAAAGTACTAGTCTCGGGCTATTAGTTACACAGCAAGTGTAGTAACTTTGAATTACTGTACATAGCTTATGAGCAAAGTTTTCAGCTAATTATGGATTTTGACTTTACCAGTGGGTGGGGCAGTGCTAGTGCACCTGTAACTCCGGTATATAAATCCACTGGGAACAGGTGGATAGGTAGGTGAACACTCTAGGACATACTTACGACCTTTACGGGCTCCTTATACTTTATGAACCCCCGACATTGAAATATTAAGTCAAATATTAATAACAAGATTTGATTCAGTTCTAAGTCAAATGTTAATAACAAGATTTGATTCAGTTCTAAGTCAAATGTTAATAACAAGATTTGATTCAGTTCTAAGTCAAATGTTAATAACAAGATTTGATTCAGTTCGGGGTCGCTTCGAATATATAAGATCACGATTCCTGTCCTACACTAAGAGAGATTTGATTTTGCCCCGAGGGGCGAGTTTATTGAGCAGCGCCCCCCATCCTGTGAGGGGACAACCACTGGTAACATACTGCTCAAAGAGCCATTATTCCACTGAAACAACAGCATCGTCGTCTGGTTACATTCATATTTGTGTTTATAAATCAGGTTGGCATTATTCAGATGTGTTATTATAGTTTCCTCATTTAATTGTCACATGGTCTGTATATACGTATCTCATGAACAAAAAAAATACACACAAGCAAGCTTGTAGTGACTGAATAATTAATGACAGGTTGTAAATAATAGCACTACAAAACTAGTGCAATCGTATGAGGAGCTGTTCATATTGTCATTACATCAATGGTTATTGAGATCATAGTTAGCTGAATACAATTATTACATACATGATGTGACTAATATTTCCAACTACATAAATTATTATGCAATAATAGTACCACAAATATATTACAATCATATGAGGGACACTGTGAGGTGTATGTGTGGAGAGCTCATACTCACCAGTTGAGTAGACTATATGAGAAGTGTGACACGTAATGAAAACAACATTTGGGTGATTGATAAATGTGACTATGATATGGGAATGTGTGGAGAATGACAAACACTATATGAGTGTGTGTGTGTGTGTGTATCTGTGTGTGTGTGTGTGTGTGGTGCCACTTTAGTATGTGAGTTTATGAGGATACACATACAACATGTGGGTGTGTGGATGGTGTGTCTCAGTGTGTGTGAGGGATGACGAAAATTAATGTACGTGTTTGATTGTGTGTGTATGTGTGTGCGTGTATATGTGTACAAAGGAGTACAAAGGAGTACAAAGGAAATCAAGCAACAACAGATCTAGTGACTCTTCTAGGTTGCTTGTCCTCCAAAACACTGAGGATCAAGTGTCCAGACAGTGGTTTAGAGTGGGTAAGGGAACATTGGAAAGGGAATTACTGCCCTGGAACTAATGTCCGTGGCAGGATTAGGAAGTTAGTAGAGGACAGATAGGTTAGTAACTGAGGGGGGGGGATAAAATAAAGTTATTCATTTACAAACGCAGTCAGTCGCGGGTTTGATGAGAGATATTTGTCTAGGCGGAGTTTAAATGAATCAACGGTGATGCAGTCTATAACGTTTCGGGGAAGCCCATTCCACAAGTTGACAACTCGACGTTGTCTGTACGTATGAGGTTTGACTGTGTGTGTGGAAGGCATGAATGAGCGGGGGGTACTAATGATAAAAGTGTGTACAGTATGTGTGTGGGTGGGTGGGTGTAAAACTGTGTGTGTGTGTGTGTGTGTGTGTGTGTGTGTGTGTGTGGTGGGCATGAATGAGCGGGGGGTACTAATGATAAAAGTGTGTACAGTATGTGTGTGGGTGGGTGGGTGTAAAACTGTGTGTGTGTGTGTGTGTGGGGGCGTCTTGGCAAGGTCCTGGCAGCACAGAGTTCAATACCGCGAGGCTCCAGCCCTCCTTGGCGCCTTTAACACTCACACACACACACACACACCCACTCATACATACATACATACATACACACACACACACACACACACACACACACACACACACACACACACACACACACACACACACACACACACACACACACACACACACACACACACACACACACACACACACACACACACACACACACGCTCACTATCTATTAACCCATCTCGCTATATCCTTACTTCTGTTCCAAATCCTATAAGGCACTGGTACAGCATTTCAGTAGTTCAGCCTCCTCTCCTCACCACCATTATATCTTATGAAGGTTAATGTGTACCGCAAATAGAGGAGACCGCTAATACTGCTGCCCTCGACCGCTGAGTGTGTGCAGTCTTCTTGCGGTCGTCAGAGGTCAGGTTCCGGAGGTTATAGTTCAGAACAGGGAGGGAGATTGGCTGATCAAGAGCAATAGATGAAGCTTATCTACTACTGAATGACTTATCTTATTGACCAAGTTTTCTCTTCCACACCCACCTATTTACTCACCTATCCTCCTCACTTACATGAACTCGTGCAATTATATGCACATAAACAAACACATATACACACACGCTCAGTCACAATTACATTATTATATATACTTACATATCTAACTTACAGTAAAACTGCATATTATGATTCAACTAACATATTTACATTTAAGCAATATTTATTCTACAATCTTGTTAGTATGGAAAACAATTGGTAAATAAGACATATTGTGTATAATTATAGAGTACACCTCTTTAGTAGATAATGTGGTAATACCGTGAGTCTGTTTCCCACACACCTATAGCCTGGAGGTGGAACACAATAATTATAGTGGACACAGCGTCCTCAACCCAACCTTGTCACTAGTGATCCATATAATCACTTACTACCTTTCTACACACACGCACATACACACTCTCTCTCACACACACACACTCTCTTTCTCACACACACACATACATACACTCACGCATACACACAATCTCTCTCTCACACACACACACACACACACACACACACACACACACACACACACACACACACACACACACACACACACACACACACACACACACACACACACACACACACATACCCAAACTTATAATGTACACACCAACGACTTGGACTGGTACTCTAGAAAATGACTTGCTTTCCTTGTTTGAGGGCATGGGGTCATTTGCGTGTTCAGCTTCTGTACTTACTGTTTTTGTCTCCATTGTATATTATGAATATTCTATTATTAGGTCTGCAACGATGGGTGCTTCACTTTTGGTGGAGTATGTTAATTTTCTGTGTTAACAGGGGAAAAAATGCATCAATATGTTTAACAGAAACTGTTAAGTTCATATCTATAATGTGCGTGTAGTATGCGGGCGTTATGAAACGCATTGCCAGTAATCACAATAATGTATGATAAAAATAGTCCACACGTATATATATATATATATATATATATATATATATATATATATATATATATATATATATATATATATATATACACCGGTATATACAGTATGTGTGTGTGTGTGTTTTTTTTTTTGTTTTTTTTTTTTTTTTTTTTCTATATTCCAACTTACTTCCTCTCGGGCATAGGCTGAGAGCCTTAACATTCACCGCTTTACAATGAACAGTGAAGCCCGTGAGGTCTTGTTCCAGTCTAGGGAGTGAGACATGTGAAGCACGTAGAGTACAACGAGCACCTGCCATCTTGCCCTCACATGAGGCACGGTGCTCACTCATGGCCCGAAACGACCCCATCTCTGAAGCCACCTCGTTCCCGTGCTTCACTGTCTCATCCCCTACACTCGGACTCTCACACTTACACACACACAACGCCACCTGTTGAGCAGATAACTCACCAGGCATTGCACCCCTATAGCATATTTTGAATATGGGAATATTCATACAGTGCTATTTAATCAGGGAACAATGAGGGTATTTTATTGACGTTTCGGTGGGCTTGTGGTAATGCACTGATACCAGGTACAGCACAAATTCCATCCCAATAATATCTTCCCATTGATACATCGGGATTTGAACCCGGGACCTTTGGATTACCAGGCCAGTGGCAAGACCACTCCACCACACCTCCACTAAACGTGTGTGTGAATAGACATACCCCAGGAGTTTAAGAAAGGAAATTGTACTCGTCATTACTAATTCAGTAAAGCCATAATTTCATTGAAAGCGTGAGAGAAAGAGCAAGAGCGAATATTGAATGGAGGATCCTGGCACCCAGCCACAGTCACTCACTCTCTCTCTCACACACACACTCACACGGAGTACAAAGGAGTACAAAGGAAATCAAGCAACAACAGATCTAGTGACTCTTCTAGGTTGCTTGTCCTCCAAAACACTGAGGATCAAGTGTCCAAACAGTGGTTTAGAGTGGGTAAGGGAACATTGGAAAGGGAATTACTGCCCTGGAACTAATGTCCGTTGCAGGATTAGGAAGTTAGTAGGGGACAGAGGGGTTAGTAACTGAGGGGGGGATAAAATAAAGTTATTCATTTACAAACGCAGTCAGTCGCGGGTTTGATGCGAGATATTCGGAGAGAGAGAGAGAGAGAGAGAGAGAGAGAGAGAGAGAGAGAGAGAGAGAGAGAGAGAGAGAGAGATCCACATCCACATTACAGTAATAATAATAATATACACCTGTGTACAGAGATTTGCCTAGCTATACTGATCACACAGACCTTATAATCCAACTGAGGGTGTCAGACTTAATTTTAGTAGCGATAGAAGAATCCCAAACAAATAAAGGTGGAGTTACAAAGAGTTACAAGGGATAGTTATAGTAGTATCTCAGAGACCTTGCGGTCAATTCCGAGGAGACACTCGAAGTGGAAGGAGAGAAACTGTTTAGTGCACTACACTCTTTACAGAGTGTGCAAAATACTATCTTCTCTTTTCTTGAACTGCTCTACTGAAGAACTGTTTACAACTTCGGAGGGAAGTTTATTCCAGGTAGAACAGATCTTATATGTGAACAAGTTTCCACAAATGCTAGTGCTGAACCTTTTCAATTCTAATTTCCAGCCATGGTTGTGTGTTGTATTCATATTGAGGCTAAACAGTTTGCTATAATCCACATTGTCAAACCCATTAAGTATTTTAAATACTTCAATGAGCTGACCTCGTAGTCTGCGTGTCTCCAACGGGAAGAGATCAAGAGCTCTCAACCGGTCTTCATAGCTCATTTTTCTAAGCGATAGAATAAGCTTTGTAATCCTAGCTTGTACTCTTTCCAGTCGCTCTATATCTTTCCTGAGTGCGGAGACCAGAATTGAACAGCATACTCAAGGACGCGTAAAGTGTGAGGACTATTTCCTTACTTCAATTGCCTCTTAATATAGCCCAATAATTTCTGAGCTTTCTTCTCTACTTCAATGCACTGCTTGGAAAACTTTAGGTCACTGCTAATCAGAACACCCAAATCCTTTTCCAAGTCAGTCACTTCCAGAGGCATTCCCTGAATTGGGGTTTGCTTGGCCGATATGCATCACCTTGCACTTTTCCAAGTTTAGAGCCATCTGCCATGTCTCTGACCATTCACCCAGTTTGTTGAGGTCCATCCTGAGCTTTTCAACACCTTTGGGGTAAAAATGGAGAGAGAGAGAGAGAGAGAGAGAGAGAGAGAGAGAGAGAGAGAGAGAGAGAGAGAGAGAGAGAGAGAGAGAGAGAGAGAGAGAGAGAGAGAGAGAGAGAGAGAGAGAGAGAGAGAGAGAGAGAGAGAGAGAGATAGAGAGAGAGATAGAGAGAGAGAGAGAGAGAGAGAGAGAGAGAGAGAGAGAGAGAGAGAGAGAGAGAGAGAGAGAGAGAGAGAGAGAGAGAGAGAGAGAGAGAGAGAGAGAGATCCACATCCACATTACAGTAATAATAATAATATACACCTGGGAGTAGTAATTGGTAGTATTATTGGTGTGACCCACAGTTGTCCTCTAAGCTTCCCTAGCAATGTCAGCTTCACTCCAGCCAGCCAACCATGTCACCGCTACTGTCTTACGTCTTCTGTCATTCAGCCATCATTACCAGCCTATAATCTCATCTCTTATTTACATCCTTCACTGGTTCTCTATCCTCCACTGCCAGCTCTCATTTGCATCCTCATCCTTCTCTGGTTCTTCATCCTTCACTGTCATCTCTATTTACATCCTTAATCCTTCGCTGGTTCAACATCCTTCACTGAATCGCCATCATTCATTGGTTCTCCATCCTTCACTGGTTCTTCATCCTTCACAGCATTTTTCATTTTTATCCTTCACTTGTTTTCCATCGTTCACTGGTTCTTCATCTTTCACTGGTGTCACCCTTCACTTGTACAGCTGGGGTCAGTTTCAGGCAGTTGGCTACATTACCAAAGAACATGAACATAGATTAAGTAAACACATTATTGTATTCTTTGTTTTTCAGTGATTATTGTGTGATATTGAACCAGTAGATTGAAGCAGTTTTTGTTTTGTTTTGTTTAGTCTGCTTATTTGTATCGATGGTAGTGTCTGCCCTGGGCCTATTGCCTGCTCCCAAGGATAAACGCGGTGTCCCACCTTCATTGTTTCAAATGAATTTTCATCTATTGGTTAAATGCAAGAATAGTCCTGAACCACAGCGAACAAGCCTTGGATATAAAGTCACTGTTTATGTTTACTGAGGAGATTTTGTTTTACAATTATTACTAGAGATAACCAGATTTTAAATTATAGAAGTAAAACTGGACTCTTGACCGTTACTATATATCAACTCTACCAGGACCGTGTCAACAGTATATCTCGAACAGTGCCAATTTCAATTAGGGCCAGGCATTTAAAGTTCTAAAAATAATAAAGATTATGTTCATAAATTGCCAATATGTGTAGACTTGGGACTTGACGCTAGATAATTCCACGTTTTGAGGATTTGTGTTATTTTATAGTTATTATTGAGGGTTTTATTGTTTTTGTAATTTTCAGGCATTTGCTTTTCTATATATATATTAAATAAATAAAATATAAATAAATATAAAACTGTCAAATACTAATAAATGTCCCTTCTTTTTCCAGGTGAGTACTGTCCCGTCCTGGTCAACAAGCCTCTGTTCGGGTGTGAGTAAGGCAATCTTTACACTAACTCATACCTTGCTCTGAGAGGTTATTGTGCTGGTTTTATTATGCTTATATTATTAAGTACTTTTGTTATATTTACAATTTTTGAGTAATTATTTGTTTTAGTTGCCCCCTAGAATCGCGTCAAGTTAACTCTCCCTCATGTACCCCTTCAAGATAGATTTGTACATTTATCTATAGACAATTGTCCCGAGTGCTGGAGGGACCTTGGTGACCCTGGTCTCTGGGTCTTCTCCTGGGTGACCTAGATGTGTGTGAATTTGTGTTTTGTCTGCGTTTGTTCGTTGTTTTATGTTGTGTTTTGTGTATTCCTGTTCTTGCTCTGTCTTGAGGCGGCCACTCCCAAGAAAAAGAAAAAATAATAAAATAGAATTAAATAGAAAATACAAATAAACATAGGAAAAGTGGGGATTGGGCCTGAGCATATAAATAGGTAGACAGATAGAATTGTCCGACCAACGGCCAGTTTCTCTTAAATTGGTGGCTGGCTTTCGCTTTGGTCAAGAACAAATAAATAACGTCTATTGAAACGTCTTATAATCGCTAAATTAAACGAGTGAAACATTTTGAGTCGCCAAGCTGATGGGGTGAAGAGGAGGTGGGTGGGGGGTGAGGGATGGTCATAACTACCACTCACAGATTATATATAGTTAAGAGTATTGCCTCCTACATTGTAATAATTCCACCACCTATTAACCAATATAACCAACTTATACAATATTGGCTCAAACAGGTTAATCCCTTCATGACGTTCATCCTAACGATAGACGATTGTATTCAGATTAAGAAGGATCTCTATGAGTCAAATGGGTCACACACTGTCTCAATTGCACTTGTGACTCCCATTGATTCTTCCTAAACTAAGTAAAATCATAGAATGTTGGTCAAAATAATGTACAAAAGGGCGACATAATACTGAGTGAAAAGGTTAATGTTTTAATCCCTACGTTTTTGTTTAGGAAGATGTAAATTTAGCTTAAGGTTTAGAATACACACTCTATATCTTTTGCTTAATTATGTGAACGTCTACGCTTGTGAAGTAGTTTGTCTTAAATTAGAATAGTCAAAACTAAAGTTACTTCGGCATGATTGAAATATCAGCAACCGCAAATTACGATTATTAATTATGTTACTGACTCGGTAGAGATAGTCGGCTCGTGTTTAAAGTATTTTTTCCAGAGATAATAGGATCATAGTGAAGTAATGGAGTTTATTGACATTCAAGTGTCCAAGGAAATCACGAACATTACATATTTAAGCATCTTGGTAGTTGTATGCCAGTACTAACAATATACTGTACATGATTATGAATGTATAGCATATAGGGTCATCTTGGTAGTTGTATGCCAGTACTAACAATATACTGTACATGATTATGAATGTATAGCATATAGGGTCATCTTTTATGTCAACTATGCTCGGGTTTCCTCTTATGAAAATAATTCGATCTTCCTACTGTATATATTGCTGCTTGTGATGCATTGTTTAGTACAGACTCAGTTTGATATATCTCTATTTGATTTGCTTGTGAATATTGAAAAATATCCCAAATATCTATAAACTAATTCAAATCAAGAAAATGCTTGATATGAAGTACGCCTTTGTAAATACTAAGCCGATAATACATATGCAAAAATGGCACTTACTGTTATAAAGATCTGGTGTAGGTTAATTATGCAGTCCAATTGTTTCCACTTTCCCCTCAGTGTTGTTCCCCTTCACCACGTCCACTAGTAATTCCTGGTAATTATATAAACACTACCACTTTCCCTCTTTCCCGAGACCTTGACTGTGTGTGTGTTGTGTGTGTGTGTGTGAGTGTGTGTGTCTGTGTGTGTGTGAGTGTGTGTGCCTGTGTCTGTGTATGTGTGTGTCTGTGAGGGTGTGTGTGTATGTGTCAGTGTGTGTGTGTGTGTGTGTGCATGTGTGTGTGTGTGTGTGTGTGTGTGTGTGTGTGTGTGTGTGTGTGTGTGTGTGTGTGTGTGTGTGTGTGTGTGTGTGTGTGTGCATGTGTGTGTGTGTGTGTGTGTGTGTGTGTGTGTGTGTGTGTGTTGTGGGTCGGTGGTCAAGGTGTACTATACGTAAGGCCTAGGGGTGAGTCTCAGGCCTAAACCAATTACTGGGGTAGGTTAAAGTTTCTATGACCGCAGCTCTTCTCGCTACTGCAGCCAAGGTCAATACATTCTTATAATAGGCGTCCTCACACTTGCGTTTACTGTGCTCCCGTTATGTGGTTAAGGAACCTATAGCCTGTTTTGTTTTTAAGCTAGCGAGAAATAGACTCATCCCCATCTGAAACGAGGATTTTAGTTTGCTCCCTTGACCTCTAACAAGCTTAAAAAACGCCCCCAAGATCCCCTTCAAGATTAGTACATTTTTCGGTAGAAAAATGTCCTGTCCGACGGCCAGTTCCTCCTAAATTACAGGCCAGGAAAAAATCAACACCTAAATGGGACGAAAGGCTGTGATATTGACGACGAAATGGGAAGCAAACTTTAAAATTGACAAACTAATGGGGCGAACATCTTAGTCTTATAACTAACGGGGGAAAAGGGGGTCCAAAAAAACAACATACATAATATATATTGTAAACGGTTTATTAATATAATAGCAATATACTGAGGCTGATAATGCACATCTTATATAGTAACAGATGAACATAATGAGTTACAGTACATAATTTTTTTTTTTTTTTTTTTTTTTTTAAGAGACTACGAACGGAGGAAGGAAAACCACAGATAAAACAAAAAGGTACATGTGCCTAAAGGCATCCTCCATTCATAAAATAAATATTGATAAATGCAATGAAATGCACAATACATTTGCAAATAATTGAGTGTACACAAATTGTATTACAACTAATGAGTTGACATATTGTAAATGGCATAATGTATGAGAATGCCTATGGGGAGAGACCTTAACCCTATGGGGAGAGACCTTAACCCTATGGGGAGAGACCTTAACCCTATTTAGGCTGAGTGGGGTCTTTTTGGACTTCCCCTGTTTCGCTCCATTAGTTTGGATATTTTAAGAATTTTCACCTCATTAGTCAGGCGATAATAAGATGCTACACCCCATTCAGGTGTCGATTTGTTTCTGAGCGAGGGATAGCCATCCTGCAGCTTTGAAGAAATCGGCTTGGCCATTGTGCTATCGATTTTTTTTACAAATTTAGCTTGAAGGGGGACTGGGTGGGCATTTTTTTTTTTTTTTTTTTTTTTTTTTGGTGAAAACATTATAGGAAGGAGTTTTTGTTTGTCTAAGTGGCAAACAAAAATACGTTGCTTGAAAGTGTCAAAACCAAGCATGATCCTCAATATTAACTAAACAGATATCCTAATAATTATAATAATAATGTATACACCACTATTGTCCAACACCATATGGCACCACAGACACTTTAGACTTGCGGGCGCCTCTGGCACCCAGGCCTGTGGAGGCAGCAAGTCCTTCAGTTCACACCAGACTCTCAGATAACCAACTAGCGTCTCGGCGCTCCTGTACTCAACCCTAGCCAATAAAGGATTGAAGAGTACTGGTGTTATATCTCCATTCATCTTTATTATATGGCGCAGTGTATATCAGTATCTGAACCTACATGGAGAACCTGCACTACCTAGCTGAGGCTGCAGCTGCTGTGGAAGCCGGCTTGCCGCCATGCGGTCCCTACCCGGCTACATCTACCTCCCAACCGGTCGAGCCTTCATTGCCCGATGCCCTGTCTCCATACCCATCCATCATCTACTTGAATGAAAGGATCGACGCCCTCCAATCGAGTATCGCCACCTTTCTACAGCATCACCAGGACCAGCAGCCTCCACAACTACAACATCGCCCCGCGACAGCTCCACCACCGCCCCGCCAGGATCTACAACATCGCCCCGCGACAGCTCCACCACCGCCCCGCCAGGATCTCCAGCCCCACCAGCCTCTACAACATCAGCCCAGGCCAGTAATGTTACCCACCAGGCTGACCCATCCTTTGCCTCATGCCCCACCAGTGATACACTTATTCATCCCTCTACACAGACACCCACACCTCATACATCTCCCCATGTCTCAGTGCCCCACCATATGCCAGTTACCCATGTCTCAGTGCCCCACCATATGCCAGCTACCCATGTCTCAGTGCCCCACCATATGCCAGCTACCCATGTCTCAGTGCCCCACCATATGCCAGTTACCCATGTCTCAGTGCCCCACCATATGCCAGTTATTCCCCACATGTCTTTATTACATATGAACATGACTAATCCCCTTACCCACCCTCTCAAGAGCGAATATCCCACACCCTCCCCAACTGACGGCCAGGCCCACACTGGTGTTGTTAGCGACGGTCGGTATTACGGCGGCCATTATGCCCCCCCTGGCTATCGTACGGCTGGCACCAACCCTCACGGCGCAGCCCCTTCTGCGCATGACGTCATCATACCACCACCACCTCAAGTCCCTTCCTACCCAGCCCAGCCACGCCCCGCCCCGCCCCGCCGGGCTGCCCCTACGCGGCCCCAGGCCGCTTTACATATGCCGGGACACGCCCTACGCAAATTCTGGGCTGATTGGGAGGTCTACAAGCGGCTCGTCCTTCTACCACCTCACGAGGCTACCATCGAGCTCTACCAGACGTGCGACCCTGCCCTTCAGAGCGCCATATTTGCTCACAATCAGGCGTTCTCCTCATTGCCAGAAATCGACCTAGCAACTCTCATCACACAACTCGTCCACCGACAACGGAACCGCGCAGCCGCTCGCCACCACTTCCGGTCTCTTCTCCAACAACCTACTGAACAGATCCGGGACTACGTCACACGTATTACGGAGGCCACTTTGGACTGTGGCTTTACCTGCCCCTGTTGCCACACTGATGTCTCTGACGAACACATACGGGACCAAGTGACTATCGGGATTAGTGATTCGTCCCTTCAGCAAGATGTTTTAACTAAAGACCCGCACCCTACCTACCTTACAAGATGTTATCAACTACTGTGTGGGGTTCGAATCTGCGGCACTCGATCAGACGGCAATGCAACCGGGGGTACATGCTGTGAAATCACCATACCAGCGTCTCAAGAGTACTTACCTACGCCCCGCCCCTATCCAGACCCCCGCCCAACCCACTCAGCCCCCGTCGCCCGCCCCACCACCTCCTCACGTCGGCCCCACTTCATCTCCCACACGTTGCTCCGGGTGTGGCCTATCTTCACATTCACAAGCCCAACGATCTTCGAAGTGTCCTGCATGGGGCAAGACCTGCACGGCGTGTAAAACCTAACCACTTTGCCAAGGTTTGTAAATCCACCTTTTCCCAGTGCAGTGGGTGCGGCCTATCCACACACTCTCGAGCCGAACGCCCATCCAAATGCCCTGCTTGGGGCAAGACCTGCCCGTCGTGCAACAAACTCAACCATTACTCCACAGTTTGTCACTCCACGCCCTCACCTTCATCCGCGGCTGTTATCATTGGTACTATCAAACAGGCTGTTAACAAACCACCACCCGCACGGCTCCCCTCCTTGCCCATTACCATTTCTACTGCCATGTCGCCCCACTCTCACCCCACCAGCGTCACGGCCCACCCTGACACGGGCGCCCAAGTATCTGTGGCTGGTTTGCAATTACTACGGGCACTGGGCCTCCAACGCCACCACCTACAGCCTACTCACCAACGGATCACGGCCGTGGGGGGTCACACTCTCCAGGTCCTGGGTTATATGCCGACTACCATTACCGCCACCGACGTTGCCGGCACCCCCTACAGTACTGATGATGATATT
Source organism: Paralithodes platypus (assembly GCA_032716605.1). NCBI lineage: Eukaryota > Metazoa > Arthropoda > Malacostraca > Decapoda > Lithodidae > Paralithodes > Paralithodes platypus. The sequence continues at coordinate 93,075,871 of CM064487.1, read as the reverse complement.
TTTATTATTCAGGCACAGTCACCGTTATTTATTAGCATGTCAGCTTGTAGGGCACTACATATCATCCCTCCCGACTTCCCCACACCTACCCCCTGCATGGCCGCCCACACAGCCCAACCACCACCCACCTTGACCAGGACCCCTCCACCACACCGGCCCACTTCCCTCCCCTTCCCACCTAACGACCTGCACCTGTCTGACCTTCGTGACTGGTTCTTGTCACAGTTTGCATCTTCTGCATTTAACACCACCAGCGGCCCACTCCCCACGATGTCTGGCCCTCCCATGCACATCCACATCAAGCCTGGCGCATCTCCACGTGCCGTGCACACCCCTGCCCCTATACCACATCATTGGAAGGCCCAGGTCAAAGCAGATCTCGACAGGGACGTCGCACTGGGCATTATTGAGCCTGTCCCCATCGGTACCCCTACTACCTGGTGTTCTAGGATGGTGGTGGTCGCCAAGAAAACTGGACAACCCCGCCGTACAGTTGACCTGCAGGCACTCAACCACGCCTGCCTTCGGGAGACACATCACACCCCGAGCCCATTCAACTTGGCCCAATCCATCCCTGCAGGCACTCGTAAGACGGTCCTAGACGCCTGGAATGGATACCATGCTGTTTTACTCGACGAATCCAGCAGGGAGGCTACGACTTTCATCACGGAATTTGGCCGTTACAGGTATATCAGGGCCCCTCAAGGTTACTTGGCAGCTGGCGACGCCTATACCCGACGCTTCGACGCAATCATACAGGCTGTCCCTCGTAAGGTGAAGTGTGTCGACGACTCCCTTTTGTGGGACTCTTCAGTCGAGGAGGCATTTTGGCACACTTTTGATTACCTGGCCCTCTGTGCAACCAACGGTGTCACTTTCAACCCTGACAAGTTTACCTTCGCCGCCCCTTCAGTTGACTTCGCCGGACTCACCATCACAGACACTGGAATTAAGCCATGCACGTCCATGATTAAGGCCATCCGTGACTTTCCCACGCCCACAGACATCACAGGAGCCCGGTCGTGGTTTGGTCTCGTTGAACAGGTCGCCTGGGCCTTCAGCATCAAACCGGAAATGGCGCCCTTCCGGGAACTTGTGCAGTCCAAAACCCCCTTCCACTGGGATGAGGCACTCGACTGTACCTTTGCCACATCTAAGGACCACATCACACGCCTGGTTGAGGAAGGGGTCTGCTCCTTCGAGATCGGCAGACCCACGTGCCTCGCCACAGACTGGAGCAAAACCGGCCTTGGCTTCCTCCTACTCCAACAACATTGTTCCTGCCCCACCGCATCTGCCCCCACCTGTTGCAAGGTCGGTTGGAAACTTGTCTTCGCCGGCTCCCGTTTTACCACACCTGCGGAGTCCCACTACGCACCCGTCGAAGGCGAGGCTTTAGCAGTGGCTGACGCCCTTGACAGATGCAGAATGTTTGTCCTGGGCTGCCCTGACCTCGTCGTCGTCGTGGACCACAGACCTCTACTGCACATCCTTAACGACCGGTCCCTGGACAACATACCAAACCCTCGCCTGTTCAAGATTAAGGAACGTACCCTACGATACCAGTTCACCATTCAACATACGCCTGGCAAATGGCCCCGCGGCCCTGACGCTGTCTCCCGCTCCCCGACCAGGCCCTCCGCGGACGCCCATGATGTGCATAGTGCGGCCGCCAGCGAGCTCGATATCCACTCAGTTGCCTTGGCCTCCCTCACCATGCTCGCCGCCATACCTGACCCAGTTGTATCATGGTCTGACCTTAAATCTGCCGGCCAACAAGACAGCGAGTATACCTCCCTTCTTCAGACCATCCCTGAGGGCTTCCCGGACTCCAGAGAGGCGACCGCCCCACAACTACGACAGTTCTGGGGTGTTAGAGACCGCCTCACTTCCGTCGACGGGGTAGCCCTCATGGATCAACGACCAGTCATCCCCCATCATCTTCGGTCCAGAGTTTTCGAGGCCCTTCACTCAGCTCATCAGGGTATGACTGGCATGAAGGCCCGTGCACGTGCGAGTGTTTACTGGCCAGGTATTGACAAGGCCCTACGCAACTGCCTGGATACCTGCCACTACTGCCGCGCCCACGCCCCGTCCCAGCCGAAAGAGCCACTCATGTCATCTGACCCACCCCAATGGCCATACGACCAGGTAGCCGCCGATTTTTTTCAGCACCAGGGCAAACACTACCTGGTCTACGTCGATCGCTTCTCCAGCAATGTCCACATCTTCTACCTGCCACCAGGTAAATGTGGTGCTCACCACCTCATCTCGGCGTGCCGTACCCTCTTCACCCACTACGGAGCACCCCGGGTACTGGCGAGCGATGGTGGGCCCCAGTTTACAGCCGGGGACTTCCAAGAATTCCTGGCACATTGGGGTGTGTCACAGCGGGTCAGCTCTGCGTTCTACCCTCAGTCTAATGGCCGCGCCGAGCTGGCGGTTAAAGCAGCCCGCCGCATCATCGCGGACTGTACATCCCCCACTGGCTCTCTAGACAACAACGCCGCAGCCCGCGCCCTCCTCCAATACAGGAACACACCCCTCTCGACCATTGACAAGTCACCAGCTCAACTTCTCTTCGGCAGGACCCTACGGGACCACGTCCCCTGCAATCCTGCACTTCTCCACCTCCACCCCCACTGGCTTCTCTCGGCCGAAGCTCGTGAGGCAGCCCTTTTTCACCGTAACGCTGCCCTAGCCACATACTATAATGCTTCAGCCCGGCCTTTATCACCACTCCACGTCGGTGACCGGGTCTCCGTCCAGAACCAGGGGGGCAACAACCCGACACGGTGGAACAAGACTGGCACTGTAGTGGAGGTGCATCCACACCGCCAGTATACCATCCGGGTGGATGGGTCGGGGCGAGCCACACTCCGCAACCGCCGCTTCCTACGACAGCTTCGTCTACCGCCCTCCACTCAACCTACACCGCCCGACTCCACCATCGCTATCTCCATTCATCTTTATTATAATAATCCCCAAGACTTCGGATCAGATAGTGTTAAAGGGGGGTGGGGGAGGGGATCTTGATTTTTCTGGACCCCCTTCTCCCTCATGCTTAGCCCCATTGCTTTTCAAATTATAAGACGTTAGGCCCATTAGTTTAGTGATTTTAAGACCTTTCATCCCATTTCTTTGTCAGTATTTAGACCTTTCGTGCCATTTAGGTGTCGATTATTTTCCTGGCGAGCGATAGCGAGCCTGTAGTTTTAAGAGGAACCGGCCTTCGGCCAGGGCATATTTTACCGAAAAATATACATATTTATCATGAAGGGGGATCTTTGGGGTGTTTTTTAAGCTTGATGGAGGCTTAGCGAGGAAACTGAGAAAAATAAACATGTAAATAAAAAAAAATAGACCAACCAAATCCTCCCCCCCCCCCCCCTACTCCTAATTCCCGGGGTAGGTGAGGTTGTTCCCCCGGTGGTGATCCGTATATATACTATATACACTCAAGGTCAACACGTACTTACTATTATACTATTATTGATGTGGGTTTGTGCTTAATTGTTCATCTTCTATTTATTTGGATTGATGAATTAATGATCTTCTTTCAGTTGTTTGCTTTAGTTGTTGATCTTCTTTATATTTAGTTTGATGAATTAATGATCTTCTTTCAGTTGTTTGCTTTAGTTGTTGATCTTCTTTATATTTAGTTTGATGAATTAATGATCTTTCAGTTGGTTTGCTTTAATTGTTGATCTTCTATTTATTTTGGTTGATGAATCAATAATCGTCTTTCAGTTAGTTCGCTAAATTAATGATCGTCTTTCAGTTAGTTTGCTAAATTAATTATCTTTCAGTTAGTTCGCTAAATTAATGATCGTCTTTCAGTTAGTTTGCTGAATTAATTATCTTTCAGTTAGTTCGCTAAATTAATGATCGTCTTTCAGTTAGTTCGCTAAATTAATTATCGTCTTTCAGTTAGTTTGCTGAATTAATTATCTTTCAGTTAGTTCGCTAAATTAATGATCGTCTTTCAGTTTGTTGGGTGTATTATGATCCTTCAGTTAGTTTGCTGAATTGATTATCGTCTTTCAGGTAGTTTTCTGTTTATTCTTATACAAGGTAATGGGATTTACAATATATTGTTTTTATTTGATACCGGTATACTATATGCATTGTATTATTTGATACCGGTATACTATATGCATTGTATTATTTGATACCGGTATACTATATGCATTGTATTATTTGATACCGGTATACTATATGCATTGTATTATTTGATACCGGTGTACTATATGCATTGTATTATTTGATACCGGTGTACTATATGCATTGTATTATTTGATACCGGTATACTATATGCATTGTATTATTTGATACCGGTATACTATATGCATTGTATTATTTGATACCGGTGTACTATATGCATTGTATTATTTAATTTTTTCGGTGACTATAATTATCTTCACACCCAATAAGGATAAGAGAACTAGAATTCCCGAAAAGGATATTATGCTAAATAATTGGGAAGATATACCGGAAAGTTAGTTTCCCAGGCCGGATTATGGTGAGGCCAAGGCCTAAGGGAAGGGTTAGAGGCCTAAAACAATTACCGGGGATGGTAAAGTTTCTATTACCACAGAGGTTCTCACTACTGCAGCCAAGGTCAATACATTCTTATAATTGGTTGCATACACTCTTATTACACACTATCTGTACTGGCTTAATTATCTACTTTCGCTTTGTGTTGATATCAAGTTGATCCCTACATAAAATATATATGATTGAATTAACCCCTTCCGTATCTGTGACGTCTTTATTATTATTGTTCAGCTACATTTAGACTATTTTATGAAGCTTGGGAGAGATAGGCTATATGGTAGCAAAATGGATTAATTGAGACAGTCTGTGGCCTTTTCATTGGTAGACGTCCTTCCTAAGCTGAACGCAAGCGTCTATGTGTTGCCAAAATATAATGAAAAAGGCGTCACCGGTACAGAAGGGATTAAGGGGAGGTATTTAGTTTGTTCCCTAGACCTCCATCAAGCTTAAAATTACACCCCCTTGAGTCCCTTTCAAGATAAATTTGTACATTTTTCGGCAGAAAAATTTCCCGGCCGAAGGCCGGTTCCTCTTAAATTACAGGCTCGTTATCGCTCGCCAGGATAAAAACGACACCTGAATTGCACGAAAGGTCTTAATATGGGGTGAAAGTTCTTAAAATCGCTGAACTAATGGGGCAAACGTTTTATAATATCAAAAGCAATGGGGCTAAACATGAGGGAGAAAGGGGTCAAGAAAAAAATCCCTCAAGTGAAGATGCCCCCTTAAGCGTATGATTGCATTAAATGTGTACATGCATCAATCCTTTCAATGGCTATATATTTCCTACCAAAGAGTGTAAGGAGGCCCAGGGGGTGAAGAAGCCTAAATCAATAATGACTGGGGCAGGTAAAGTTTCTATTACATCCATTATACCACAATTCTCTTGGCGCTCGTAATTAATAGAGTCAAGGTCAGTACATACTGTATATCTAGTTAGTTTATACAGAGTCTTGATGTATAAATAATTAAATAGTTAGATATATACAGAGGTTAAGGTGAGTAGACCTGAATCATTAACTACTAGTGCAGGTCAAGTTTCTATTATACCACAGCTCCCTCGTTAGTTCTTATTACACCACAGCCATGGTCAATACATATCTATTATTAGACTAAGAGCACTATTATTAAATAATATTTATACATTGAGAGCCTTGTGAACCACCACATATCACCTACAGTATATCACTTCATCATGCTAACAGGTTGTAAAATTCCATTATTTTTGGTATTGTGTGACGGCAAGTCTAAATTTTATAGCATTACGGTCATTATTATTTTTTTTCTTTTTCAAAAATAATCGCAATAAGATTGCCTTATAATATTGTCAAGTGATACGCAGTTCAATCATGTAAAGGTCTTTTAGCTATTTATCTTACTTTGAATCCCAGACTGACTACTTTTATGCTCAAATGAACCCGGTATCACACGAACGCCTTTTCCCTCAACTGTATCGTAAAACATAGGTCTGGCGGCTTATGAAGTTTGCTTCACCTACAATATTCTATCTTCAGTCTAGTTTGCAATGTTAGGTCAAATGATTCTATAAATGCTACTGTAATGATGGTGACAACAAAAACAGGCGATAAAAGCTCTCGTGTGATAACTCCTCGAGGTTTGTTTTCTTGTTGAGCGGTACTTGAAAAGTAGACACACACACACACACACACACACACACACACACACACACACACACACACACACACACACACACACACACACACACACACACACACACACACACTGACTGTAATGTGGTCATAGTCATAACCCTTTCAATATCTTGGCGGGCGTCTTTTTGTATGTATTTCAATTATACGATGTTATGCAATCGAGGAAGGATCTTGATCAATCAAAGGGTTAAAATTTATCATAAATATTCTTTGAACTCTCTCAAACCTGATGTAAACTTTAAAAATCGTCTAATAATAGCCAGGTATAATGAAAGTGTGCGTTGGGGTACATTGTAAAATATATTGAATATCATAAGGGAAATTAGAGTGTTTATGATAATCAAAACATGTAAAGGTATATTGGTGGTAATAAAGCGATCTACTAATAGAATAGACAGGTATGTCACTATCAATATGCTCACTGATATTATACACATTGTTCATCTTTCACATTGTATACTTAAAGGGTTATATTTGAAAGGCCGCGCGAATCATTGTGCCAGACTACGAGGAGCCTTTTACTAACTTAATAAATTGTAAGCATAATAATACATAAATAACTAATAAAATGTAAGTAATGGATGCATCATTCTGCTGAAGGAATTACATAGGCCGTTTTGATAAGCTTCAATAAACTTAAGGGGAGATTTCCACTCGAGGGATTTTTTTCTGGACCCCTTTCTTCCCCTCATGTTTAGCCCCATTGCTTTTGAGATTTTAAGACGTTCGCCCTAGTAGTTTGGACATTTTAAGACATTTTGCCCCATTTCTGTCAATTTTAAGGCCTTTCGTACCATTAAGGTGTCAATTTTTTCCTGGCGAGCGATAGCGAGCCTGTAATTTAAGAGCAACCGGCCGGGACATTTTTCTACCGAAAAATGTACAAATTTATCTTGAAAGGGGGTCTAGGGGGTGTAATTTTAAGTTTGATGAAAACGTAGGGAACAAACTAAATACCTCCCCTTAACCAAATCGTCTTGCAATAGCCAAAATTAAAATATCATGATATCATCGAAGGAGTTTATTTAGTTTAAAGCATTGAACTCCCAGGTTGCTGCTGTATATAACCTTAATATATATAATTATCTAGACTCTAGAATATAGTTAATTTAACTTCATCGTACGAAAAGGTTTACCAATAAGATGACACACCTTATGGATGTACTCAAGCTACCTCCAGGAAAATTTATTTATCTTATGAGGAATCTGTCAGAGGAAGGAGGATAATTGAGAAACTCTTTAACCCTTCGACTTGTAGAGATTATTCTTAAACTGGGGAAAATCATCTGGCAATATTATTAAATTAATTGATAATAACTCGTCGTATGGTTGAAGGGGTAACTGTATCTAATCCCAAGGGTGGTCTTTTGAGGATTTTACCTACTTCGCCCCATTATTTTGACGATTTTAAGCCATTTTGCAAAATTAGTTTGCCGATTCTAAAACGGGTGTCGATTTTGTTTCACGGTGAGCAATAACTAACCTGCAATTTAGGGAGGTCTGGGGATACGTGTGTGTGTGTGTGTATGTGTGTGTTTGTGTGTGTGTGTGTGTGTTTTAAACGATCAAGGGGTTTTGTGGCGTAATCTAAATAAATTAAATGTTCGAAAATATGAAAAGCAAGCCTAACCCTCGCTAATCATAATAACTAACAAGGCCACAGTAACCTCCCTAGACGTGGTGTGAGCCCGTGTTAATAGAAAGTAATGTGGTGTTGTGGTTTATATGTAGGCCTATAGGGAAGTGATGGGTGGTGTGCAGACATGATCTGTGGTTATGGTCCTCTGTGTATGTGTGTGTGTGTGTGTGTGAAGATTCTCCGAAAATTTTACCGAGGTTTTTATTGCAGGAAGGACAGCGACCAAGGCCAATCTCCATTCGTTCCCGTGTGTGCGCCTTCCTGTGAACAAAAAAATGCGCAAAAACAATAATTACTCAGCTTTGTCTTTAAGATAGTGGTGGGCTTATTCTATCTTGACAAATGTTATATATCTCTATTTTGTTCTGGCCATCTTTAAACGATTTTATTCGGCGAAGGACAGGTCCATGGCACTATAAGACAATTGTAATTATTGTTTGAACTCTTTTCAGTCCTAAAGGTCTTTCGTAAACGCGGTCAAATGACCTATTGTGTATTAAAGGCCACACATCCCGACTCGGATAGGAGTAGAACAATCGAGCTGATATTTATACCGTTTTGTAGTAGTCCAACAGCAATTAGGTGTGAACATTTACAACACATAATTATGATCTGGCACCTTTTTTAATTATAATGATTTAATGGTCAAGATTGCTGGCTTAATTGTAGAGAACAGACAATAGCGTTGTAGGGAAGATATACATTAGGGTAGTGATTGAGAGAGTGAGAGTGAGAACGGAGAAATGGATAGGCGACGAGCAGGGAGGTTTTAGGAAGGGAAGAGGATGTGTAGATCAGATATTTACCCTGAACTGTGTTGTGGAGAAATATCTGGAGAAGAAACAAAAGGTGTATGTTGCCTTTATGGACTTGGAGAAGGCCTATGACAGAGTGGATAGAGAAGGTTTGTGGAAAGTACTTAGAATATACGGAGTAGATGGCAAGTTGCTGAGAGCAGTGAAGAGTATGTATGAGGGTGCAAAGGCGGCAGTACGTGTGGAGAGTGAGCAGAGCGAGTTCTTTGACCTGAATGTTGGTTTGAAACAGGGGTGTGTGATGTCCCCGTGGTTGTTTACTGTATATATGGATGGAGTCATGAAAGAAATACTATCAAGAGCAGTGGATGTTGGTGTATCGCTGAAAAGGGAGGGAAATGAGTGGAAGCTGCCTATACTGCTGTTTGCGGATGATACAGTTCTGATGAGCGATAATGAATGGGAGTTGCAGGGTCTGGTAAATGAGTTTGGAACAGTGTGCGAAAAACGGAATTTGAAGGTAAATGCGGGGAAGAGCAACGTTATGGTCTTCGAAAGGGGTGAAGTCACAGAGTGTGAGGTGAAGTTGAACGGTCAGGCTATGGAGATCGTCAACTCTTTTAAGTATCTGGGCAGTGTGTTGAGTAAAGATGGGACTATGGATGAAGAAGTGCGGGAGAGGGTACAACAGGGGAAGAGGGTTGTAGGAACGCTGAAAGCAGTAACAAGAAATAGGGTGGTCAGTATGGAAGTGAAGAAGTCCTTGCATGACACTGTGGTAATCCCGACACTGACTTACGGAAGCAAGCGAAGCATGGACGTTGGTTGAGAGACTCAGACCAAGAGTGAGAGCAGTGGAAATGAATTACTTAAGAAGTGCGTGCGGAGTTACATGGAGGGATAGGCAGACTAATGAAGAAGTAAGAAGGAGGTGTGGTGTGGAGGTAGATGTGCTAGAAAGTGTGAAAAGGAACAACTTGAGATGGTTCGGCCATATGGAACATACGTTCCAGGAAAGCGAGAGAATGACTAAGAGGGTGTACGAGAGCGAGGTGGAAGGACAGAGAGGGAGAGGTAGACCGAAGGAGAGGTGGAAGGATGGAGTGAGGAAGTATATGAACGAAGGCGGTGCTGGTTGGGGGGAGGGGCGTCGACTGACTGGGGAGAGGGGTGCATGGGGGCGGTTCGTTCGTGGCCACCCCTTCGGGGATCACGGCGTCAGGCAATAGATAGATAGATAGATAGACAATAGCGTTAGCCAAAATATAATGAATAGTATACCACGGATCTGGAGAAGTGTAAATATTATTCCAGCCTTCATATATATAGTTAACTTCTGCCTAATTATTAAAATCTGCACTAATTTCAACCCTGGTAAGGCTCCTAGATTAGTCCACCTTAGAAACCCTACAGGAACAGAGATCGGCCAATCTCTGCCATTAACGAACAAAAGAATAACAGTCTTTGAAAACTACGACGACCTCAGTATTTCCCAAAATGTTTTTGCAGGAAGGACTGTGACGGCCAAGGGCAATCTTCATTCGTTCTCGTGTCATCCTTCCTGCGAAAGAAACCTGCAGATGGGAGAGCGAAATATATTTTACGCTATTTAGAAGGTCGTAAAATGGCTATCTGCTTTGTTACTTTTAAACCCAGTCCGTTAAACGACGTTTTTATTTTTGATATGCTGGCTGTTTGTAGACGATCCAAGTTCTTTCTAAGCTTAGATCAATCCTGTGTTACCTCCTACTCTCTCCCAAATTTATTTTATTACAGAAAGGACAGTCACCATAATCATATCCAGTCATTCTCTTCTGACACTTAAAACAGTACAAATGGAGGAGCGAAATATTTACAGCGCCATTTAGTATATCGTTAAATGACCACCTGCTTCCTGACTGCTCTTAAAGCCTCGTATAAGAACAATTAAGGGTTGGTGTTGTAGAGGCGTTTAAGATCTCCTAATGTCTTCCTAATGCTTCCCAAACTGTTCCATCACCCCATCCCACCCACGTTACCGCTTACCCCGCTCACAACGAACTTCGATCTTTGCTCCCACATGTTTTGCCTCAAGTTTTGTTAGTGGTATGTATATCTATCTATCGATATATATATATATATATATATATATTATATATATATATATATATATATATATATATATATATATATATATATATATATATATATATATATATATATATAATAGAATGTAAAACTTGCAAACTAAACAAACCAAAACTGGGACAAAGACAATATAAAGGCAAAATAACTGATCAAAATTGCTATGTGGAAACAACGCTTACTAAAATAAAAACAATTAAAATAAAAGAACACAATCCACCACATAGGGTGTACATCACTATATGAGCAAGTCAATCTGGTTCCAAATCAAACTGATCGCACACATAACAATGCACCATCGTCATGTTCAAGGAATTAGTCAATTTGGGAAGTCAATATATATATATATATATATATATGTATAGTTTTTTTTTTTTTTTTTTTTTTTGGGGGGGGGGGCGTCAATTAAGCTAGGGTTAGTGTGGTTTGGTGTAGGCAAGATTAGGTGAGGTTAGTTTAGTATATAAATATTAAAATGGGTTCCGTCAGCCCACCCCCACACTGGTTAATGATTATTTGACATGCAAGTAGTTTCATCCACAATTTAGTTCTCATTAGTCATTTCACCTACATTTTGAATTCATTTTGGTTAGGTTTGGTTTTGATAAGGTTACGTTAGGTGAGGTTAGTTTGGATTAGATTATGTTAGATTACACTAGGATATGTTTGGTTACGATAGGAGAGGTTAGGATAGCTAACACACACACACACACACACACACACACACACACACACACACACACACACACACACAGTCCGTAGCCTAGTAGGTAGAGCTCTTGTCTCACACACGAGGGGTCGGGGGTTCAATCCCCGGCCGGGCGGAGACAAATTGGGCTTGTCTCCTTTCATGTGTTAGCCTCAGTTCACCTAGCTGTAAATAGGTACCTGGAATAAGTGGACGACGTTGTGACGTCCCATCTGGGGTTGGCAAAAATGGTACAAGGCGAGATGGGTATCATATGGTTCACCTAAGCTGATGGCTACCTAAGCCTTCGGGCGAGACGGTACCGTCTATAGTGAGAATGGTACCATACAGATCCACCCTAAGCCTTCGTTTCCGATGTCGCCAATTGGCTAAATACAGACTACACACACATCCACAGCCATTCCAACAGTACATAAAACACTTAACATCCATTTCACGCAATACATTCCCAGTTAAGGAGGCGCGATAATAATGAGCTTAGCTCGCATTGCGTGGATTCCCCTTGACGAACAAGTAACTGAGTAACACACACACACACACACACACACACCAAACATCTTCAAAATAATGTTACTCACCAGCCGTAACTCGTATTCGTATCTAAGCAATCGTAAAGCTACATATGTGTGTGTTGAGAGAGAAAGGAAATCAAGCATCATCATGTCCAGCGACCCCTCAAGGCTGCTTGCCCTCCAAAACACTGATGGTCAAGTGTCCAAACAGTAGTTTAGAGTTGGTAAGGGAAAAGTTGAAAGGGAAGACTGCCCTGGGACAAATGTCCGTGGCAGGATTATAATAGGTTAATAGGGGACAGTTGTTAGTAATATAATAGAGGAAAATAAAAACTGTATTCATTGAGAGAGAGAGAGAGAGAGAGAGAGAGAGAGAGAGAGAGAGAGAGAGAGAGAGAGAGAGAGAGAGAGAATCTTGCTAATGATGACACACTCTCCAGTACGAAGCTAAGCCACTATTTAGCTAGTCGTAAACCTGTATGTGTATGTGCATGAGTGTGTGTGGTGGACAGCGGGTTAGATCACAGAGCCAGGTATTATGTGGTCCAACGGAGCAAGACGATAACCAATGCAACGTCTTACTACTACAATCTAAAACAAACACAAATGGGATATAAATAAATAAATAAATACATGAAAGTAAATATATAAATAGAAAATATATACATAAAGAAATACATACTGTATATACCCTAACTAGAAAGTATATGTGTTTTCCTAAAGAAGTATGTGTTAGAAGTAAAGATCTCCAGCCCACACTTCTGAAAAGAGAGCATAGTAATATTAGCAAAAGATGGACTAAGCTATGGCAGGCATGCGTTCAACCCCCACTCTGATAGAACCAGCCCATCAATACAGTGAGGGTACTATAATCATCATTGCTATCATAATTTTTCACCTTCTCCTCCTGTATATCTTCCTCCTCATGTCCACCACAAGACGACAACAATCCGTCTTAATTGTGGTGAGGTAATAGTGTCCCCTCTGCTCCACACCCCCCGGACCCTGAGCTGCCTGGGCCAGAGAGGGAAAGTTAGTTTGGTTGGCTATAATATTATAATGACAGTGGTGGGCCAGACATTATTACTTCATTTATACTACTGGATGGCTGCTACTACTACTAGTACTACTGCTGCTGCTCTCTCTCTCCTCCCTCTCTCCTCTCTCTCTCCTCCCTCTCTCCTCTCTCTCCTCTCTCTCTCTCTCTCTCTCTCTCTCTCTCTCTCTCTCTCTCTCTCTCTCTCTCTCTCTCTCTCTCTCTCTCTCTCTCTCTCTCTCTCTCTCTCTCTCTCTGTCTCTCTCTCTCTCTCTTCTCTCTCTCTCTCTCTATATATATATATATATATATATATATATATATATATATATATATATATATATATATATATATATATATATATATAGATAGATAGATAGATAGATAGTTAAAAAGAGATAACAGGTCTCTGGGAAGGGAACAATATTTTAAATATGGCATATACAGTACATCAGTTATTTTTTGGGTGAATATGGGGGATAAGAGAGAGAAGAGGCAGTGTGAAAAAACAGAACGAAATACGGACAGAATCAGAGTGAAAAGGGTGAGATTAGTTTGATATATCCAAGAAGTTAAATATACAGGAAGTGTACCAAATAACTTAATAGTTTTATAATTACAATTCATGTGACACTGGGAACCTATTATGCTATTGATTGTTACAGGAAACCAAGGCAGGATATCAGCCTTAGCTAATACAGTTATCGTTTGCAATACACCATTAAAATTCACGGTGGTGAGATTAGTTGGTAAATAGTATTTTTATTATGATACTCGATCAAATTATTGTATAACATAAAGATTATATGATAGCAGTTTTAAATTGATAACATTGAATGGTTATCATCGGATAATTAAATCACATACTAAGTTAACTACCCATATGCAAAAGCAAGACATTATATTGTCTTAACCCCTTCTGTACCGGTGATGTTCTTTTTATTAGATTTTGGTAAGCATTAGATGACTGTATTCAGCTTAGGAAGGACATCTACCAATTAAAAGGCTACAGACTATCGCAGTTAGTCCTTTTAGCTACCATATATCCTTCTTAAGCTTCTTAAAATTGTACAAATGTAGATGAAATATAACAAAAAGACGTCGGCGGTTCAGAAGGGGTTAACATTGATCACAGAAACATAGGTCATGGTTAAATGGAAGCAGACAAGGAACGTAAATTACATAATAAGAGCAAAAATAATACAGACCAGTACAAGAGATGCTTATAATATAAATCGTATTTGACTAGTTATCCTATTTAACTGGTAATAGGTTTTGAGAGGATATGTAAATGAGCAGTGTATGAAATTGTGGGAAAATTGTAATCAATTAATATTTTGTGTCATGCCCCAGCCAGGGTACGAACCCAGGCAATATATGCTATGCCACGTAAGAGAGAGAGAGAAAGAGAGTGTGAGAGTGAGTGAGTGAGTGAGTGAGTGAGTGAGTGAGTGAGTGAGTGTGTATTTACCTAATTGTATTTTACAGGATTGAGATTACTCTCGTAGTGTCCCGTTAGCCTGTGTGTGTGTGTGTGTGTGTGTGTGTGTGTGTGTGTGTGTGTGTGTGTGTGTGTGTGTGTGTGTGTGTGTGGTGGTGGGTGGGGATAGCGAGGAGGACTTTCCATGGTAAACGTGTGCAAGACCAATAATATACTATTGGTCTTGGACGTGTGCTGATACTGTACAGAGAAGAGCAAACAACGGCATGAATTATATTTGTGAGTGAGTGAGTGAAAGGGGAGTTTGAATATACATTGGACATCAAATATCAAGGATTGGAATGTTGGTGGTTTTGTGTACCCGTGACGTCCTTTCCATTATATTCTGGAAACTATTAGACGATTGTAGTCCAGCAATTAACAGGCTTCGAACTATCTCACGTAACTCATTTTACTACCACAGATCCTTCTTAAACTGCACAAAATCGTCTAAATATTGCTAGAATAAAATTAGAAAGACGTCGCCGGTACAGTAGGGGATAATTTAACAAGTTTATTACTTATTTTGCCAGTAGGTTTTCGTGTTTACATCGTCACCTTAAGACATCCCCCCCGTTACCGTCACAACTCGTTGGCGCAGAATATATCGTGTCATGGCCGAATGATACTGCAATGATGGTACCGTAGAGCAACACTCGTCAACAATAATCATGACAAAATGTGGCATGATTTATTAAGTGTTGCCGTCAATCACGGCAGAATTAACTTCAGCGATTTCGTAGCGTCATTAGAAAATCTTCTATATTCGCAAAAGTTACAAGCTTCTGAAAAGCATTGTTCTTAGAATGAAACAATATATATACATAATTTATACATAATTTATACATGATACACATTGGTTTAGCCTGACTATAAATACCAACCGTCATCATACCTGGAAGTTGAAGCTGAAGAGGAATTTGAGTGCCAAAGAACGATGCAAGCATCATGTCCGAAGGACACTTGTTTATCTATACATCTCCCAGACATGAACTGCAAGGATTTTGAGATACTACTTAATTATTGTAACTGCTTGTAAGTCCCCCCAGTTTGTTAGAGCGGGTTGAGTGTGAGAGCAATGTGAGAGTCAGAGAGTGTTGCCCGGGGGGTTCCCACAGGTGAGCCAGGTACGGTAGGTCATTAGGATCACCTGTTGCTTTCTTTACTCCCCACAATCACCTACCACACCCTCCATATTCACATACCTTCTCCTTTTACGCCTGTCCTACCTGCCATATTTAGTGTCAGCTAGTTCAATGGCTCACCTATCTCCCGCTTACTGTCCTACCTGCCATATTTAGTGTCAGCTAGTTCAATGGCTCACCTATCTCCCGCTTACTGTCCTACCTGCCATATTTAGTGTCAGCTAGTTCAATGGCTCACCTATCTCCCGCTTACTGTCCTACCTGCCATATTTAGTGTCAGCTAGTTCAATGGCTCACCTATCTCCGCTTACTGTCCTACCTGCCATATTAGTGTCAGCTAGTTCAATGGCTCACCTATCTCCCGCTTACTGTCCTACCTGCCATATTTAGTGTCAGCTAGTTCAATGGCTCACCTATCTCCGCTTACTGTCCTACCTGCCATATTTAGTGTCAGCTAGTTCAATGGCTCACCTATCTCCCGCTTACTGTCCTACCTGCCATATTTAGTGTCAGCTAGTTCAATGGCTCACCTATCTCCCGCTTACTGTCCTACCTGCCATATTAGTGTCAGCTAGTTCAATGGCTCACCTATCTCCCGCTTACTGTCCTACCTGCCATATTTAGTGTCAGCTAGTTCAATGGCTCCCCTATCTCCCGCTTATTCATATAGTATATACTGTATTATATTAATGTTTCAGCTAGTTCAATGGCTCACCTATCTCCCGCTTACTGTCCTACCTGCCATATTTAGTGTCAGCTAGTTCAATGGCTCACCTATCTCCCGCTTACTCATATAGTATATACTGTATTATATTAATGTTTCAGCTAGTTCAATGGCTCACCTATCTCCCGCTTACTCATATAGTATATACTGTATTATATTAATGTTTCAGCTAGTTCAATGGCTCACCTATCTCCCGCTTACTGTCCTACCTGCCATATTTAGTGTCAGCTAGTTCAATGGCTCACCTATCTCCCGCTTACTGTCCTACCTGCCATATTTAGTGTCAGCTAGTTCAATGGCTCACCTATCTCCCGCTTACTGTCCTACCTGCCATATTTAGTGTCAGCTAGTTCAATGGCTCACCTATCTCCCGCTTACTGTCCTACCTGCCATATTTAGTTTCAGCTAGTTCAATGGCTCACCTATCTCCCGCTTACTCATATAGTATATACTGTATTATATTAATGTTTCAGCTAGTTCAATGGCTCACCTATCTCCCGCTTACTCATATAGTATATACTGTATTACCTGCCATATTTAGTTTCAGCTAGTTCAATGGCTCACCTATCTCCCGCTTACTCATATAGTATATACTGTATTACCTGCCATATTTAGTGTCAGCTAGTTCAATGGCTCACCTATCTCCCGCTTACTCATATAGTATATACTGTATTACCTGCCATATTTAGTTTCAGCTAGTTCAATGGCTCACCTGTCTCCCGCTTACTCATATAGTATATACTGTATTACCTGCCATATTTAGTGTCAGCTAGTTCAATGGCTCACCTATCTCCCGCTTACTCATATAGTATATACTGTATTATATTAATGTTTCAGCTAGTTCAATGGCTCACCTATCTGCCGCTTACTCATATAGTATATACTGTATTATATTAATGTTTCAGCTAGTTCAATGGCTCACCTATCTCCCGCTTACTGTCCTACCTGCCATATTTAGTGTCAGCTAGTTCAATGGCTCACCTATCTCCCGCTTACTCATATAGTATATACTGTATTATATTAATGTTTCAGCTAGTTCAATGGCTCACCTATCTCCCGCTTACTGTCCTACCTGCCATATTTAGTGTCAGCTAGTTCAATGGCTCACCTATCTCCCGCTTACTCATATAGTATATACTGTATTATATTAATGCACTCACCTGACCCATTGGCATAACTCACTCACCTACTATATTCTCTTTCTTATGCTACACTTTTCATTTCATGCATTGTCTGACGCAGCGATTTGTTTTCAGCGATGCGCTCTCTCTCTCTCTCTCGTGTGTTCCGGCTTGAGTAATAATTCACCTGACTTCACTATTTCTCTCTTGTTCCTGTTGGATCTGCCGTGTAACTCCTCTCACAAATCTATCATCCCCTTAAGTCAATACCGCCTTTTCCCTCAGCATTTATCGGTAACACTGGTCTTAAACATTTTAAGTATTTATGTCGTCTAAATCTACCTGCAGTCTAGTTTCCGATATCAGTGCAAATATTCCAGAAATGTTGTCGGAAAAATTTTGACCATCGAAAATTGACGATAAAAGCTCTTCTGTGATATTCCCTTTACTCATGTTAAGTCTATCACAATGCTTCAGTATCTTCCTGGACTATTGAATATTTCTCATATTTTATATCTGCCGTATCAGCCGATTCCATCACTAATGTCTCACAAACCACTAGGCCTTGTTTACCACCTTCCCTTATCTGTTTCACGTATATCATTGTTTTTCCCCACCATCCTGTTTCACCCACTACCGTTTCACTCACTTTATTGTGTATATATGTGTTGGTCAGCTTAGGGGTACTATCATATAACATCAAGTAATTGAATCACAAGAAATAATTGTTGGCATATATTTTTGTTTACAAACACATTTATGTATATCAAGAATAAACATGGATCTAATGCAAAATAATGTTGGTTGAGCCATGTTATCTCTAAAGCTTAAATGGAGCTAAATAGTATTAACCCCTTCTGTACTGGCA
This sequence comes from Paralithodes platypus, assembly GCA_032716605.1. Classification (NCBI taxonomy): domain Eukaryota; kingdom Metazoa; phylum Arthropoda; class Malacostraca; order Decapoda; family Lithodidae; genus Paralithodes; species Paralithodes platypus. Next base: position 93,057,528 of record CM064487.1, on the reverse strand, counting down.
ACGTCTTTTTAACTTTAATCGGGCTACTATTAGACGATTGTTTTTAGTTTTAATAGGGCCACCAGCAAATAATAGGCTTCGAACTATCTCACTTAACCCTTTTACTACCACAGATCCTTCTTAAACCGCACAAAATCCTCTAAATATAGCTAAAATAAATATATAAAGAACGTTGCGGTACAGAAGGGGTTAAGTGTGAGTAGGCCTATATATATCTTCCTGCCAGTGGGTCACATTTCAGTAGTAAGAATGAGAGTATTTTTTTTCCTGTAGTGTGTAATGCGTGACGGATGTGGGCAGAAGGGGTAGGTGAGGGTAGACTGGGGAACATCCTGTCTACCTCTGTCATAAACCAAAGGAGGCCCACAGGCAACTCTCCAGGGTACACACATCCTCAACCACAACAGGATAGGACTACCATTTATTATCACAAATAAAACGAAAGCTTTCCTCATAACGCCATATTAGAGACTTAGGCAAGACATCATACCGTAGGTAATAGGAAAATGTTCTGTGTTCAGTATTTGTCCTATGGAGGTTCGTAATTGAGAACACCAGCCGACACATATACAGTATATTACATATTATAATACACTATAATTACTGAAGATGGCATTCGTAAAATAGCTCTGAAATTATTTGCTATCGTGTTTCCCTTTTAATAACTAACAACAATGTCGAACCTTGTCATAATAAGAGTATCAATAACATGTTAATTATCAGCACAATAGGCATGGCTGCTGCCCAGATGTACTGTGCTTGTACCGGAGCTTTGATATGATATATTTGGGTAACTTAACTTGTTAGGTTTGCATGGAATATGATAGTATATTATACATTAAGATTACAATTATAATAGGATAGGTTGTATCAAGATATATAGTCATGTAGTCTTTGTACCATGAGTTATATGAAGTGAAGTTTATATAGTCATGTAGTCTTTGTACCATGAGTTATATGAAGTGAAGTTTATATAGTCATGTAGTCTTTGTACCATGAGTTATATGAAGTGAAGTTTATAGTCATGTAGTCTTTGTACCATGAGTTATATGAAGTGAAGTTTGGCTAGGTTAATTTAGGACAAGGTTTAGTGTTAGGTTACGTAAGGTTGGATGTACACGAAATGACTCATGAATGTGAGCGAAATGGCTGGTAAAAAGAATACCTGTGTACTGGTCACCTAATTAAAGGTAAATTATTCTTTATTGCAACCTTTATGTCCTGCACTTACCACAAAGTTCTAGGTTTCGACACATGCTCTTTACCACCGTCGTAGAGCAAGGTTAATGAGAGGAGCTGCTTGTTATTTCCTAATGCTTTAGCCTGAATTAACTTTATGACGGCTGTAATAGGCGCAACTGAATATCATTGTTGAAAAACCGGTAATATTATTTGATGATATAAAGAAATAACCCGAACTCATATTTAAAAATTAACTGCAGGTTAAGCCGGTATCACACGAGCGCTTTTTCCCTCAACATTTATCCTCAACACTGGTCTGGCAGCTTATGAGGTCAACATTTATAATATTTCTTTTGCCTAAATTCATATATCATCAGTCTAGTTTCCGATATCAGTGTAAATTATTCCAGAAATGTTGCCAGATAAATGTTGATCATCGAATGTTGACTATAAAAGCTCTCGTGTGATACCGGCTTTAGACATAAATATCAGAATAAGTTTAGTAAATCGAACTTTTAAAAGGTATATGTACTCAAACCATCCGATCCTACTTTAATCCCACAACCCCTTCACATAACGCTACCCGAGAGTCTGAAATGAACTGCCAATTCTCCCTACCAAGGATTCACTTAAGAAGCCCTGGTGTCGCTTCGGAAGTAGTGCCAGAGTTACAGTTGTTGGCATCAACAATACTCAACACCTAGGATATGAACAGTATATCACGATTTATTGTGATCATACATGTTATTATTATACATTAGATGACTACACTAAGTTCTTATACTGTATACCGTAGTATCATGGGTTTCTACATAAATTTCGACACACATCTTATAATGAAGAATTGTTGAAGGGGAGGAAGGGTGGAGAACTCCGCGATATATTATTTTGTAAAATATCTAGGTTGCTTACAGTCCAAAAAAGACCTCAGAAACAGGCCTCAGGCGGCAGTTCTGGCCAAACCTTGGTAGGCAGAATTGTCAAGTTTTGATGCAAAAATAATTTATTGTAAATATTTAAATGTCCATATATTTTCGTTAGCAATTACCAGAGCAGCTTTGCTATTATCTTCTGCCATCTCATAACAGTTTTAATATTCATAGAGAGACCACAAGCTCTCATTCATTAACAAACATTACCATTTTATCACCCACTCATTTGCGTATTTCGCCACCTACACCACCAACTCATTTACGGATTTCGCCACTGTCACCCACACATTCACACATTTCGGGACTACGTGTCTATTATATTACGGCCACTCTTGGTAGGATTTCAATGTTGGAATTGTTGGGAGTCCGAGTCAGCAACATTCTCACCCAATCATGAATATTATCTCCACTGCCATCCCTGTTAATGATGGAGTGGATATATCGAGACAGAAACAGTGAAGGTACAGTCGCGGTCATTCATGTTCATACATTTTGAAGCTTCGACAAATTTAAAGGAACCTCCGAAATACAAACATCAGGTAAAGAATAGATACATAGTCTCTGTTCAACCCGAGAGAGCTTTGAATGATAACCATTTCAGCCATCATTAAATCATTAAAACTATTACTTTCCTCCCCCCCCCCCGGGCCCCTTTACAGCTCAGGGTCAGTGGGTCACCCGCCTTGTGGTTTAACTCTGTCCTCTGTGACACACTTATTGCTAGCAACGGGGATAACTTGTGCTCTATTAGATTGCTTTGACTTTGTTTTATCCCGATTTGAATATAGAAAGCGAAAGTGGCTCTGTGTGTGTGTGTGTGTGTGTGTGTGTGTGTGTGTGTGTGTGTGTGTGTGTGTGTGTAATAATAATGATAATAATAATAATAATAAACGGTTTATTAAAGAATGGCAGCCTCATGAGCTGAAAATACAAATTTTACAATTTAGTGGATGAACATGAGATGTACAGATATGAAGATGGTAAGCTCAGTTTACAAAAAAAAAAAAAAAAAAAAAAAAAAGGGTAAAGGGTAAAGAGGGAGCGGCGTTCAAGTCCGTGCACGTAGGGTCCGGTAAAGCCTACTACAATGGTGTGTGTGTGTGTGTGTGTGTGTGTGTGTGTGTGTGTGTGTGTGTGTGTGTGTGTGTGTGTGTGTGTGTGTGTGTGTGTGTGTGTGTGTGTGTGTGTGTGTGTGTGTGTGTGTGTGTGTGTGTGTGTGTGTGTGTGTGTGTGTGTGTGCGCGTGTGTGTGTGCGCGTGCGTGTGCGTGCGTGTGTGCGCGTGCTTTACCGTAAATACTGGACGGAAAATAAGCCAAACTAATGATATTAAGATCATAAAGCTAATAGTCACATGATTATTATTTTTGTGTTGCATGTCAATACTGGGTAATTGTGTATAAGACGTAGATATAACACAGAGGATACTGAAGATGCCATAGCGATAATGATAATATTTTGAGGGAGGGCAATACCATCCTAGGTAGTGAAGGAACATTTTAAATCCGGATATTCAAGTCACTGACGATGTGGCATATTTCTGTTACCGGTACCGTTATATCTTGACAGACAACCTCGTAACTCCCCATGACAGCAATTTTCCAAACGCGTTATAACCGAGTAAAATAACGCATGAACACGTAATTATTTTAACCCCTTGAGGATTATAGCGCGTTTTGATAGTTTATTCTGGCTGTCATTAGACGATTTCATTTGAATTAGGAAGGGTATAATATAAGTCAGGGTTAATTGAGACAGTCCTTACTCTTTTAAATCCCACAGATCCTTCCTAAGCTGTATACAATCGTCTAATGAGAGCCAGAATAAACTGTCAAAACGCGTTATGATCCTCAAGGGGTAAAGAATTTATAATTTATGATATCGAAGAACGAACAAAAAACAGACAGTCGTAAGTTATTTCTCCCTGTTATAGTATATTCCTTAACCCGATCTGGTGCGAGGCGGGTCTTTGTAGGACTTCCCTGTTTCACTCCATTAGGTTGGAAATTTCTAGAAGTTTAACTTTATTTGTTTGGCGATTATTAGACGAAGTTACTTCGCCCCCATGTTCATGTCAAACATTTTGGGGGGCGAGCGATAGCAAGCTTGCAATTTAGTAAAAAACACGGCTCTCGGTCAAAACACTTTTCTACCGATTTTGTTTTCTTCTTTGTTGATACTTGAAGCGGGTATGTGGAGGCGGGTTTTTGTTTCCATCTAGGGGCTAACTAAAAATACATTGCTAGAAAATGGAAATAGCAATCAAACCCACAATAATAATATACGAAATCATACCAACCCCATGATGTCACACCAGATAGTGTGTGGCGTTTTGAAAGTGTATTTTGCTACCGCTAAATTATCTTACAAAGCTTCTGGATTTTGGGGGGGTTATCAAGGGATGTTACTACTATATAATATTTCAGTTTTCTAGAATTTATGAAGGATGCGCCATAATATACTGAAAAGGTTAACTATACCAAAATAGATAATTTTGCTTTTTGGCCAAAAATATCAGTAATATAATATTGCTATGATAAAGTTGTCTTTCCTTAAAGTTTGTTAGTTATTCCAGAAGTAAAGCACTACAGCTGGTAATCTGACTATTAGTTGTTTGGTGGTGGATTGTGAAGTGAAGACGGAAGTGGTGTAATGATATGGGTGGTGTACATGGTGCTGTTAACGGAAGTACTGTTATGATATAGGTGGTGTACACTAGGCCTGGGTGGTGTACATGGTGCTGTTGACGGAAGTACTGTTATGATATAGGTGGTGTACACTAGGCCTGGGTGGTGTACATGGTGGTGTTGACGGAAGTAGTGTTATGATATAGGTGGTGTACACTAGGCCTGGGTGGTGTACATGGTGGTGTTGACGGAAGTAGTGTTATGATATAGGTGGTGTACACAAGGCCTGGGTGGTGGACATGGTGGTGTTGACGGAAGTAGTGTTATGTTATAGGTGGTGTACACTAGGCCTGGGTGGTGTACATGGTGGTGTTGACGGAAGTAGTGTTATGATATAGGTGGTGTACACTAGGCCTGGGTGGTGTACATGGTGGTGTTGACGGAAGTAGTGTTATGATATAGGTGGTGTACACTAGGCCTGGGTGGTGTACATGGTGGTGTTGACGGAAGTAAGTGGTTATGATATAGGGTGGTGTTACACTCAGGCCTGGGTGGTGTACATGGTGGTGTT
>CM064487.1:93036720-93052118 GCA_032716605.1 Paralithodes platypus | reverse complement strand
TATATTTACTGTGTGTGTGTGTGTGTGTGCGCGCAAGTAGAGAGAGAGAGATTAAACTAACAGTAATAGTGACACATGACCTCTAAAATTCCAACCTCTGCAACGAAGAAATAGAGAGAGTATAAATAAGAGCAATCTGAAAACATCCACCCTCTAATGTGTCTAGCCTCTATTATTATGTTCCCTCCACCAACCGACTTTACTCCTAAATTCAATTAATAAAATCAACAAATACATGTGGCAGTCCAGGGATTCGAACCTAGGATGCTCACACCGAAATTCAGTGCATTTATCCATTGCGCTACGAAGACAGTTAAAGAATGATGGAACAATGAGGCAGACAGATAAACAGTTAATTTAATAAATAATGGAGTAAATATGAGAGAGAGAGAGAGAGAGAGAGAGAGAGAGAGAGAGAGAGAGAGAGAGAGAGAGAGAGAGAGAGAGAGAGAGAGAGAGAGAAGAGTAGAAAAAAAGAGAAGGCAAGGGAAGATAAGGCAAAGTGATTAAATGAAAGAGTACGAAGGAGAGAATAATCAAGAGGCGGACAAAGATACAGCCGACCTCCAATATCTCTTATAATAAAAAGTCCGGAAAAAGCCCAAGAGAAAGCTTGTCAAGGACGCCGCCACCCTCTTCTGCTGGAGCTACAGGCAAGGTCGAAAGTCCTGTTCAACTCTCACTATTTTACCTCGGATTTCCTCACTAATATAAACCCTATATTATACTTCAATAGCCATCTGAGTTTAGCTACAATATTGAGCCATTTATAAGGTGTGTTGATTGTACAGTACATGATAGCTTTTGTGCAGAGAGGGAAGTAAGGCGGAAGTTGTTGCAGTGTTGGGGTACCATTGAGCCTGACTGTACTACTACTTGTTAGTGTCACCAGAGATAAGAAGTACAGGAACCATCTGGTGACTCTCATACAATAACAACACGTATATAGCTTGCACAACTTTATTACCAAGTTTATTGTCTGATATATACTATATATATATAATATTATATATATATATATATATATATATATATATATATATATATATATATACATATACATATACAGTATATATACTGTATATATTCAATACTCAGCGACGTTGAAAATTATTCTCTCCCAAAAATTATATTAACTTCTGATTAATTATAAAATCCATATGTACTGTATTTCAATGTTGCCAAGCCTAAAAGATTAGTCCAGCTCAGTCGAACTTGTCAAAAATTAGTTTAAAATCCGTTTGTGGAGTGACTAAAATTATTTAACCAGACGATTTATTAATGACACTTGAATATAATTGTTATTTGTTAGGGTGTGTGACAGTCATAGTACTACCATATTTCAGAGTAGGGTGGTGATACAAGAGGAATATAGAGTATGTTATACTGTATATGGGATGTCAAGATGGATACCATGGGACGAAAGGGGTATAACATGCTTTTTGTGTATATTACCTTAATTCTGATTTCTATTTGGTGTGGATAAACATTTAGATAAACGTCAAGGTGTTTAGTACAATGTAGTTTCCTTGTCATACTAAGAGAGTTCACAGACGGGATTTTGTATTCGAGCTATGTGACAATTGACTTGAAATAAGTCCCAGATGGTTGTTTCTGCACCCTGTTTTGAACCTTCGGTAGCTTACATAATAATAATAATAATAATAATAACAATAATAATAATAATAATAATAATAATTAGGTTATTCGAAAGGTTACATTTGAACAACGTCACCGTTCTAGTTCTATAGGTAGACAGTGATGGGCCCTGGTGAGATTTTTTTATTATCCGGTATTTCAATGAAGCCATCCAAGATCAACAGCTACAAACAGTGAGGACTTTAATATAATGACATTAGTAAGCTCCGGATAGATTTTTTGGATTTTCCGCTCATATCTTGCCATCAATCACAAGAATCGGACCTGCTGCTGCTGTGCCCACCTTAGCTGTGCCTATTAGGGAACCAACGTATTATTTGAGGTCCGTAAAGGGGCTGACCTGTTTTTTGTTTTCTCCTTTTCTCTCTTTCTCTGGCTTATATCCATTCGGCCCCATTCAGCCTACTGTTTTAAAACGTTTATCCCCATCCAGGTGTCAATTTTGTATCGCTCGCCAGCATTGTATGAAGAAATCCGGCTTCGCCGGAGACATTTTTCTATCGAAAACAAAATGTACAAATTTAACCTGCTATCAAAACCATTTTTAAAAATATTCTGTCTCGCTACCGTTCGGCAGGAATAAATGGAAACCTGTATGGGGATAAACGTCTTAAAACAGTAGGCTGAATGGGGCCGAATGAATACAACTCAAAGAGAGAGGGAGAGAGAGAAAAACAAATAATAATGTAAAACGAGATAGGCCCCCGTCATCGTATATATATTGTGTCTGATAAGGTTGTGATAGATATAGTCGTAGCTCTTATGATGTCAGCAAACCCTTTCAGTATACGAAGACGTCTGTCTGTCTTTTATTCTGGCTATTGGTAGACGATTTTATTCACATTGGGAAGGAATTGCGAGAGTCAGAGGGCTAACAGATATTTCTTTTACCCATTTGATTCGTAGAGGGCCTTCCAAACCTGAGTAAAATCGTCAAATACTAGCCAAGTTGTGTGAAATAGCGTCCTCGAAGACCGAAAGGGATAAATATCTAAATAGGAAAATATTTTCATATAAGAATTTATTTATAGATATACAGTGCCAGTTGGATACCTATATTTGTCGTTTGTGCGATACTTAGGGGTCGATTATACCAGTTGAAGGACTAGTTAGGGATCAAGGTGCCAGTTGATGGTAGATCTATGGTGCTAAACTATAGTACATGAATATGTGTCACTTGTGCTTACATGTGTCATTATTTATATACCTTAGAAATGTGTTGATAATTTCAGTTTTATAATCAAAGTGCTATTTGAGATTATGATTATTGATCTATGGTGCCACCCATGGGGCTACAGTGCCCAGTGGTTGTTAGTGAAGGATGGCTTTGGAAGGTGAAGGTCGTGATGCGTGGCGACCTCATCATCATTTTAGAAACTTCCCACCCAAACCTGTTCCACCTGCCCGGCCCAGGAGAGAGTAGTGTGGTGTGAAGGTGGTGGTGGTTGTGTCCGGGAGGTAGGAAGGTTGTTAATGCTGTCGAGATGGGCTCAGTCTCTACACTCATGGACAACATTTATTTTCTACTCAAAACTACCCATATAGTGTATAACTATGAAGTCTGGTAACGATAGTCGGAAGTACACTTCTTAGACTTTAATCCGTCTTGTTTGGAAAGGGTTGGGGTGTGGATCAACATAGCCTAGTTGTGGAAGGGATAGAGAAACCAAAATTTCGTAGTACTGTGGGGTTTTTCAGTATCGAGAATATTTTGTCCGTGAGTGAATATAAGGGAACATCACACCCCATCTGATTGACTCCCTATTAACACACAATGCCACTCTTTTAGTTCGCCAGAGTACGAAAAAACCCACCCTCGCAATTATTCCTGGGAATACTTGCTAAAATAAGGTTATGTAAAACGGAAAGAGTAAATACCACTAGAAGCGTGGCGAAAACGACCATAGGTGATTAGACTAGAATCTATATTCTGCTGCGTTTATGGCATTAAGCACAATCAACATTACAAGCAGCTTTACTACCAATCATTGACAGACAATATAAAGAGGGTCAGACCGTTGACATTTTGGTCAACTTTACTTTTCATATGTTGCTAAGTTACAAATATAAAGCTTTGGAATAGGCTAGATTAAGTTAGATTAGGATAGGTAGACTAATATCAGTGTCGACAAATTTATGACTTGCCCCAACTTGATTGCATACAAAAATTGTGTATCCGGAAGATCTTGCCCTGCCCTTTTCTTTCTTGTCCCGTACTTTCTCATTCCCTCACGTCCCGTTCAGGCCCGCTCCGTTAAGTTTCATTTCCTGTCTTCCCGTTCCTGTCTTTATTTTCCTGTTTTGTTCCGATAATTTCTGTCCTGTACTATCCTGTCATTCCTCGTACATTCCTATCCAATTCTGCTCCAAATTAAGTAGTCTACGTTCCATCCCATCGTGTGTGTTGCTATTATTAAGTAGTCTACGTTCCATCCCATCGTGTGTGTTGCTATTATTAAGTAGTCTACGTTCCATCCCATCGTGTGTGTTGCTATTATTAAGTAGTCTACGTTCCATCCCATCGTGTGTGTTGCTATTAAGTAGTCTACGTTCCATCCCATCGTGTGTGTTGCTATTATTAAGTAGTCTACGTTCCATCCCATCGTGTGTGTTGCTATTATTAAGTAGTCTACGTTCCATCCCATCGTGTGTGTTGCTATTATTTCGTGTCTCGTTTCCTACCGACCTACTGTACAGTCCTGCCCCTTTCTGTTAATTTTGTTATGTTTTCTTAGCATTCCTGTAATATCTCCTTTCATTCTGCCTCGTGCCATTAAAACCTATCGTGTCTAGTTTCGTGTTGATCATTCTTGCCTCATTTCAATCCAACCCGTCTATATCTTGCCCTTTTCTTTCCGACGTGTTACCTTCCACCCCATTATATATTGTGCGGTCCTGTTACATTCCAACCCAACCTATCCCGCTCCATTCCTATCTGCCATGTTATATTCTATTTAGTGCTGTTCTGTTCATCCTTGTCCTGTTCATCCCTTCTCGTCCTGTATATATCGATTCTCTCTGTTCCATCTCGCTTTTTGCCATTTTCTTTCATCCCGTCCATTATAATATTGATTCATAATTGACCTATCATGCTCGTTCGTTTGTTCGCTGAGAATCCCACGGGGTGCTGCTCTCATCATGCCAGATATGCGGGGGTTATGAAAGAAGGATTGAAATACGATTGGGAAAATTATTTGATGTATTTTACCTAATATTGCAGTTAACCTCTAATATTATGGACAACATTATATTATTATATATTATTCTAGTTACCGCCAGACAAAACGGTTGTGCTTATAGGAAGGTCCTAGCACCATATCTCTAACTATGGTAGACTCGTTTTAAGGTTATACAATTGTCTTGGAGTAGTGAGTATTATGTTGATTGTTAATCTGAACTGTAGCCTACCATGAGTTAGTCATATACCCTTTCTTATTTTGAAGCTAACAGACACACTTGACTATCATGTGTTAGTTACTATATCTTACTCTGATCTTCAAGCTAACCTAGAATCTTGCCTTTCATGAAGTATAGTAAATATTAATTTCCTGATCTTGAAGCTGGCCTGAAGGATTGACTATCTAAAATATGTTAATATACTAACTGTTCTTATACCTACTCTAAAATCTTACTTTTATGAGATGGATGGTTATTATATCTTATATTGAAGCTAACCATATAATTATGTTCTCGCTTCACTCGTCCTGCCCCTCTCTAACTTCTCGTATCGTGATTGATCTTTCCACATGCTGTATTTTCAGTTATCCTGTCAACTCGCCCTATTGCTATCCTGTTCTCCCCATACCCCACCACATACCCCGCCAGATGCCTCAAGTTATCGACTGACCCATCGCATGCCAGGAACCTGAGCTCAATATATGCTGCTCCATCCCCATACATTATATATCCTTGCGAGCCATACATTCTTTGATGTTACCAGCCTTATCCTCCCTCCCTCCATTCTAGTTAGTGCATACAGTACATATATCAGTTCACTCCATATCTTGTGCAGGGATGCTCTTTTTGGACTGCCGTGTTTCACTCCATCAGTTTAGAGATTTTAAGACGTTTAACCTCATTAGTTTGGCGATTATAAGACGCTTGACCCCATTAAGGTGTCGATTGTTTCCTAGGCAAGGGATAGTGAGCCGGCAATTTAGGTGACATCGGCCTTTGGCTAGAACATTTATCTACCGAGAGTGTACATATTTAACTTGATTTTATATTTATTTGTATTTATTTATTTATTTATTTATATATTGTGTATGTGGTCTGGGGAGGCGTATTTCTTAATCTAGGGGGCAAACTAAATGTACATGGCTTGCAAATGGTTAACTCAATCAAAGCTCTCAATAATGATTACATAGAATATAATAACCACCAAAATTTCGCACCAGATAGTGTTAAAAAATGTCCTTCTACTCCCGATGTACCACTTGAACCCATACCATCACATCATTACCCAACATGTTCCTGCTATATACAATGTACGCAATGATGCAAGTAGTAGGGTATTGCAATGCGTTACACAACACTGCTCTTTACATACCGATTGATGTTACCTCCTCTCAGCCCCCTGGAATATACCGATGATAATTTATGGGGGCAGTCTTGTTTTGTTTGGGTCTATGTATATATTTATTTATTTATGTTTTAGTTTCCTCGCTAGACCTCCATCAAGCTTAACAAATATACACCTAGACCCCCTTTCAAAATTTTCGGTAGAAAAATGTCCCGGCCGAAGGCCGATTCATTCTAAAATTACAGGCTCGCTGTCGCTCGCCAGGAACAAATCGACACCTAAATGGCACGAAAGGTCTTAATATTGATACAGAAATGGGATGAAAGGTCTCAAAATCGCCAAACGAACGTCTTAAAATCTCATAATATGCTAAACATAAGGGAGAAGGGGATCCCTAAGAAGCGATTACCTCCCCCTTATTTAGCTATATCTATATATTACCCTACTGCGCGCCACTAATGACATCCAGTCAACTTATTAACACATTTAAGGGAGATGGACCTCCTTCTCCCTCATGTTTAACCACACTAGTTATGAGATTTTAAGACGTTCGGTTCATTAGTTTGACGATTTTAAAACTTTTCGTCCCATTTATTTGTCCATATTTTGACTTTTCGTGTCATTTAGGTATCGATTTTTTCCTGGCGAGCGATAGCGAGCCTACGCTTTAATTTAAGAGGAACCGGGGTTCTATCGAAAAATGTACACATTTATCTTGAAGGAGGGTCTTGGGCGGGTATTTTTATAAGCTTGATGGAGGTCTAGAGAGGAAACTAAAAAAACTAAAACAAAATAAAAAATAAAAAAGGAGACATAAATGGTCAAATAAATACGCCTATCACACCTTAATCTCTTTCACCCCGTCCCATTCCACCATCCACGTCCATCCCTTTCATTCCAATCCTACTGACAAATTGAGAGTTCTACTACTTATTGTTATGCCAGGCTCTGTACTTTGTCATTCAAAGTTGTATTCTAGTTTCCAGTGGTGTCATTCGTAAAATACAAATACGCGCATGCATGATACAATATATATATTGGTGTTTATTAGTACGTTACATTCAGCGAAATTTATGGAAGAGGAGAGGAAAGCTATTGCAGGTATAAAGGAAAATTCCAAGTACTTCTTTTCATATGCCAAACTAAAGGCTAAATCAGCATCAAACATCGGCCCACTAAGCAAAGGGGATGGGTCATTCACAGGGGACAAAAAGGAAATGAGCGAACTCCTACGCCGGCAGTATGAAATGGCCTTCAGTGAGCCTGATGAAACAAAAGCCATCAGAGACCCAAATATATTTTTCATGGAAACCTCCCCCACGGAAGCCCCCCAGATGCTGGATATTGATTTCGGTCCAAAAGACATAGAAGAGGCCATTTCCAACATGCCATCCCACTCGGCACCAGGCCCGGACTTATGGAATTCGATCCTAATGAAGAAATGTAAGGAAAACCTCTCAAAACCCCTGGCTATAATGTGGAGAAGGAGTCTAGACACTGGTGAAATACCAGATAGCTTAAAAAACGCAATAATTGCCCCACTGCATAAAGGAGGGAGTAAAGCACTACCAAAAAACTACCGCCCGGTAGCTCTAACCTCCCACGTCATTAAAGTTTTCGAGCGAGTCCTGCGAAGCAAAATCTCAGCTTTCATGGAGGCAAATTAACTACACAACACCGGTCAACATGGATTCAGAGTGGCAAGATCATGTCTCTCACAACTTTTGGAACATTATGACAAAATTCTTAAAGCGCTAGAAGAAAAGAAAATGTTGATGTCATCTACACCGATTTTGCTAAGGCATTTGATAAATGTGACCATGGTATAATAGCCCACTACACACACTAAAAGCAAAAGGTATAACGGGGAAAATCGGACGGTGGATATACAATTTCCTCGTAAACCGGAAACAATCAGTAGCAGTAAACCAAGTCATATCTGAGCCTTCGGATGTAAAAAGCTCAGTGCCCCAAGGAACAGTGCTAGCGCCCCTTCTGTTCCTCATTCTAATTTGCGACATAGATACCAACACAAGACACAGTACGGTGTCGTCTTTTGCGGATGACACAAAACTAAGCAAGATAGTAAACACAGAAGAGGACACGGGCCAGCTGCAGGAAGACATAAATGTAGTGTTCCAGTGGACCAGGGAAAACAACATGCAATTCAATGAAGAAAAATTCCAATTAATAAGGTACGGAGATAATAATGGTGTTAAAGAAATTACAAATTACCTAACAGAATCTAACCACATAATAGAACGGAAAGACAGTGTGAAAGACCTTGGGGTGTTAATGTCTGAAAATATGGGTTTCAAAGAACATAACCAGGTCAAAGTTGCGGCTGCGAAACGTTTAACGGGTTGGATTCTGCGTACATTTAAAACACGCGGTGAATTACCTATGATAACGCTCTTCAAATCTCTAGTGCTACCGCGGCTTGAATACTGTAGCGTATTAACATCCCCATACAAAGCATGTGAAATAAATGACTTGGAGAGTGTACAAAGAAATTTCACTTCGTATATAAGTTCGGTAAAACAGCTACACTATTGGGATCGTTTAAGAGCACTGAACCTGTACTCGCTGGAACGTAGAAGAGAACGTTACCTAATAATATACACGTGGAAAATCGCAGAGGGTTTAGTACCAAACCTACATACTCCGATAGTCATGAAATTCAGTGATAGGAGAGGCTGGGAATGCAATATCCCCTGGATGAATAACAGGGGTGCTATGGGCTCTCTGCGAGAGGGCTGCTTATCACACAGAGGCCCACGTCTCTTCAACAAACTCCCACAGCGAGTAAGAGACATGAGGGGCGTCTCTTTAGACAACTTCAAGAGAGCCCTCGATGTCAAACTGCAAAAAGTGCCAGACGAGCCCATCTTAGCAAGGGAGCGGGCTGTCTCTTCAAACAGCCTGCTGCACCAAAACACAACCCACAATGAGGGGCGACGCGCTCCTCGGTGCTGCTAGGAGAGTGGCGAACACAACCTAAGATAAGACCTAAGATAAGATAAGTATAGCAATTATATATATTTAGTTAAGGGAACGAAAGCTATATCGATTATATCTTTGTACAACGCAACTTTTTAATGTTTCTGTTTTAGCAATTAAATTATAGTAATCACAAGCCGATTTTACTTAGTTTAGAAAGGAATTCTCAAAGGGGGGGGGGGGGTTATATCCACATGATGAACAATGTTTATTGTAAAGATACAATTTTAGTCTTTTTCGTATTATTTTCTTCATGTAATTACTCGCGGAACTTAAAATGTCACCACACAGATCCGTCCCACCCCACCTATCTTCAATGTACTGTAACTTTCCCTTCATGGCTCCACACATCCGATCTCCTCCCACTCCCTAAGTTACTTTCAACCCAAACAATTACATCCTTTTTAGCCCCCCCCCCCCCATTCACCATGCCCCCCTTAGCCACTCCTTCCCGGATTACCCCCATCCTAGGCCCCCTCCCCTTTTTATATATGTTAGTGTGCCACCAATCCCCACCTCAACTACTTCTAGCCTCCCCCTCCCACTCCCTTTAAACCTTCTAGTCTATCCCATCTCTTCATCTTCTAACCTAGCCCTACCCCCTTCTCCATCTTCCACCACCCACCCCATCTCTTCATCTTCTAACCTAGCCCTACCCCCATCTCCATCTTCCACCACCCACCCCCTCTCTTCATCTTCTAACCTAGCCATACCCCCATCTCCATCTTCCACCACCCACCCCCTCTCTTCATCTTCTAACCTAGCCCTACCCCCATCTCCATCTTCCACCACCCACCCCCTCTCTTCATCTTCTAACCTAGCCATACCCCCATCTCCGTCTTCCACCCCCCACCCCCTCTCTTCATCTTCTAACCTAGCCCTACCCCATCTCCATCCACCACCCACCCCCTCTCTTCATCTTCTAACCTAGCCATACCCCCTACTCCATCTCCCCCCTCCCCCCCCCCCCCCCTCTCTCCATTTTCTTCCTCCACCCCCACCAGGCCATTCTCATAGTAACTTTCTTGAGCCAGCTGCAAGTAAACACAGGCACTGTTCGCTTTCCTTCCCACCTGTTGCTTCTCACCACTTTCTTCTTCAAGTTCTTGCATTTGTTGCTTTGAAGTCTTGGCAGCAGGCGTACAGTATAAACGATCGCCTTGGGAAACAAATACAGAAAGTCAGAACTATATCCTTGGAAAGTCAATTCACAGAGCAAGAAACATTGTAAATACACAGAGCAGAAAGAAGTCGCCTAAGGGGGCCAATTTGCATACCACGTAGCAGTAATCTAAAACACTGTGTAGCTGCAATTTGCCCTCCTCTACTCCTCTACAATACAGTATTTATCATGACGTTCTTTTTTCACAAGGAGTATATACAGAAGAGTAAACGTAATTGCCCTACTTATTATTATTGTACAGTATGAAAATCGTTGCACACTAACGAAAAATACACAAGCAAGGTCACACCAACACACACACCAACACATAACTATACACGCACACACACACACACACACACACACACACACACACACACACACACACACACACACACACATCTGAGACGTTACATGTGCGTGGATACATAATAGTAAACAGGACCTACAGTAGGAGCAGCAGTGAAAAATATGTGTGTCGGCAGTAACAACAGTCCCAGGCCACTCTCCTCTGATTGTTTCCATACCCCCGCCACTACCACTCTCTTCTGATTGTGTAGATGTGTGGGTCTGTATCACACACACGCACATATACACACTCTCTTATCTTCTCTCTCTCTCTCTCTCTCTCTCTCTCTCTCTCTCTCTCTCTCTCTCTCTCTCTCTCTCTCTCTCTCTCTCTCTCTCTCTCTCTCTCTCTCTCTCTCTCGCAGCGTAGAGCGACAAAGTTGATTCCGTCACTAAGAAATAAATCTTGTTATGAAAGTCTCAACAAATTAAATTTATTTTCACTTAAGAAAAGAAGATTGCGAGGTCAATTAATCGAGTGTATCATGATACTAAAGGGATTTGACAAAATTGATGTAGATTCTTTCCAAATAGATAATAGTTCATTAACTCGGGGAAATGGAATGAAATTAAAAACCAGGAGGGCGAATCTCGATGTCACAAAGAACTTCTTCACCTACAGTGTGGTCCTCGAGTGGAACAAATTGCCTGAGAAAGTGGTACAATGTAAGACAATTGACACTTTCAAAAGAAGTCTAAACATTCATTTTCATGAGGTGGGAATAATATAGTAAAAAAAAAAAAAAAAAAAAAAAAATAGGTCAAGCATCAGTAGTATATAATATTTCACATCTTCGTTCTTTCTATACATTTCCCAGTAGAAGTTTTTCTTTTCTTTTTTTTTTCTTATTCTGCTGGGTGACTTCTTTCCCAACTTAATTTCATGCCGACCAACGGTCGGAGGGAGAGGTAGGTGGGGAGAGAGCGGTAGGTGGGGAGACAGCCTTCTTCTTTGCTATCCTTGCCTTCCACTTTGTAGCAAATTATATTCTAGCATTAAGTCCGGACTACCTAGTAGGGACCGCAAGGTCTGTGTAGTCTGTGTATCTATGTAACTCTCTCTCAATCTCTCTCTCTCATGTTTATTTCCCTACCCATCACCCATCACCTGATTGTCTGCCTCTGATCTTACTAACAACTTGTTTCTTAACCCTTAATTGGCAGCGCGCAACTTATGTCATGTGAAATAAATTTGGACTAAGTGGCGGTTCACAACTTATGTCGTGTGCCATTTTCAGCACGTAATGTTGCTGAGAGAGAGAGCTGAGCGGTGGGACGAGCGTAGTAACCTTATAACCGCTCCACACCACCGCGGTGGACCTACTGATATGAATCCCACCCTTCCCACCCCCCCTCACACTCGCTACACAGGGAATTATGTAGGGAAATTACCTAATTACAGGGTTTTTGCACTCGTGTTGCACGATTGTTGCAAGAGAACCAGTGGTCGTACAAGGATGGTTCGGGTGTCATTGGAAAGCTCTGTTTATGCCCTTTCAGGAATAGATACTTGTTTTACGCTCTGGGTCTTATTTAGGCATGAACATGATCACGTAAACAACCCTATTTAGGGTAAAAAAAAAAAAAACCCGCTGGGCGCTATGGTCAAATAGACCACCTAGCCTGCTAAATAAGGGTTAAGTATAAACAATCATAAATAATAATTGGTATATTTCGAGCTGGATGTCAATGAGGCTCGGTATACTATACGCAGTTTCTGACCCTATCCCAAGTGGGCAACAGAATGACCTTGGCTGCCATAATGCTCCAACATATTCACAGGGGAGTAGGAATTATTTAAAGGATTGACCTGTATAGGGACGCATCCTTACGGCCAGGGAAAATGTTTGTTAAACGACTCACCTGCCAGTAGTGGGGCTCGAATCCTCACCATCGATAGACACCTGTAATCCATTTCAACAAATTATCACAAGATTCGAACACAGTGTCGGCCTCTGTGAACGTGTCTATTGACTCGTAGTGTACCTTTACGGTGTCCCAGGTATGGTGCTTGGTCACAGTCTGAACATACTACCCTACCAGATTTAAACACATATAGGCCGAGGGGGTTTTCTTTGAAGACACCATGCTTCGACTCATTAGTTTGGCGATTTTTGGACGTTTCGCTCCATTAATGTAGCGATATAAGAAGTTTCATCGTATTCACATATTGATTTTTTTTAGGCGAGCGATAGAGTGCCTGTAACCTAGGAGGAACCGGTCTCTGGTCTAGACATTTTTTCTACCGAACAATGTAGAAATTCAGCTTGAAAGGGGTCTAGAGGGTGCTTTTCTATTATATATTTAATAGCTAGAAAGAGGTGTAAGAAGGCGTCATCCAAGCCGATGGGTCATACTAAATATATATTGTGGTTGATGCCAGTCCGAGCGTACGGTACCGGATGTAACATATTTCTCCACGGAAGAATTACCAACATTATCACCACCCCACCCCGCCCGGCAGAAACAAACGGAACTAGAATGACGCAGCGGGTCACTCTCTTAAGGGTGGAGGGGTGGTTTTTATGGACCCTTTTCTCCCTCGTGTTTAGCCCCATTAGCTTTGAGAGTTTAAGACGTTCGGCCCATTAGTTTAGCGATTTTAACACCTTTCGCCCCATTTTGTTGTCAATTTTAAGACTTTTCGTGCCATTTAGGTGTCGATTTTGTCCTGGCGATCGATAGCGAGCCTGTAATTTTAGGAGGAATTGGGCTTCAGCCGGGAAATTTTCCTACCGAAAAATGTACAAATTTATCTTGAAGGGGTGGTGTAGGACTCTAGGGGGTGTTTTTCTAAGCTCGATGGAGGTCTAGCGAGGAAACTAAAAACATAAATGAATAAATTAATTAAAAACAAAAAAAAACAGCCACTAGCCCCTTATCCCACAATTGTCTTACTGTTCTTCCCAAACTTCCTGCTTTGAAGAATGGTCTAGAGCAGTACTTAATATATTGAAGTAGGTGTAGGTGAAGTTAGGTGTTGAGTAAAGATGGGACTATGGATGAAGAGGTGCGGGAGAGGGTACAACAGGGGAAGAGGGTTGTAGGAACGCTAAAAGCAGTAACAAAAAATAGGGTGGTCAGTATGGAAGTGAAGAAGTCCTTGCATGACAGTGTGGTAATCCCGACACTGACTTACGGAAGCGAAGCATGGACGTTGGTTGAGAGACTCAGACCAAGAGTGAGAGCAGTGGAAATGAATTACTTAAGGAGTGCGTGCGGAGTTACATGGAGGGATAGACAGACTAATGAGGAAGTAAGAAGGAGGTGTGGTGTGGAGGTAGATGTGCTGGAAAGTGTGAAAAGGAACAACTTGAGATGGTTCGGCCATATGGAACGTATGGAAAGCGAGAGAATGACTAAGAGGGTGTATGAGAGCGAGGTGGAGGGACAGAGGGGGAGAGGTAGACCGAATATGAGGTGGAAGGATGGAGTGAGGAAGTACATGAACGAAGGTGGTGCTGGTTGGGGGGAGGGGCGTCGACTGACTGGGGGCGGTTCGTTCGTGGCCACCCCTTCGGGGATCACGGCGTCAGGCAATAGATAGATAGATAGATAGGTGTTTATCTGTACACAGTTTGGCTAGGTCAATGCCATCCTTTTCCGATTGATGATTTGGGCTTTATTATGTATAGTTCATTGTGCCCTTCTGAACACAGCTTAGGGAAGTCGGTGATATTGTTGTCTGTGTATAGAATAGTTATCTTGGTGTTATATTAGTGGTCACAGCTTAGACAGGTTAGTGCTATAATATTCTTACTTATGTTTTCGGTTACCTAATTATGCATATAAACGTTACACACATTTATTGATAAGTATTATTTTGTATGATTTATTGTATTTTTAAGCAGCTAATGAATAGGTCAGTATAATATATTACTTATTGATGAATAGGTCAGTATAATATATTACTTATTGATGAATAGGTCAGTATAATATATTACTTATTGATGAATAGGTCAGTATAATATATTACTTATTGATGAATAGGTCAGTATAATATATTACTTATTGATGAATAGGTCAGCATAATATATACTTATTGATGAATAGGTCAGTATAATATATTACTTATTGATGAATAGGTCAGTATAATATATTACTTATTGATGAATAGGTCAGTATAATATATTACTTATTGATGAATAGGTCAGTATAATATATTACTTATTGATGAATAGGTCAGTATAATATATTACTTATTGATCCGGCTATATTATAAATTATATTTACTTTTTTGTCGTTACTTAACTCAGGTAGATAATTTATGTTGTATTCCTATACGGGATATACAGTATGTATATATAGGATATACATATATACATTGGATATAATGCATATGCATAATTTGATATATTTGATTTAACTATACAAAATACTGAAACATTCAAGGAAAGTGAATAGTTTCTACTTGTTGATAGAAAGTTGTGTTGCCATGCCCATAACAACACCAGATGGTACATATAGCTCCATCATGAAAATATATCCCAATGATATAATGACAACATATGTTTGTCCTTTGTTTATCATAAGCTCTATTGTATGTAGATATCTATCTATTGCCAGACGCCTTATTCCCCTTAATGGGGGTGGCCATACACAAAATGCCCCCAAGCGAACCTATCCCCTGTAAGAGGGACAACCCATGCCAGTTTACTGAAGGACTTACAGGATTGACCACTCAATTTAGGGTCCGTCTGACTCCGA
>CM064487.1:93011325-93034120 GCA_032716605.1 Paralithodes platypus | reverse complement strand
GTCCTAATATTGACAAAGAAATGGGGTGAAAGGTCATAAAATCCCCAAACTAATACATCCAACGTCTTAACATCTCAAAACTAGTGGGGCTAAACATTAGGGAGAAGGGGGTCCAGAAAAACGGTCTGTCTTCTCTTAATATCAGTTTTGACTATCATTATGCATTTCATTCAGGTTAAGAACAATCTATTACAGTCATGGAATGCAAATATACAGTATGTCCTGCGTCACTTGTCTTTATAATTATATAATTGTCTAACACTAAGTAATTATACTCAACTTAAGGGAGCCCACCTCGCTTTTTTTCTCTTTCTCTCCCTCTCTCTTTGGCTTTTATCCATTCGGCCCCATTCAGCCTACTGTTTTAAGACGTTTACCCCCATCCTGGTGTCAATATTTTCCTGGCGAGCGGTAGCGAGCCAGCATATATATATTTTTGTTTTGACACCAAGCTAAATGTGTACATTTTTCGATAGAATTTTTGTTCCGGCGAAGCCGGATTTCTCCATACAATACTGGCTCGCTATCGCTCGCCAGGAAGAAATCGACACCTGGATGGGGATAAAGGTTTTAAAACAGTTGGCTGAATGGGGCAGAATGGATACAAGCCAGGGAAAGAGAGAAAAAGAGAGAAAGATAAAACTAAAAGCTGGTGACCCCCTTCAAGAAAGATCTGTCTTAATTACAGAATTAAAAATGAAAGGTATGACATTGAACCATTAGTCTACATCCATTGTTCCTATAATTCATTATTGTTTATCGTAGCCTTGTTCTCTTTCAGTTATTGATACCGGAAGCGAGACTTATTGTGTAATAGTTTCCCGCCAGCCTTCGGTCATTAGAAGGGATAAGGGGATAACAATGAGCATAAGGAAACAAGGACACCCCCCCCCCCCCCTACTTTTTCTCTCTCTCTCTCTCTCTCTCTCTCTCTCCTCTCTCCTCTCTCTCCTCTCTCTCTCTCTCTCTCTCCTCTCTCTCTCTCTCTCTCTCTCTCTCTCTCTCTCTCTCTCTCTCTCTCTCTCTCTCTCTCGCTATTTTTTTTCTGTTTTTTTCTATATTCCAACTTACTCCCTCTCGGGCATAGGCTGAGAGCCTGTACGTTCAACCACTCACCTCGGTGAAGCCCGTATGGTCTTGTTCCAGTCTTGAGAGTGAGACATGTGAAGCACTGAGCTGCTTCGCCTTTGCGCTTCACTCGGACCCTCACTCTCAGAACTCCACCTATTGAGCAATTAACTCACTAGGACTAGGCATTGCCCCCTATAGCATATTAACTCACTAGGACTAGGCATTGCCCCCCTATAGCATATTAACTCACTAGGACTAGGCATTGCCCCCCTATAGCATATTAACTCACTAGGACTAGGCATTGCCCCCCTATAGCATATTAACTCACTAGGACTAGGCATTGCCCCCCTATAGCATATTAACTCACTAGGACTAGGCATTGCCCCCCTATAGCAATTAATCACTAGGACTAGGCATTGCCCCCCTATAGCATATTAACTCACTAGGACTAGGCATTGCCCCCCTATAGCATATTAACTCACTAGGACTAGGCATTGCCCCCCTATAGCATATTACTCACTAGGACTAGGCATTGCCCCCCTATAGCATATTAACTCACTAGGACTAGGCATTGCACCCCTATAGCATATTAACTCACTAGGACTAGGCATTGCCTCCCCTATAGCATATTAACTCACTAGGACTAGGCATTGCCCCCCTATAGCATATTAACTCACTAGGACTAGGCATTGCCCCCCTATAGCATATTAACTCACTAGGACTAGGCATTGCCCCCCTATAGCATATTAACTCACTAGGACTAGGCATTGCCCCCCTATAGCATATTTTTAATATGGGAATATTCATACAGTGCTATTTAATCAGGGAACAAGCTATAATATGTATGGATGTATCTCTCTCTCTCTCTCTATCTATCTATCTATCTATCTCTCTCAAGATATGCGTAAGCTTCAAGGTCAAGCTATCATGGTGTTTATACGGCTAAATGGGTTATCAAATATGAAATATACTGAAGCAAGATGTGTAGACTCTATTCAAATACAACAGCTCGAAATGAGAGCCAAGAAGTTTAAAATCATTATGATTAGAAAACATGCACGTACCGTGCTGTATAAGATGTGGGGCAGATTTTCTGCAATACAGCAGTAAAAAGATAAATTTGATAGTATTTTGTGTTATATTGTATTGAGTGTACCTAACTTTACATTTTTTTTTTCCATTTAGTGTATCTCCCAGGAATGGATCAGAAGTTCTTTTAGATAGTAATGTTTCCTGTATTTCTCTACACAACCGTAGGGAAAAAAAAAAAAAACCCCACCACCACCACCACCACTACCACTAATCTACCACAGTAATACCACAGCGATTTCCGTATACCCACATTTATTCCCGACCTCAGCACACTATAATCATGTTATTGTGTGCTAGTAGTGAGTGTGTGGTGGTACAATACAAAGGCTGCCTACAGACTACAGTAGGTTTCTCTGGCCCGCTGCTGCCAGACTAAGGGGCCAAGGTCACCACCATAAACTCACCGATAATGGTCTTCCCTGTATATCAAGGTTGGCAGAATTATTGACTCCTGTCTTTATCCTCATCACTAGGGGTTGATTGGATTAACCCTTTGATTATGGGAGGCTCTTCTGGGCGTATTAAAATCGCTTAGTGTTAGCCAGTATACAGTCAAGCAAGGCATTACTGTACTGAAGGAGTTACTCGGTAGTTTTTTTCACCCTTTTGACTATGAGATCTTTACTATGGGAAGAATCGTCTAAATGTAAGCAGAATAACGTCATACGTATTGAATAGGTTAATAGTTAACCTCTTTCAAAACATTGTATGTTCATAAAATATTTGTGGTCATACGTTTCTTGAAAATGTTCACTATATAAATATTTCTAAAACCCATTTATTTTCCTATAATTTAACACTTGATAAAGTATTGATGTTCATTATTTTTTCTAGAAAAGATTATGAGTTGTTTATGACCTTGACGTCCGTTTATTATTTATACAATCTACCCTAAAAATCGAGTTTAGATAACTTATTTTTATCTGTGTTTCGTATAAAAAAAATCTAAACGTTAAGGTATTATTCAAGTACCGCTCAACATCTGTTATAATATATGAATTGAGTCAGTTCCTTAGAGAATATCCAGTTTTAATGGGTACATTTAAGCAAAGCTTGATATGAATTTGTTTTAATAGGTAAAGCAAAACAAAACTAGAGGGAAAAACTCGTCCACAACCAGATATTTTACATTTTCCAAAGCTGTTTCTTTCCTTGATAGCGAACATACAGACCAATGATGTATTTATTCAGAAACCTGCGATCTATTGATTGAGAGAGTAAAGGAAAGTAGAAATGTTATAACACAATTATTTTATGTATTCGGTAGTAATTCAATATACTTAAATGTAGATAATATACCATATATTGAATTGACAAGAAAGTAATGGAACTAAACTAAAAGACTGGTATTCGTGTGTCTATGGATTCTTAAGCATGTTTAAAAGTTAAATACAATCTTAGACATATTCAAAACAATGTAATGACTAGTATAGCCACTATAATACATTAATATCTATTTTGGGGTGCATATTTTAATGAAAATTGCTAACTTCAAAACTATCCTTGTCAGCTTATTTTGCAAAGCATCTAACTCGAGACGATTCTATTAATCTTATGAACAACTCGTGGGTAAGATATATTAGACTATGGGTGTGACTAGATTGACGAAGAAAGTGCGAGGTTAAGAGAGCTAGATATTGTGCCTAAGGATCTGTGGAAAAGGTCAACTACAGTGTGTGTGTGTGTGTGTGTGTGTGTGTGTGTGTGTGTGTGTGTGTGTGTGTGTGTGTGTGTTCTCATAAACAGGTAAAAGAACTCCGGAAGAAACAAATATTTAAAAATGTGGAAATGAGACGGTGCTTGCTAGGCAGTGTGAGATTGTTGTGACCTTGGAATCCTGTCTCGAGAGAGAGAGAGAGATAGAGAGATTTGATTTGATTGTTTTATTGAGAAAAGTACAAATGTTACACAAGTATCATAGTTACATTATCTCAAAAGGGCGAAGGTGCATACGCAATCTTCACCCTATTTCTAGCTTAAACTATGTCATTACATATATAGTTAGATGAGAAATACATTGATATTGAAGATAATTTTTAACACTACCTAAGTTTAGTATATACAGTAATATAATAAAGACATATCTAAAATACATGAGTTCCCGTTATAGACCTTGATCAGATTGTTTTTTGTTTTTAAACACGCATGCTGTCCCACAAGACCCCCAACTGAGCCCCGACCGGGTTAATCCCTCCTTAAACATCCTAGAGGGACCCTAACCGTCGTGACCCAGTCACCAGACCCCAGCACCCAAAACATACAGCCATACAGATTCAGATTCAGATTCAGATTCATATTATTTTATTTCCATAAAATAATATTCGGAGGGAAGGTGCAAGTAGTCCTCCGGGAGGGATGTGCCGCATATCCGGAGGTACTTGTACATCAAGCCATTAGCCGAGAATATTGAGGACAATACAGCAGTATGGTTAGGGAGCGTAGGTTCGCTGACCCAGGGTGGCCTGTAAGGCACCACTAGAATGTACATGTGTTTAGTTGAAGAGCATAGCTACACATCAAATTATATGTTTTATAATTTTACATTCTTTTAAAAGGTTGTACATAGTTCCACTGTTGAACATCCATATTATCTGTTTAGTTACATTTTCAATTGTATTATTTCTATATTTTATTAAAGTTATACATTGCAGTATATAATGTTGAAGGGTGTGAGATCTTGGCCTATTGCACAGCCTACAACTCCTATCCTTCTCTGCAGTATTAATGCCTAATTCCCAGTAATATTTGTAGCCTAGTCTTAACCTAGTACATACAGAATCTTTCCACTTATTGTAACATTCCCATAATTGAATTTAGTTTTATCTACCACCTCTCTGTAATGATGCATGGTGGCACTAGGCCTGGCTATATACTTACACTCGATATCTCTAGCTTCTTTTACTTCTTGACATTTCTTTATTTTGTTTTTTACCTGTTTCAAAGATAGGGTACATTGCACATCAATTTCCATTTTTTCAGTAGCATTTTTAGCTATTATATCAACTTTTTCATTATAGGTAATCCCTGTATGTGATGGTATCCATGAGAACACAATTTTTCTCCCTTTTAATTGGAGTTGATGTACAATATTCCGGCATTGGATAACAATATTTTCGTATACTGGTGTTTTACAGTTTAGGGAGTCCAGAGCCCCTCTGCTGTCAACAAAGAAGCTTACATCCCCTTCTCCTCCTTCGATTTCTTTAAGTCCATATAATATCGCATACAATTCAGCCTGAGTTGATGATATATTATCGCTTAGCCTATAATTATATTCTGTTTCTAGCCACATTCTTAGGTTACAAATATCGAGTAACCTAAAACCGAGTCAACAATGTTCAGAAGTTGTTAAGAAGGCAAACAAAATAATTGGCTTTATAGGCAGGTCGTTTGAGCATAAATCCAAAGAAGTTATCCTAACCCTTTACAATTCCTTAGTCCGCCCTCTTCTGGAATACTGCGTTCAATCCTGGTGCCCTTATTACCAGAAAGATATAAACAAGCTAGAACGAGTTCAACGTAGAGTTACCAAAATGATACCTAGCCTAAAGAACAAACCATACGAAGAGCGTCTTAGAGAATTATAAATCTATTTCCTTTAACCCAGCGCAGATTGAGAGGTGACTTAATTCAAGTGTTCAAAATCATCAAAGGCATCGACAATATGAACTGTAGTAAGTACTTCACTATCGACCAATCTAATTACACGCGGGGAAACGGTTGCAAAATTATTGGTAAATCTTTTAACTCGCACGAATCTAAGAATTTCTTCTTCAATCGAGTTGTCAACTTGTGGAATGGGCTTCCCCGAAACGTTATAGACTGCATCACCGTTGATTCATTTAAACTCTGCCTAGACAAATAAATCCGCATCAAACCCGCGACTGACTGCGTTTGTAAATGAATAACTTTATTTTATCCCCCCCTCAGTTACTAACCCATCTGTCCTCTACTAACTTCCATATCCTGCCACGGATATTAGTTCCAGGGCAGTAATTCACTTTCCAATGTTCCCTTACCCACTCTGAAGCACTGTTTGGACACTTGATCCTCAGTGTTTTGGAGGACAAGCAACCTAGAAGGGTCACTAGATCTGTTGTTGCTTGATTTCCTTTGTACATGTTGGAGTCTTGCATGTAATTTCTAATTAAAATTCCACAACCTGCCCTACCATTTTCCATTACCGACCCATCACAATAAACATGTGCTACTTTACCAGTGTACATTTTGTTTATTCTCTCTTCATAAATGTTTGTTAATTCTATTGTATTATACATGTTCTTTTTCTTTTGTAATGGCATAATATCTAAAATTACGTCTTTCTCCTCCCATGGTGGGACAGGTTGTTAATTTTCGTAATTAATACAGTTGTTTATTAAATCATAATGTATTTTGTTCACCAAATGTTTCATATATCCTTTTTTGCCTTGTCTCCAGAAGGTGCGAGTATTATTCATGCAGTCCTTTATGTCTTTCAGTAGTTCGTTGCCACCTTTTAATCTTACATGTCTAATTGCTGCTACAATATTAGTTTGTTCTACTCTATGTTTAATGCTCGGTAGCATTGTTTCAAGCTTCATTGCATCAATCATTGCATTTTTTGGGCAGTTTAAAATAATTCTCATAGCCTCGTTTTGTATTTTTTCAAGTTTATCGAACCTTCCTTAATCAAGGCAAAAAAGGACAGGACTGGCATATTCAATGACTGACCTAATAGTACTAATGTACATCATTTTTAGTACAGGAACACCGACACCGTTACCACTCCAAGCTAAGGCTCTCAAGGGTTGCATTCGTGCCTTACATTGTGTAGTTATATAATTCACCTCAGCTTCTTTAGCTTCTGCTGTATAACCCACATACATACCCAAGTACTTATAACTATTTACTCTTTCTATATTCTATGTTATTTATTTTTAGTTGCTTGTCAGTTCTTGCTCGACATTGAAATTTTGTTTTATCTTCATTTACTATTAATCCTAGTTCCTGTGTTAACTTCCCAAATTTAGTCAGCGCCTGTTGCATTTTATCAACCGTTTTGCTTTGTAGCATAATATCGTCTGCATAAATTCTAATTTTAACCCCATCGGCTAATTTTAGACTTGCAAGTCTATTCAATAGTACATTGAACAACATTGGACTTAGTACCCCACCCTGTGGTGTCCCTAAGTCCAAACTACCTTCTTCAGACAATGCTCCTTGATAAGAGACTTTAGCCCTTCGGCCATGTAAATAGTCTCCTATCCAATGGAGCATCCTTCCTGACACCCCCATACCTGCTAGTTCATGCAGTATAATTTCTCCGTTGGCTTTATCGAATGCACCCTTGAGATCGACAAATGCCCTGCAGTAGTCAGCATCGTGTGATAGGCACTTGATGACGGCATCAGTAGTTCCTTTACCTTTGATGAACCCATATAAATTATTACTTAATTTACCTCCTATAACATATTGCAATCTTTCTAAAAGCATTAATTCCATCATTTTGCAAAAACAAGATGTTAAAGAGACTGGCCCAAATCCTCCTCCAGGCTTAGGGATAGGAATAATGATAGCAGTTTTCCATGCTCGGGGTAATAGAGAGAGAGTCTGATTAGGTGACATGCAGGGTAGGAATAGGAGGGGTGGAGAGGGGGAAAAAAGGAAGGGCAAGGATGGAAGACTATATATATATATATATTTTTTTTTTTAAAAGACCTCCGTCTACGTATTGTGAAAAACCTGTTATCCTCCGGCAAATTGTGGGGTTGAGTGAGTGAAGGGGGGGACAGTGAATGAAGGAGGATACATGTTTTTCATAATACGTGTTGCTAGCCCCAAACGCGCGAGCAACTGTGGCTTTCAACCATCCGACACATCCCCCTTTTATTTATGTGCATCACACATGTTACATACAAATAAAGTTTATGTTTTGTTTTACCCTACTGTGGAAAGACTACGGATACACCACTCCTGCCCGGGCCTCACACAGTGGCATGACCCAGTCCAGTCGAACTGAGCTCATGACGCTGGTGGCATTGCCCCGGAGGATAGCCATCCCTAGTCTTTGCTTGAGCCAGAGGGTTTTCCCGGGGTTCTCCTGAAACTTCTCTGATTTTATGGCCTATTTCATTCACCATCTTAAGGGTGGTAGGGCCGAAGACTCCTGAAGTTTCGAATGCCAGGGGCTCGAACTGATGATTTCTGGCGATGGCTTGATATTTTTCTCGCTTTTTATTTTCTGCTATCCGGGCGGCTTCACCTGCTTCGTCGGCGTTTCTGGCGATGTTGGTTGTGGAGAAAGTGTCAACACATGTGGCATCCCACACGAGGCACCGGCCATTCTTGTAAGGGAAAGTGGTCATCCCATCTGGCCGTTTGCCGTCTTCTCTGTGAAGTCCATGTGGTTCGAGGATTGATGCACGGTTAGCACTCTGCAGGGCCCGTTTTATGACATCATTTAGTGCAGAGTGTCTTGGCAGGCGGCCTGCGTTGTAATTACATGACAAGGCATGGTGACCTTGAGCATCCATCCCCCACCACACTTGCAAGAGTGTGGGTGACAAACTGCCGCACCCACTCTGAGCGCGATGGCAACCCGGAGCGCTTCAGCATCCAAGTGAGTTCCAAGAGGTGGGATGGGGATGGCGTGTAACCACAAGCCACTCTCCGAACGGGCGGCTGCCTGGAGGCGTGCTTTTGCAACCTGGTCTGCATTGGTTAGGAGATTTTCTTGAGTTTTCTTCGCCGAGATGGTATCCCACGCTTTCTGCTTGCTCCTGGAGGTACCCTGAGGCTCCTCCTCTACTCCTGTACTTTCCTTCCAGGTGTTAATCGCTGCTGTTACGTCCCAATTAAGTGTCATTCCGGGTTGAGAAGAAAGGATGGACACTACAAGGTCGTTGGTCGCGATGAGGGAAGAGATAAAGGCTGGGGAGGCAATATCCGAGGCTGTCCGTATGCCCAAGCCCCCGAGGCGGACAGGAAGGGTGGCTTGTGTCCAGGTCCGTTCTTTAAATTCCACGTTGGTGATGCTGGTCACTGCTTCTCGGATTATGCTGTCTAATTCTTGGAGGCCACCATTGTTCATGTAAGTCATCGATGTGCGCAGGAGGTATTGGAGTTTTGGGATGGAGAAACAGTTCTTGAGAAGGGCCAGAGCTGAGTGGGCATCGATGTGTATCAGGCGACTCACGAGACGTTGAAGCTCCTCCTTTTTAACTTGAAGTGCTGGTGGGATTGCTGCCAGAGTTAGTGGGGAACCTAATAGGGTTTGCTGGTGCTCCTGAAGGATCTTTACATCTGGCAATATGCCTCGAAACAGGGCCTGAGTCTCTTCTCCTTGTTCACGTGTGTGGTTGAGGAGGACAAGTTCACATTTGGTGTCATTTATCACTAGCCCAGCCTGGCCGAGGTCAGTTACGATGTTATTTAGGTCGGTTAGAACGTTCTCTACTGACCCACCCAAGGTTGCATCGTCCAGGTACCATACATTCAGTTCTGACCTTACTTTGTTAGCTGCTGCATCCACCCCTATTGAGAAAAGAGCAGGACCACCTGGATCTCCCTGCTGTAACCCGGTCGCTGATGGGATTACCGTCTCGCCAAAAATCAGGATTGAAGGTTTGGAATAAGCCTGCCAAAGTAGGGGGTACAGAGTGGGGATGTGTTCTTGAGCTGCATGGAGGAAGACATCCCTGCGAATGCTGTTGAATGCGTTCCGCATGTCAATCTTTAGAAGCACTCGTTTTTCTTAGGCTTGGCTGAGGTAGGTGCGGGTTGCGTGTACAGCAGCTTCACGCCCCCCTGGAGTTCCGAAACCTAGTTGAACTGGTCTTAAGTGTTGACCTAGGCCATTCGAGAGTGGTTTCAAACCCACCTTTGTGGCAAGGCGGCGGAAGGTGTTCCCTACTGCTATTGGGCGCACACCGCCATCTTTTTTTGCCAGTGCACAGAGTGATGCCCCAAAAAATAGGGGTGTGGCACAGTCGGGTACTTCCCCTCTTAAAACCATGTTGATGAATTTGGTGAGGGTTTCCAAGAGTGCCTCCCCAGCAGCTCCTGATCCCTGACCCAAGAGGCCTTTGAGGTGGGCGGGTCGGATACCATCTGGGCCCGCGGCTGAGCCTGCTGGGAATTAAGTCACTGCGGCAACCACCTGCTCCTTCGTGACAACTAAAGGTTAATAGGGGCGCTGGCTGGCCGAGTGGATATAGTCCTCTGTACATTAGCCTGGCGAAGATCGGCTTGTAGTCTGTCGGGGGTTTGAGTCCACTTTGGAGCCAGGCGTGTTCGTGGTGGGTGGCTGCTTACATGTTAACGCCTAGGCCTTAAAAAAAAAAAAAAAAAAAAAAAAAAAAAAAAAAAAAACCCGGAACCATACCACTGTCACCACTACTGTCTTTTGATGGTTCACCTCTCTACTTTGTCTCTGCCCAAACGTTGACGCAGATTCCACTAACTTTCATCACTGTTTTTCTATAATAGTAATAGTTCATCCTTGTGGAAGATTGGGTGAGGTATAGCTAAGTAGGATAGGATAAGACTGGACAGAAGAGTGATAATAAGATAGATGGTGTGAGTGACAAGACAGAGATGGTGTGAGAAGGAGGTAGATTGTGAGTGAGGGAGCCAGAGTGTTGTGACCCTGATGTGTGGTGCCTACAGTTGTGTGTCTGTGTTGTGTGTCCTGTGTGGGGAAAGTTAGGAGGAGTTAAGGAGGGGAGGAAAGGACGTCCACCACACTGGTATGTAGGCCACCCGCCCCCACCACCACTACCACAGTCTACAACACCATCTAATACCACACTATATACTATGAAAACCAACACACTACCACATGAGTAACACTACTAGCAACCACAACATAAATACCACCACCACCACCACAGTATACTCCCAACACACTACCACTAACCTACCACAGTATACAACACCATCTAATACCACACTATATACTATGAAAACCAACACACTACCACATGAGTAACACTACTAGCAACCACAACATAAATACCACCACCACCACCACCACCACAGTATACTCCCAACACACTACCACTAACCTACCACAGTATACAACACCATCTAATACCACACTATATACTATGAAAACCAACACACTACCACATGAGTAACACTACTAGCAACCACAACATAAATACCACCACCACCACCACCACCACCACAGTATACTCCCAACACACTACCACTAACCTACCACAGTATACAACACCATCTAATACCACACTATATACTATGAAAACCAACACACTACCACAAGAGTAACACTACTAGCAACCACAACATAAATACCACCACCACCACCACCACCACAGTATACTCCCAACACACTACCACTAACCTACCACAGTATACAACACCATCTAATACCACACTATATACTATGAAAACCAACACACTACCACATGAGTAACACTACTAGCAACCACAACATAAATACCACCACCACCACCACAGTATACTCCCAACACACTACCACTAACCTACCACAGTATACAACACCATCTAATACCACACTATATACTATGAAAACCAACACACTACCACAAGAGTAACACTACTAGCAACCACAACATAAATACCACCACCACCACCACCACCACAGTATACTCCCAACACACTACCACTAACCTACCACAGTATACAACACCATCTAATACCACACTATATACTATGAAAACCAACACACTACCATAAGAGTAACACTACTAGCAACCACAACATAAATACCA
Organism: Paralithodes platypus; assembly: GCA_032716605.1. Lineage (NCBI taxonomy): Eukaryota > Metazoa > Arthropoda > Malacostraca > Decapoda > Lithodidae > Paralithodes > Paralithodes platypus. The sequence continues at coordinate 93,022,223 of CM064487.1, read as the reverse complement.
CCACCACCACCACCACCACAGTATACTCCCAACACACTACCACTAACCTACCACAGTATACAACACCATCTAATACCACACTATATACTATGAAAACCAACACACTACCATAAGAGTACCACTACTAGCAACCACAACATCAATAACACTACTAACAACAACAACAACAACTACTACTGCTACTACTACATATACAACAACATCAGCTACTAATACCACCACCATCGCCACACACATACGCAACCATCGCCACCCCACACTGTCACAATTCATGCCACCACCTCCACCACCACAAATACCAACAATTACCATCACACCATCACAGTATACGCCACCACCATTACCACAGTATCTCCATGAAAATAATTGTTATATTTATTTGTCATATGAGGTACATTCAAAATATATTTATCAATGAGAAATGTTATGATAATTCGGTGAAACTTTTTCTGTTGCGCTAGACATATCGAAGGCCTTCGATAGAGTCTGGCACAAATCCTTCATTTCCAAACTACCCTCCTTCGGTTTCTATCCCTCCATCTGTGCCTTTGTCTCTAATTTCCTTTCCGGCCGTTCCATAGCTGCGGTTGTGGATGGCCACCGTTCACTTCCTCAACCTATCAACTCTGGTGTTCATCAGGGTTCTATCCTATCTCCAATGTTCTTCCTATTATTCATTAACCCTCTCCGACATATGACGCGATTTTGAGCCTATTGGGGATACTTTAAAGCCTTTGTTACCACCAGGGGTATTTAGAAACCTTTAGTTTAGTTACTTCAACCTCTGCATTTGTCTTTGAGTTAGCTGTGGGCAGAACACTAATTTTGGAGAGGTAATTATAAGAGTGAGAGAACTCTATTTCTTATTGCTAATCTGGCAACCTCTGCGTCATAAATGCGTGAAAGGGTTAATGACCTCAACTGCACCTCCAGCACCATTCACTCATATGCTTACGACTCTACATAACATTATTCGACTAGACTTCCTCAACATTATTCACAGCAGGAACTCCAAAACTCACGTAAGGAGGCCATAACACACCTATCTTCTGATCTCTCTACTATCTCCATTTGGGACAGAGAAAACCTTGTCACTTTCATTGCTTCCAAAACTCAATTACTCCCTCTGTCTACTCGTCGCCCTTTTCCAGAAAACTATGACCTACTATTCAACAACATATAAATTAACCCTTCATATTCTCTTAATATTCTCAGTGTCTCTTTTTCTTCAGATCTCTCTTGGAAAGATCACATTACCACTCTTGCTAAAACAGCTTCCCAGAAGCTGGATGTGCTCAACTGCCTCCGGGGGTTCTTTAACCCTGCACCGCTTCTTTCTCTGTACAGGGGCACAGTGCGTCCATGTATTGAGTATTGTTCACACGTGTGGGGAGGATCCTCTCACACAGCACTTCTAGACAAAGTAGAAAAGAAAGCCTTCCATCTCATTAACTCCCGTCCACTCACCAACTCTTTGCAGTCTCTCTCTCTTCGCCACAATGTTGCATCTCTCTCACTATTCTACCGCTATTACAATAATCAGTGTTCCTCAGAGCTCTCTCAGTGTATACCACCCCCTCTTCGTAGAGCACGTAGCACCTGTCTTGCAACAGAATCCCACCCCTACTCTGTGCAACTATCCAACCCAAGAGTGAAACTATATTATCAATCTTTCTTCTATTCAACAGCTGAGCTCTGGAACACTCTCCCAGAATCAGTATTTCCCTCTTCCTATGACTTAAATTGCTTCAAACTCCGTGTGTCAAGGCATTTTGACTCAAACGTCCCTTGATTTTGGCCCTCTCACTTTCAACTCTGGGGAGGCACTTGCTACAGGCAGTTCTGCCTTTTGTCTCCCTTACTAACATAGACAAAACAAATCTATAAAAAGGGACAGTATGTTAGGTAAAGCAAATAGTACTAGTCACGGGTTAATAGAAACACATGAAATGAACAGTATATATATACAGTACAGTAGGTAAAACTATTATAACTTTAGATAGTACAGTTTATGAACAGTATATATATACAGTACAGTAGGTAAAACTATTATAACTTTAAATAGTACAGTTTATGAACAGTATATATATACAGTACAGTAGGTAAAACTATTATAACTTTAGATAGCACAGTTTATGAACAGTATATATATACAGTACAGTAGGTAAAACTATTATAACTTTAGATAGTACAGTTTATGAACAGTATATATATATACAGTACAGTAGGTAAAACTATTATAACTTTAGATAGCACAGTTTATGAACAGTATATATACAGTACAGTAGGTAAAACTATTATAACTTTAGATAGTACAGTTTATGAACAGTATATATATATACAGTACAGTAGGTAAAACTATTATAACTTTAGATAGCACAGTTTATGAACAGTATATATATACAGTACAGTAGGTAAAACTATTATAACTTTAGATAGCACGGTTTATGAACAGTATATATATACAGTACAGTAGGTAAAACTATTATAACTTTAGATAGTACAGTTTATGAACAGTATATATATACAGTACAGTAGGTAAAACTATTATAACTTTAGATAGCACGGTTTATGAACAGTATATATATACAGTACAGTAGGTAAAACTATTATAACTTTAGATAGCACAGTTTATGAGCAAGATATTCTACGCAATATTGATTTTGACTGTGAATGACTTGGTAAAATTAAATGACTTATTCTTAAGCATATACAATGGCTGTTTCCCAAATCGAAAGAAGACTAAGGAGTATTAATATTAATTTATGAAATATAACCTGGTATAACTTTCTTAGAGGTAACATTTTGATCTACTCATTTTGTTAATCAAGGCGAAAGGTTTCACTATGGCAAGGGTTTAAGAATATAGTATTAACCCTTTCAGTACACGATGACGATTTTCATTAAAGTCATCATTATAAGACGATTATTTATCAGTTTGTTGGGGAGTGGAAGAGTTAGAGGGTTGCTTGAGATAGACATCACCCTTTTGATTCCAATAGAGGGCCTTCCAAAGGTATGATCGTCTAATGGGTGCCAGCATATAGTGAACATCGTCATAGTACTTAAGGGGTTAAATGTGTGTAAAGTTTAGGATTATTTGAGCTCTTATTCAGTACATACTGTATATTAGTGTTGTTAGACAACAGTTGTATAATTACGTTAGTTGAAATAACACAGTGGTTAGATAAATACCATGTGGGGATAGGTATTTTGAACTTGTCCGAATTGAAGAACCTGCAAGGCAAAAGGTTGTCATAATAAATGCCTCTCTTCACATTATGTTATCCTTGCTTTAATAGTATTATTCTTTCATACGTGGGACTAAACTAAGTAAGATCATACAAAGGCACTTGAGAGGGCTATTGACGTTTTAAGTATTAACAATATTATGTCTTTATACAAAACGAACATTCACTTGCCCTCTCAAGCGCCTCCGGAGTATGAATGTATGTAGTCGTATTATTGGGGTACGGAAACAAATCAGCAAATTCAAGTCTCATTAATTTTGTTACTGTGTGTGCAACCTGGTAAAATTGTGTGCCTGTAAAATTATTGTTAGGTAAGGAAGCAATAATATTATTTCGCAGTTTAATTATTTAAGGTGTATCAACTATAGATAAAAGTATGTGTATTTAGGTTTATTGTTAGTTAAGACGTAACTATCTGATCTTAGTTGGATTATTATTTATTAGTATGAATCAAACTATAGGTGAAATAATGTTTATCAAACTAAATATAATTGTGCGTTTTTAGGTTTATAGTTAAGTAAGGAAACAACAGCTGTGAATCAAAACATACGTAATATTATGTGTCTAGGTTCATAATTAGGTAAAGACATAATATCAGCTCTCTTTTTTATTATTATTATGAATCAAACTATTGGTAAAATGATGTGTCTGTTGGATAATGACATAACAACATCATATCTTAGTTTAATTATTATTGTACATCAAACCGAGATACAATTGTGTGTCTGAAGGTTTATTATTTTGTACGTAACAATATCATAGGTAAAATTATGTCTCTGAAGGTTTATTGTCAGGTAAGGACGCAACAATACCGCCTCTTACTTTGATTATTTGATGGAATATCCGGCATACGTAAGGTACGGTAAGGTTATATATGTGTGTGTGTGTGTGTGTGTGTGTGTTTGTTTAGCATTATTACGTAGCTTTAGCCTCAAGCACCGCCACAGGAAGCTATCACAGCACTGGTAACTTCCTTCTTCGTCACCAGAGGGCTTCTATTGACCTCACAAACAACATTTATATCACTGTGTTGTGTTTCCTGATTTACTTCATGTTTGTGGGTGAAGAATGGGTAAATGTGTTTTGCGGTGTATTAACGTCGATGCTTAGTGGCAGGTGGTGGTAAAATAGTATAATAACAGCAGGTTTCAACAAGGCCGATTAGTTTTGACATTGATATGTATGTATGTATTATATCTATACCGATGTCTATCTATAATCTGTATATAGTTATCGACCTGATTGTAACTCAAGAGCGACATTATTTTCAAAATGTTTCGTTATTCAACTGGTAATTTCTGGAATAGTTTTCCTCAGTCTATAAGTATGTATCCTTTTCCCTATGACATGTAATCCTTTAAGTACCTTGTGTCTAGATATTTTGAATTAGGTATGACTTGAATGAGACCATCTTTTCTGTATTGGACAGGCTGTATTGTGACAGGCAATCATTTGCCCTATGTCCCCTTCTTTAATATGGAGAGAACAATCATGATAAAATACAGAGTAGTTAGAGAAGAAACAAATATTGTGAACACATAATTGTGTGTTACAAGAACTAGCTAAGTTTACAGTTTGCAGACGGCCAAGAAAATGTGCCTAAAATGTTCCTTACAGTTTCTCGGCTTACATGAAAGGCTTGGTGGTGGGGGACCTTGAACAGCCACACGCTAATACCATTGTTGGACTCTCATTGGCTGCGGATAATGAACTACGTCTCCCATTGTCTCCAGTTCCTAGATTATTTTGATTAATGTTTTTATATATTTTAAGATACTGAGTTCTAGGTTAGCTATAAGAAAGGCAAGTATCAAACCTACAAGCAAAAATACGGAGATATACGCCGAGCAAAGAGCTGGTTAGCATGACCCCTATATCACTCTGAAAATTGTATTGACTTCCAATGTTCATAAGTTAATATGCATAATAGGTTTGCTTTGTGGGTGTAACATTTTTACATTCAAATAATGTAAATAATAATATGTTCTATTCAATAATGTAAATAAGTAAGTCTCCACAGTTATATTATACAGGATGTCCACGAATTATTTTTGGCACAATGCCCGTACTTTACCCAGTAATTTATAATCGCATGTTTGGGTTTGCACTTTGCAGTACATAAATTCAAGTTGTCTTCATTAATAACTAACATTGATGGGTATATTTTAATATTTGATATATATCTTCCTAATTAATCATCGTGGAATAGTTTGATATATTATAGATACAGCATAATATATTATGTGTGTTACTTCTGCGTGGGTAAGCTCTCTAATGTTTTACACTTTTACTCCTTCTAGTCGTTTGGACGGGACCAATTGATATATATATTTTTTCGTCAATGTTATCAGTTTGAAAAGTTATTATCCAAGGTCTCTTTGTAATTATTGTACATTTAGTCTATTATTCTATAGTTTCGTGTTTATCTGTTTCTCTATCTGCCTGATTCGATCTCTGTCTACCTATATATCTACCCGTCTATCTTTCAACCGGTCAGTTTCTATGTTTATGTGTCTGTCTGTTAGCCTGTATGTTTGTCAGTGTGAATGCTAGCACCTACTTTCTTGTTTGTCTGTCTGTCTGCATATCGGTCAGTCAGTCCATTTATACGGTCTGATTGTTTGTCTGTCTCATTCTGTTTGTCTGTCTATCTAATATCTCTATCGTTTTATCTGTCATTATTTATCTTCCACCATTTTTCTTGTCGTCTTTGAAAATGACTTGTTGATTTGCGTCAGTGATCCGCGACTTCTTGATTTAAAAGTTGGCGTTTTTACTTCACTTTGTTCTATTATTATACTCCAGCCTTGTTATAGTATTCTATTTTTGCTTTGCTGTTTTTCTTTTTGTTTAGTATTAACTGAACTATTTACCGTTTAGTGTGTTTATAGCGCCTTTAAATGACGTCATAAGTAATATGATTTTATATATTTATTTACATTTAACTACATACTCGTTTTAGTAATGTGTGTTACGTTTTGTGGATGATATTATTTGTATAAATATTTATCTCTTAAGCGTCAATCTGAAGTATCGTCCCTGTGTGCATAAAGCACGATAAATATACACTATGCTGAATATATGTGTACGATTATAATAATATATATTTACATAAACGTTCATGATCAATATTATTATATAATGTAGTTAGTATTTATGTGGTATAATTATCGTTCAAGACTGAGTATGTATAATTATACATTTTTTACTAAATGATTTAGTGATTGTTTTTGGTTTGTTGAATAGAGGTATTATCCACTTACGTTTAATATTTTGACCATTGTCTTTTCATTAGGTATATTGTTCTTCTATATGAAAGCTGTGTAGATGACAGTTAATTATTGTACATTTTATCTCCATGCATAATTATTGTTCTTACATTAATACATCTTGTCATTGTTATATCAGTCTTTGCGTTGATGCAATTAAGTCTTCACAGTGTTACGTCAATTAAATCTTCACAGTGTTACGTCAATTAAGTCTTCACAGTGTTACGTCAATTAAGTCTTCACAGTGTTACGTCAATTAAGTCTTCACAGTGTTACGTCAATTAAGTCTTCACAGTGTTACGTCAATTAAGTCTTCACAGTATTACGTCAATTAAGTCTTCACAGTGTTACGTCAATTAAGTCTTCACAGTGTTACGTCAATTAAGTCTTCACAGTGTTACGTCAATTAAGTCTTCACAGTATTACGTCAATTAAGTCTTCACAGTATTACGTCAATTAAGTCTTCACAGTGTTACGTCAATTAAGTCTTCACAGTGTTACGTCAATTAAGTCTTCACAGTGTTACGTCAATTAAGTCTTCACAGTGTTACGTCAATTAAGTCTTCACAGTGTTACGTCAATTAAGTCTTCACAGTATTACGTCAATTAAGTCTTCACAGTGTTACGTCAATTAAGTCTTCACAGTGTTACGTCAATTAAGTCTTCACAGTGTTACGTCAATTAAGTCTTCACAGTATTACGTCAATTAAGTCTTCACAGTATTACGTCAATTAAGTCTTCACAGTGTTACGTCAATTAAGTCTTCACAGTGTTACGTCAATTAAGTCTTCACAGTGTTACGTCAATTAAGTCTTCACAGTGTTACGTCAATTAAGTCTTCACAGTATTACGTCAATTAAGTCGTCACAGTGTTACGTCAATTAAGTCTTCACAGTGTTACGTCAATTAAGTCTTCACAGTATTACGTCAATTAAGTCTTCACAGTGTTACGTCAATTAAGTCGTCACAGTGTTACGTCAATTAAGTCTTCACAGTGTTACGTCAATTAAGTCTTCACAGTGTTACGTCAATTCATGATTAGTATTTATATTAATCATAATTGTTTGAATGAATATGTCATTGTTGAAATTCTATCAACGTTTTAAAAATGGATGAGGAGACATCAAATGAAAAACAACTGACGACGGTTGATGGAGAACAATACTTAAGGGGAATGAGCTTATTTATTTGCTTATATAAATATATATATTTGTTTAGTTTCCTCCGTGGACCTCCATCAAACTTTAAACAAAAAACACACACCCCCAAGACACTCCTGTAGGATAAATTTGTAAAATTTTCGGTAAAAAAATGTCCCGGCTGAAGGCCGTTTACTCTTAAAATTACAGGCTCGTTGTCGCTCGCCAGGAAAAAATCGATACTTAAATGGCACGAAAGGTCTTAATATTGACAAAGAAATGGGGTGTAAAGTAAAAAAATCGCCAAACTAATGATTCGAACGTCATGAAATCTAAAAATCAATGACAATTAAACACGAGGGAGAAGGGGGCCACAAAAACCAGCCCAGCTCCCCTTAAAGTTACTGTCAAATGATTGTTCTCAGCTTAGGACTGTTATCTAGGAGTCCGTGGCTAAAGACTTACCTCACGTAACCTTCTATCATTAGCAGGTCACTCTTAAGTTAAATATAAGCGTCTAGAGATAACTAGAAAAAAGCAAACATTGGCGTCACATGATTGAATGGGTTAATCTAGAGTTTAAAAGGAAATAAACTCTATGGGACAGTTGAACAAAGCATATTTAGTGAAGGGAGGGTATTTGTATTTTTTGTGGACCCCTTCTCCCTCATGTCTAGCCCCATTAGTTATGAGATTTTAAGACGTTCACCCTATTAGTTTGGCAATTTTGAGATTTTTCGCCCCATTTCTTTGTCAATATTTAGACCTTTCGTGCTATTTAGGTGTCGATTTTTCCTAGCGAGCGATAGCGAACCTAAAATTTTAAGAGAAACCGACCTTTTTTTACTGAAAAATATACAAATTTATCTTGAAGGGGGGTCTAGGGTGTGTTTTTCTAAGCTTGATGGAGGTCTAGCGGGGAAACTAAGAAATAAAGGAATATATTAATTGATAGACCAACAAAAAAGCAGCCCATCTCCCCTTAAGTCAAATATAATCGTCTATAGATAATTATAATAAAGCAAACATTGGCGTCATCTGCTTTAATGGGTTTATCTAGAATTTTAGAAGGAAATAATAATATTAAGAGCAAATAAATAAATATGAATATATATATATATATATATATATATATATATATATATATATATATATATGACACGACATTATCCCTTTATTAGTACTACAGGATTTGTCATCAGGGTTTTCAACGAACTTTTAAATCTGACTACCTATTAAATATGATGGAGACAATACCTAAGGATTGTCTTTATACTGTATACAAATGTTGAGATTATAAAACATTTCATCAATCAAAGCTGTAAGATTACTTTAGGATCTGACTGTACAGTACATATAATGCTGAACACTTTATGTGCAATATTATGTGCCAGCTACCAAAACATAATTATTTAATCGAAACATTTACATAATGTTTGCATAAACAGTTCAAGAGAGATTCAAGATGTTCTTCTCTTATTTGTTTGTCTCCAGAAGAGTAATGATTTCTATTGGTATACTTCTCTTTGTTGTCCCCTTATTGTTGTAGTGTTGTTGTTGTTGTTGCTGCTGTTAGTGTTAGGTTGCATGATGTAGCAGGTAGGAGTGGTAAACAATGGTTCTATAATGAGTAGCCTGTCGCGTCAACCACTTTTTTCTCTGCCTGAAGATGGGTGCGGAAAAAGAAGAGGTTGATTCCAACGTACGCTCACGCTCCCAAGTCGTGTCCTGCCTCTCTAATATCATGTTTGGTTATCTCTCCACCGTAAAAGAAACAATAATTAACCCTTTGACTACGGAAGGCCTTTCCTGAGCTTAATAATTTAGCTTGGTGTTAGCCAGAATGCAAGAAAGGAAGACATAAGTATAGTGCCCAAGGAGTAATTTGAGGAATTTTTAATCTATTAACTATGATATGTCGTTCATTATCTGAACAAAAGCTACTAATGTTAGCAAGAATAAAACAATATGTCAATCCATCTGAGCTCGACTTGAATGAGCTCATTATTTCGGATACAGGTTGAAGCCTCGAACGGATTAAACAAATATCCGATATTCAAACATCAGGTACATCATTAATTAAGAGATATAATTAAGCCCGGAATAGTTTCAAACGTTGTATTAGCCATTAATGACCCCGACTGTACATGCACGCTGGAAAGTTGTGTCCAGTTTCCATAAATTCAAGTCGTTATATATGTAGTGAAAGGGAAAACATCCCTAACTCACCTGTGCCTAATTCGTGCCTACACTCAGATCAACTCGTTAACTTCTCAAGCTTTTATTGTGGAGATTGGGATATGTATTGTTCATGATTAGATGGTATACATCACATACTGTACCTACCCGATAGATGGTTTACATCACATACTGTACCTACCCGATAGATGGTATACATCACATACTGTACCTACCCGATAGATGGTATACATCACATACTGTACCTACCCGATAGCACTATCTTTTGTGAGTATGTATTTTGTACTATTGTTCATATCTTGTTACATTGCAAACATATGTCTGTATATATGTTTGTAATATACAGTATATTGTTAAATGTGCAGTTTTAAGCTTTAATTATAATTTTATATTTTGACTAGTTTGAACATACAGTAGTACTTTAACTTAAATTGTAGTTTCTTTTATTCACACATAATTTACCTGAACGTTCTGAACTTCTCAAATTGACCAATTCCTTGAATATGTAGAGAGTACGTTAATATATGTGTAAGTAGTTTGCTTGGGAAACAAATTAACTTGCTCATATAGTGATGTACAGTACATTCTATGTGGTGGTTTTGTTTGTGTGTATTTTGTGTTTTTTTCATAATATTATGCTAAATCTTCAATGGTGATTTTGATAAGTTTGTTTATCTATATATTGTGCGGTTCCTGTTTTGGTTTGTTTGTTTTGCAAGTTTTACATGTTGATGAATGAAATGAATGACTTATCAATCAACATATATAATTCCATTCATTCTTTGATTTGCCAATGCAATTTTGCTTACAAGAGATAATTTATTTTTTAATGTGTGTACTGTATGCTACAATTCCATTCATAAATCATTCTATCGTTATATTTGCATAATGCAATACATACGGGTCCATTATTTGTTTTAGTTATAGTACAGTTTGACAAGTTCATAATATCCTCTCAATATGCGTTGCCTTCTCAAGACAATCGTTTGCTGGAGTATATATAGAAGGAAGCAACAATACATATAAACTATAAGTGTTAA